>CM045997.1:105383231-106591419 GCA_025175895.1 Wurfbainia villosa
TATATCCTCCACAGATATTATGACAATCGGTCTCAAATACTCCAAGAGTACTTGATTCCTCAAATTCATGAACGACTAAATCGTCGATAAGTCTAACAACATTATCAATCAGCCCTATACACCTGCATCCTTTTACTCTATGCTAATGATAGCTCAATCATCACACCGACAATGATAATTGTATGACACTAAGTCACTACAATATCAAACCTCCAGTCGTAGACCAACCCTAGGATATACACAGGTATCATTTAGCTGATCTAAACAAATCATCTATCCACAACGAAGGATATTCATTCACAACAACTACTGCATTCCATCATCAATAACCGATGCATAACCTCAAAGGTTCGTCTCTCTTCTAACAAAGAGTTACAAGTCTTCCCAAGAAGAAACACTGAGGCAGATAAATCTCCCATAGTGTTTAGCAACACTTATACCAATAAAATCATCTCCCGGTATGAGGTCCCCAATATCAGGACTATTTCCGAAATCACCTCAATCGCATATTCCACTTGCCCATGCAGTGGCAAGCTCGAGAGTCTATCCAAAACTATATCCAAATACTCTCGGATTATACGTACATCCGAGAGTCCTAGTATACCAATGCTCCAACAATCTAACTATCCATAAGGATATGTCTATAGTAGAGTTATGTCTAGCAAAGGCTAAGGGTATCCCTTGACTTTGATTGTTGATCAACATCTCAACTGACGGTAGAGAAAATCACCAATCCACAAGTCGATAGGCACCCTTCGAACCCTATCCAAGAATGTTCTAGACAAAGATACCTGTAAACTACCAGTATCTCTCGATATATCCGCAAATAGGATAACCTAAAGTAATACCCCGAAGGACCGATCCTTCGGTCTTCTATACTTCGTCTCGAGTAATCAGGTAAACCTGTCCAACATCTGTTCTGGACGACTGAGCTCATGTAAATGCAAAGACTATCATGGAAGAACTGAAATCAACTTCTGAAAATGGAGGTACAAACTGAAACAACTGCACGGAGATGATAACAACTGTTGTACTGGCAGAGAATATACATCCGACTGTAAGGTACTGAAGAACTGTAAACATCATAGCACGCTCCATCTCTGTGAAAGGTATAGCTGCAACTGGAGAATACTACATAGATATGACTATCGTCGTAAAATCTCTTTCCTCTGAACAAATCATAATCCCGCCTGGGAAGGTAACAATTGCTGGCATCTGGATAAGTAACCGTTGTTGTCTGAACGTCTGAGTCTTCTGAGATGTCTTCTGCTGATACTGCTGAGTAACTTACTTCTTCCGAATGAAAGTATCAAAGAGCTCCAACTATATCTGAGGTAGTAAATCGCTGCTGATGTGATAACCCAATCTTCTGTAATGATCTCAGCTTTCGAGGTTGTGGATCGTCCGCTCGAAAGCATCATCCATAGTCTTCAACTGAGTCTTCAAAATACATACTCTCCTCGTAGATACCGGCTGCTTATAGTAGAAACAGATACAATGGTCCATCGGATAATCTGACTCTTTGTCTCGTCGTAACCCGCACTACACACACATAATCTCCTTTCGGAGTCTTTCCTCTGAGTTCACTTGATAAACATGAGAAGCTGCTGACAATCTGCAATCGGTCTTCTATGATCGAAAAACTCTCCAATAGTCACTCGTGACTCATAACTCAAATCTTGCTCCTTTTTGTCCAACATTCGGAGACTTCTAATTCCAATAATTTGACTCGCAATATCTGCTTATCAAATCTCCAACTCTTTAAAACACTTACTACGGAGTCATTTCTATACACATGACTCGGTCTAAGGACTTCCGGTAGGATCTAGTAGTAGATCCAAACATCCTGATCAAGATGTCAACCGATAACCCGTGGGTGGCCAAAACCAACCCAATCACATTCTTGGGCTATTAGATGGTCATAACTTTCGCAAGTCTAACGACTCTGCATGGTACTTCCATTACCAAACGATCACTCGACCTAAAGCCCAAGAATTCCTTGACAATGAGTCAAAGAAAATGATGTGGGAAAATACTCTCTCACAACATCACTACACCGTGGCCAAGTGATGTGTGATTTCCCGTAGGTTATTTCCTATATCTTCCACCAATTATCGGCTAAATCCAGATAATGATATGCAGCTAACTTAACTTCCTCTGTATAACACGAATTAAGTACTCAAAAGTACCCTCAACATTATACAACCTCGAACGACCAACTCAGGGATCAAAATCCCTATGTATATCATCCACTAGTTTTTCTACTATCTACATCAGCAATAGTATATTCGCTTGTTCATTACCCTATAGGTAGTGATCTGACTAGCATAATTAGTGAAAATCTTAGGACTGTAATCCTTGATCTCCACAAGAGATGTGACTACCTAATCTCTGCTATCCGACTCGGTATCAGTCGGCTCTCAAAGGTAATTACCTTTTCGATAGCAGGTATATGTCTAATAACCTCAACATATCGTTCCCGTGGTCAACTCAAACCACGGTTACGAATATTGATTAACATACTACAAGTCATGCACTGTTATAAGCAACTAAATGCATAGCCAACAGAAGGATATGTAATAACAATTAACATACCTTAAACCTTGTAGCTCGGAGATGTCCGCAACAGCCAGATCCCAGAACTCACAAAACCAAAATCGAGTAAAGCAAAACTCGATGCCCGAACGAAATAAAATCCGAAAATGGACTTCGCAAACCTAGGGCTCTGATACCAATAAAATTATCACGCCCCAGGAGCATGCCGTGCCGAAAAGCAAACGGACGGCATCTTCCCTGTACGTGGCAACATATCGGGTTAATACAAGGCCCGTAGGCCCACAACAACAATATGATATACACAGATATCAACATATCAAACATACTAAACACAGCGGAAACAATACAAACAGATCAATAAGATACAAAGACTAACTGTGCACTCCGGAGTGACTTGACACGACAAGAATCATAACAGAAATCGAATCAAAGACCAAATACATACAATATGTCCGTATATCACAAATACGGAAACAATACAAGGAAAAACCCAAACCAACAATCCGTAAGGATACAACAACACGGAAAACATATCCATTCGTCCGGTGTGAGATGGGATCGGTGGCGGCCTCCGAGCGTCTAAGGAATCTTCTACTGTTATCTGGCGACAGAAGCCCAGTGGTCTGGGGTGGTGAGTATAAACTCGGGGTAATATATAGAAAGTGCATGAACAACATATAAGGATAGATCTACAAGTATACATGTGAAGATCTACAGTATACAAAGATGAGTCCAATAGACATACTATATCCAAATCTAATAACAAGTAACTACATAAAGTCATACTCAATGTATATATACTAAATCGATCAATCAACATAAAGTAATGTACCAACGCCTGACTATTCGCAACACCATAAGCTATATCATCCTCGATGTATATACAATAACATAACCCATATAATGTACCAGTCAATCCCATACACCGACCAATACTCGCATATACGAATAAAGATATGATCACCGATAATAACCCTGCTCGATCACACAATGACATGATGCTAATCAAATGCATATAATAATCAATCAACGCATGTATCATGCTCAACACATAGCAGTAAATAAAATGCAAATGACATGTATCATGATGTACAAGCATGTGCAACAATCATAGCTCAATCAAATGCAGCATCTCACAGGCATATGTAAAACATATATCAAATACATGCATACATATATATCAGCAATGCATATGCATGGTCACTGTCTGCGGACCCATCCAACCACGACCCCAGAGTGGCCAGGGTGGCACGACAAATGACAACTAGCCCGACTCCAGCTGCCACCACTCGGTGGCCGAGTAGTATGACGAAGTAACGTGTAAGCGTAAAAAGCTAACTACTCCTAGGGGCCCCTGCTGCAAGCCACGCTGTCCCTACCCATGAGTAGACAAACGCCGCACACAGGACAACTGCACCTCACACAACCACCGTCTATAGTGGGCGAGTGCTAACACCACTCTGCACAGTGGCCAGGTGCGCATCTCCAGCTACCACCATCCATAGTGGTCGAGCGCAGCACATCCAATGCTCTACCCTCAACCTGCTACCACTACCCCGAGTGGTCGGGAGGCGGGGATGACTAACGACCGCTCTCATCCACAAGGGAGACCCAGTCGTCAGCATGCATGCAAATGTAATGATGCATAGCTCCATACATGTATCCTAGCGACACTCCCTATCCCACGGGGAGTCCTGGTCAACTAAAAGTCAACTATGCAAGGACTACAATCCACAAGACTCTCTCTATCGCATAAAGAGTCATACTCATCTGACAGTCAACCACGCTAAGACCTCTAGTCAAGAAGGCGATATATACAATCAATCGTCCATATAACCATACACAGGCACACAATCCATAATGGATATACCATCGCGCTAGGACCTCTAGTCCATGGTCACATACTGACAACCATACACTTATCTATGCACAGACAACTAGATCCACCATAAATGCACCACTAATACGGATATGATATAACAATCGGCTCCATAATCCAAACCATCACCTAACCCTAGTGATGTAAGACAGTAACTCAATCTGAAGTCACAAAGATAAACCTAACCACTTGTACTTACTGAACATCCATCAGCTAATACGTAATAGGGTTTATATTTTCTATCTGTGCTAGATAATCAATGAGTAACAGTGTATATATCTCAAAGGTCTAGGAATTACAATCATATGATTATATTAGAGTGGATTTAAGGTAAACAAGTTTAAACATATATCCTAGATCATGCACTAGAATTTGATCAAAACTAGGACTGTAGATATTACCCACGATATGTAGCTCAGACGACCATCCATAACTACGAGCATCATCACTAATTAAAGTCCTGCGATCAACATGCAACATTGACAAGTACTATCATAAGTCCATGATGGTATCAAATTCCAAATCGACTTACCTAGCTTAGTTGCAAAACATCTTGATCCACCATTGAAGTAGCCATCTATAACCACCAAATGGATTCGACCACAGCTGTTTATCCACTTATCCTAAACAAGTATCCACATCAATTGATCTATCCATTTTCTTAATCACCTATGTTAGATCATTACAAGAAGGAACAACCTTCCTCGACTAGCTGTTAATAACAACCCAATAACCACACAGCAATGACATAATATCCATATCAAATACAAATCATAAGTTTCAATTTCAAGCTTACCCATCTGAGCCTCACTTCCACTGCTTCGTTGATCCAAATTTCCCTTAACGCTTCACAGCCCAGTTTCTCGGTCTACAATTAGAAATCCAAAACACACTTCAATAGCTTGCTAAATCCTCATAACCATCATACAAGATCAAACCAGGAAACAACTAGCTGATACCTCCCACAATGCCTCCGTTCTGATGTAGACATGACTATCGTCGGAATCCAAAATAGCAGCAGCTCGTGATCAAAGGAAAACGAAGACAACCAACCAATGAGAGTCCAATAATCGATCGAGAGTATTCGGCGATGACTGAGCTCATGCGGTGGCGGCGACTGAGCGAGCGATAGAGAGAATAGCAAAGCGGATAAGGACTCAAGAAGATCGGCAACGCGAATAAGAACTCAGTAGATCAATCGCAATAAGAACCGATCATTGCATCAATCGTGCGGATCTACCATGGCTATGGTGTTTGCTGTCGTCGGTCTGGGAGAAGAAGGGCGGCGAGGTCACAAGGTGGATCCGATAGAAGAGGAGAACACTCAATCCCCTCGGCGAATGAAGCGATAACCGAGGCAAGGCAATGCAGTATTCGACGAGCCGGCGACGGCGAGCAGCCCCGCAGCCGCAATACAGTAGCAAAGGAAAGGCACCGGAATCCCGAACTCGAGCAGTGGGGATTAGGAAGAAGAACCGACGGGAGGAAGCTCAGAGAGAGGGCGTTCGCAGCAGAGAAGAATCGGCGTCGTGATCGGAAAGGTTGCGATGGCGAAACGAGGAAGAGAAGAAAGTTGGGATCGCGGCGTGGAAATGGGGGAAAAATAGGAAATCGCGATCGAAAAGGAAATCGCGATGTGAAGATGCAGTTGATCGAGTTTTTCCGACATTTAATTCGATCGAACCAGTTCAAACCCCAACCGGTTCAGTCAAATTCCATTAAACCCAAAGAATTCAGCCCAATGGGCTCAGCCCAATAGATTCAGCCCAATAAACTAATACCAGCCCAAGCCCAATTCGAATTCTAACCCAATTAATCCACTTATTGAGCCCAATTTAATCCACTAATTAAACCCAATTAATTAAAGGGTTAATCCATATATATAAATTTTTTTTTTCCGTATTTTACAACTTTCCTCTCTTTCAAAGAAAGATACATTCAAAAAATAATAATATTCCTTGATTCTATAATTGTTCCAACATGTATATCAGGAATTACTGATTGATGTACCAAAAATTGATATGCACTACTATTATTGGCATATCCAATAAAGATGCAATCGATTGTCTTTAGTCTTATCTTACTTTGTTTTGGCTTAGGCACTTCCACCTTAGCCAAACACCCTCACACTTTCAGGTATTTATAAGAAGGCTTATGACCCTTCCATAACTCATAAGGAGTTTTATCATTCTTTTTGTGAAGAATTTTATTAAAAATATGATTTGCCAATAAAATAGCTTTTTCCTCCACAAATTTTGGGATAAACTCAAACTTATCAACATAGCGTTCATCATTTCTTTAAGAGCTCGATTCTTACACTCGACAATCCCATTTGATTGAGAAGAGTAAGGTGCTATTGTTTGATGAATAATACATATTCTGTGCAAAATTCATTAAATAGACCATTATATTCTTCTCCTCGATCACTTCGAATTATTTTAATTCATTGACCGATTTGATTCTCAACTTCATTCTCATAATTTTTGAATGTTTCTAAGGCTACATCTTTACCTTTTAATAGATACACATAACAGTATCTAGTACAGCCATTGATAAAAGTAACAAAGTACTTTTACCTCCTCTAGTTTGCACAATTTTAAACTACATATATCGCTGTGAATTAATTCTAAAGAAGTCATGCTTCTTTCCACCGAATGGAAAGGTAATTTTGTCATTTTAGATTCAACACACATTTAACATTCATGTGTCGAATCAACATTAAACGTTGACAATAAATTTAAATTTACAAGTCATCGCAAAGTGTTATAATTTATATGTCCAACTCTAACATACCATAAATTAGAACACTCGACTAAATAAGCAGAATTTATAATTTTATTTCCATTGAAGTCACGGTGTACAACCATTACATTCATTTTGAATAAATCATTCTCCATATACCCTTTGCCTATGAATTGACTACATTTTGTCAATACAAATTTATTGAACTTAAACACTAACTTAAAACCATCTTTGACAAGAGTTGACCCTGACACTAAATTCTTTTGGATATTAGGAACATGAAGCATATTAATTAGTATCACTTCTTTGTCTGACATCATCTTCAGTACTACTTTGTTAAGACCAACAATATTGGAAGTTACATAATTATCCATGATTGGATTTCTCCTACTAATTGGGCCTTGTCAGAGTATATGTGTCGTGTAGCACCAATATCAATCCACCACTGCCTTAGATTATCCACCAAGATGGCTTCAAATACAATGACAATCAAGTCTAATTCTGGCATATCTATTGACACTGACTTATCTTCAGTCACGTGCACTTGAGTGACTTTCTTTGGACATCGATAGTCTTTGGCCTTGTGATTTGATTTGCCACAATTGTGACATGTTCTTTGGAATTTCTTGGCCTTCCCTTGGCTCTGTCCTTTGCCGAGATACTTTCTGTTTTTGGTAGTGTTTGGTTCCATTAGATTTGCCTTAGCATACATAGACATTTTTATTGATTCTAATTGTTTGTGATTATCTTCTTCAATCCACAGTCTAACAATCATATCCTCAAATTCCATTTCCTTTCGCTTATGCTTTAGATAATTTTTGAATTCCCTCCACGAAGGTGGGAGTTTCTCGGTTATCATGGCAACTTGAAAGGACTCATTTATTGTCATGCCATCGGCATGCAAACTATGTTGGATCAACTACAACGTCATGGACTTGAGTCATCATGGTTTTGGTATCAATCATCTTGAAGTCTAAGAATTTGCTGACGATGAATTTCTTCAGTCCAACATCTTCTGTTTTGTATTTATTTTCAAGATATTCTCATAATTCCTTTATAGTTGTTCTGGGACTATACACGTTGTATAATGTGTTGTCCAAGCCATTGAGGATATAATTTTAACATAAGAAATCACTATGTTCCTAAGCAACAAATGTCACCCTATTCTCTTTATTAGCTTCGCTTGGAGAGATGGCGAGGGCATCGTTACATAAGAACCTCGCAAGGTTCAACGTAGTTAAGTAAAACATCTTTTGCTACCATCTTTTGAAATAAGTACCAATAAACTTCTCTGATTTTTCATCATGTGTTGATGGAATAAGGACCATTGATGAAGAATCCATAGTAGATTGCATGAAAAATTCATTTTAAGATTGTTGAGTTTTGATGAATGTGGTACAATCTGAGCTCTAAAAGAATGATGGTATAATACCGTTTAGATGAAGTCGAGGCTAGAGTTGAACTCTATCTCTTTAAGACGAATTTGCCTCGCATATGATGCTAATGGAATATGACAATCATCTCCCAAGATACAATGACTTTATATTGCGATAGCAATGCTGTAAATCGCAAGACCTCTGAATTGAATAGGCTTCTTGAACTCTTTAAAATGCAAGTATAGAATGCAATGCTTGCTTTGCTTTGAATTGGATAATTCAAATGAGAGAGTGAGGGGTCTTATTTATACTTTATGAAGGGGTAGAGGAACCTCTTAGTTCAATCAAATCTCATGCATCCAATTTAATTGGACGATTCAGATCACATCCCTTCCTAAAGAACACAATGTTCATTTATTTGAGTTCATCTAATTCATCCATTTTGAAATTACTGACTCAAATCATGTCCCAATTGAAAGAGCACTTTGTCTTTTCATTTGGATGCATCTGAGTCTTTCATGTTGAATTCGATAGCTAAAATTGGGTTATGCAAAGGGGCACATATGCTTTCTCATTTGGATGAACCTGATTTGTCCATCTTAATTTGACTATTCAAATTAAGCCATGATTAATTTCCCATTCGATCAAAATTGATTTTGAGAAAAATTATCTACTCAATTATAGATTTATTAGATGAAACCCATTTAATTTATTGGCTCAAAACCAATTTCCAATATGTATGGGGATATTTTTTGGTGGGAATGTTTTAAAAGGATGCACAATGGAGATGTTCTCAAACGAGAATGGTCTCAAAGAGTGTGCGACATAACATATTGTTGGTGCAATCGACTTAAGTCATGATTGACCAAACTCGAGTTTGACTCGAGTAGTATTTTGATGTTTGACAAAACGATTGACAATGTGGTTGGCAAGGGAAGTCAAAGAGTGTGATATTCACGACATAAAGTTCAAGCATGGGTCTTGGCAGCATAAGTGTTAGGGCAATCAACCTAAGTATGATTTAGTTTTGATGTGTGTGGCAAAGGTTTAAGTTAGGATGTTTATGTTGATTTGATATGTGTGTTTAAGTTGTGCAGGACTTAGTAAATCACATATCAGTTAACTTGATGATAGCATTGGTGGGTTCACCATCTCATGGCTCGGGTCCTTAAGTCGGTGAAGGATGACATTGCGGAAGTCGTGCGCTTAGTGCATCCGAGGGACCGCCAGACGAGGAGCATTGGAGTGAAGCCAAAGGAAGCAGACTTTAGGGCAAGACGTGAAGGATAGCATTGCGGAAGTCATGCATTTGGTGCATCCGAGGGACGTGGTCGGATGAAGAGAGCTTCGAGGCGAGGGACTTCATGGGAGATGAGAGTGAGCGATTGTAACCCAGGACGGGTAGTTCATAGGTGAACTTAGCCGAATGGCTAAGTCAAGTGTCGGACGCTCAAACTTAGGTTTGAGGTTTTACCCGACAAGTCAGACGCTCAAACTTGTGTTTGAGGTTTTACCCGATGTTTGGATAAGTCGAATGCTCAAACATGAGTTTGAGATATCTACCCGACGAATGGAAGTGTCGGATGCTCAAACAGGAGGTTTGAGGTTTACCCGACCGTCGGATGCTCAAACAAGTATTTGTTTGATGTTTCACTCGATGTTAGTCGACTGCTATAGATAGCAGTCCACTTCTTTGAGTCGATCAACGCCGATCGTGTGTTCGAGCGGGTTTCGCCCAACGACTACCAAGGGGCGATCACTATTGCACCATCACCGATCGCCAAGGAATGATGATCCGCTAAAGGTGGTCACGGGCACAGAACCTCCGGTAGCTGACTGATCAATCGGCTACGAATGAATCAGTCGACTGATGGCCACATCAATCGACTGTCAAGTCTATCGTTGGACTACAATAGTCATGATCTGACGTGCTCCAAGGTCATTGGAACGACAACAGTCGACTAGTGACATGCAGCAGTCGACTGCTGCATGCCCAATGGGAAGAAAACCCTCTTCTTTATAAAAAAAGAGGGCTTGGGTGGCTTTGGTAGGTTAATGTTTCACTCATAATCATACTCCCAAGTGCCCTAAACATTTTCTACTCCTCTTACTTGTTCTTATCTCAATTATATTGTAAGAGGGAGAGATTGTGTAAGAAGGTTTACCTCCACCTTGTTTAAGCTAAAGGAGAGATTAGTGGATTGGTTTGAGGAAGTGATTCGCCTTACGAATTGTCCGTGGATTAGCGGCAAGGGTCGTGAACCACGTTATATCTCGGTGTTAGTGTTTGCATCCTTTACTTCTTGCTTTGTCTTAATTATTTATTTGTTTAGCAAATATTCCGCTGCGCTAATCTCAAGTTGTAGACATTAAGGAATGATTTCCATCTACGACATCAGGGCTATTCAACCCCCCTTATAGCTGGGCCATGATCCTCCAACAAGTGGTATCAGAGCGAGGAGCTTATCAACGGACTCATCGCCAAAACAAGCACGACAAAAAATGGCCGACTCCAACATCCATCCACCTAAATTCGAAGGGGACTTCACTTGGTGGAAAAAGCTAATGGAGGTATTTTTCGAAACCGACTTCGACTTTATGTTAATCATGGAAAGCGATTTTGAAGTGCCTAGGGATGAAGAAGGGAAGTCAATAGAAAAATCAAGGTGGACTAAGAAGCAAAGAGAAGAGCACCTTGCAAATTCAAAAGCCAAGCACCATCTCTACAATGTGCTTCCTCAACAAAAAATTAATAGGATTGGAGAGTGCGCTAGTGCCAAGAAGATGTGGGAGAGAAGCTAGTGGAGCTTCATGAAGGCACATCCGAAGCCAAGTTAGCTAGAAGGGACCTTCTCCATCACAATGGAACAACATCAAGCTAGATAAAGGGGAGAAGGTATTATCTCTACACTCTCGTTTTAAAGAAATAATTAATGGTCTATCTAGTGTAGGGGAGAAACTCTCCAACTGGGACATGATAATAAAAGTCATAGATGCATTCCCCCGGTCATCAAAATGGAGCTCCATGGCGGACTCCTTTTATATCTCAAAGACTCTAGAGGTAAGTACTCTAGAAGAATTTTTCTCCACCATGGAATTACATGAAACTAGGCTTGAAGGCATAATTGAAGAACTAAGCACAAAGTCAAGGGGAGTAGCACTAGTAGCCAACAAAGGGAAGAAGAAGAAGGAGACTCCACCTTCCTTATCGGATGAAGAATCTTACTCATCAATGAATAGCAATGAAAAGACCTACATGGTAAGGAAAGTGAGACGTGCATTAAAAAATTTTAAGTTTAACAAATCTCATGATAGGAGAAGGAGGAAGATTATTTGCTATAATTGCCAAGTATAGGGACACATGAGGGATGAGTGTCTCCAATTCAACAAGAGCAAGAGAAGAAAAAGGATAGCAAGAAGAAAGGAAAAAAAAAAGAAGAGAAGAAGTCCAAAGAAAAGGAGAAGTCAAAGCCTCGAAACCTAAAGGCAACATGGGATGATCCATCCTCATCGGAGGATGAAGAAGTATTCACAAGCCTCGCACTAATGGAGATAGATGACTTGGACTCCATCTCATCCGAGCAAGAAGGAAGCACAAGTGAGGAGGAGAGCTTGAGTGTAGGGGGAGCATCCTCATCGGAATCGCAAGAAGGAGATTGGGTAAGTGAGGTAACAAATCTCCGTCCTAAAAAGGTTGTTTCTATGATTTCTAGTTTAACTAAGGAGTTATTTAGGGCTAAAAAGAAAAAAAATGCATGCAAAATGAAATTAAAGATCTAAAAGAAAATTTAAAAAATGCATGTTCACATGTGGATGATGTTTCTTCTAGTACTAATGATGCATGTGTAGAAGAAAATAAGATTCTAAGGGAAAAGGTAGATTACCTCACAAAAGCTCTTGAAAAATTCATAATAGGCTTCAACACCTTGAATATGATCATTGGGAGCCAAAGAGTTAGTTTCAATAAGAAGGGATTAGGTTATAAAAGAACCAAAAATGAAAAAATCTATCATTGTTTAATTGCTTGGGGTCAGTCTAAAACAACAATGGTAGCTAGGAAATGTAGGGTCGATCGATGTGTATGTGTTGGCTGGCTAAAGGGGGTGAATAGCCTAATACGTAGATGGTGGAATTTTCTCGTCGATTGCTCATCTACAAATTCGTTAGCGCAAGCGAAAAGTATAAATAATAAAGACAAAGCAATAACAAGAATACAAACGCTAACAAAGGATGTAACGTAGTTCACGGCTGCGCCGCTAGTCCACGATCCGATTCATCCACGGTGAATCACTCCGCAAGCTTTCACTATTCTCTCCTTTGTACAAAGCTAGGTGGAGGTAACCTTTTCTTACAAAATCACTCCTCTTGCAATAAGATGAATATAAGCACAAGGAAGAGGAGGAAATTCATTTGGGCACTTTGGGAGATGTTTAGAATAGAAGCATTAGCCTCCCAAAGCCCAACACCCTCTCTTTTTATAGAGAGGGTTGATTTCTTCCCGTTGGCCGCCACCAGTCAACTGCTACCCTTGGCAGTCGACTGTCGCCACTACAACGGCCTCCGAACACGTCAGATCACGACCATTGTAGTCCAACGGAACCCTTGGCAGTCGACTGATGTATCCATCAGTCGACTGATACATCAGTCGACTGATGCCTCATAGTCGACTGCCCAGTTGGCTACGAGAGGTTATGTGGCCCAAACCCTCTCGACCCGATCGCCATCGCTAGCCGATCGATGATGGTCCGCGATCGCCAACATATGGCGATCGTCATGGGCCAAAACCCATCGATCGGATACTCCGAACCCGTTCGACTCGGAAGCGATCATTTATTTCATGGCAGCTGACTAGTGTCAGGAAACCTCATCCGACACTTAGCCAAATGACCAAGTTTCACCTAAGAGCACTACCCCTTCCCGAGTTACATTCGCTCACTCTCATCCCTTGGAGTCCCTCGCCTTCAAAGTTGTCTTCGTCCGGCCACGTCCCTCGGATGTGCCAAGTACACGGCTCTACAACGCCATCCTTCGCATCTCACCCTGAAGTCTACTTCCTCCGGCTTCACTCCAAGCTCCTCGTCCGACGGTCCCTCGGATGCTCCAAGCGCACGACTTCCGCAAAGCCATCCTTCACCGACTAAAAGACCGAGTCATGAGATGTGAAACTCGCCAAGGCTCCATTTGTGAATTACTAAGTCCTGCATGAATTCAACGCACATATCAAATTACAATAACAACCTAACTTAAATCCTTTGCCACACACATCAAAACCATATCACGGGTTGATTGCACTAACAATCTCCCCCTTTTTTATGTGTGGCAATCCGTTTAAGTTAGGTAAAAACATTTGATAAAATATTAAGGAAAGAAAGCATATGAATAACATGATTAACAACTCTCCCCCTTAATACATGAAACTCCCCTTAAATGCATTCCCCCTTTACTTAAACATATATCTTTCTCCCCCTTTGACGCCATCAAAAAGATTAAACATGGTTTATATGGCATGGCATCAAGTCTAGAGAGAAGCAAAAATCAAAAACACTTAAAATCCTGATAAAATCAAGTTCTTTGTGCACACGATACATCGATCATTCTATCGATATGGCAATGATCTTAAGGAAATCAGAATTTCTGATTTTCTATATGAATTTCAGAAATGCACTATAAATTCCAAAAAATTCGAAAAATAGTGAAATTTGGGGAACACATTTATTTTAGGGTTCTTTATCAATGAAAAATAGTTTTCCATGAAAAAACATTATATTTTCAAAGATTTGCCAAAAATACAAAAGCTTTAAAAACAACTAGTGTTTTGATCAAGTTTATATCCATTTTAACACCTAGTTTTGCTTTGGATTGTTTCAAAACATGAACATGCAGATTTTAAAGTAAGAAATTGTTTTAAAAACATATGAAATATCCAACCATGATCTTTGGGCAATATGTCTATGAATTAAACATAAGCTTTCCCCATGATTGGTCTATTATTGCTATTTTGATACCTTACATGACCATCTAGATGTCATAGGCATTAGTGGACCATGAGTATCATCCTAACATCTCACTCATGCTATGTTTTCAATCAAGGTAGCCTATGGTGAGTGTGAGATGCATCCTAAAGGTATTTATATATACTTAACCATTATTTTCATGCAATTCTATACAAGGTTAAGTATCATCCTAACATCCAACATGATCATAAAGACATATATGGATAAATTTCACATTATGATCATGAAACACATGTATTCATCAATTAATAATCATGCATCAGATATTACATCATGATAATAAGGCAAATATCACCTAAAGCATGATTTATCTATTTATAGGTGCATTATCATCACCTAACACTATTTCAAAAATATTGTCCCGCCATCCTAAGTCAACCAAAAATATGATATAGGTGAAAACCTTATGGTTGACTATCCTAGGGTTTTCCTAACCTTTTAGGATGGACTTAGGAACCCAAAATAAGTTCTTTCCTATGGGGTTCACTAAATACTCCTTAGGGATCCATTTTCTAGCTATTACCTTCTTTTTGTCTTGACCCCTAGCAATTAAACATTTATAGGCCTTTTCATTTTTATTTTCTTTATATCCTAGGCCTTTCTTGTTGAAGCTTTTCCTTTGGCTCCCTATGATCATGTTAAGAGTGTTGGAGCCAATTATGAACTTTTATAGGGCCTTGGTCAAATGATCTACCTTTTTCCTTAGAGTCCTATTTTCCTCTATGCATGCATCATTAACATCAAATGACATATAAAGATCATGTGAGCATGCATCATCATGACTAGAAGAATTATTTTCATTATCATTTAAGCATGCTTTTTCTAGTTTTTCTTCTAAGTCCTTAATTTGATCTAGCATGCATTTATTTTTCTTCTTTGCCCTAAACAAGTCCTTAGTGAGGCTATAAATCATGGAAATTATTTTGTGGGGTGAGAGATTTGTTACCATAGTCTCCATGTCTTCTTCTTCTTCGGATGAGGATGGTGAAGAAGCTCCCCCTTCACTAGAGCTCTCCTCACTTGTGCTTGATCCTTCATTTTCGGTGGAGGAGGAATCTAAGTCGTCAAAAGCCATTAATACCAAATTTGTGACAAAGGCATTCTCCTCTTCCGATGATGATGAAGATGATGAAGAGGGGTCATCCCATGTCCTTGCTTTTAGTTCCTTGGCCTTCCCTTTTTCTTTGGCCTTCTTCTCTTCTTCTTTCTTCTTGCTCCCCTTCTTCTTCTTTTCTTCCTTCTTTCTCTTTTCCTCCTTGCTCTTGTTCAAGAGGGGACAATTATCCCTTATATGTCCCTCTCCTTGGCAATTATAGCAAATCACCTTCCCCCTTGGTCTTCTACTCCTATCATTAGATTTATTAAATTTAAAACCTTTTAATGCACGCCTTACCCTCCTTACCATATAAGCTTCTTCCGTGCTATCCATAGAGGAGGAGGAGGAAGCTTCATCAGAGGAGGAGGGAATCTCCATCTTCTTTTTCCCTTTGTTGGCCATCAAAGCTACTCCTCTTGAAGGTTGAAACTTTGGCTCTTCTACTATTCCTTCAAGCCTTGTTTCGTGGAGCTCCATAGTTGAGAAGAACTCCTCCAAGGTGCTTACTTCCAAATTCTTGGAGATGTAGAAGGAGTCCACCATAGAGCTCCATCTTGAGGACCGAGGAAAAGCATTTATGGCCTTCATTACCATATCCCAGTTGGAGAGTTTTTCACCTACACTTGTCAAACCGGTTAGAATTTCCTTAAACCTAGAGTGTAAGGATTTTACCTTCTCTCCCTTTTCGAGTTTGATGTTTGATAATTGGGAGCGAAGGACATCTCTCCTTGCTAGCTTTGCCTCGGATGTGCCTTCATGAATCTCTATTAGTTTCTCCCACATCTCCTTGGCGCTAGCAAACTCTCCTATCCGGTTGACTTCTTGTTGGGGGAGTACATTGTAGAGATGATGTTTGGCTTTTGAGTTTACCAAGTACTCTTTCCTTTGCCTCTTGCTCCACCTTGATTTTTCTAATGGCTCCCCTTCTTCATCCCTAGGCATTTCGAAACCGTTTTCCATAATTAAAAAAATTTCGAAATCGGTTTCAAAAAATACCTCCATTCGCTTCTTCCACCAAGCGAATTTTCCCTCGAACTTTGGCGGATGAATATTGGAGCGGGCCATCTCTTGATGAGGTGTTTGTTGCGGTGGTTAGTCCTCGACAAACAACTTGGCTCTGATACCACTTGTAGGGTCGATCGATGTGTATGTGTTGGCCGGCTAGAGGGGGGTGAATAGCCTAATACGTAGACGGTAGAATTTTCTCGTCGATTTCTCGTCTACAAATTCGTTAGCGCAAGCGAAAAGTATAAACAATAAAGACAAAGTAATAACAAGAATACAAACGCTAACAAAGGATGTAACGTGGTTCACGGCTGCGCCGCTAGTCCACGGTCCGATTCGTCCACGGTGAATCACTCCGCAAGCTTTCACTATTCTCTCCTTTGCACAAAGCTAGGTGGAGGTAACCTTTTCTTACAAAATCACTCCTCTTGCAATAAGATGAATATAAGCACAAGGAAGAGGAGGAAATTCGTTTGGGCACTTTGGGAGATGTTTAGAATAGAAGCATTAGCCTCCCAAAGCCCAACACCCTCTCTTTTTATAGAGAGGGTTGATTTCTTTCCGTTGGCCGCCACACGATCACGCTGCCCTTGGCATCGATCACGCCCGGTTACGTATTTGCTAAACTAGCTGATCAGAGTCCAAGGTCGAGACCCTGAGTGGGAGGTTAACCTTCTCAGAAACATGAGAATCTACTAACCTCTTCATTCTTTCGTATTCAAGAGGGGACTCAACTCAAGTTACAAGAAAAGCTTGAAGTTGAGAACTTCGCTTTAACCTGAAGTCGAGAACCTTGTGATTTCGCTTAGAAGCGATCGATTGCTATTTCATAGCGATCGGGGTGCCGAAAACCTCATCGACACTTAGCCAAATGGCAAGATTTCACCTAAAGCACTACCCCTTCTGGGTTACATTCGCTCACTCTCATCCCTTAGAGTCCCGCCTTGAAGTTGTCTTTGTCGGCCCGTCCCTCGGATCGCCACACCTGCGGCCTGCAGCGCCATCCTTCGCGTCTCTCCTGAAGTCTACTTCCTCCGGCTTCACTCCAAGCTCCTCGTCCGACGATCCCTCGGATGCTCCAAGTGCACGGCTTCCCCAAAGCCATCCTTCACAGACTCAAAGACCGAGTCATGAGATGTGAAACTCGCCAAGGCTCCATTTGCGAATTACTAAGTCCTGCATGACTTCAACGCACATATCAAATCACAATAACAACCTAACTTAAACCCTTTGCCACACACATCAAAACCATATCACGGGTTGATTGCACTAACATGAAATGGATCCCAAAGGAGTACTTGGTGAACCCTATTGAAAACAATCTATATTGGGTTCCCAAGTCAATCCTCAAGGGTTAGAGAAACCTAGAATAGTCAACCATAGTTAAACTTATTGTATATCATGCTAAATGGTTGACTTATGTTGAAGTTGGGTAGTATTTGATTTATCATGAGCATGTTGGGTGATAATGATATGAATCATGATTTGTGATACTTGTTTTTATTATCATGATAATATGTGACTTATGATCTGAATGATAATACTTGTGTTATGATCATGATGGATGATATATTTGCTTTATGATAATACTTAACCTTGGTAGAAATTACATGAAAATTGATGGTTAAGTGTAATTACCTTAGGTACATCTCACATTCACCATAGGGCTAACTTGATTGAAAACATAGCAATGGATGAGATGTTAGGATGATACAATTGATTCACTAATGTTTATGGCATTTAAATGGGTCATTCAAAGTATCATAACATAGCAATCATAGACCAACTATGGGGAAAACAAATGTTTAATCAATGTACATATTGTCCATAGATCATAGTTGGATATTTTAAATGGTTTAAACCCATTTTATGTTTTGAAAATAGTGAATTGATGTTTTAAAACATTCTAAGGCAAAGCTAGGTTTCAAAGTTGATACATAATTGAGCATGTTTATAACTTTTGAGTTTTTGCCTAATTTTCAAAAAATGGATATTTTTTCTTAAAAAATAATTTTGCATTGATAAATGGACTCATAAGAAATGTGTTCACTGAATTTCATAATTTTTTGAATTTTCTATAATTTTTAATGCATTTTTGAACTTGGGTTTAGAAATCAGAAATGACTGAAATCGGGTGGTAGTCTGAACCAGTCGACTGATGGACTATAAACGTGAACAGTAACCTGCTTTGTGTGGTTTTCAGCATGTTTTGGTGATTTTCTTCCATTAAGATTTTGATGTCATGTTATATAACATATGTTCAATGTTTTTGATGGAGTCAAAGGGGGAGAAATGTGAGAGTTTAAGTTAATCATGCTAGGAGGGAAATTAACATGTGTTAAGGGAGAGTTGCATGTATTAAGGGATAGTGTTTTGATATTCATATTTGTTTTACATGCTTTCATTCTTTATGTATTTGGTTGATGTTTTACCTAACTTAAACGGATTGTCACACGTCAAAAAGGAAGAGATTGTTAGGACAATCGACCCAAGTATGGTTTGGTTTTGATGTGTGTCGCAAAGGTTTAAGTTAGGATATTTATGTTGATTTGATATGTGTGTTTAAGTTGTGCAAGGCTTAATAAATCACACATGAATTAGCTTGATGATAGCATTGGTGGGTTCACCATCTCATGGCTCGGGTCGTTAAGTCGGTGAAGGATGGCATTGCGGAAGTCATGCGTTTGGTGCATCCAAGGGACGGTCGGACAAGGAGCATTGGAGTGAAGCCAAAGGAAGCAGACTTTAGGGCGAGACGTGAAGAATGGCATTGCGGAAGTCGTGCGCTTCGTGTATCCGAGGGACGTGGTCAGATGAAGAGAGCTTCAAGGCGAGGGATTTCATGGGAGATGTGTCACGCCCTGAGGGATCTCCGCCAGACGAAAATCCGATAGCACCTCCCCTGTACGGGTGACAATACCAATTTTTAATACAAGGCCTACACGGCCACTATACATCGGTCAACACGACCGGAACATACCACATCTACACACGCAGATCATAAGGCCTCAGGCCAACCATCATAGTAAATAAATGAAGTCTATCACATCTAGACTTACCCCTTCTGCCATCTGAGCAAAAACATACAACCAAATAATTGAATAGTCCATAAGGACACCACAAATATTCCCAAACTTCCACAAGTACATAACCAAAACATCAGGACCTAAACATATCCTCTATACAAACATCCAAAACCATAAGACCAATAAACCTATCCATTTCGACGAGGGGGATTGGCAACTGGACTCTCCTGACAGCTTCATCCTGAAATAAATATAAAACCACGGGATAAGTTCAAAGAACTTAGCGGATATTAGTCGATATGAATAGCAAGATATAGCTAACAATACTAATCATGCCAGTACAGTCTCATATATATGGTAAGCAAGAAATAAAATGCAAAAGGACTGTACTCACCTGAATCTCCTACCCTGATATAGGAGCAAGTGCCCTACAATAATAGTCATCACCCTATACAAACATGTATCCTGTATGCATGGCAATCATATGCAACATCCAAGGCATCAATACAATAATGCATCAAACACAATACAAATGCAATCCGTGCAAAAATTCATGTCGTGCATATGACATGGTCACCCCTGACGCCAGTCAGTCGCCTCACACGCGATGGTGAAGCCGAGTGGGTAGGGCTATGACAACTGTGCACTCTGCCATCACTGCTCCTGAGTGACCGAGTGGACAGGATGCTGTCGGAGTACACCTATCCTCCTGCCCCAAACAGAGTGGGGGAGCTAAGCTCTCATCTCCCGGTGTCATAGACCAGAGGAGGGATCCCTGCCCGCTACCACGCTGCCTCGTCGCTACCCATGAGCGGACCAGCGGAGCCTGACAGAGCAATTGCACACACCCTCCTAATGTACCACTAACCCATGAGTGACAGTGTGTGCAGGCCATGTAACTGGCTGTGGGCTCAACAATAATGGAACCCCGTCCAGCCAGCATGCAATCATGCAAAATGGTGCATGATACTAAAGCATGTAAATCCTACCAAAAAATACCTATCCGAATAATACGCACAGTCAATAAGTGTGTATCTATGATCCAAGGAACAATGATCTAAATAAATCAGGGAAGATAGAAATCATATCCTATCCAATGCATGTATCAATAAGCACAAAAACATACTAGGCATATAAGCATGAAAATTATTGAAAGTTATCCTAACTAACATATCAACTTGACTATATCTAAAAGATAAGTCAAAATACCCGCCTTTTATGAAGAATATCAATTGTCTTTGCATCATAGAATCTACTTTCATCAAAGGCCTACAGGTAAAAATATAATTATTACCAAGTTCTATGATAAGTCCAACGAGGGTAATAAATTGAACTTAAATCCATACCTTGAATCTCCTAAAATAAACAAACATAATACCTCCTGTATGTGCAGTCTGTGCTAACCCTCTCCACATCCAAGATTCCATCACAATCAAAGTCATAGTCTGATACAATAGTCCAAGGCCGATCTAGAATAAAGCCAATCCACTATCACAATCCTCGTTCACCATTAATTGCCCGTGGACCTGTCTCGTGACCGAAACCTGATACGAAAACTTATCCGAGAAACTCCACATCCAAAAGACAGTCCTGAACCAAAGTCCTGAGATCACAGATGCCCAATCGTCCTGGAAACTGAAATCATAAGATCTCAAAGTCTTCCTGTAAAATTCCAATATTCTATTCACCACTGAAGTGTTTAGTAACCTCAAACCTGCCGTCGCCATCAGCCTTAGTTAGGTATCTTCCCGCACTTCTCGTGGTACTGTAACCTTAGCAAACTCCAGCAGTTCCACCAGAGACTCCCCAGCGTTATCCGGATTCTGCAAGTAAAAGGAAAAAAAACCCCGGAGACTTTCATAAATGCCGAAAGGCCAATGTCAAGAGGAGGCAGTGCGTCCATCGCCAACAGCGACGCGGAGGGTCCGGTGGTCGGCAAAGTTGGTCACGGTGAGCATGGAGTTGCTGGGGCAGCCGCTAAGGGAGAAGCCCGGTGACGGCACTGATTGGGCATTGTGACAACGTCGTCGACCTAGATCGCGCGAAGGAGGGCGGCAATGCGGCTGTCACCGACGACCTAGCCAAAGGAAAATGGAGCGGCGGCGGTAGCTCGTACGCGAGAAGGGAAGAGAAATAGGGACGGCGGCGGACGCGTGAAAGGGAAACTGCGCGAGATGTGGATCGAGAGAGAGAATGGGGAGATCGCGATGAAGATCCGAATTGGGGGAAACCGGAGGGGAGAAAGTCGCGGAGGCTACGGTTGGGAGGAGAAAGGTAAGGAAAATAACTAAACCTAGGTTTAGTTATTTAAACCTGGGCTTATTAAATCCATTAATCCCTCAAAATTGATATTTCAAATAGACCCTCCAAAAGTTTATTTATTTTATCCCCGTAAAAACCTCTTACAAGCTCCATTTAAATCCAGAAAATTTTCAGAAAAATTCCTAAAGTTCCCTAAAAATCCTGAAAAATTTCTAGGATTATTTTCCTTAATTCCTTGGCCATTTAATTTAATATTTTAAATTTCGGTATTTAACATTCTCCCCCACTAATAAAAATTTGGTCCCCAAATTTCCTACTTAGATGCATACCGAGTAAGAAATACCACAAGTACTAAAAAATATATTTTACGTACCTTAAGTAAACAAGTGGGGATATTGAGCTTTGATCTTTTCCTCAAGCTCCCAAGTAGCCTCTTCGTCGGTGTGGTGACTCCACCCGACCTTGACAAGTCGCAAAAATCTTATTTCGCAACTGTCGTTCCTTGTGATCCAAAATCCGTACCGAAACCTCTGCACAAGTAGCATCAGGTTGAATGGAACCTGACATATCTGATAGAATATGTGTAGAATCTGACACATACTTCCTCAGCATGAACACATGAAACACATCCTGGATACCAGCCAAAAACGGTGGTAGCCCTAGACGGTAAGCGACTGCTCCGATCCTCTCAAAAATCTCGAAAGGCCCAATGTACCTTGGAGCTAACTTACCACGGAGGTCAAATCTCTTCACCCCTTCCGTGGGTGAGACTCGCAAGAAAACATGATCACCAATAGAGAACTCCCGAGGTCTCCGTCTCCGATCTGCATAACTCTTCTGACGATCCTGCGCCTCTGCCATCCTACGTCTGATAGTACGGACCAACCCTGTCTCATACTGAGCTCTATGGGTCCTAGCAACTGGTCCTCCCAGTTGCCCCCGAAATCCATAACACAGGACCCCAGCAAATCCTCTAGTATCTAAATGGTCCGCTCAGACTGTCCATCTATCTGTGGATGGAATGCAGTACTAAAACGAGAATCTGTGTGCCTAAGGCCTGCTGCAGACTCTGCCAGAACCGGGACATGAATCGGGGATCTCTATCTGATATAATGCTCAAGGAACACCATGCAATCTGATGATATCCCGACAATATATAACTCTATCAAACGATCCAAAGAGTTCGGTCTTCTGAATCGCTAAGAAATGCGCGGATTTGGTCAGTCGGTCCATGACTACCCAAATCGCTTCATGGCCTTAATGTGTCCTAGGCAAACCCATCACAACATCTATAATAATACGCTTCCACTTCCATTCCGAAATCGGAATTTTCGAAAGCATCTGTTCCTTAAACTAATGCAACTCCGAAAACCATTATCCTCCTCGAAGTCAGAGACGGTAGTCCATCTACTATCCAAAATCCACTCCACCACACACTCTGTAAGTGATGGAAGGCTATCGCGACCAAACTTCCTTGTTACAACCGTTCGTGTTCCAGCTACTCTATAGTAGCTAGCCAAAATCCCATGAGCATTCCTACTCCTCACCTCTACAAAACAACCTAATCACTGCTAAGTCCACGTCATATATATGACTTATCTCGCAGTTCTTTAACTGCCGTAAGCTTAGGATACGTTCTATTCTATAGCATCGGAACCGCTACGATCCCTGAAAAGTTACATCCATATACACTACCCTTCCATCCACACCAGCATGATTAATCAACACCGGCGTAAAAAGTCAATCATCGTCTGAGCCTTGAAACTAGTTTCACAAGCTTCAGACCAAGTAAATTTCATCACCTTCCTGGTCCAACCAATCAGCGATGTAGTAACACTAGAGCATCCTATCCATATATATGGTAATAATTAAACCAATACCAAGAAAAATCACCATCTACGGTGGCCGAGTGCGCAACTCCTACTACCACCATCAACAGTGACCAAGTTACACAACTCCAACGACCACAACTAATCCAATCGTGTCCAGAATACATGACTTCCCAAATCCCTGGACAACTAAGTAATTAGTAAGTCTAATAAGAAAATCAAACGCTCATACAATTCATACCAAGTATGAAATTGTCGTCGCTACACACCTGCATTCTCTTTACTCGAGGCTGATGATATAACAATCATCACAATGACAATGATAATTGTAGGACATCATGTCACTACAATATCATCACACCAGTCACCAATCAATCCTAGAGTATATATAGGTATCCTATAGCTGATCTAAATAGATCATATATATCCACAATGAAGGATATTCATTTCCTTCCACAACTACCACATTCTATCATCGATAATCGATGCATAACCTCAAAGGTCCATCTCTCTTTTAACAAAGAGTTCCGGATCTTTTCTAGAAGAAATTCTGGGACAGATAAATGTCCGCTCCAATACCTCCTATAATAAGGTAAAACGATCTTTCATCGTCTTGACCAGTGTAAGTATACACGCCTTATCCATAACCAAACCACTAATAGTAGGGACTGATATTCTCTAAGGGTTTACTCCTTGTCCTTCCAATTGGTGGCTAGCAGGCCAAATCCCTAGCTTCCTAATTCGACATCAGTCGGCACCTCTAAAGAGTCCGTACTTCTGAAATCATCGTTAGGTTCTGCAAGGTCAATACGTCATCGACCTCGTCCACGACCATGAGTAGGGGCAATTTCACTAAGTCAATACTTTTCCTAACCATTAAAGTACAGTAACCACTAAAGACAATACTTTTCCTATAGCTCAGAGATATCCTTTCACTCGCGGTCCCAAAACCCAAGAACTCCCAAAAATCCAAGGGAAATCAAATCCTCGAAACACAAAACCCACAAACCAAAACCATAAACCAATAAAATTGTCACGTCCTGGGGGCATATCCGTCATCTAAATAACAGAGGAGCCCCTTAGTGACAATATTCCGAAATACATAGACCAAATCTGGTAAAAACCTCGAAACAATTATAGAAATACTAGTATTTTAATAACTGCATGCATGCACGACTAAACATATATCCATTAAAGTAAAGTAGTTTTATGACACCAAATCAAACTGCGACAAAATCCAAAGTGCATAATAAAATGCAACACCGATAAAGTAAGTAAAGCGGCATCTCGACGATGCAGTGGGACAAGCACGGCAAGGAACTCTCTGAGCGACTCGAAGGTAGGTCAACATGACACGTCCTCCATCAGTTAACCTAGAGGATAAGTGAGGAGGGGATAAGTACAACCACTCTGTGGATGTATAAACAATAGTGCATAATCATAATGCACATAATGGAAGTCACAGGGAACAAGTTAGAGTAACCCAACCCTCAGAGTACCAATATCAGTCTGCAACTATCCTGATCAGCAGTATAATAAATATACCCGTAAAACCCAACCACTGCAACAAGCAGTGCACATCTGGATATCACGACAAAGTCTCGTGGCTCTCGAGGTAATACAAAGGAACAATCTATGAGCTACCGCGAACGTAACCCATGAGCCGACAAGCAATAGCACGGTCTACGCGCAACTATATGCTACCACGAATGAGACTCGTGGATAGACAGGCTGTATATAAATATCTAATTATCGACTGCAGGCATTAGCATACTATCACCAATAGGTCGCGTGAGCAGTCGATTATCCTAGGTTGTTAAACCTCGGGTTATCCAATACATCCAATATAAAACGACCATTGACGTCGACAAAGATCATCGATCTATAATTAAACCCATTGAGGCGGTCAAGCGAGGGTTTCAACACCTCTAAAACGAAATGTTTACCAAAGTCGGTAAAGATCATCGACTAATAAATAAATTCCTCCAGATGGTTAGTCTAAGGTTCTAACCCTTCTAATATAAACGGTTATCAAGGTCGATAAAAGTCATATGTCCACTAATAAACTCGTCGAGACGAGTAATCATAGGGTTTCATCCCAACTAACAGGAAACGCCTTTCAAGGCCAATAAAGACCACAAATCTACTATCAAGCTCGTCAAGAGGGTTAAGCCTAAATTATATCATTCTACCAGTGCAATCATGCATGCTACAACATGCTACCACGAACAAATTTCGTGGGTACTTAAGATGTAAAGTAGCTATCTAGCTACAAAGGCCATAATGAATCCGATTATCATCAACTCGAACGAATAACACAAAAATATAACCTTACGAGGTCATCTCAACCATGATTGGGAGATATAGTAAGGATTAATTGCATCCTAACCATAAACTCTACTAGTCCGATCACCATATCACTGAAACAGTAAATGGCTAAACATATACCAATATGCACATCCGGTTTATTACACCTAGGGTTCCACTAATGTTGTTTCATTCTTGAGATCCGCTCCTACAGAATAACTTCATCTAAGTTATTCTATCTCTACTAGTCTTAATCATGGTATCCACCGCAAAAACACATAACCATATAAATATATATCACACTGTCTAAATAATGACAGCATAGTCATACTAATGACAATCAATGGCTAAAATTAATTAAGGTATAACTAAAGGGTCATGCCAGATCAAAATCAAGGCAATACTAAATACAGCATCAGATGCTTATAAATACTCTAAACTACATAAGTTGTAATCATGTCATTATGCCTTCTACGAATTTATCCATCTTAGTCATATTATTCAACTAGTCTAATAATCCTAATACTAGAAATCCTAAGAGGTAAACATCTACCAATAATATCTTATCATTTATATCACAATGATAACTAACTACGTATAGCAGTAATAGCAATTAATAACCAAATGCTATCTATAAACCAGCAACCTAAAAATCTAATTGTCCAACAGATATCAGGTTAAAACAATACTAGATAAAGCATGATATCACCGCATAACCAAATATAAATATGTACTAAATCTAGAAAATTTTCTAGAATGTATTTACCTGTTAGCTGTCTGGAGATGTCCTGTCGCCGTCAAATCCCCCATATTGACCTCGTCAATAATACCTCGAATTTCTGAAACATAAAAATCGCGTCAAATCTGCAACTCGAAAATACCTTAACTGCCAAACTTGGCGAACTCCATAAACCCAAAGACCCTAAGGAATTCGGAAACCTACGCTCTGATACCAAATAAATTGTCACGCCCCGAGGGATCTCCGCCAGACGAAAATCCGACAGCACCTCCCCTGTACGGGTGACAATACTAATTTTTAATACAAGGCATCCAACACGACCAAACATACCACATCTACACACGCAGATCATAAGGCCTCGTGCCAACCATCATAGTAAATAAATGAAGTCTATCACATCTAGACTTACCCCTTCCGCCATCGGCGAGAACATACAACCAAATAATTGAACAGTCCATAAGGACACCACAAATATTCCCAAACTTCCACAAGTACATAACCAAAACATCAGGACCTAAACATATCCTCTATACAAACATCCAAAACCATAAGACCAATAAACCTATCCATTTCGACGAGGGGGATTGACAACTGGACTCTCTGGCGATACTTCATCCTGAAATAAATATAAAACCATGGGATAAGTTCAAAGAACTTAGCGGATATTAGTCGATATGAATAGCAAGATATAACTAACAATACTAATCATGCCAGTACAGTCTCATATATATGGTAAGCAAGAAATAAAATGCAAAAGGATTGTACTCACCTGAATCTCCTACCGATATAGAGCAAGTGCCCTACAATAATAGTCATCACCCTATACAAACATGTATCCTCAGATGCATGGCAATCATATGCAACATCCAAGGCATCAATACAATAATGCATCAAACACAATACAAATCCGTGCAAAAATGCATGTCGTGCATATGACATGGTCACCCCGACGCTACACCGCCTCACGCGATGGTGAAGCCGAGTGGGTAGGGCTATGACAACTGTGCACTCTGCCATCACTGCTCCTGAGTGACCGAGTGGACAGGATGCTGTCGGAGTACACCTATCCTCCTGCCCCAAACAGAGTGGGGGAGCTAAGCTCTCATCTCCCGGTGTCATAGACCAGAGGAGGGATCCTCGCTTCTACCACGCCTCGCCGCTACCCATGAGCGGACGAGCTCGACAGAGCAACTGCACACACCCTCCTGATGTACCACTAACCCATGAGTGGCAGTGTGTGCAGGCCATGTAACTGGCTGCGGGCTCAACAATAATGGAACCCCGTCCAGCCAGCATGCAATCATGCAAAATGGTGCATGATACTAAAGCATGTAAATCCTACCAAAAAATACCTATCCGAATAATACGCACAGTCAATAAGTGCGTATCTATGATCCAAGGAACAATGATCCAAATAAATCAGGGAAGATAGAAATCATATCCTATCTAATGCATGTATCAATAGGCACAAAAATATACTAGGCATATAAGCATGAAAATTATTGAAAGTTATCCTAACTAACATATCAACTTGACTATATCTAAAAGATAAGTCAAAAAACCCACCTTTTATGAAGAATATCAATTGTCTTTGCATCATAGAATCTACCTCCATCAAAGGCCTACAGGTAAAAATATAATTATTACCAAGTTCTATGATAAGTCCAACGAGGGTAATAAATTGAACTTAAATCCATACCTTGAATCTCCTAAAATAAACAAACATAATACCTCCTGTATGTGCAGTCTGTGCTAACCCTCTCCACATCCAAGATTCCATCACAATCAAAGTCATAGTCTGATACAATAGTCCAAGGCCGATCTGGAATAAAGCCAATCCACTATCACAATCCTCGTTCACCATTGAGATCAAACCCGATAAAAACTTATTCGAGAAACTCCACATCCAAAAGACAGTCCTGAACCAAAGTCCTGAGATCACAGATGCCCAATCATCCTGGAAACTGAAATCATAAGATCTCAAAGTCTTCCTGTAAAATTTCAGTATTCTATTCACCACCAAGTGTTTAGTAACCTCAAACTCGCTGCCGCCATCACCTTAGTTAGGTATCTTCCCGCACTTCGTGGTATCAGAATCCTTAGTAAACCCAACAAGCTACTTCCACGAGAGACTCCCGCGTTATCCGGATTCTGCAAGTAAAAGGAAAAAAAAACCCGGAGACTTTCATAAATGCCGAAAGGCCAATGTCAAGAAGGAGCGACGTCCATCACGGAGGGTCCGGTGGCGGTTGGTCGCGGTGAGCATGGAGTTGCTGGGGTAGCCGCTGAGGGAGAAGCCCGGTGACGGCACTGATTGGGCATTGTGACAACGTCGTCAACCTAGATCGCCTTGAAGGAGGCGCAATGGTGCCACCGGCGATGACCTAGCCAAAGGAAAATGGAGCGACGGTGGTAGCTCGTACGCGAGAAGGGAAGAGAAATAGGGACGGCGGCGGACGCGTGAAAGGGAAACTGCGCGAGATGTGGATCGAGAGAGAGAATGGGGAGATCGCGATGAAGATCCGAATTGGGGGAAACCGGAGGGGAGAAAGTCGCGATGACTACGGTTGGGAGGAGAAAGGTAAGGAAAATAACTAAACCTAGGTTTAGTTATTTAAACCTAGGCTTATTAAATCCATTAATCCCTCAAAATTGATATTTCAAATAGACCCTCCAAAAGTTTATTTATTTTATCCCCGTAAAAACCTCTTACAAGCTCCATTTAAATCCAGAAAATTTTTAGAAAAATTCCTAAAGTTCCCTAAAAATCCTGAAAAATTTCTAGGATTATTTTCCTTAATTCCTTGGCCATTTAATTTAATATTTTAAATTTTGATATTTAACAAGATGAGAGTGAGCGATTGTAATTAGACGGATAGCTCATAGGTGAACTTAGCCGAATGACTAAGTCAAGTGTCGGACACTCAAACTTAGGTTTGAGGTTTTACCCGATAAGTCGGACGCTCAAACATGAGTTTGAGGTTTTACTCGACGTTTGAATAAGTCGGATGCTCAAACATGAGTTTGAGGTTTCTACCCGACGAATGGAAGTGTCGGATGCTCAACCAGGAGGTTTGAGGTTTACCCGACCGTCGGATGCTCAAACAAGTATTTGTTTGAGATTTTACCCGATGTCAGTCGACTACTCTGAAGTCGATCAACGCCGACCGGTGTTCGATTGTGGGTTTCGCCTAGCAATTGGATCGAAGGGATGAGATTGATTGTTCACCATCATCGACCGCCAAGGAATGACAATGATCGTTGAAGGTGGTCACGGGCACAAAACCTCTCATAGTCGTCGATCGACGGCCATTTAGCAGCATCACCAACCGATGGACACATCGATCGTATCAAGCCTACCATTGGACTACAACGGTCATGATTTGACGTGGTCAGAGGCCATTGGAACGGCAACAATCGACTGGTGACATGCAACAGTCGACTGCTACATACCCAACGGGAAGAAATTAAGCCCTTTTCTCTATAAAAAGAGGGTGTGGGTGACTTTGGAAGGTTAATGCTTCACTCATAATCATACTCTCAAGTGCCCTAAACGTTTTCTACTCCTCTTACTTGTTCTTATCTCAATTCTATTGTAAGAGGGAGAGATTGTGTAAGAAGGTTTATCTCAATCTAGTTTAAGCTAAATGAGAGATTAGTGGATTGATTTGAGAGAGTGATTTGCCTTATGAATTATTCGTGGATTAGCGGCAAGGGTCGTGGAACCACGTTATATCTCGACGTTAGCGTTTGCATCCTTTACTTCTTGCTTTGTCTTAATTGTTTATTTGTTTAGCAAATATTTCACTGTGTTAATCTCAAGTTGTATACGATTAAGGAACAATTTCCATCTACGACATCGGGGCTATTCAACCCCCTTCTAGCCGGGTCACGATCCTCCAACAATAAGTATATTGTTTGACAGCGTAAAGTTTAAGTATATAGTCTTGGCAGCATAAGTCTAAATGGTTCTTGGCATTTGGGAAGTCCAAGGGTGTCATATTGGCGATGTAAAGCGCAGGCTGTAGTCTTGGCGACATAAGTCCAATGTTTGGCAAAGTAAAGTCCAAGCATATGTCTTGGCGACGTAAGCTCAAATGTACCTTGGCAAAGTATACCCGATTAGTATAACAATAACCGATGGAAATACCTGCAGGCTAATATATGGATGAACAAGTCTTGGAGGACTTGGAGGGATCCGATAGGCATGAGACTGATGGGTTTATCTAGAAGACTTAGATATAGGCTAAGGGTGATCTATCAAGTATGAGGGGATCATACTTGGATTAAATCTCATTTTTAAGATTTACCAGTCGACTGTTGACTTTGGTCAGTCGATTGGTCGAGTGAGTAAGACTGGAGTCCACCAACTCGAGCAAGTTGGATTTGGGGTTATGACGCATCGGATATGGAGTCGTGGTGCTCATTCGATTGTGGCCATAATAGTCGATTGCTAGGGTTTGATAGTCGACTGATCCATAGCAGTAGATTAATGGTAGTGGACAAGGGCACAAATTGTTGCGTAGTCGACTGGCCAATCGACTACTGAGTATCAGTCGACTGCTAGTAAGGGCAGTCGACTGATGAGGTATCCGTTGGGCAGATTCTAACATGGATAGAGCTGTTTGTGAGATGATGACATGAAGGTCAGTTGATTGCTGGGTAAGAGCAGTCGATTTGAAGATAAAAATCAGTCCGAGTTGCAGCTTTATAAAGAGCTCAAGAAGGAGAATTTTGGCAATGGTTCTTAGAGCGATTTGTTGCTGCATTCTAGACCTTCAAGGGTATTCCAAAGAAACCAAAGATCAAACATTCAAAATCTCACATTTGTAAAGGGTTTTCTTTACTTGTATTCATTTGCTTAGTGTAATTGCTCGTATCTTGTTCTTATTGTTGTAAGAATTATTGTAAGAGATTTTCTCCACCTCCGGAGTGTTTTTCGAGGAGAGATTTATTAGTGGTGTGCATCACTAGAACTCACTATTGAGCTCGTCCCCGTTGAGTAGGAACCCTAGGTTCCGAACTACGTTTATATCGCCGTGTATTGTATGTGTTGTGTTTTTTATATTGTGTTTATTTCTACTTATATTCCATTGTGCACACTAATATTTTATAGACAAATGTGAACAAATTCTAAACAACAAAACGAATCGTTATTCATCCCGTATATACTCAAGCGAAGTTCAATGTTCCTACACATATATGAGTGAAGGTTGGATTGTCTCACGTGTATGGAGACCATGCTCAACGACTCCTACTGACTTTGGCATCTCTATCAAGGGAGGGGGTGATGATCGAGGACTCCCGTTGACTTGGCATCCCTATGAAGGGTGCTGCGGTGATCTCCCGTATCAATATTGATGGATGATGAGGTGCATTTGATTCATGTGATTGTTGATAATTTTAATTATCTATTTAAGATTATATTATTTAATCTTATTTGATTAAGTAAATGAGTAATTATTAGGTAATAGAACATGTTCACCACATATAACCCATAATGATATTATTTCGGAAAAATAAAATTTTCTTTGATTCTAAATTATCTAGCAAATAAAATTATATTTTAGTTTTTATAATTTTGATTATATAATTATTTGATAATCATATAATGAGTATTATATATAATACTTGTAACCAAACGTACTCTTAAAACAACCCTTATCCTTTCAATCGTCCCTTTTACTTTCCATGCAACTATATTTTAAGATGAGATTCTTTAGGTCTCACACTTCAGATTCTTTGGCATCAAAATATGCATTCACAATTAAAAAAAAAACATCGTGGAATTCTCGTGAATTCATTTAGTGTAATATAATCAAGATTGCAATGGAATTACATTATATTTAGGCTCGTGAATTCAATGTAATTTTGATTATATTATTATGTTTGAATAAAAATTATATATAATCTTGAATTATAAAGATAATTACATTCTTTTGTTTGGTGTTCATTACAAAGACGGTAGGAATCTATCGCCGGCGACAATCGATCGTTGGTAGTCGATGGACCGATGGACGAGGCGGTGGCGTACAACGGCTACGGTGACAACGGACGACGACAATCAACTTCGATTGTTAAGCATCCAACACTTTTCATATTAGAATTTGGAATGTAATCAGATTACATAGATTTTACTTCGTAATCCAGATTACAAAATTTTAATGTCTTTTATAATTCACATTACATTACTCTAAAATTTTAAAATGATGTCAAACAAAATAATCAATCTTAGAATATAATCTGAATTATATTACAATGCAGCTTTAATGCATTCCAAATCATGTCCCAATATATATTATTTCTTCTGCCATTCCAATAATTAACTTCTTAAATCTCAAGTTTTGTATAACCATTTGTCATTCCCTTTTTTTTTTATTGACGTTAAATATCTAATTTTTTAAACGGACTAATCTCGAGATGATTGATCCAACCCTTCGATAGTTCCACATAAATTTTTTTACCGATCGCTAAAATAAATTTGAAAGTTTTTCAATCGTTCAATAACTCAGAATTTTTATTTCATTGAAAAAAATATCTTATAATACATCTACTTGTGATCTTTCTTAATCAGTTTACGATCGGATATTAAATTAAATAGAAAAAGTAATTTAGCATTATGAACATTCCTTTAATGAAGGGAAATACCTTTTTTAGTCATGGTTTCTATAAAAGAATTTTATTTATTTTTGGAACATCACGTACGACCAAATGTCTCTGGCTTTTTAAAAAGATGAAATCACTCAGCCTAATGCTTTGTTTATTTGGGAGGAAAAAAATAGAAATGGTAAAAAGCTTTGGCTGGGAAATTTTTTCCTGCGTTTGCTTTTTGAAAAAAAAATTATTATTATTTTTTTATTTACTTAACGAGTGAATGAATATAATATTCATCACGAATTCTTTTCATTCTTTTAATTATATTTTTTTCCTAAAACATTTCTCTTCCTTTTTAACTTACTATTGATAAAAATTTACTCCGTTTATTATCACTATGATCGTCGATTGTTAGTCACAATTGTCGACCGCCATTATTATTGATCATCAATCGTGACTCTCGTTGATCGTCGATTGTTGTCGTCAATTGATGATAACAATTGACGACGATTGTCGAACGCTACCAATAATCATCATCGATCGTCGATTATCACCGTCGATCGCTAATCATCGTTGCCTTATAATATGACGAGAGATGACGAGCAACGATGGTCCTCATCCTAATCAACATTACCATAAGTGAATAAATTTTTTTTCTTCCACTTGTTCTCTTTCCTCGTGTTTTTATGTTCTTAGGAATTCTTTTTCCTTCGTTTTTTTCTTTTCTCTGGGATATTTTTTCCATAGATTTTTTTTTTCATAATCTATCTTTCGAAGTAAATGAAGATTAAGGTGACATTTGATTTGAGTGTGAAAATAAAAATGAAAATGAATTTGATAGTAGAATGAAATGAGAATGAGTTTAGTTATTTCAATAATATTGTTTCGTTTATAAGTTAGGAATAAAAACGGAGATGTCGATGTCATCGTCGATGGACAATGGCACCGCTGATGGGACGGCCGACGGCGACCATCGTTGACTGCCCGATGTCATCGCCGATGGACGATGGCACCATTGACGGGACAGTCGACGGTCGGCGACGATCGCCATCCACCGACAATCGACGACGATCGACGACTGATGACTAACGACCGTCGACGGCGGCCTTACGATCGGCGACCATCGGCGGTCTACGACGATCGCTGACGATCGAGCGGCCGATGTCCGCTGATAATAAGCGGCCGCCGACCGCCGACAATCGACGCATCGACGTCTAACAATTGGGGCTCGAACCGCTTCTCGTCGGTTAGCGATCGGCGGTAGCGATCGGCCGAACGGGCAATGACCAAGCGCCGTCGGACGATTGACAATCGTCGATCGGCGATCGACGCGACCATCGGACGAGTAAGCAGTCGAGCGGCGGCCACGGCAACAACAAACGACGAATTGATATAAATGAAATCCAAATCCATCCTTTAGCTAAACATTTCAAAATTTAAAATCATTTCAATCTCAAAATACATCAACTAAATATTATATATAATTCTCACTCATTTTTTTTCGTTTCAAATCCATCAGCTAAACGTCACCTAAGAGTCTATGGTTTACTCCACAACTTACTTGAGGGAGAAAATTAATTACGATCGATCGATCACCGACGGTAAAATAAATTAAAAAAAGAATTGCCATTAAAAGAAGGGTGCTTAGAAATAGGAGGGACGGCAACCGCGAGCAAGGCACTAGGCACGAAAGCTCCCATGGCATCCTCTTATGCAGCGCCGTCGGCGACGGATAGGCCATGGACTCCTCCCTATTGCTCGGTTGTGGCCGTCGACACTTGCTCCTTCTTTTACCGTGTTTGCTCCATTTGCGAGCGGACCCTCCTCGATTCCGACTCCGAGTGTCGCTTCTGCAGCCGCCGGACTCCCAACCCCAGTTCCAAGCGGCTGTATCGTATCCTCGCCTCCGTCGGCACTGTGGACAGGGTTCTAGTGGTCGTGTTCTTCGACCGGGCCGCTAGGGTGCTCATGGGCTGCTCCGCCGACGAGTGGGCTGCCTTCTTGGGGGCGCAACCTTCATCAAGGGAGATGGCCGGTGACCTTCTACGCGGGGAGATGCTCCGAATGACGCTGAACCCGTCGAGGAGGGGCAATGCAGAGCACCTGCGAGTGGCGTCGGTGGCGCCTCTCCGCGCGGGATTTCTCCCTGTCATCGACAGGTTGAGGCGGCTGTACGCGGCGGGGATGGGGGCTTCAGTCGAACAGAGAGGCTAATACCGTCTCCTTTGAACAAAGCAGGTGCGCAATCGAGACGACTCATTTCCTGCGACAGAGCATTGATTTGCTTCTTACCTGATTAAATTATCTCAACCAGTGAACAGGGCTGGTGTTTGATCGGATTGGTGATAATCATTCGACTAATTTGATCATGACTCTTTCACTTCTTAGCTTACATTTGTTATCTTTCTCTAGTGCTCACTCAACGTCAATGTTGAATCAAGAAGTAATTGTGTATAGCAGTGACTATACTGTTTATGGGTGCACCCATTATTGTTCTCTTGACTGACAAGAACTGGCTGAGGATTGGCACTTTAGGTTTTTGTGAACACATACCACCATATGTGTTTTTTTCCCCCTGAAAAAAGAAAGTGGGCAAGAAGGTACCACTCTTGGGGCATAACGAAAATTAGAGATATAACTTAAGAGTGTCTAGAACATGAGTGCTAAAAATCTGAGAGGAAACTAACTAGGATATAATAGCTAGAATGAGACTGGTTGAAAGTTAATCCATACTGATTAGAAAACTACAGCAATATAGGATGTAAATAACAAGGAAACAAGCAAATTATCCACTTCATTTGTGTAGATCCTTGTCAATACATAATGCAGATTTGGATGCTCCAAGCTTAGCACTGAGAGAAGTTTGGTTGGGACAAAACCAGCCAATCCTAGAAAAATTGTTTCAATCTGTGAAAAACAGCTTCCTTCTGCACATTTGGGTAAACAGTAGAATATTTTTGTCAACCAAATAGACCAAAGCCATATAAGTAAAGACTTAGGGATGACAGATGATGTCATTTGATGGCTGAGTAATTGAGAAATAACTTATTCAAATAGAGACATGGACTGACTATTTTGGGAGTATACTAGTATAAATCAATTTTTTTAGTGAATGAGAAATTAATGCTCAAGGCTATTTGAGTGATGAAGGTTGATCCAATTTGATCGGACAAAAGCATTGGGTTGAACACAGGTGTGGTCCATAGACTTGAATAGTAACTGGAGCATGCATGAGTTTTAATTCTCACGAGATCAAATCCTAGAGAATGGGCAATAAATGTAGACCAAGCAATAGATCAAATTTAATCAAGAATTAATCTCAATTGAAATTTCAATTAAATGATTAATTGAAGCTAACTTTTCGACCCTTTTTGAGCATGCCACTGTAATGCAAAAATGTGGAAATTTAATTCCAATAGGATTTATCATCTTATAGGTGAGTCAAGGCTGCACATAAAGGCATCTCTTAGTTTTAGCATTGCCTGCACACACTCAATAGACATTGCATAAACCTTGACTACTATGTGCTCCCCTTGCATACCACATCCTCCATATTATACTTGTGCCTCAAAAGCGATGATATGCAGGCGACCTCTTGAATCGTGCACATGCACTCGTGATCCATGTCCCTGACAAACAAACAGGGGATGTTATCTTAAGCCAATGGAAATAAGTGCCATAGGAGAAGTAGAATAATGGACATTGTTCGTGTGTTTAGTCGATCAAAACTTGTATGTACATGTCAACCAAAGTAGAAAAACACCTTAGGTCCTATGCATCCTTATGAATGGAGAATTTTTTTTATAGACAGGACTGTAAAAATGCTTTTCCATCATTATGGGGGCTCTCTTTACCCTTGAAAATAAATCCCCACTCCTTTCTCTCATATGATTTTAGATGAAGCTGGAATCTCTTGTCTTCTCTTTTAAAGAGTTTCAAGGCTGTGAAAGTTTGTTAGGGCTCAAAATTGAGTGCTTCTATTTTGAGTCAAAGATCATTGTATATTGGAAGATGATAGTTAATAAATAGTAAGCACATGGACAAATAATATTGTCTTAAAAAGAAAGGGTCCAACCCTTGCCTTGACCTTAAATCTTTTATCAAAAAGCATAAACCTACTTGAAAAGTGTGTGTTGACATCTGAAGGGGTAATTCAATGATCTACAATATTAAGTTGTTGATGATGATGATGTCAGAAGATGTAAGTCTACCATACTTGAAGGGGTATTTCGATGATTGACAGTAGCATTGGTGACAACCATTGAAAAGGGGCGAGTCAATCTAACTTCCTTGACAATGAGAAGGGATGTGTTGAGAATTTTAAAGGGATCCAATTCACACATCCACACTAATGACCCACCAATTCAAGCCATTGACTTTTTAACAAGGTGATTAATCGGATTCAAACCAGTCAAATCTATATTTACAAATTCCCTCTAACAATTTTGAGACGATATTTACGGTAATGACTATTATAGGTTTTGTTCATATTAAAGAGAAATCAAAGAAATTTTGAACAACTGACTTCAAGTGGTGGTATCAAAAGATGTTATATGTGAAGACATTGTACCTTGTTGGGTAGTTACATGCCTCTAATGCATCCGAAGAAGACCCTCAAATGATGGAAATATTAACTGCATGAAAAAAAATGAAAATTTCTATGTAAATATATCATTAGTTGATTTCTATGTAAACATATATCATTAGTCAGTTCGAAGACTAGTTTAGTCGACTTAAGTCTTTAATTTCAATTGATTGTTACTCAAATAGAACCTTTTTATTCATTGAAATCTCATGTTTAGTTGACCCCCATTCGAATGAATGATGTAATCGGCTACCCAATTGATTGGATATATTTAACTAATTTCTTTAAATACTTAGTTTTCACTTATCCTTTTCTAGAGGTTTTGTATTTAATAATTTATTAACCAGAGGAGGGTTGACCTCTTTATTGGTGTTGTGTGATGCTTCACCTTAGTTTGTGCTAAACCACCTGTCACTTGAGACATCATCATCTAGTGCCATAAGTGCTAGATATTTGCTTCTTGGTTTTTGCTTATGTTCTTTGTCACTAGAGGGTACCTTGCTAAGAGGTTTCACCTTTAAGACTTCATGTGCTAAGGAGCCTTGCTTTTGGGTCTTTCGGCCCAAGAGAGCTTGTCACCAGGACTTCCTTGTCTGCGAGCATCTATTCATCCTCGACCTCATGGGGCTTTAATTTGATAAACATTTAGTCATCCTTGACCTGTTGGGATTTCAATTTGCTAAGTATTCGGTCCTCATTCTACTTGAACTTTCACTTGCCAAGCATTCAGTTTTCAATTTACTTGGACTTCCACTTGATAAGTATTCAATCCTTAACTTATTTAGACTTCCTTCATTACACATGTAATCATGGTTTTAAAAATCGAGTCGTTTGTCGAACACGAACGCATCACCGGTGGTGGGGCAAACACAGAAATCTCATGCGCGAGCGTTCACGCGCGATCGATTAAAAATTCATTCACGCGCGACGCGATCGATTAAAATTCGTTCACGCGCGATCGATTAAAGATCACGAGAGTTATATAAATACCTGTTTCGCAGCGAAGGAGCAGGCAGCAGAGGGCGGAGCGCGAGCGAGCGGCGGCGGCGAACAAGGGCGAGCAGCGGCGGCGGCGAACAACGGCGAGCAGCGGTGACTCGAATGATTATGATTATCTATCTTCGATCGTGCGATCCTCGCGCGATCGCGATCGCCGAAGCGCGCGCTCGGGATCGCGCGATCGCGATCGCGCCGGATCGCGATCGCGATCGCTTCGGGATCAGATCGCGTTCGCGCTCGGGATCGCGATCGCGCGCGAGATCGCGATCGCGATCGCCGATCGCGCTCGGGATCGCGATCGCGATCGCCGAGTGCTCGGGATCGCGATCGTCAAGCGCGATCGGAATCATGATCACAGAAACGCAATCGCGATCGGTGATCGCGGCGCGCGCAGCGGATCGATCTTGGGGATCGGTGATCGCGGCGGAGCAGCCGAGCGCGATGGGAATCGCGATCGCGATCTCGCGATCGCGATCTATATTAATATATAAATAATTAATTAAAATTTTATATATATTATAAATAATTAAACGGTAAAATTTAATTAAATTAATTATTAATTAATTTATATTTTTATTTAAAATTATAAAAATTAAACAAATAAAAAATATTTTAATTAAATTCTAAATTCAATTTATAATTTATTTAAAATTACATTTTTAATTATTTTTAAAAATTAATAAAATTTCAAAAAAACAAATAATTTTAGAATTTTATAAAAAAAATTAAAATATTTATATTTTGGAAATTTAAAATTTTTTACTGATATATATATAATTTTAAAATATAATATAAATTATATATTAATAATATATATAAATTACAGTGTTTAATATAATTATTATATTTTATAAATTTTAATATATAAATATATCAGTTTAATTTTAAAAAATTAATAGCTAATTTATATAATTATTTTATATAAATTAATGTTTTTATTATTTTATATTAAAAACAAAAAAAATATAAATTATAATAAAAATAAAAAATATTTAATTATTAAAAATATCTAACAATATATATTTTTATTTAGATGATATTTTTTTGAATAATTTAATTGAAGATGTATTAATTGATTGAGAATGGGACGAGACTAAAACGATAAATTATATAATTTTATTTTAAATTTTTTAATATTGTAATTATGAATATTCATCGTGAATTATTTTTTTAGTATTTTTTTAAATTTTTATAATGCATAGGTAGGCAAATGACACCAAAACAACATTCTTATGATCCAGCTTGGAGACATGCACGTCGATTAGAAAATCGATTTCATTGGCAATGTTTATATTACGATATGATTGGACGTGGCGGTGGAGTTACATGCATAAAACAACATCTTGCTGGTGGATATCCGAATGTTTCTAGATGTACACAAGTTCCCGATGGAATTCGTCGTGCAATGAAACAAGAACTTGATGAGAAAAAAGAATTGAAGTATAAGCGACAACAACAACAGGAAAATTTTGATAGGCGAGCTTCTGAAACACCAGTTTATGATGAATTTGAAGGTCGTGGTGAAGATGTAAATGAAGAAGAATTTTCAGCAGCTCTTTCTGCTTCTAGAACTCAATATGCATATGATGAACATATGCGACATGGTGGCAAAATAATTGGCGCTAGTGGTAGTGGCTCATTTGGTGCTAGTGGAAGTGGCTCAACTGGTGCAGCAACACTAGAGAGAACTACAAGTGCTCGCATTGCTTCAACAAAAACTGGTATTGGTCGTTTCTTTCCTTCTACATCACGAAGGCGTGCAGTTGATATTGCTGATGTTGATCCATTTGCATTCTCAGACCAAGCTAGTAAACAAACTAGGATTGATGATGCTTATACAAAAGAGAAGAAGAAATCAATTGGCCAAAGTATTGCTAAATTTTTTCATTTTAATCGAATTCCTTCCAACGTGGCAAATAGCACATACTACCGCATCAAGGTATCTAACATCCAAAAATGTGGTCCTCGTATTCAACCTCCAACTGTGCATGAAATTACTGGTCCATATTTAGATGAACAAGTGGAGAAAATTAAGACTTGAATTATATCATGTAAGAAACAATGGAACTTATATGGGGTTACATTGATGTGTGATGGCTAGACAGGACCTACATGGATGAGCATTATCAACTTTCTACTATATTGCAATAGAAAGGTGATATTTCATAAATCCGTTGATGCAACTGCAGAATATCATGATGCATCTTATATATATCATTTGATGGATAGTGTAGTGCAAGAGATAGGTGTAGAGCATATAATACAGGTGATTACAGATAATGGTGCTAACTTTAAAAGAGCCGGAGAATTACTGGAACAAGAGTATCAAACATTATTTTGGACACCATGCGCAGCACACTGTATTGATTTGATGATGGCAGATATCGGTAAACTCGATACAGTGAAGAAGGTAGTAAAAAAAGGTCAATTGTTAACGAAATTCATATATAATCATCATTGGGTTCATGGATTAATGAGGAGATTTATTGATGGAGAGATTCTTCGACCAGGAGCAACTAGGTTTGCAACTCACTTTCTCTTATTAAAGTCGTTGTTTCAAAAAAAAAATGGATTGAAGACCATGTTCACTTCTGAGGATTGGGAAACCTCTCGATACTCTAGCACGATTGAAGGTAAGGAGGCGCACAAAATTATCATATCTACTAGATTTTGGGATCACATTGCAGAGATTCTTACAGCAATAGAGCCTTTGTATGTTGTTTTACGTAAAGTCGACATGGACAAAAAGCCACAGAAGGACAATATTTACCACCTGATTCATGAAGCAAAAGAGGAAATTAAAAGACGTCTACAATCATCGACTAAATATCAACATTATATTGATATAATCACTTCAAGGTGGGACAATCAAATGGGAAAGTATATTCATTTGGCAGGTGCGTATTTTTTTAATAATAATTTTTTTAATATTGCTATTAATAATTATATATCTTTAATTATTTCATATTATTATCTCAATCTGGCATATCAATATCATTATAATCTTGCAACAAATAATGATTTGTTAGTCTCCCTCGGAAATGTAATATCAAGACTACAAACAAATAGAGAATTAGTTGTTGAGGCTATTAATGAAAGTCGATTATTTCAAGAGGGATATGGTTCTTTTGTTGATCCTTTTGCAATATCATGCAGATATAAAATGGATGCAGGTAAATGTAGTATAAATTATGACTTATTATTATTTACAAATGAAAATATTATGTTAAGTTTGATTTTATTTGTCTTTCAGCTGAGTGGTGGTTACAGTATGGAGGATCAGCCCCAAATTTGAAAAAGATTGCAGTACGAATTCTCTCACAAATAACGTCTTCAAGTGGTTGTGAAAGAAATTGGTCAACTTTCTCCCTCATTCATACCAAAGTACGAAATCGTCTTTCTTATCGTCGCTTGGAAAAAATGGTCTATGTTTATTATAATATGCGTCTTCAACTAAGAGCAATAACAGAAGAGCAGGAAGAACAAGAATCTGATAATGTAGACCCATTTGATATTGGATTTGCCCAAAGTGATAACGATCCAATGATGGATTGGTGGAGTGCTATCGAGGCCGAAAATCCTTTACTTGATGAAGCAGGAGATCCATCACAACCATCTCAGTTTCTTACTCAGCAAATTGAAATAATACAAGCTAAAAGAGGTATCATTGAGGAAAATGATGACGATGAAGCTTTTGACCAAGAATTTCGATTTTCTGGATCTCGACCTAGACGTTCTCAAGCATCTCAATCCAAAATCCAACAAACATCTGTAGATAAAGGCAAAGACAAAGGCAAAGGCAAAGCTCTGACAACTTTTATTAAAGAGAAAAGAAAGAGCATAATTCCTATTTTTAAAGGAAGGAGTCAACTGAGAATTAATGAAAATCCACTTGATGCAATTGATGAGCACGAACATGATGATAGTAATGAAACATCATCACCTTCTGATACTGCAATCCGACGAGAAGTTCAAAATGATGATAGTGATGTTAATAGCAGTGCAAGTACTCATGGAAGTAATGATAGTGATGGTGCACCCGGTGGTGGTGAAACTTATATTCCATCAACTTCAACATCAGAGCCTTGGACATGTGAGCAAAATTTCACACATGCAACTCAAGATGAAGATCATAGTGCTAGAACTATTAAAAGTCGATGTCGTCGATATAAGGGTGATAGACAAAAAGAAGCTCATGATTATCGAGATATGCGAGAGAGTTTAGTTGAGATTGATTCTGATCGGAGTTCATCATACTCTCGGCCTTATTATAGCTCTGATGCATTATATGGTGATCAATCATATCCGACATCGGGGATGTATGTTTATCCTTATCCTTATCTGCGATTCGATTCCGATGAATCAAATACATTGATGGATATGTGAGAAATCAATATCAATATTCCATGTCATGGGATAATTATTTGATTTAGGCGTTAGAATTATGGATTGATCTAAGGAATATCGCAAGAACCAATGTTTTCATCTGATTCACGACACTCTTTTTGGTATTAGTAAAATAACATGTTATGATGTATCAATTTTAATTTAAGTTATTGATGTATCAATTTTCTTTAAAGAAAAATATATTTATTTACTTTTATCCCTTTGATATCAATTATTTCAAGAAAAAAAAATTGAAATATACTTAACAATAAATATTTGAAATTAAATGAATAATGACCTTTAAAATAATTAAAAATTAATATTTAAAAATATATAAAAAAAGTATCGAAACATTATTGGCACGCACGATACGATACCGAAATCGTATCTTTCCAGTTATTGACCGAAACCTCGGTACGGCTCGACATTTAAAATTTTACATGAAATATCAATGTCAAGGGTCCTACACTTGCACACTTGAGACAGAATATTATCTATCACAATATTGCCCTACCTTAAATCTTTGTTTAAACATGAGCATAATTGAACCATCTCTATTTTATGTTTGACAATCCACCATTTAAGTTTTAAAAATCGATTTTCATGTGTAGCAATATGTTTCGATATATTCTAAAATGCTACAAAACATTTTTCAAGTTTAAGAAATTTTTTATTTTCAATTAACTTAAATGATCCCTACCAACCATTCTGAATTTTTATTTGAACTCGCAATTAACTTCTGCTTCTTGGGTTAATTATAATTTTCCTCTTAACTTAGACTTCTATTCCTAAGTTAACCCTCTCACGTCTCCCCCTTTTATATACTTTCATAAATACTAAAACTTCTAACATTTCTTATAATTGTTTCAGTTCCTCCCTCTTTTATTAAGCAAATATTCACAATGCTCAATTCTTGAGCTTGCTTGATACTAATTTTATTATCAACTAAGTGATCGAGATATAATGACTTGTAACTTCACGTCTAAGGATTAAGGTTTCAACTTTGAAATTCTATGATATTAAGTGAAGTTTAACAAAGTAGCACACAGAAAGTACAACTATACACTTATTTGGGTAAAAGAACTTAATAATAACTCATGAAGGAAATTACACAATATCAAAGTCTTTAATCATGAGTTTTGCTTCCCCTTAATCCAACATTCTCTCCCCTAATAGTATCAATTTGCAGCCACAATGCTTCCTAAAATTTATAAAACTTGAAATCTAACACTTGTAAGTGTTTGAGTGGTTTGAGTTTGAACAAGTCTTGGGGGTGAATAAACTCAAAATTTCGAGTGTCACTGGAACTTTTCAAAGTTTCAGATAGATTAAGGTTGACTAAATAAATAGTCACTTGACTCCAAAGTGATTCGACTAGCATCCCTAACTCAGTCAATTGAGTCATGTATGTATCAGCTGAAATTCTAAAAATCTTTAATAATTTTATAGGTGAATAAAAATTATGAAAATTCATAGACAAACTTGTTTTACCATAATTTATAAGAGAAAAATGAGTTTTTATGAAAATTTATTATATTTTCATAAAATATGGAATGCATTGAAAAAAACTTAGATTGTTTGAACTAAAATCCCTTAGGGAGTGTAAGTAATGGAAGGGGAGGGGAAGGGAGGCTTACACCCCAAATTGGGGTATAAGAAAAGTTGAGTTTTTGTGAAGAGGAGAGGTATAAGTTCCCCCTCCTTTCCCTTCCCTTTCCCCTTCCCTCACTTCTTCCCAAGCGGAGATTGTCTTTTTTTCTCTCTTATTTACTTTTACCCTTCCATTACTTGCACCTCCCTCATCTCCTCCCAAACAAACTCTTATAGTTAGGAACCTCTTATTCGTTGGACACTATTTCTCAAATGTTTGGACTAAAATCCCTTATAGATTCAAATCTACGTTTGGTGAAAAATAATGGTGAACTCATGTCAAAACTAGAATATTTTAGGATGATAAGTAGTTTCGTGTATATGATAAATTGCAATTCCCATAACATAGCGCACACAATCAAGTATCCGAGTAGCAATAATTGAAAAAAAAATACTAATGAGAGAGTTGAGATATCTTAAGTATACAATAAGTTACATATATTATGACTCAAGATATTCAGTTATACTAGGGGGATACAATAATCTTAATTGAATATTTAATATAAAAGACTCTAAATTCTCAAGTAGTTATGCACTGTCCATCAAATGAGGAGCAACACTCTTGAAGTCCTTGAAACAAACTTATATAGCTTGATCTATTATGGAGTTTGTGCACAGTTTTAAATAAAACTAAAATGCAGAATGACTCCACAACTTTCCGGAGAACATTCCAAGTTAAAAAAAAATTTATGCTAATAGTTAAAATACACTGCAATAGTTAAGTAGTTATTGGAAGGGAACAAAATATATATATAATGGTAACTCTCGGCATATTCGCTGAAGATATAGTACTATTAAGTATCTTTGTGGTGTTATTTCCATTGACTATGTAAAGTTGATGTACTTAGTCCCCATGGGAGGGCTTTGTGGTTAGTACAGCAGCAGAGTTACACCAATGAACAAGAGTCAATCTTCGAGGGCTGCAAGCCTTTCAGAGTGTCTGCTCTCTTGTTGCGCTAATCCTGGGTTGGGCAATATGCTCTCCATGATTTATCTCCTTCGTGTTAGTTGTGGAATCGACTGGTGGGGGCATTAAGGGCGAGCAAATCACCTTTTGCACCAATATAAAGTTGATGTACTTTCTAAAGGATTACTGCATCACTAAGGGAATAGATTAAAAACCTAATATATGAATTAAGTAATGATAATCTACAATTTTGACTTGAGATTCCAAGATTATGGCTCAAAAGGGACAAGTATATTAGAAGATTGAAGACATCTATGGGTATTACTTTAATTCATTCCATGACAGTTATTGTGCAACCTATAAATGGGTAGAAATGAGCAAATACTATGATTCTTATATCGTATTATTGATGGTAAGATGAGGTATTGAAGGACATTCTATCTAAGAGATCATCTAAATAAAAGCCGCTTCAAATAAAAAGCACTTGTGAACAAGGTTAAAATTTCGACTCGTATCGAGGTTTCGGTTTGTGACTGGAACGATACGATTTCGATATCGTATCGTAGTGTATTGATAAATTTCAGTAATTTTTAAATATAAAATATATAAATTAAAAATAAAAAATAAAAATGATAAAAATACTTAAAATTAATTACAATAATAAAATTAATTTAATTAATTTCAATTAAATAGGATTTAAAAAATAAAATAGATTTTAATAATAATAAAATTATTATTTATAATATATAAATTAATAAAATAAATTTTAATTGATTTTATTTAACCTATAGTTAAACTATAGTTTGGAAAGTTAATTGAATTTCCATTCGCTCATCGTCGTCCTTGCGGTTGTGCGGAGGTCGCGTGCGCCGCCGCGATCCTACGCGAGGCAGCTGACATCCGTTGTGTCCCCACGTGAGGCGCTTTGTGGTCATCGCGCGCCACTGAGCGAGCAACGCAATCGCCGTGACCTCGCGCAAGGCGGCCATCGCAGCTACCGTGGCCTCGCGCGAGGCCACTGATGGCAACTACGACCTTGCGCGGAGTAGCAAGTGGCCGCTGCGGCCCCGGGCGAGGCCTCGCGGAGGCTTGCCACCATCCCGCCTCGTCGTTCCCATATCTCGCGGGCGTACTGACATCAGTGCCGCGTCAGAACGAGAAAAACTGTCTGTATCGTCCGAAACAGATTGGTATTTCAAACCATGCTTGTGAGTTTCCAAGTGTTGTCTAAGACCAAAGCAAACATAATAGAGATTTGGTAGAAAAACATAGGGGTTATTGGGCAAGTACGATTGTCTTGGCTTTACACTAATAACAATAGTTGAAAACCAAATAAATCGGGTCATTTTACACTGCGAAAGACTTAAAGCTATAACTTAACTCTCCTTATACAACAATGTCCGCTATAACTCAATTTTTTCAAACTTGTAATTTTTATTTATGTCGGGATTGCTGAAAAATAATCTTCCTAACTAATATTTCCTCCAACAATGACATACATAGTTGATTAAGTTCCAACATGTTTTTTTTTTTTTTTTTGCAATATAATGCTTAAATATGAGAAACAAAATATATCTAAAGAGAGGGTAAGAGTATAAGTATTAGAAGAGATATATGATGACTCAAATATGACTTGAAATAAGATGACATTAATATTAAAAAAGACAGTCAAAGGTTTACTAGGTGAGTTAAAAGGATATGTATCATCAAGTAAAGAATTTTGATGGTAGAATGAGAAAGTACAAGAGAAAGCTTATAAGGTATTATACACTTAAAAGAATGAGAAAAATTTTAAAAAGTATGCAATGACTAAGAAAGAGGTAAAAAAAAATAGTAAGTGAAACTAAGAATAAAACTTTTGAATATTTATATCGACAACTTGATACAAAAGGAGGGGAAAAAGATATTTATAGAATAGTTAAAGCTAGAGAAAGAAAGACTAGATATCTTTCCCAAATAAGATACATTAAAGATGAATGCAAAAGCGTACTAGTGGACAACGAGAAAATAAAAGAGCGATGGAAGAGGTATTTTCATCAACTTTTTAATGAAGGTTTAGATGATCAAATTAACTTAGGAAATTTAAATAGGTAGAGTATAGAAATTTAAATTTTTATTATAGAATTCAACTTTTAGAAGTAGAGTATGCTTTAAATGTGATGCAAAATTTAAAAGTAGTTGGATCAGATGATATCTCGATAGAGGTATAGAAGTGTCTAGATAAGCAGTATTGAATGACTTATAAAATTATTGACTTGATGTGAAAGCGAAAACAATATCTGATCAATGGAGGATAAGTTCTCTAGTTATTTTATATAAAAACAAAGGAGTCATATAAAATTGTGCAAATTATAGGGGCATTAAACTCATGAGTCTTACCATGAAATTTTGAAAAAAAAATAATAGAAAAAAAAATTAAGGAAAGAGACCATGGTGGCTGAAAATCAATTTGGGTTTATGCCGGAAAGATCGACAAAAGAAGTTATACATCTTCTTATACAACTAATTGATAAGTATCGAAACGAAGCAAGACTTACACATAATATTTATGAATCTTGAAAAAGTTTATGATAGAGTCCTAAGGAAAATTATGTCGAGAATTTTAGAAAAAGGTATTAGTGTAGCATATATCAAAATAATTAAGGATACGGATGAGGATGCAATGATAAGAGTGAAAATGCCCTGAGGATTATCAAGCCGCTTCCCATAAAAATAAGATTACGTAAAGGATCAGCTTCAAGTCCCAATTTTTTACACCAATCATGGATGAACTCGCTAGACGCATCCAAGATATGGTATCAGGATGCCTATTATTTGCAAATGATATTGTTTTGATAGACGAGACAAGTGAAGGAATAAATGTTAAATTTGAATCTTTGAGAGAAACACTAAAAGGAATGAGCTTACACTTAGTTGAATAAAGATATAATATATGGAATTTAAATTTAGCAATGTTAGATACAATGAGATAATTGTTATTGGAGATAATGAGTTGTCTGTAATTGAAAATTTTAAATATTTAGGATTATTATTGCAAAAAGATGGAAAGGTTGAGAGAGATATTTTACATAAAATACAAACAGAAAGGTTGAAATTTAGGAGAGCATAAGGTATTCTTTATGATCGTAAAGTACCTTTAAAACTTAAAGAAAATTTTTACAGAACGACGGTTAAACCTGCTATGTTATATGGAGTTGAATATTGTATTATGACTCAAGCACATGGGCAAAAGACGAGGATGTTAAGATAGATGTGTGAACATACGAGGATAGATAAAATAAGAAATGAAAATATTAGAGCGAAAGTTAGGGTTGTATCTATTGAGGAAAAATTTCAGGAGACATGTTTAAGATGGTACAGACATGTACTTAGATGACTGGTAGATACTCTAGTTAAGCGATATGAAACTATTACAAATATGCAAATCAAACGGGAAATAAAAAGACTAAAGAAGACTTGGTTAGCGACAATAAAACAAGATAAAATTTATTTAAATATAAATAATGATATAGTAGAGGATAAAGTCCAATGGCGTATGAGAATCCTTATAGCTGAACCCACCTAGTGGGAGAAGACTTAATTGTTGTTGTAATACAATGCTTAAATAGATGTTCTCTAGTGTCCATAAATCTACCAAATAATGCACAATCTAAGGAGTTAGTTAGAATTCTCTACTACATTTGTTTTTCGTTGGTTTTTTTTTTGTCATTCAGAATAAGCCACACTGTGAGTTTCACTTTGGACAAAGGGAATTCCAAACAAAATTCTTATAAAGAGAGAAATGTGAGTGGCAAAAAAACATTGGATAAGCAGATTCTATCTTAATTGCTTCTTCTTAGTAATATTTTCTATGTGATATTTCCTATTATTCACAATATCTATCTTATTACTATATATCATTTTAATTTTTTTAATCTCTTAAAAAAATTTTAACAGAATTCATACTTGATTTACAAGAGCTACACGAGTTAAAACTAACTTGCCTTCTCTGTGCCTTTTTTTTTTCAACTTAAATTTTGAAAGTAATATATTTAGAATGAAGATGCAATCCCTCCATGCATTCTGAAAGTTAGGAAAAAAGAAAGAATCCTTGTTGATTATTCTCGTACTGCAATGGCATTTTTAATTTTGGAAAAAAAGAAGGTTGGGATGATAGTCCCACGAATATCTGAGGAGTTACACCATGCCAGAATGAGTTTATGTAGCAAGTATGCTGAATCTGCAATAATAAAGCAAAAGGTGCCTATGGTGAATGCCTGCAAATGCTTTTGCTCTAGAGTGCCTGTAGCACCATAGATGAATTAGTCTTGCCTGGCAATAGAAGATAACATGTTCTTTTTTGCAATTTGGCTTTATGAAAAATTTTCATTCCTTCCCTGCCAAACGATCAAGAAACAAGTTTGGCATGGCAGAAATAGGGGAGCATCAGTTTGTGTAAGTTATCGACAGTAACTTCTATGTTCCTCAACGAAAAGATTATTCATGTTCAATCCTGAATTGCTACTCTGAATATAGTGGTCATGGCTTTCTCACTGCACTGGCCATTCTGCAAAAAGAGTGAGCCGGTGCGGGTTCTATTTTTTATTGGGATAAGTTTAGCTTTGAATTTCGAAAAAATTTAAACATGCAATCTCGAGTCGGGTGCGGGTCGAAAGTTTATCTTTTCGAACGGAGTATATTTTCGACGTCGGACCTACTTTACAGGGACGACACGACTGTATCATTGGATTTAGCTGTTGAGCTGCGAGCACTTCTTTGATGTACCCTGATAGTCGATAGAGATCTCGTCTAGGGGTTATTTAGCGTCCCATTAAAATATCCATGAGATCGGACATATCATTCCTAGGTTTAGTCGAGCCAGAGACACTTAGGTGTCAATCAAAAAAATAAAATGAAAGCACTGATTGGTATTGGAGTAATTCTCGAGCATTTTAAAAAAATATGGAACCGTCACATTAGCGGTCCCCTTGACCCTCTATCAATGGAGGAGGTAAATCAGGATTTCAGTTGTTAAGTGCAAAGGAGGGGATCGGTTGATAGTCCAGAACGATGAAATTTCTAGAAATTGATCCCTGTCTATTTAAAAATTATCTCTTTGTATTTACCAACTGGGGCAATCCTGGAGCTAACTCTCGAGCATTCTCAAAAATGTGGAATCACCACATTAGTGACCCTCCACCGCTGTCCCTACATGTGGAGAGAGATAAATCAGGTGTCAGGTGGCTAGTGCAGAAATACGGAGTCAGCGGTAGTCTGGTCGTCACCTTTAGAAATTGATCCCTTGCCCTTTCAAATCTTAATACGACTGTATTAGTCATCTGAGTTTGTCTGGAGGCTAACTCTCGAGCATTCTCAAGGATTGACTTGACGTTGCTAGGCTAATAGTTTGTTCCTCAAAATGAGCCCAAAAAATAACCAGCTCTTGCTATAGTTTTTTTTTTTTTTTTGCGCCATACCCTAACTATTCTCATTGTCTTTGCCACACATTCTGCTACGAGTCTGTGTTGAAACTATCCAGAATGTTTGTTGGAGCTGAGACAATCTTATAGGGATTTCTAAGTGCGACCCTAAAGGGATGAGTAGTGTGTTATGTTGGAAAAATGTGAATGGAAAGATGGTGAAATGGATGAAGGAGATTTTATTATGTATGAGACTTTAGTATTACATTGGAAGTTTTAAAGCATCATGATTGATTTATACTATTTTACAAACATATATGTTGTGAACAAATGTATGGAGAGAGATTCTCTCATGTGTGCGTCCACCGGGAGAGGGAGGTTGTAGATCTAGGGCTCAAATTGTACTGAACTCAGATGACTCGTGTACAAGCGCGATCTATGCACGTCAAATGTCGGATCGGGAGACCCTCTTATAAAAGGAGTCTAAGTCTTTAGTAGAAGTGATGAAAAATCATCCACGTGTTCCACTTTCTCTTACTCTCTGTTGAGTATTTCTTTCACTCGGTAAAACACCTGTGATAGCACTCAGGTGCATTTTAATTCGCCGCGATCATTAATGTTTGGTGGAGATCATAGTTTCACTGTTGTATCTTGGAAAACGGACGATCCACTACAACCTTGAAGCACCTCGGAAATGGGACAAATCTGTGTTGAACGTAGATCTCGATTCCTTCGTTTTTGAGCAATCAATTCGGCAGCTAACACCGCTTAACCATGTTTCAACGACTAGACTAAAGGATATACCTTTGTTCTGATCCCGATTGGGACAATTCTTCTTTCAATGTCCATCCTGCTTGCAAGTGAAGTACTTGCCTTTCGGCTTCTTCACTCCTCCCTGAGATATTCCCACCAACTTTGCTCCACCTTGTTTCTTCTTCTTCTTGCCTTTCGGTTTTAGAAGTAGAAACCTTGACCATGGCCTGAGCCTGAGCAAGCCTTTCTGTCGATTGGAGAATGATATCGACCTGGGTTTCCCCATCGATCTCAACTCCAAGACTTCCAGCTCATTCGCAGACTTAGGAGGACACTCTTCGAAGAGTACATACTTATGCTCCTCAGCAGTTGAGACAATATCAAGATTTCTTTTTCCAATCAACATAATTATGTACAGTAAATTTATTTTCCTTTAGTATCATAGCAAGTGGACTGAAAGTCATTTTTGAAAAAAAAAACTAAGAATCACATAGATCAAAACTTTATATTTCAAAAAATTATTGATTCCTCAAATAATAAAATTTTAAAATCAATCAACACCTCAAAACACCGAGAATATCGTATGCCACGATCGTGTGGACGTATACAAATTCTACATTTGTAAGAGGAGGTTTTACCCATTAATTTTACTATCTTGTCAACCTAACTTTTTGACAAATAAAATTAATAGTTGGTTTCTCTTCGGCCCTAAAAATAAAAGCAGTGACTTTGATGGGGAGGATACTTATATTTGTATCTAAGTGTTCACCATTACTTGGTACCAAGAAAATTATCTCAAGTTACGTGTCTTCCGATGGAGAAGTACACACGCTCCTTAAAAATTTTCTATAACCATATTTGACCTTGTGATCCGCAAACAAACCCATCCGATGGGGAGGAAGACACTCAGAGCCGACGCGCAAGTTTGATTGCAACACATGTCAAATCGTAATGGAGGCCGTGGGAATTTATAAAAATATCCCTCTCCCACTTAGTAATTTGAAATTGAGAAATTTTCTAGCCTACGACATGTATATCAAACAATAAGCAATAAATATGAAAAATAAAATTTTTTCAACTATTATGGCTTTTGTCTTCAATATGTCTCCCGTCGTATCGTCATCTCTTCCGCTCCTCCCTACGCTATGTACGAGCCATCCGGAGATCCGAGCCGAGAAAAAATATATTTTAATTTACATCCATCGATCCTATACTCCACGAGAGAGTGTACATGAAATCTAGATCGAAAGTAAACTAAAATAGAAAGAGTGGCTAAACAATGTCGTATCTAATTTATAAAAATTAAATACTAGCCTCGTCAACCCCGAGGATTCAACAAAATATACAATTACACACATACAATCACATATACACATATGGCCACAATAGTTGGATCTTATGTCTGCAACCAAAGAGTTAACCTATGCATATCCTACTATTATCCGACACAGAATATATGAAAAGTGCATAAAAGTAACTGAATCCTAAACACACAAAATCGAAAACCGTGGCTCTGATACCACTTGTAGGGTTTTGCCCGGAACCGAAGCTCTTATTCCACATGAAGGTGGAGAACTTCGCTTCCCGCTTCAACTCGGTCGCTTGTTCATGGCGATCCCTTGTACGTCCTCGGATAAAAAATTTATCCTTGACAAAAGGGATTACCCAAGCAACTGTTTCATCGTCGTGCTATTCGATTAGAGTAGTCACTTGAACAAACTTGTTGTTCAAGTAACCAACCTCTATTCTACGAATGGCCGCGGAATAGACGATGTACGGATCGCCGACTTTTGTGTTTATGTTCGGGGTCCAAGTTATATTAGCCACATACATAAAGTAAACAACCACATACAACATGCATATAATTGAAAAATAATTATAGACATAATACAAAAGAATATTAATCAAAATAAACGAGATTATACCTCTTGTTATACCTCTTGATCTTCTATTGTATGTCCTTCCTCCTTTTGGACGTCGTGTGGGCGATGATCTTCCAAAAGTCGAAGCCTCCTAGATCACCAATTTTCCTTTCCTTGTTCACTCTGAACAAAAGAAGATCATAAAACAAAACTCTTCTTCCTATCTAGAACCGACCACCAAGTCAATAGACTCGATGTTGTCGCCGGCCAAGGAAGAGAACGTGGAGTATGGGAACCAGCCAAAGGAGAATCAATGAGGGTGATGGGCGCCGACCAACACTTGGAGAAGAGAAAGGAAACCAATCTTCACCTTGTAGCCGCCCAAAACCCTAACCCTAACTTTCCTAGACCATCGGCCAAAGAAGAGGGGAAGAGGAATAGATTGAGCACCGGCCAAAGTAGAGGGAAGAAGAATAGGTGCCGACAACACCTTAGGAAGAAGAAGAAAGCAACTTCTCCTTATGTTGCCGCCCACTCCAACACCCAAACCCTAGCCGCCCAAACACAATCCTAACCTAATTAAGATTCCTTGCCGCCCAAGGGAAGCAAACCCTAATCCTTCCATCATCTTGCCGCCCACCCCATGCTCTCCTTTTATAGAGTTAGGGATAAGTCTTGTTTTAATCTCCACCATTGGTTTTAGGGATTTAATCTCAACCGTCGGATCTCGAGAATTAATCTCAACCGTCAGATCTAGAGATTCAATCTCTACTATTGGTTCTAGAGTTTTGTTTTTATCCATTGGATCTAAACTTCATGAGGTATTAATAGGCTATAATAGAGACCATGAGGAGGAGTTGGATCTTGGCCACCCAATGGATCAAACCCATATAAAATCCGATCCATTAATGATTATCCATTCCACTAGAGGATTATCATTGATCTACCTCACCAACCCCCATAAGTTAATATGGGCTCTATATATTATTTGTACATTTTCTCCCTGTGTTTAAGATCTCGAATGTCCGTCGATTAATTAATTTACTGACCATTAATTAATCAACATCTAACTCTATGAGTAGTACCACTCAACCTTTTCATCATGCCGGACTAAGTCCACCTGTAGGGTTTACATGATGAACCTTATGAGCTCCTTAAGGGGACATCATCATCCTAATATATAGGACACGGTTTCCTCCTATAATCAACGATGCCATATAAATAATATCATTTCCCAACTTACCGAGCCTATCGATTTAATATATAAATCTCGTCCATTGGTAAATCAAAGAAATGAATACTAAATATATGTGTCCGTTATTATATCGGGATTAAGAGCATGTACAATATAATATCTGAGGTCCGATTCGATTATGTAGTCATCAATAAATCGAATCACCTCTAAGTCGGTCCTGGTCAATACACACAAAGTGCACTAGTGTGATTCTATGGTCAAGACAAACCAATACCAAATCACACTACAACCATACCAATGGTTTGTCCAAAGTCATCTCGGTTGTGAGCCTATACTTATACTTTACAAGGAGCCGATAACATGATCTTCCGTGTGACACTACACACCATGTTATCTACAATGTAATGTATTAGACAATATGCATAACCATAAATATGCAAACAATGATCATGTGATTCCTATTTCAAAATAAATATGTTCATACAAAAGATAGACTTTTCAGTATACATCCTAATAATCTCCCACTTATACTAAAAGACTATGCTGTCCTCTTACTGTCATACATCCGATTCCCATTCCCTCCACTTGCCTATCAAAAGCTCTCGCCAAAAAAGCCTTCGTGAAAGGATCTACTAGGGTATCCTCTGATGCAATCTAGGCGACAGCACCTTCTACCTCCTTTACGATTTCTCGTATCAGGTGGTACTTGCGCTCTATGTGTTTACTTGCCTTATGGGCTCGTGGTTCCTTCGAGTTTGCAACTGCACCACTATTATCACAATAAATTGTGATAGTTCTGGGCAAACCGGGAATCATATCCAAGTCCATCAGGAAGTTCCTGAGCCACATAGCTTCTTTTGCCGCCTCAGAGGCTGCCACATACTCAGCTTCCATGGTGGAGTCCGCCACGCATTTCTGCTTGACACTCCTCCATACAATGGCTCTACCTCCCAAAGTAAACACAAAACCTGAGGTAGACTTACTGTTATCCCTATCTGATTGGAAGTCAGAATCTGTATAACCCACAGAGAGTAATTGGTCTGCCTGGTAAACTAGCATATAATCCCTAGTCCTTTTCAGGTACTTCAATATATGCTTTACCGCAGTCCAATGTCCCTATCCTAGATTGCTCTGATATCTGCTGACCATGCCCACGGCAAAGCAGATATCTGGTCTCGTACATAGCATCGCATACATGAGGCTTCCTACTGCCGAAGCATAAGGAACTGCCTTCATCTCCTCTATCTGCTCAGATGTTCTAGGACACATCTCCTTAGATAAAGGAACTCCATGTCTGAAAGGTAGAAAACCTTTCTTTGAGTTTTACATGCTAAAATGATCCATAATTGTGTCTATGTATGAAGCTTGAGATAAGCACAACATCTTTTTCCTGCGATCTCTTATAACCTTGATCCCAAGGATGTGTCTCACTTCTCCCAAGTCCGTCATATCAAACTGTTTGAACAACCATACTCTTACGTCCGATAACACCTTGACATTGTTGCCAATTAACAAAATGTCATCTACGTATAGTACAAGAAATACCACTACATTTCTGTCACATTTCTTGTATACACAAGACTCATCCGGACTTTGAATAAATCCATAAGACTGGATTATCTCATCAAAGCGGATGTTCCAAGACCTCGAAGCTTGCTTCAATCCATAAATGGACCGATTAAGCTTACACACAAGATACTCTTTGCCCTTTGCAATGAATCCCTCTAGTTGCTTCATATAGATGTTTTTCTCAAGACTTCCATTAAGGAAAGCTTTCTTGACATCCATTTGTCACACCTCATAATCCATATGAGCTGCAATGCATAAGAGAATCCGGATAGACTTAAGTATGGCCACCGGCAAAAAGGTTTCCTCATAATCGATAACCTCTTTCTGAGTATACCCCTTCGCAACAAGCCTCGCTTTGAAGGTCTCAACCTTCCCGTCTATTCCTCTCTTTCTTTTGTAGATCCACTTGCATCCAATGATTTTTACACCATCGGGTGGTTCTACTAGCTCCCAGACCTGATTCGAATCCATAGATTCAATCTCAGTATTCATTGCACTTTGCCAAGATACTGTATCTTTATCTTGGATTGTCTCGTCATATGTCCAAGGATCAGGTTCATGTTCGCCAGGGACCAAATCAGAAGATTCTCTCAAGAACATGAATCTATCAGGCTATCTCACAACCCTCCCACTACGAGGAGGTATTACCTGTGTATCCTCTGTGACATGCGGTGCAGTGACTTATGGTATATCTTCTTGTACCGGTGGTATTGAAGAAGTGACTTCCCCTTTCAATTCCTCCAGAACAATCTTACTCATGGGCTTGTGTTTCATCACATAGTCTTCCTCTAGAAATCTGACATTCGTGCTAACGATCACCCTTTGATGTCTAGGACTATAAAATAAACCACCTTTCGTTCCTCTAGGATAGCCGACGAACATGCGTACTTCTGTACGAGGTTCCAACTTACCAGCATCTTCCTTCAGCACATGTGTTGGACTCCCCCAAATCCGAATATGTTTTAGACTAGGTTTTCGCCCAGTCCACAATTCTGTGGGAGTAGAAGACATTGATTTAGATGGAACCAAGTTCAGAATGTACACCGCCGTATCTAGAGCATATCCCCAGAACGAATCTGGCAACTCAGAATAATTCATCATCGATCTAACCATCTCCATAAGAGTCCTATTCCTTCGCTCTGCTACACCATGCTGCTGGGGTGTGCTAGGTGCAGATAATTGGGATTGAATCTCAGCCTCTGATAAGTAATTCCTAAACTCTCCCAAGAGGTACTCACCACCACGATCAGATCGTAGTGTCTTGATACTTTTACCTTGACGTTTCTTCGCATCAGCCTTGAATTCTTTGAACTTGTCAAAGCATTCAGACTTGCGACGCATCAGGTAAATGTATCCATATCTTGAATAATCGTCTATAAAAGAGACGAAATACTTAAAACCATCTCTAGCCTGGATAGACATAGGACCACACAAATCAGAATGAACCAATTCTAACACATCTTTGGCTCTATACCCCTTGGCCTTAAAAGGCCTCTTGGTCATTTTACCCTCCAAGTAAGATTCGCAGGTTGAGAAATTTTCCACCACTAATGAACCCATAGGTCCATCAGCTATCGACCTTTGAATTCTACTTAGGTTAATATGATCAAACCTTAGATGTCAAAGATACATTTGGTTCATCTTCGAAGGTTCTTTTCTCTTATTAGAATTAGAAGATGAGTTATTAACTTCTATTTGCATCATGGGAGCTTTTGGTTCAAGTGTGTATACGTTTCCTATCAATGTACCAGAACAGATAATTTCTCTATTCCTTTTTATAACAACTCTGTCATTAAAAGAAATAGATTATCCATCAATTTAGAAACCGAAATCAAATTCTTTCTAAATAAAGGTACATAAAGGCAATTCTTAAGAACCAAAACTTTATTTTTCTCAAAAGACAAATAGACATCTCCCACTGCAACAGCCGCTACCTTCGTGGCATTGCCCAAGTAAACGGTAATCTCCCCTCAGCTAGTCGTTGAATTTCCTGGAACCCCTGTAAAGTATTGCAGACATGATCAGCGGCTCTTGTACCTACACACCAGGTGTCGGTAGATAACACCGCTTAACCATGTTTCAACGACTAGACCAAAGGATATACCTTTGTTTTGATCCCGATTGGGACGGTCCTTCTTCCAATGTCCATCCTGCTTGCAAGTGAAGTACTTGTCTTTCGGCTTCTTAACTCCTCCCTGAGATCCTCCCACCAGCTTTGCTCCACCTTGTTTCTTCTTCTTCTTGCCTTTCGGTTTTAGAAGCAGAAACCTTCTGAGCAACCATGGCCTGAGCCTGAGCAAGCCTTTCTGTCGACTGGAGAATGATATCGACCTGGGTTTCCCCATCGATCTCAGCTCCAAGGACTTCCAGCTCATTCGCAGGCTTAGGAGGACACTCTTCGAAGAGTACATACTTGTACTCCTTAGCAGTTGAGACAATATCAAGATTCCTTTTTCCGATCAACATAATTATGTACAGTAAGTTTATTTTCCTTTAGTATCATAGCAAGTGGATTGAAAGTCATTTTTGAAAAAAAAACTAAGAATCACATACATCAAAACTTTAGATTTCAAAAAATTAGTGATTCCTCAAACAATAAAATTTTAAAATCAACCAACACCTCAAAACACCGAGAATATCGTATGCCACGTGTGGACGTATACAAATTCTACATTTGTAAGAGGAGGTTTTACCCATTAATTTTACTATTTTGTCAACCTAACTTTTTGACAAATAAAATTAATAGTTGGTGTCTTTTCGGCCCTATAAATAAAAGCAGTAACTCCAATGGGGAGAATATTTATATTTGTATTTAAGTGTTCACTATTACTTGGTACCAAGGAAATTATCTCGGGTTATGTGCCTTCCGATGGGGAAGTACACACGCTCCTTAAAAATTTCCTATAACCATATTTGAATTTGTGATCCGCAAACAAACCCATCCGATGGGGAGGAAGACACTCAGAGCCGACGCGCAAGTTTGATTGCATCACATGTCAAATCGTAATGGAGGCCGTGGGAATTTATAAAAATATCTCTCTCCCACTTAGTAATTTGAAATTGAGGAATTTTCTAGCATACGACATGCATATCAAACAATAAGCAATAAATATGAAAAATAAAAAATTTTCAACTATTATGACTTTTGTCTTCAATATGTCTCCCGTCGTATCGCCATCTCGTCCGCTCCTCCTACGCCATGTACGAGCCATCCGGAGATCCGAGCCGAGAAAAAATATATTTTAATTTACATCCATCGATCCTATACTCCACGAGGAAGTGTACATGAAATCTAGATCGAAAGTAAACTAAAATAGAAAGGGTGGCTAAACAATATCGTATCTAATTTACAAAAATTAAATACTAGTCTCGTCAACCCCAAGGATTCAACAAAATATATAATTACACACATACAATCACATACACACATATGACTATAATAGTTGGATCCTATATCTGCAACCAAAGAGTTAACCTACGCATATCCTACTATTATCCGACACATATAATATATGAAAAGTGCATAAAAGTAACCGAATCCTAAACACACAAAATCGAAAATCGTGGCTCTGATACCACTTGTAGGGTTTTGCCCGGAACCGAAGCTCTTATTCCACATGAAGGTGGAGAACTTCGCTTCCCACTTCAACTCGGTCGCTTGTTCATGGCGATCCCTTGTACGTCCCCGGATAAAAAATTTATCCTTGACAAAAGGGATTATCCAAGCAATCATTTCATCGTCGTGCTATTCGATTAGAGTAGTCACTTGAACAAACTTGTTGTTCAAGTAACCAACCTCTATTCTACGAATGGCCACGGAATAGATGATGTACGGATCGTCGATTTTTGTGTTTATGTTCGGGGTCCAAGTTATATTAGCCACATACATAAAGTAAACAACTACATACAACATGCATATAATTGAAAAACAATTATAGACATAATACAAAAGAACACTAATCAAAATAAACGAGATTATACCTCTTGTTATACCTCTTGATCTTCTATTGTATGTCCTTCCTCCTTTTGGACGTCGTGTGAGCGATGATCTTCCAAAAGTCGAAGCCTCCTAGATCACCAATCTTCCTTTCCTTGTTCACTCCGAACAAAAGAAGATCATAAAACAAAACTCTTCTTCCTATCTAGAACCGGCTACCAAGTCAATAGACTCGATGTTGCCGCCGACCAAGGGAGAGAACGTGAAGTATGGGAACCGGCCAAAGGAGAATCAATGAGGGTGATGGGCGCTGGCCAACACTTGGAGAAGAGAAAGGAAACCAATCTTCACCTTGTAGCTGCCCAAAACCCTAACCCTAACTTTCCTAGACCATCAGCCAAAGAAGAGGGGAAGAGGAATAGATTGAGCACCGGCCAAAGTAGAGGGAAGAAGAATAGGTGCCGGCAACACCTTAGGATGAAGAAGAAAGCAACTTCTCCTTATGTTGCCGCCCACTCCAACACCCAAACCCTAGCCGCCCAAACACAATCCTAACCTAATTAGGATTCCTTGCCGCCCAAGGGAAGCAAACCCTAATCCCTTCCATCATCTTGCCGCCCACCCCATGCTCTCCTTTTATAGAGTTAGGGATAAGCCTTGTTTTAATCTCCACTATTGGTTCTAGGGATTTAATCTCAACCGTCGGATCTAGAGATTCAATCTCTACCATTGGTTATAGAGTTTTGTTTTCATCCATTGGATCTAAGCTTCATGAGGTATTAATAGACTACAATAGAGACCATGAGGAGGAGTTGGATCTTGACTGCCCAATGGATCAAACCCACATAAAGTCCGATCCATTAATGATTATCTATTCCACTAGAGGATTATCATTGATCTACCTCACCAACTCCCATAAGTTAATATGGGCTCCATATATTATTTGTATATTTTCTCTCTATGTTTAAGATCTCAAATGTTCGTCGATTAATTAATTTACTGACCATTAATTAATTAACATCTAACTCCATGAGTAGTACCACTCAACCTTTTCATCATGCCGGACCAAGTCCACTTGCAGAGTTTACATGATGAACCTTATGAGCTCCTCAAGGGGACATCATCATCCTAATATATAGGACACAGTTTCTTCCAATAATCAACGACACGCCATATAAATAATATCATTTCATAACTTACCGAGCCTATCGATTTAATCTATAAATCTCACCCATTGGTAAATCAAAGAAATGAATACTAAGTATATGTGCCCATTATTATATCGGGATTAAGAGCATGTACAATATAATATCTGAGGTCCGATTCGATTATGTAGTCAGCAATAAATCGAATCACCTTTAAGTCGGTCCTGCTCAATACACACAAAGTGCACTAGTGTAATTCTATGGTCAAGACAAACTAATATCAAATCACACTACAACCATACCAATGGTTTGTCCAAAGTCATCTCGGTTGTGAGCCTATACTTATACTTTATAAGGAGCCGATAACATGATCTCCCGTGTGACACCACACACCATGTTATCTACAATGTAATGTATTAGACAATATGCATAATTATATATATACAAACAATAATTATGTGATTTTAATTTCAAAACAAAGATGTTCAAATTTTTCAGTACATATTTCAACATATTTTTATCGTTGCCCAACATTTTTTTTATCGTTGTACCGTGCTGGGGGGGGGGGGGGGCGGCAAAATTTTATTGGCACTCAAATTGCACATGAACACACAGCGTAGCGTACATGCGACCTTTAATCGATTCGAGCACTTAAATTGCATAAACACGTCTTAGATGTTTTAAAAAATAATTCCGCGTGCAAGGTTTTCATCAACGCAGGATCTTAAAAAAAAAAAGAATATATATAATCTTAAAAAAATTCAGAATATATATAATTTTATTTTCCATTGTAAAAAGATTATTCTAACAATTTAACTTTATTATCTTACATACTGCATATGACTTTGTATGTTGATGTTATTATTTTCGGGCTGGATTCATTTGGTAAATACATGGAAGTGAATCATAAAAATCTAAAATTTAATTCCAAGAGTATTTCTTATCTATGTATTTTTAAATGTGAATTTCTGATTTATCTACTTTCTAAAAATATAAGATAATCATAGTAAATTATAGCGATATTATATTTGTATGCAGATGTTATTTATGTGATTCGATCATCTCAAACGCTCTCATCAATAAAAGTTAAATTATAGTGATCAAGCGATCTTCTAGATCAACGCATTAACTTTAGGCCTCAACGGACATTAAAGGAAAAAAGCTACCTGATTGTATGGATTGTGAATTGGAAAAAAAAAAAATAGAGAGAAAATCCTCCTTTTAGTGATTGTCTTGTAAGAGAGGTAAATTACGATGGATCTTTGGTCCTTTGAAACTAGTAATTAGCGCATAGAGAGATGGAACTTTACTTTTGCAAGGGATTAATCCGTTGTCCATTTATATAATTTTCTGCATGCGTTAGCCATTAAGCTCTTTCCGCGGGGGCAAGAAAAATCCTCCTCTTAGATGTTCTCTTTGATCGATCTCATAATAATAATAAAAGTAAATCATAGTAAATTTTTAATTTTATCGACATTTAACATAGTGAAGAATTAGAATTTCATCAAAAGTAAAAATTAATTCGTATTTTATTGGACAATATTTATATTATATTAATCATTCGATTTTATCCGTACAGACTTATATATATATAAAGACACAGACAGTGTTAAAATATTACAAAAATTTTACTTTAATTTATTTAGCAGATGAATCATAGGGAAAGAGTTTTAAAAAGTTTCTTTTCCTTTTTGGATAATTCAAGTATCCAAGTTTTACATTTTAATTTGATTCGGCTCTATAAATTTTTTTCATCGATTATTAATATAAATTTAGAAAGTATAAATGAGTATTGACAGATGATTCAGCATCGAACACTACGGATTATTACAATAACAATAATAAAGTTTTATCCCACTGCATCATTAATATATAAAAAATCATTTTATTTTTTATTATCGTATCGAGCTCTATTAGAATTAAAAGAAAAAAGAAAAAAATGGAAAACGCACCACCCTAGCTGGCACCTTGGCATTAATTTGAGGCTCCACTGATTTCCCCAACAACCATGGCACTTTGGGTGGATGCAATTACAATGCTATAGGTGTTCCCTTAATTTTTAAGGGTAATTTATGAGAGAAAGGGCCTTGAAAATATGTTCTTTCCTCTCTTTTTTTTTTTTCATCTGAATCGATTCGATTAATTCTTGAGAGTGATTGATCCTGTCTCACAGATCTTCAGGATGCATTGTCAATAGCTGAGTCGAATAAGATCAGAGTCCAAGTGATTTTCATCGACCACCAAAGATAAATCAAAAAAACGATCGTAATTTTTCAACAATCGCATCATCCCTGAATGACGGTCTAATATCGAAGTCGTACTCTGTCAATCGGACAAACTCCTGATCCTAAAGCTATCCAAATGGATTTTTTTTTAAATTTACCGTCGAATAATGTTATAGCAGAGGATTGAACTGCGTTCTCCTGTGGAATGTCTCTCAATTTTCACCCCTGCACGTGCCCTGGAGCGAAAATATGTTCTTTCCTATTCCTTTCCAACATGTGAATAGACCCTACATGATTAAAAAAAAAAATGTTTCTATTATAAATAGACTTCACAACATCTTCAATTGTATAAATACTTCTCTTCGAATGCTAGTCATTTTATTTTATTTGGTCTGCAACATGACATCAGAATGAAATCTCTATAAAAATGAAACTAGAATTCCATATAATTTAAAACATTTTACAATACTCCAACGATACGAGATTCATAATTGTATGGCTTGACAATTATTAAAGCATAAAATAATTTTATCTGCATACGCTTTATAAACCTCTTCTAACAAAGCAGTCTCCAGTGCAATCTTCAAACTATTGCACAAACACAAAGGGGGAAAGTTCTGGTCGAGACAACCGATTTGGATGTGATTTTACATCGATGACAATGTTCGAACTCATGCTTTCCTCAACTATTCAAGGTTGACCTGTGAACAACAGATCGCGATCGATACCGTATCACAAAGTGGTTACTGACGATTCGAGGTTTGTTGACGACCTAAAAGAGCTTCCCTTGTTGCTGAATTCCACTTCTCATCATCGCACAGAACTCTTGGTAGTTGATTCTTCCATCCTGCACGAAAGTAACCATCATTTGTGTGCAATATAATCTAAATCGCTATCCAAAGTAAAGGAGAATTTACATTGTCAGCGTCGACTTCCAATATAATTTCTTTAATGGTTGCAAGGTCACCCATTCCATGCTCTTGCATGGCTGATTCCAACTCATCTCTAGTGATAAACCTGTTATCAACAAGAGCCGACGACGGTGAGCTGTTACTTGGTCTTGATCGATGATTCAATGTTAATCGTTAATGGTTCGGATAAGGACTAGGATGGAACAAAAGACTCACCCACTGCTGTCTTTATCAAAATACTGAAAAGCTCTGTACAAATGTTCATCTCTTTCTAGTTTGTGTCTGTGCATTGTGGCCGTTATGAACTCGATGTAATCAATAGAACCATTTCCGTCCACATCGGCCTGAATGAGATTCACAAATGTATTGGGAAAAAAAAGAGTAAATGGTAACTTGAAATATGCATTTGAATTTAGTAATGTCTTACAGCATCCATGAGCTGCTTAACTTCTGCTTCAGATAGCTTAGAACCAAGCCGAGCTAACCCACTTTTCAGTTCTTCATATGTTATAGTGCCACTGTTATCAGTGTCCATATTAGTAAACATTTGTTTCAGCCCTTTGATCTCTTCTTCAGAAAGATTTTCAGCTATGACCTAAAATTGTTTAAGCTTGCATCAGTATTCAAGATTGAAACTTTAATTTGACAAGCATTTTTTTAATGACCACCTTTAATGCCAACTTCTTGAGCTTGTTCATTGCTCTGAATTGTTTCATCCTTGTGAGAACTGCACTATCAATAGGTTTATCTGATGCCTCTCCATCTCTGAGCCATGGATGTTCTGAAAAATCAATAACAACATTTACGAATACTGATAAATAATGGCTGTGAATCAGTGAATTATAAACAATAGACAAACCAAGGATTTCTGCTGCAGTTATTCTTTTCTTAGGGTCCTGTGTCAGCATTCTCCTTACAAGATCTTTAGCTTTGTATGATATTGATGGCCAAGGGTCACTTTCAAAGTCAATATGCCCTCGTAGGATGGTAGCAAATATTGCCTTGTCAGTTTCTGCAATTCACCAAAAAGGCAATAAACAAACTAAACAGAGATCGAATGAAAATGCTTGGAAATTGTCAGGCATCCTCACATTATGCACTTACCAGCCCAAAATGGCGGTACGCCACTCAGAAGAATATATAATATAACTCCAGCGCTCCAAATATCTGCCTCTTTGCCATAGCTACGCTTTAGAACTTCAGGAGCAACGTAGTATGCACTTCCCACAATGTCCCTCAATGTTTTCCCTGGAGAAAATCCAAGATTATGTCAGAAATATAAATCAACAACAATTTCACAGTATAACCATCAGACTATTCGACTAAAGCTGATTCAAACCCAGAAATATGCTAAATATCACAACTGTATGAACCCAACATGAAAGTAAATGAAAATCAATTAGTGTGGTTTAAACTGACGGCCTTCTGACAAGAAGTTAGATATAAGATAGCAAAATAGTAGGTTGGTGGCATCTGCACCACTAATGGACCTTCCATGGTTTAAAATTTCGACCCGTCTTTGGGTGAATCTGAGCAGAATTTATCGTTACCTTACGCCTCGGCACACCAGTACAACTAGTCATGAGGTCTAGCACGACCTCTGCGGCTTCGCACGGGCCAGGTGACTTGGGGGCCGTAGTGTCGCGCGGTCTCCGCGATGCTTGTGACAACGTCGCACGGCCTCCATGATGCCCGCGGCAGCGTCGCACAACCTCCGCGATGCCGTTGTAACCTCCATGTTGGTCGCGCGACGCAGCCGCGAGGGCCGCAACAGCGTTGCATGAGCGCGGTGAGGAGTTGCTATCGCAAGCTATGGGCATGAGTTGCAGTGATTTTAATAATCAACTTCCCAAATTATAGTTCAAACTATATGAAAAATAAATAAAATAATTAAAATTTAATAAATTTATCTTATTAATTTAAAATTATTTTATTATTTTATATATTATAAATAATAATTTTATTATTATTAAAATTTATTTTATTTTTTAATCCTATTTAAATTAATTTTACTATTATAATTAATTTTTTGATATTTTTTTTTCCATGATTATTTTGTCTATTTTTAATATTTAAATTAAAATTTTCATTTTTATATTTAAAAATCATCGAAATTTACCGATACAGTACGACCGAAACCATATCATTCTGATCACGGACCAAAACTTCGATACGGGTCGAAATTTTAAACCTTGAGACCTTCAACATAGCACACTTTTTTTTGTTCATCACATTTTCTCCACCAATGTGCAATATGACGTAGCACAATTCTAGGTTCATGACATTCGTTCCACTGAAAGGACCAATCAAGTCTTCCCCTATGGCCTAATAATGTGCATATTTCTTTTGAAAGATAGAAAAGCTAAAGTCCAACACTGTCTTGCTCTATCCGCTATGAAGCTATCTTTCCTACAGGGAAAACCAACTAAAGAGTTTTTGTCCTACTGCCATGCGGTCCTTGACTTGACTAAACCAAAAATCTATAGAACCCTATTAGATATTTATACATATTTTAGAAGTTTTTCTTCATCTATTTTCTCAGCAAAGATACACAATTTGTCACTATCATGAATATGTTTGGTCTATCTTTTGATAACCCACTTGTGTCTCTCATTGATCCACATCCCAACAATAAAAACTTTGCACTTGTTGCCTACTAAGAAAGTAATATCTATGAAAATTTGAAACCTTTTTCCAGCATTTAGGTCTGAAACCATGAATTAGTCTTCTCTTTGTTCACAGCCTGCACTACATTACATCCCAATAGTCTGGACAAATACTAAAAACACCATCAACAAATGAGAAGTCAAATAAGTATTTGTACTTCGCACTATCATTCCAAATCTGACTGACCATATCTAAGTGGCATCTACAGATCAATTCCAAAGATGATTAAGTACTTTATTGATAATGTTGATTATGACAACTCTTTGGGATTGATTGAGTACTTTGTAAAGTTCATCGATGTTAAGTCTTTGACACTACAAATTCCTAAAGGGAACAAAGTAAATGTGGCTGGCAAAAGAAGACTCAGAAAGAAAATTTGCAGCTGCAGAAGATGTGTAATGAAGAGACTATGGGTTCGATGTACCCTTACCTTCAACGAATAACCCAATATTCAATGCAGGCTGAAGTAAAAGGTTATGGCTAGTGACTGCAGTTAATGAGAATACTAATTCACTCTTCTTATCAATGATTACTAGGGACTTCTTGGGTCATCATGTATTGCTCTAGGTTTGGATACACTGACAAATACGTTTATGTATACCTCTTCAGGAACATATATTTATCTATTTCGAACTCTATTGTTGTAAGATGATATGCATTAGCTAAAAGTCCCAAGTGCTATATCATACGCACGCTGGGAATGTAAATAACAATAGCCATATACATATGGAATGACAACAATGGAATCCCATCGTTGGTTTTTATTTGTAATATTTCTATTTCTCGCAATTGAAGACCAATTATATTTCATTGAACAAATTTGAAATAAATGGTGCATTGCAACGATAAATTAATCGGTGTTTATCTTCTCCTGGATTCAGAAACATTTGCCTCTATTCAACCATGGTATTTTAGCCTGATTAGAAAACTCATGACAGAGAAATCATTGAACACTTATGTTGTCCATAAAAGGAAATTCCTAGCTCTTAAACTATTAAGAGTCTTAGAAAGCAGAAACTGGATTAATAATTCTGTTTCTAGTCATCCCATCAGCACTTTTAAGCATCATATAGTTTCAATCAAGGGAAAAAATCAAAAGGGTGCCTCTTATTATTGTTTTTGTCAAAAGAGCGCCTCTTTTTTAAATAAGTCAAAACTGCGCTCAAGCATATTTCTCATCTTGAAAATGCTGTTATTTTAGTATTGTTGTAGTAACTACGACGTAATTGTTACAACGTGTTAAAGTTAACTGACTCAACTTAATCAAAATTACTACACATAAAGCATGATTATATAAAAAAAAACTCTTTATAAACTTGGTTAAAATTGTTTAAACTTGATCAAAATCACTTCGACTTGGTCAAGAACAATTCAAAACTGTCGTAGCAGCCAAGGTTCAAAAATTTGAACCAAGCCAGAGTTTCAAACTTTGACTAAAATGATATTGGTTCAGTACTTGATGTTTCTATGTATGGTGTTAGTAAAAAATTAGATAGGGAAGAAGAAAGGAAATGAACAAGTAAAATAAGAAGATAACACATCATATTCTTATCCCATACAAAAGATAAAAATTATATATATATTTCAATTCATCTCGACATGTTTTGTAGTATGTCAAGGGGTTTCGAGTGTTAATATGACATGATATTACTCAACATAATTGACACAACAATCCAGGATAGATCACCTATGTTGAATAGTTTCAAGTAGTTTTGAGTTTTGGTAATTTCAAAGCATGGTAGCAACTATAACATAGCTGCTATAACAATGTGGCAACTATGACATAGCTGCAACAATATTTTAAAAATAATTTTGATCATATTTAAACAATTTTGACTAAATTGGTAAAGAGTATTTTGATATAACAATGTTTCATGTATAGAAATTTTGATCAAATTGGAGCAATTTTGCTCTATGTTGTAGTAGTTAATTACTTTAACACATTGTAGCGGCTACACTGTAGCTACATGTAGTTACTACAACAACATTGGAACAAGTATATTCTCAGGATGCAAACTATGCTAAGGCATTGTTTTGACTTTTTTTAAAAAAAGGGGCGTCCTTTTAATTCAAAAATACAAAGACAACTACAGCCCACATTTGATATAATTATTGTACTAAACTTACGACGAACCATTTTGTCTAAAATAAATTAAGATGACATCAATTTCTATTTTATTTTTCAGTTTATATCCATTATTCATTTCTTTACATAGTTCTTGTCAAGGATCTGAACTGTAGCCATTAGAATAGTTTCTTCCCTAGATGCATACAACAACAACAACCAAATCTTATCTCACTAGGTGGGGTCGGTTATATGGATCCTTCTATGTCATTGGATTCTATCCCCTACTATATCATCATCTACACTTAAATAAATTTTATCTTGTTTTATTATTGCTAACCAAGTCTTTTTGATTTTCCTCTTTCTCGTTTGATATGTATATTTGTCATTATTTCACATCGCCTAACTAGAACATTTATTGGTCGTCTAAGTATATGTCCATATTCGGAGCTTTTTTTCAATAGATGCAATTTCAACTTTCTCTCTAATGCTCTCATTTCTTATTTTGTCCATTCTCATATGTCCTTACATCCACCTTAATATTTTCATCTCTGTAGCTCTCATATTTTGCTCATGTGTTCGATTCGTAGCAAAATATTCAACGTCATACAACATAGTAGATCTAACCACCATTTTGTTGGTGCAACAATGCCCCAAGCATTTATATGTTTTGATGTTTGGATAATCATCTAAGTTAGGCAACAAATTGTGATCTAATGGTGAACATGATTAAGTGACAGGTAAAGGCAAAGTCCAAGTAAGATCTTGGCAAGAGAAGTCCAAAGGCAAGTCTTGGCAGCGTAAGTCCAAGCATGTAGACTTGGCGGCGTAAAGCACGCCCTGGCAAAGGAAACCCAAGACATGACAAAACCAAAGGAAGCTCTTGGAAGCAAAGCGCAAAGGATGAACAAGACGCGGACTCGGAGGGATCCTGGAGGCGCAAGGCTTAAGGAAGAGCTGGAAGGTTGAGTCTAGGTCTAAGGGGTAAAATCAAGTATGAATTACTCATACTTGATGATCACGATCGATCGATCGATGTATCGATCGTCAGTCGGTGCTGAGTCGAGGATGAAACCACCGACTATCGCGATCGCCTGGCGATGGCGGTCGTGATATCTATCGATCGGCACCGACCGAAAACAAGCGCGAATGGAGTCCCACTCATTGCGACTGTGATCACTGATCGATCACTCCATCATCGGTGATGGAGGATCACCGGTGATGAGAATGTCGTTGGACGAAACGACTCTAAATCCCGCGAATCCGGCTGTTCAGAGGCCGTTAATCGCCGTGCAATCGGCCCGATGTTGCATCGTGATCCGATCGTCTCAACGGGAAAATCAGCCTTCTCTCTATAAAAAGAGGGCTGGTGGAAGCTTTTGGGGTTAATGCTCATTCTCTAATTCTCCCTCAAAGCCTCCATGAGTTTTCAAGCTTTACAAGTGATCTTAAATCCTCCTCTTCTCTCTAAGCTTAAGTTTCATTCTTTGTAAAGAAAGGAGGTTGTTGTAAAGGAAAGCATCTTAGTGGAATTGTTTGGGTTGATCTAAATTAAGGATCGCCGTGGAGTAGGAGCGTAATCTACGAACCACGTAAAAGCTTTGTTAGCATTGTTATTTTGTTTTTACTTATATTATTTCTATTTGCTTCCGCTAATCATTCTTGTAGAAACGAAACGCTTATTCACCCCCTCTAGTTTCCAAACGATCCCTAACAAGTGGTATCAGAGCCCGGATCGCATCGAAAGATCTAGCAATCAACCGGAGCAAAGATGGCTTTTCAAGAGGGATATAGCATGGCGAGACCTCCATTCTTCGAGAACGACTTGGATATTGGAAAGGTAGAATGGAGTATTACTTAATGAATGATATTGAGAATTGGTTTAGCGTAGATGGTTGTAGATAGAGAGCACCACTACCAACAAGACAAGAGAGATGGCAAAGCAACGCACCACACTTCATGATGTTATCCAAGGAGCAACTTTCTAAAGTTGGGCCTTCAACTCCGAAAGAGCTTTGGGAGAAGCTCATCGAATTGAATGAAGGTTCAAAGGAGACTAGAAGAGCCAAAAGAGACCTATTGATAGGTCAACTCCAAAGCTTCACCATGAAGACCAACGAAACCGTGAACCAAATGCACGGTCGTTTCAAGGAAGTAGTCAACGGACTACATGTTATAGGTGAGAAGGTCGACAACCGAGACCTTGTAAGGTATGTGTTACAAGCCTTCCCTAGAACAAACCTTATGAGCTTGATGGTAGATGCCTATAAGGTCTCTAGGATCTTTCATCAAGTTGGTTAAGTTAGATGAGCTATTTTGTGAATTCCAATTACATGAACAAGCTAACACTTCATCCAAAGAGAAGGGTATAACTCTTTTTGTAGGGAAGAAGGACAAAAAGAAGAAGGAGAAGAAAGAAGTGTCCTCTTCATCCGAATCCGAGGAAGACTCATCAAGTAGTGAAGATGAGTTATCGGCAAATGAGGTGACACATTACGTCAAGAAATTTGGTGGGAAGTCAAGGAGACTCACCAAGAAAGATGTGAAGAGGATGTTCCAATCCTTAAGAGGTAAGTCTTCAAATAGTTAAAATTCTACCTCTAACGTGACTTGTTTTGGTTGCAACAAGAAAGGGCATATAAAGCCAAATTGCCCGGAACTAAAGAAGAAGGAGGAGAAGGAAAAGAAAAAGAAGGAGAAGAAGAAGAAGAAGGCAATGGTGGCACAAACATGGGACACTCTAAGCATGGAGGAGTCCTCCGACGATGAAGAAGTATGTCATGCCACCCGGAATCTAGCCCTCATGGCATTGGAGGAAGAAACCGGGAGCTCAAGCGAGGAGTCCTCTTCTTCTTCTGATGAATCATCATCAGTGATGATGATGAGGTAAACAACTCACCTAAAGTAGATTTACTTTACAAGACTATTGCATGTTTACAAAATGCTTTGAATAGATCGAAAACTAGGATTAAGGATCTAAAAATAGAGATCAAATCACTTAAGAGTGTAGATTCATCATGTGGTAAACTATCTAGTGATAACGATGAATATACCCTTAGGGATGAAAATGATGAATTAAGAAAAGAAATAGGTAAATTAAGAGCATGCTTAGAAAAATTTACAAATGGTTCAAAATACCTAGACATGATTATTAAGGATCAAAGGGCTATTTACAACAAGGCCGGATTAGGATATAGGCCTAAGGAAAAGGAGGTAGCATTTACATCCCTTGTTAGTAGAAAATCCATAATTAAAAGCAAGGGTAGAAAAGCTTGGGTACCTAAGAAATTTATAATTGATGCTAGTGGTCCTAAGATTTGGGTACCTAAGGATTGTATTTTTTATGTGATATAGGTAGAAGAACCAAACTTGTGGATAGTTGATAGTGGATGCTCAAAGCATATGACCGATAATGAGAGGAAGTTCTCTACTATCAACCACACTAGCAAGGGAAAAGTGTCATTTGGTAATAGAGGCAAACTTAAGATTCTAGGAAAGGGCACAATTGAGGTATCCCCCAACCTTGTCATTCATAAAGTGCTATTAGTTAAAAATATGAAATTTAATTTACTTAGTGTAAGTCAACTATGTGATGCAAACTTTGATGTTAGATTTGATTCCTCAAAATGTTTTATAAGACACAAAACTCTAAATGATTGCATGTTAGTAGGTTTTAGGAAATCAAATATATATTATGTTGATTTATCCTATGCTACTAATGATTCCACTAAGTGTCTTATTGCAAAAGAGGAAGAAAGTTGACTTTGACATAGGAGGCTAGGACACATTAACATGAAGAACATAGCCAAAATAGCAAAAATGAAGTTAGTCAAAGGGTTGCCTAAAGTCAAATTTCTCAAGGACAAAATGTGTGATGCATGCCAAGAAGGGAAACAATCAAAAACATCACACAAAGGTAAAAATTTACTTAGTACCGCTCTACCGTTAGAATTATTACATATGGATTTATTTGATTGTCATAGTACCCCCTCTATGATTGGTAGTAAATATTGCTTGGTAATAGTAGATGATTTCTCTAGGTTTACTTGGGTATTTTTCTTGAAAAATAAAGATGAAACCTTAGGAATAATCATAGGATTTAGCAAAAAGTAGAAAAAGAAAACTCAAAATCAACCTGGGATCCGTAGTGATCGTGGTGGAGAATTTGAGAATTCTAATTTCTCAACTTTTTCTTAGAACAAGTACAAGCATGAGTTTTCTTGTCCTAGAACACCCAACACAAATGGGGTTGTGGAAAGGAAAAATCGTGCCTACAAGAAGCTAGAATGATGCTTAATCGCATACTCTTTACCTAGCTACTTAAAGCGGTTAATACCGCTTGCTATATCCAAAATAGGGTATTAATTCATAGGTTTTAGAAAAACTCCATTTGAATCAGAATGAGTATGATTCCAACAATTCATTATTTTAAGGTCTTTGGATGTAAAGTTTATATTTTAAATACCAAAGACAACCTAGGTAAGTTTGAGTCCAAAGCGGATGAGGAATCCTAGTTGGATACTCATCCACTAGTAGGATATAGAGTTTACAATAAAAGGACTCAAAAAGATTGAAGAATCTTCAAATGTTCAATTTGATGAAACTTCCAATACATACCCTAGAAATCCCTATTGATGATGATATTAATAATGAAAATCAAGAAATTACCCAACAATTTCAAGATTTAACCTTAGGGGTAAATGATCAAGGGAGGATTGAATCAGGGAGTAAGGGATGACTCGATGAGCATAGGATCGAGGTTGATCATGATCAAAATCAACTTAATACACCTCCTAGAACCATAAGAGCTCATCAAAGTCACCTTAGATCAAATTGTGAATGAATTATCTCAAGGAGTTAGGACTAGGTCATTTCATAGGGATTCCACTAGTCGTAGGCTCAATTTCTCAAATCGAGCCCAAAACAATTAAAGATGCATTACTTGATCCGGATTAGATCTTAGTAATGCAAGATGAATTAGCTCGATTTGAAAGGAGCAGTATGGGAGTTAGTTCCTAGACAAACGAAACACCATTATTACTACAAGATGAGTTTTAGGAACAAACTAGATGACCAGGAAATATCACTAGAAATAAAGCAAGATTAGTTAAGGGGTTTTAATCGAGTTGAAGGACTTGACTATGATGAAACATATGCCCGGTTGCTAGGTTAGAGTCCATTAGAATACTTTTAGGGTATGCCTCTATATGGGTTTTAAACTCCATCAAATGGATATTAAATCGGCATTCCTAAATGGGTTTATTAAGGAAGAGGTATATGTAGAACAACCTCCAGGAGTTTGAAAATATGGACTACCCAAACCATGTATACAAGCTTAGGAAAGCTTTATATGGGTTGAAACAAGCTCTCGGGCTTGGTATGAAAGATTATCATCTTTCTTAATTTCTAAGAATTTTAAAAGGGTAGTATAGATCAAACTCTCTTTATAAAGTCAACATCTAAGGACATCATTTGTAGCCCAGTATATGTTGATGACATTATCTTTCAATTGACAAAATGATGAACTCCTTCAAGACTTTATTAAAAACATGGAAAAGAGTTTGAAATGAGTCTAGTTGAATTAAATTTCTTCCAGGTTTGCGTTAAACAAACAAGTGAAGGAATTTACATTTATCAAACCAAATATGCTAAGAAATTATCAAGAAATTTGGTTTGGAAAATGCTAAGGTAGTTTCAACCCCGAATGGCAACGATACTAAAATAGATAGTGATAATGAAGGAAAACAAATAGATCTTAAACTTTATAGGAGCGTGATTGGTAGCCTTGTGTTAACCGCTAGTAGACCGACATATTATTTGCGGTTGGTATGTGTGCTAGGTATCAATCATGTATAAAGAATCTCATTTAGTTGCGTTAAGAGAATCTTAAGATATGTTAAAGGCACACTAAATGAAGGATTATGTAACCCTAGGACTAGGTCGAATGATTTGAATGGGTACACCGATTCAGATTATGCCAGAATTGGATCGGAAGAGTACTAGTGGTGGATGCGATTCCTTGGGTCCTCCTAGTTAGTTGGAGTAGTCTGAAGCAACCTTGTGTTGTATTATCTACCACCGTGGCCGAATATGTGGCTATGGGTGGTTGTGTAGCTCAAATACTATGGATGATACATACCCTAGAGGATTATGAGTTATCTTACTCCAACATGAAAAGTATTTTGTGATAATGTGAGCACCATTAACTTACCAAAATCCGGTCGCATCACTCTAGGACTAGACACTTGAAGTGAAACATCAGCCATTAGAGATCATGTGGCTAAGGGCGACAATGAGCGTAAGTACATTGAATCCAAGTCCAACCGAACTGACATATTTACCAAGGCTCTCCCCGAGATAGAATTTTCATCACTTAGGAGAGAACTTGGAATGTGCTCAGTTGAGTAAAAGTATAGGTTTGCATGATCCTATTGAAATACTAGGATTTATACTTTTAGGCATCTCACAAAATACTTAAGAAACCATGATTTTTGTATTGAGCCACTTAGACAATATGTGAGATGTTAGGAAGATACACTTGGTTCATCATGCTTGTTATGATGCATTACATGGACGAAGTGTAAAGTGTCATCTAGAGACATTAATCCTTCGTTGGACCAATCGTTGGGAAAGGCTTATATACACAATGATGCGTATATACTCAAGAACATGATTGGAAATATCAAATAAAACATATTTTAAACTATATTAGTTTTCAAAAGCCTTAAAAGTGATACAAAGTTTGCAAAAACATTAGAACTTTTGTTAGCTTCCAAGTTTGTATCAATCTCGAAATCTGGAAAACATATATTTTTCAAAATATTTTTCTTTGATAAAGTATGATTTCAGAAATGTGTACGCAAAATTTCGTGATTTTTCAAGGTCTCTGGAATTTTTAACGCATTTCTGAATTTGGTAAAAGGTGAAATTGATTTCACTTATCGATCGGGTTCGTAAACCCGATCGATACACTATGTTTCTGATAAACAGCTCCATTCTCTGATATTTAGTGTATCTTTGATCTCCTAAAACTTTAGCATGATAATACTGAGTGTAAACCAACTCTTTGAACTGTTTAATGCAGTGTTTTAGGGGGAGTTTTCATTAACTATATCTTTTTCAAATTTACATTGTTGGTGCAAAGTTAGGACATTTTACTCATCATGAACTATATCTTGGATTAAGGGGGAGCTAACTTTCAATTATATACCTTAGTTCAAGATAACAATGCTTTCAATTGCCTATGAGATATATGATTTCTTCTCTTTTTGATGTATGTGAGAAGAAATATTTAAGTTAAATTGGATATATGATTATGTGATATGATTATGTGTATCTTTAAAAGACCTAGCAAATGATTGCAAACGTCAAAGGGGAGATTGTTGGTGCAACAATGCCCCAAGCATTTATATGTTTTGATGTTTGGATAATCATCCAAGTTAGACAACAAATTGTGATCTAATGGTGAACATGATTAAGTGACAGGTAAAGGCAAAGTCCAAGTAAGATCTTGGCAAGAGAAGTCCAAAGGCAAGTCTTGGCAGCGTAAGTCCAAACATGAAGACTTGGCGGCGTAAAGTCCAAGCACGCCCTGGCAAAGGAAACTCAAGACATGACAAAACCAAAGGAAGCTCTTGGAAGCAAAGCGCAAAGGATGAACAAGTCGCGAAGTCGGAGGGATCGTGGAGGCGCTAGGCTAAAGGAAGAGCTGGAAGGTCGAGTCTAGGTTCAAGGGTAAAATCAAGTATGAATTACTCATACTGATGAGTATCACCGATCGATACGATGTATCACGATCGTCGTGCTCGACCGAGTCGGGATGAAACTCGATCACGATCGCTTGATAATGGCGATCGATATGCTATCACGATCGCTATCGCGGCGCCGATCGATCAAGGCAAAACAGTACGTAATGGAGTCCCACTCATTGCGGCTGTGATCACTGATCGATCACTCCATCACGATCGATGGAGGATCGGCCGATCGATGAGAATGTCGTTGGACGAAACGACTCTAAATCCCGCGAATCCGACTGTTCAGAGGTCGTTAATCGCGCCGGCAGTCGACTGTGCATCAGTCGACTGATCGTGCTCCAACGGGAAAATCAGCCTTCTCTCTATAAAAAGAGGGTTGGTGGAGGCTTTTGGGGTTAATGCTCATTCTCTAATTCTTCCTCAAAGCCTCCACGAGTTTTCAAGCTTTCTAAGTGATCTTAAATCCCCTCCTCCTCTCTCTAAGCTTAAGTTTCATTCTTTGTAAAGAAGAGGAGGTTTGTTGTAAAGGAAAGCATCTTAGTGGAATTGTTTGGGTTGATCCACCTTAAGGATCGCCGTGGAGTAGGAGGGTTATCTCCGAACCACGTAAAGGCTTTGTTAGCATTGTTATTTTGTTTTTACTTATATTATTTCTATTTGCTTCCGCTAATCATTCTTGTAGAAACGAAAAACGCTATTCACCCCCCCTCTAGCTTCCAAACGATCCCTAACACATTTTATAGAACTTCTCTTTCAGCTGTAGAACTTCCCTTTCTTCCCTAGAAGCATGATGATAAAAAATTCAACCGACTAATTACAAGAATGCTAAGATAGCAAGCTGATTAGTGGAGATGTTTTTTGAGCATCCATACCATGAACGCAATGGTAGTTGTGAACAATAGAATTCCAATATCACCATGGAATAGTGCTATACAGCTCAACTTTTAATCTACTAGATAATCTGTTTAACATAAATTTTGAACTTCAAGTGTGTATAAGCTAAAACGACAAGAAGCTGAACATATGATTGAACTACGAGATGTGGGCTAAACAAGGAAGTTGATATCGATGATGAAAAACGGAAAACATAAAGCGAGAATTAATAAACCATCCCATTGGCATTACTTGCAATTTATCCATTTATGCAAGAATAAAGAATGGTGAAGCTTACCTTCCTCAATGAAAACTGAGAGGCCAAAATCAGTAGCCTTTAGCATCGCATTTTCATCCTTTGTAGCCATCAGAAAGTTCTCAGGCTTAAGATCCCTATGCATCACCCCCATGAAATGGCAAATACTCACCACATTGACAATTGCCCTACAGATAGTTGCAGCAGCCCGCTCAGAGTACTGCCCTTTAGCTATGATCCTGTCAAATAGCTCCCCTCCTGAGCACAGCTCCATGACAAGGTTCACTGAACCTCTATCCTCATATGCCCCCTTGAACTCCACTATATTTGTCTGCCCCGTAAGGTGCTGCATAATCTCTATCTCCCTCTTGACGTCCTCCCGGTCACCCTTATTGGATAGCTTCCTCTTGGATATGGACTTGCAGGCATATCGGAGGCCAGTGGCTTTCTCAGTGCAGAGGTATGTCACACCGAATTGGCCACGCCCAAGCTCCTTCCCCAGAGTGTAAAAGGACCTGACATCCTCAAAGGGCTTTCCAAGAATGGTGTCGTGGACAATCGAAGGGGGCTTCGAGGTGGGCAGGGGAGTGTGTTGGGTCACCACCAGTTGGGGGGGATGCGATTGCTGTTGCGGCTGATGGGGGTGGCTGCTATATTGGGCCCGTGGAGGTTCGCCGGAAAAAGGCATGGGATTCTGCTTTGGTTCTTGTTGCTGCTGAGGTTGATAGGACGGCGGTGTCGGCTTTCGGTGCGAGTGACCATTGGTTCTTACACCACCAACACCATGCGGCGATGAGTCAGTTTTCTTGCTGAAACACTTGCCCATCTCTCTCGAGATCTCAACGGCAGTTTATCTGTCAAAGAAAAAAAAAACACCAGAGCTAATACATATTCTTTCTGTAATTCAGAAAATACTCGTCACGGAATTCAGACAACTGGAAGTATATCTGTGAGTTCGAGAAAGAAACAACAGTCAAATCTAGGTTTCAGATTCTGAAACCAATCAATTAATCAAGAACCCTAGAGGAATGTAAAGACTCGCTTTCAAAAGTTACTTATGCACACTCGAGGAATTCACCATCCTGTGACCAAATCTAGCGGAAAGCTACTTAGCTACTGCATAAGATGCGCAAAAGGTTTACAATTAGGGTTAGCTCCAAGGCCTTCCGAGTCGACCAAATAAACAGCAAGATTCAGGAGCAGAAAAAGATGGATCAGAAGAAGAAGAAGAAGAAGAAGAAAACAACAAAAAAAGAAAAAAAAGCAAATCACCTGTTGTCAAAAATCAAAATCCCCTTTTGACCTTGACAGCGAGATCAGATGGCAAAACCACCCTGCGAGACGATCATATTTGACTTATGAATGAAGTTCGAAGCGACACATCCGAGAGAGAGGGCACAAACCGGCTAGACGAACTGCGGCCAAATGAGTCCGATGGTGATTTGGGGAGGCTTCTCCGAGGCACAAACAGAGGAGGAAGAAGGAAATCAAATCATTGATGGGAGAGAAAGGGAACTGGTTGGCCGATGAATCGTGCCAGCGACTTGTTTTGTTTTGTTTTTAGTTTAGTTCTGAAGAAGGAAGTTGGAAGTTAGAAGCCGACCCTTTCTTTTTGTGGTAAATGGAGAATCCATGGTTATGGTTAAAAAGGGTAAGAAGGTACAGTGTTCTGTTAAATTACATACAAGGCTCGGAACAAAATTGCGACGGTTAATCACAGACTTTCCATTGAACTATAAAAGGTCAATTCCCTCTTGATTATGCGTGCTGTACGGATTAGAATATATTATGCGTTCGTATAGATTTCCAATATGCTCGAGTCGTGTGTCATTTTGATTTATCCACGTCGACTGTTAGAAAATTTCCATTGAACCGAAGCGATCGACCATCAAAATTAGTAGGGAAGAGAAATCATATCTGATATCTAATATAAATAAAAATAAAAACATCCTCTTATATTATTTATTATTTATTATTTATTATTTTTATTTTGATGAGCATCCGAGTGTTTGAATTTTTGACTTGATTAATTTTTTAGAATGATCAATCCGATCCTACGATTTTACAAAAATGTCTCTTCGACAGTTAAGTTGAAACCACTACGGATCTCTACCAATCACTTGGATACATCAGAGAAGCACTTATAATTGGTTGGCGGTCTAGTCCATATTTCGCAGTTGCATCATCTTTGAAAGATTATCTAATGTCGAAGTTTTACTCCATCTATCGAGTAAACTTCTGTACAGAAGATCACTCTCATGGATTTTTTCAAAATTCATCGTCGAACGTTATCTCAGCAGATGATGATCGAACTACGTTCTCATATGGAATATTTTTCCGTTTTTGCCACTACACCATACTCTTGGAGAAAAAAATAATAATAATAAAATAAAAGATCGATCCCCATCTATGATGTATTTATGGACTTATCTTCAAATAAAAATTGATTTAGTGCATGAGGAGGTAATTAATTTGACGATTTTATATTTTAAAAAAAATTATCCATATTAATTTTTTTTTAAAAAAAACGTCCCTCTTTTAAATTTTGTGAAAAGGGCATCTCGGCCTTTATTGCATATCCAAAATATTTATTTATTTATTATCCGTCAATCCAATATAAACGGATGATTAAAATTGTAAGGGTAAAATAGTTCTAATTTCGAATTGTTTTGTATATAACAATAAAAGATTATATAATACAGACGCATGACAGTTTAATTCATTTTTATTTTACGATGTGATTTTATCTTCGTCAAGATCAATTAATGCCTTAACAAAGATTTTAATATCTCTATAATCCTTGACACGAATGTACTTTATTTTGGAATCGAAACTAAGCTTAATAGAGAGCCTAAAGATTATCACGGTCAATCTGTGAGCATCTCTATAGACATAAACTATTGTGGAATTCGATAGGGACTAGATTATATATCCAATAGAGAGTACAATCTATTCATGGTCCCCACCATGATTGTATTCTCCATCACGACAATGATCTCTGACACGATCAAATCGTGATTCATATCACGATCGTAATGTGTCATCAATGTTAATTAGGATTTCATTAATATTTTATTATTATTATTTATTTTGAATTTTTATTTATTTTTGTTCCCTTTTTATTTAATTAATAAATGTTTATTATTATTTTTATTTGTTCGATTTTTTTTCTTTTCTATCTTATTTAAATATGGATTAAAGCTGTCGTAAAAATATTCTATTTTGAATTAATAAAATTATTTTTTCCAATTAAACTACCTATAAAATTGGCACAAAATGAAAAAGGCCCTCTTTTTATCCATATTTAAAAAAAAAGGTTTTCCTACACCCAGAGCTATAGTGGACGATAGGACATCAACGATGTAAAATTAAGTATCAAAGATTGATCTAAATTTTGATATATTTGTACAATTTTTTTTTCAAATGAAATGATAATATGTGAATGTTAGACCGTTGAATTATTCGCTATAAGTGTTTTTTGATTTACCTAGATAATCGATGAGGATTTTCCATAGGATCGAATCATCTACCTCTAAGATTAATCGGGATCAAAGATTTAGATAACTAGAGCCAATTTTTTTAAAAAATAAAAAATAAATAAATAAAATAAAAAAAATAAAAGCGTTCCTCTTAAATTTTGTGAAAATGGCATCTAGTTCTTTATCGCATATCCAAAATATTTATTTATTTATTATCCGTCAATTTAACACTAGAATATAAACGGTTGATTTAAAAATTCAAAGAATAAAATAGTTCTAATTTGAAATGTTTGGTATAAAACAGTAAAGAGAATTTTTATCTCAGAGGATCAAGAATTATTCTAATGAATAAAAATCAATCTTCGATGATTATAAAATTTTTAGTAATGTCTATTCTTTTGCGATACAAATTTTTAATTGGAAAAAATAATTTTTCATGATTTATTATTTTTATAATGATTATGAAATAAATCGATGGGATCATAAATATGGTGATGTAAAGAGAATATTTTTGAATTTATTTAATGGATGAATTAAAAAGTGAATTGCATATCTTCAAAATTAATTAGATAGGTAAAAATTGATATATCTGAATTATTAAAAAAATGAAGAGCAAAGTAATATTTTACCTATCAAATTAGGAATAGAGTATTATTTTGATAACATTATGAATAAAAAATAATGCTCTTTTAATTTGCATAAAATAATTTTAAAGCGATGCGATGGCCCGAAAATATATTTTTGTATATCAAATTATGAGCAAAACGTTTTTTTAGAATTTTTAAAAAAGGTGTGCTCTTTTAACAATGGAAAAAAATGACGTTCTTTTTATTTTTTATTTTTTATTATTTATTTTTTTAATTGAAAACTTTCATTTTGCTATTCTATAGTTTACTAAATACTAAACCGTGTTGTTGAAAATGTCCCTTATGGAGTTTTTGAATCGTCATTTCACCCCTCCCCTACAATTTTGATTATTATTAAAATATCACTGTCACGTTGAATCCTAACCGTTTGATTGCTATAAAATTAGAATTTTTAATTATTATTTGAAATAAAAATAGTCACAAACTAATTTATAAATCAACGTGCTGTTGCATTCGTTCTTACCAAATCCAATCAAATTTTATAATGTTCAAATTTATAAATCGAGCCAAGTTAAATATAAAATTGATCAAATTATTAAAACAGTTGTTCAAGTTAGCTTGATTTTTTTTTAAGATTGAATTTGATTTAAATTTGAATTAAATTTGACTTGTTTAATTGATATCAAACTTCTCATTAATCAAGCTCAGCTCAAGTTTAAATTAAGTTTGTTCAAACTTACTTAAGTTTGACTTATTTAAATATTATTGAGATTTAAATTTGTTTAAGTATTATTAAACTCTTGAGTTAAACTTATTTGTTTATTTGAAATTTTAATATTTATTTGATTGGTTAATATAAACAATTCAAGTGAATATAAATAAGCTCATAAATATATTCATAAATAGATCTGATTATGGATATAATTTACGAGTTTTATATATAAACATAGTTTATAAGCCGTGTTCACAAACTCTATTTATAAACACCAATAAGTCATATATATATATATATATTCAAACTTATTTATTTAATTTATTAAATTATTCATTTAATTGACTTTAACATCTATTGAACGATCAAGTCGAATATTAAATGTATTCATGAATACTTGATTTATTTATAATCTTATTTAGAGCTGTCAAACGGGTTAACCTATGACAAGACAGGTCAACTCATCGTAAATCCAATATTTAGTGGGGAGAAGCGAATCGATCTGTCATCTCACAGGTTGAAAAATCTTCAACCCAACCAAATCCAAAGTGGGTTGTGGATTAGGCAGCCCAATCCGCAGGCCAAAAAAAATAAAAAAAATAAATCTAAAATTACTGAGGTGTTGAGGGCTTAAGATGACGATCGATAAGGTGGATAAGGTACCATGATAAAAAAATAACCATTTGAAATAACTAAAATCTTATAATTGAGATTCAGTTATCGACCGGTAAAGTTAGTTATCGATGTTTTGATTGTTCCAATACTCCAAAATATCTAAATCTTAATAATATGCAAATTCAAATTTTGGTTTCTCAAAATAGAGATACAATTGAAAATTTTCAACCCTTATAATCGTTTATCTTTTGATATATTATCATTTCCTATATTAATTAGAATAATAATAACAATATAAAATAAAATAATTAGAATATATAAGAAAAAAATATTAAAGTATTTGTATCAAGATTATTTTATTTTTCCTCTAACTCTCCTATCTTTTATTGCGGTGCATATATTAAAGAAGAAAATTATGATTATGAAAAATTTATCTGGTTAGTATTAAGATATTAATAAAAAAAATTATACAATTTGACTTTCATATGTTCCATATTCTTTTATCAATTCTCAACCTGCAGGTCAACTCGAGCCTACCACAGATTGATCCGTCTAGGCCCGCAATTGCACAGATTGATCCGTTTAGATCCGTCAAAATGACGGATTGATAAAATTTCAATCAAACTCACTTAAATTATATAACGAGACAAATCAATTCGGAGGTCCAATCCAACTTCACAGTTCTAATCCTAAGAATTAATTAATTGTTTACTTGGACCAAAATCGAAAGAGACAAATAATGTGAGTGAATAAAAATAGTGGAAAATGAAATGGATAATTAATTAAATATTAGGAAATAATAGTCTTGCGTTAGTTTTCCTTTTCCCCAAGAATGATGATTAATTAAGGGTAAGTTAGAGTAAAATCTCTCTGCTCTTGTTTATATTTGGATTCAGTCCCTATATAAATTTTTTTAGGATTTGATACCTGACAACCACCCAATCTTAGTTTTAACTCCCTATAAGGCTGAATTTCCATTTTTACCCTTATTATTTACATAAATTGATTAATTTTTTCATTCATCTTCTCCCACCGATTCATCTTGCAACAACCCATCTTCTTCCCTTCACCTTAACAGAAACTCTCGATTGATCCCGACCAAATCATTTGCTTGCGCCCTTGAAAACCATCGGCTCTCCTACTTTGACCACTAGCGACTTGAGGTAGCAAATGTGATAGCAGCAATTTTCTTCCCAACAAGTCGTCGTCTTTCCTCCCCCAACGGTAACCCTAAACACTTGATTCATCCCTCACTTGACCAAACCATTTACTCGCCCCCTTGAAAACCATTTTGTCTCCCTTATTTCAACCACTAGCGACCAACGACATCAAGCAAATGCGATAGGAGTGAGCAAGGAGACTAACGAGCAAGTGCGTAAAAAAGATTAAACAAGGTAAATATGCTTAATTACATACAATTTTGGATAATTTTTTTATGATAATTACATATTTTTTTTATTGATACAAAGAGTATATAATTTGAGTCAATAGGTATTTGATTTTGTGCTTGAAATATTCTGATTTGATTTTTGGGGATGTAAAAAAATTATACTTTGAAGTTAATAATAATGGTTTTTGTTTGATGTTCATGAAGTAAAAATATGATATATAAATTGTTATAAAAGATTTTGTACCTAATGTGAGTCAATAGATACTTATTTTAGCTCATTAAATACTCTGATTCGATTATTAGTTGTGTTATTCATGAAACAAAATAATGATACCGAAATTTGTAGAAAATGTACTTAATGTTAGTCAATCGATACTTGTTTTGACCATTTAAATACCAAAATTTGATTATTTGAGAATGTCAAAAAAATTATTTAAAAGTTAATATTAAGTGACTTATGTTTGTAGCCTTCGTCAATCGGTTCTTATTGTGGTACTGATTTTACATACAATTTTGGGTAAATTTTTTGTGATAATTACATAATTTTTTTTATTGGTACAAAGAGCATCTAATTTAAGTCAATAGATATTTGATTTTGTGCCTGAAATATTCGAAATCAATTTTTGGTGTTGTAAATAAATTATACTTTGAAGTTAATAATATTGGCTTTTGTTTGACGTTCATGACATAAAAATATGATACCTAAATTGCTACAAAAGATTTTATATCTAATGTGAGTCAATAGGTACTTATTTTGGCTCATTAAATACCCTAATTCGATTATTGTTTGTATTATTCATGAAATAAAATCATGATACCTAAATTGGTAGAAAAAGTACTTAATGTTAGTCAATCGATACTTGTTTTGGTCATTTAAATACCAAAATTTGATTATCTGAGGATGTCAAAAAAAATATTTAAAAGTTAATATTAAGTGACATATGTTTGTGGCTTTCATCAATCGATACTTATTGTGATACTGATTTTGCCCTATATTGCTTAATGTATTATCTAGATTAATATGTCATGTTGTATTTTTTATTGACTTATTTTATGGAAATATTTATTGAAATTATTGCTAATTAAGCTTTTTGTCAATTAGAAATGACAAGGACTAAAAAACACACGGATGATAATGATGGAGATGTTGAACCAAGTGGAAAAGAAGGTTATTCAAGGTGTTCCCCAACAAAATTTATGTCAGTCATGGAACAATTGGTTCCCAAACTAGGTGAACTACAATTAAAGAAGATCAAGGCTTCACCTCTTGCACCTTGGTTGAAGATTCAAAAGCTTTCTATAAGCACCTCAAGAGTTTATGCAATGCTTAAACGCTTTGAAGTAGAGACATGCAGCTTTTGTTTTGGAAATAATATCATGGTGTCATTCACTTCTAAGGAGTTCTCAATCGTTATTGGTTTACCTAGCGTTGGTCAACCGGTTAATATCGATTTGAAATTGGGTTCTAACTTCCTTGAGCGACATTTCAAGGGGATGAAATGTATTAAAAGAAATGTCATCATAGAGAAGTTATTTGTGTTGGCGGATAAAGAATTAGAAATTGATGATTTTTTTAGGTTTTTTATTTTGCTACTTTTTAATTGTGTTATATTTCCTATTAGCAATTTTGGTACACCTAGTTTTATTTTCCCATACTTAGACAATTTGGAAATATTTTTTGAGTATAGTTGGGGAGATGCAGCTTTTAAATTTTTGCGTGTTGAAATTGAAGACCATCTTGGATACTCCAAAGTGGACAAAAAAGAGAAAACATATATGGGAGGTTGCATAGTTGAACCGATGGTATTATTTTCAACATATATGTATAAAATACCGGAAAAAAAAATTCCTCGGTAATTGATAAAATATCTTGTGAAATTTTTCAGGAATTTTTAGAAATTTTTCTGGATTTAAACGGGTGTTTTATGGATATTTCATGGGGATAAAATGAACAGGCTTTTATAAAGCCTGTTTAGGCTATCTTCTACGAGGTATTAAATGGGTTAATTAGACCAAATCTTTCCGTTTCTCCGTCGGTTTTTTTTCTTTTCCCCGATTCCTTTTTCTCCCTCGGTCGACGATCGACTTTCTCCACTCGATCCTCTTCTCCGCCGATCTGCCGATCCTTCTGCCCGATTCCGACAGTGCAGATCTTCCCTTTCCCCTCCGTTCCATCGCCGTCTCCTTCTCTTCACCGCAGTCGCTCGAGCACCAGCCGCCCTTTGCTTTCGATCGAGCTCCTCCCACCGGTTGCTGCCGCTTTGTAGCCATCACACGCGCGTTGCACGTATACGGCCTCCACGCGCTCGCCGCCCGACCTCGCGGCAGCGGCGAACTCCTCCAACCATCGAGGGTGCCTCGGCGCAAGGGACGCCCCTCACGGCCACCGAGCCAACTCGTCGCTGACCTCCTCTATCACTGCCTTTCAGCCCTCCATCGACGGTTTGCAAACTCCACCTGGTGACTTTCCTCCTCTACAGTGTTGTTCTGATCATGTTATCACCTGCTCCTTGGCCAGATCTCGGACGCGAGCTCGGCTCGCCTTCGGCAACAGCGGTGAGCTACCCTAGCCGATCGTCGCCGGAGTAGATTTGGGCAGTGGGTTTATTTTTCAGTCGAGCAGAACAGGGGATAGGAGGGAGTACTGCCGACGTAGCTTCCATTGGAAGGTATATACCTTGATCACCCTCTTCATTTCTGTCCATTATGATTATGGATCGATTGCTGCCATGTGAGGTGTTGATAGGTTTTGGGCAGTAAGTTGGTGGGTGAAGATCAATGGTGGGTTTCATGTACAGATTCACCGTAGGATCGGAATTGTGAAGGATTGAAGGTAAGGTTTAAATTGGATTGATGATACCTATAATACATCTTGCAATTATAGGTAGAGATGGGTTGTTGTCGTCAACTCAGTTGAATTGTCCATATCATATTTTCAAATGTGAATCAAGAAGTTAAGTGCTTAGGACAATGGATTTCTTCTTCCGGATTGGCTGTGGGCAATTGAAGCAATGTTAGGTAAGTTTAAATTGAGATTTTTATGTGAATTGATTTAATTTGATACTGTAGGGAAATTCTACTTACAGTATATATGTGGTTTACAAAATGGACTAAGATTGGCTTAGGTTCATATTCCTAGTATGTATGATGGTAATTGGTTATTTGTATTCTACAATTGAGACCTTAATTCAAGATAGGTTCATGGACGTGAAGACTATCGACACAGTCTTCATAACAGGTGGGTAATTTCCTACCTGGTCCGGGTAGATGTATTGCATTCAGATTTAATCATAGATATAAGCATGTTAGGTGTTCATATTACCTTGACCTTGCTCTTTTTATCGTATGCTTGATACTTTACCGTTGGCTATTAACTCCATTGTTGCTATCATGTTTATTTTACCATGATTAGGAGTTATATATATAGGTGATGTAAGTAACTTAGAATTTGTTTAAGTTAAGTGCAAGTAGTAAAGTCCGGATGACAACCTGATTGTAAATTGGGCAAAAAGGTCATCCGTGGGTAGATAAGGTCTTGAACCTATGGTTAATCCTAGTACCCCTAGGTTGCATGTTTACCATTGACTATGTATTGTATAAATGGTCAAGTGAATGGTACTTAATGTTTCGCTACGGACCTGTGGTCCAAGCTTGATAATCGGTTTGATTACGACTCTCTACAGGATAGAGAGTGCGTCTATCAGTTGAGTACGACTCTCTACAAGATAGAGAGTGCATCGATTAGATTGATATGACTCTCTACAGGATAGAGAGTATTATGATCAGTTGAGTGCGACTCTCTATAGGATAGAGAGTGCGTCGATTAGATTGGTATGACTCTCTACAGGATAGAGAGTATTATGACCAGTTGAGTACGACTCTCTGCAGGATAGAGAGTGCGTTGATCTGGTTAGTATGATTCTCTGTAGAATAGAGAGTCTATGATGGATGTCTGTATGTGAGACATTGCATTCATATCATTTGCATGCATGCTGGCGACGAGGTCTCCCTTGTGGTTGAGAGTGTCGCCAGTCATCCTGCCTCCACGGTTACTCATAGGAGGAGTAACCGGTGTGAGGACAGAGCATTGTGGTGCCACACTCTACCACTATAGACGGTGGTAGTTGGATTTGCGTGTCGTAGTCCTGCGTGTGTGGCACTCGACCACTCATGGGTAGTGACTGTTGGAGTGGCCAACAGCAGGGACCCTCATCGTGTAGCTTGCTCTTTACGCTTATATGCTACTCGATCATACTGCCCACTCGGCCACTCGAGAGTAGTGGTTGGTGTTGAGTTGGGACAGTTGTCATGCTCGAGCCACCGAGGCCACACTGGGGTCGTGGTAGCTTTAGGGTGAGCCGACATGACCATGCATGCTGCATTGCCGACTTATGGTATTTTTGCATATTCCCATATATATACATATATGCATGTATATATATATATATATATATATATATATATATATATATACATATATATAAATATATTTATATATATATATATATATATATATATATATATATATATATATATATATATATATATATATATATATATATATATATGGATGATTGTGATTAGTATACATATATAGATGCAGTCTATATATATATGCCTATTGTGATGTTGCATTTGATTGTATTATGCTTGCTGCATTTGATTGTACATCATATTCATGCATATTTCTTGCATATATTACTCTGATTGTATCGAATCTTGGTATGTATTAGAATGAACCATTAGATACCTTGAACGGTAGCAAGAGTAGAATATGAGTTAGTATTATTCTTCTGTTATATATATATGTTGGATATATGTTAGTTGGATCGAGTAAGCGTAGCTTGAACTTGAGTATATCTGCATTTTATGTTGTTCATTTGGTTAGACGGTATATGCTTGTATTTATATACTATGCTGATATACCTGTTGTACCTCGAGATTATGTTGTTGAAATACATATGATATTACATATATACATGTTTTCTATTACCTGCTGAATTTTACTCCCCCCCCAACGGACCCTGGGTTTTTCTGTCGCCCAGGTAACAGGTAGCTGACTTTGTGATGGACTTGGAGCACCGCTGGTTGACATCATCTCATCTCAACTCCGAGAGTCCGGATTTTTGGTGTTCTCATTTGTATTCTGTTATGGATTTGTTTTATGTGATGATTGTAGTTGTGACTATTGATGTTGTACCCCTTTTCTTCCTTTCTGGTTTTATTATGGTGTCCTGAGTCGGTGTTAGTCATACCGGTATGCATGTGTGTTGTCGTTTGTGAGATTGTAGTATGTTTCCGCTGTGTTTTGTGTAGTCGTTGTTTTCATATATATGTATTGTTGTTATTGTGGGCCTACGGGCCTTGTATTAACCCGAAATGTTGCCACGTACAAGGGAGATGCCGTCCGTTTGATTTTCGGCTCGGCATGCTCTCGGGGGGTGACAACTTTAGTGGTATCAGAGCCCAAGGTTCTGCGATGCCATACAATGTTGTTTTTGTGTCGAGTCTTGAATTCTCGGGAGTCGATTTATTCGGTTTTGGTTTTCTGAGATGAGATGGACAGCGACCTGAGCTCCAAGCAGCACGAGGTAAGAATTCCTGAAAAACTTATGGTTTAGTAGATATTTATCTAAACTTGAATAGTAGGTGTATATAATAGAGTTATGACACCTGTGCAGACTTGTAGTAGGGGTTGTCCACCGAGGCGACCAACCGGAGTTGCCGATAGGGTTTATACTCCCGGTTTTTTTGGCTATGCTTTTAGTGTATATAACAGGGAATAACCTGTAGTGTCACGCCCCGAGGGAGTCTCCGTTAGACGAAAATCCGGCAGCACCTCCCCTGTACGGGTGACAATACCAATTTTATACAAGGCCTACACGGCCACTATACATCGGTCAACACGACCGGAATCCAATCAAACACACGCAGATAATAATAAGGCCTCAGGCCAACAAATCCAGGTAAACAAAAGTCTACACTAACTAGACTTACCTCTTCTGCCATCCGGGCAGGAATACCCAACCAAACCAATCAAAATAAGATCCGACCAAAGGTCCACAAGAACCCCAAAAATCCACGAGTACATAAATCCATTTCCAAGCCTAAACATATATTCTATACAAAATTCAAACCAAAATTCAAACAACTAAGAAACTGTCACTACGAGGGGGGGGATATGGCAACTGGACTCTCCTGACAGCTTCATCCTGAAATAAAAAAAATAAAACCATGGGGTAAGTTCAAAGAACTTAGCGAATATTTGTCGATATAAATAGCAAGATATAGCTAACAATACTAATCATGTCAGTACAGTCTCATATATATGGTAAGCAAGAAATAAATGCAAAAGGATCAGACTCACTCGAATCTCCTACTCTGATATAGGAGCATGTGCCCTACTATAAGAGATAAAGTCATCACCATAAATGAATATGAATCCTGTATGCATGACAATCATATGCAACATCCAAGGCATCAATACAATAATGCGACAAACACAATACAAATGCAATCATGCAAAAATGCATGCGTGCATGGTATATGACATGGTCACCCCGACGCTTGATCGGCCGCCTCACACGCGATGGTGAAGCCGAGTGGGTAGGGCTATGACAACTATGCACTCTGCCATCACTGCTCCTGAGTGACCGAGTGGACAGGATGCTGTCGGAGTACACCTATCCTCCTGCCCCAAACATAGTGGGGGAGCTAAGCTCTCATCTCCCGGTGTCATAGACCAGAGGAGGGATCTCGCCGCTACCACGCTGCCTCGTCCGCTACCATGACGCGGACTGAGCTCGAACTGAGCAACCGCACACACCCTCGATGTACCACTAACCCATGAGTGGCGCAGTGTGCGAGTTATGTAACAGGCTCGGGCTCAACAATAATGGAACCGATCGTCAGCCAAAGATGCAATCATGCAAGATGGTGCATGATACTAAAGCATGTAAATCCTACTCAAAATATCTATCCGAATAATATGTACAATCAGTATGTACATATCCCTAATCCAAGTACTATGATCCAAATAAAACAGGGAGATATAATCATATCCTATCCAATGCATGTATCAATAGGCACAAAAACATACTAGGCATATAAACATGAAAATTATTGCAAGCTATCCTAACTAGCATATCAACTTGACTATATCTAAAAGATAAGTCAAAGTACCCGCCTGATAAAATATCCGCAAAAGAACCAAATCGTCACGACCGTGAACCTGCCTCGTGACCGAAACCTTGGACTTCCCCAATTCTGCTCGGTTTGTCGGACAAGACCACTGCCCAACACCGCTGCCCTATTCCTCTGTTCTGCTCGCCGAAAGAAGTCCACTGCTCAAACACGCATCAAGATCAACCAATAGCAATTTAACAAAATCAACAACCGAGAAATACCTGCGCTAGGAAACACCTTCCCGACTACTTACCACCCCTAATCCTGCGTCGATCGCCCTCTCGGCCATTTCTTTCCTACGCCTGAAATTAGAAGTTTCCTTGGCGCAAGATTTCCTCGATGGTCGATCGATCCGCGAGGTCCGGAGGATGGCCGGCGCTGGCAGAGAAGGGAGAGACTGACCGAATGTAGCGAACAACGATGGCTCAGGCGATCAGCGACAGAAAAGCGGCACCCACGGCGATTGCTGACTGCAGCACGGCCCGTGTCCTGGCCGTCGCGTCTGGGGCTCAGGAGGCTGTGGCGGCGCGCGAGGAGAAGCGAAGGCGATCGTAAGGTTCGGCGTCGGCGACTGCGAGCGGCGGCGGCGGCGGTGCCACCTCGAGGTCGGACAACAGATGGAAGATCGACTCGTCGCAGGAAAGAAACAGTCGGCGCTTGCAGAGAGAGACGGCCGGTCTCGGCGTCGGCGATGATCGGAGATCACGGAGGATACCTGGGCTGACGCAAAAGCTCGCGCGAGAGGAACTGCCGAAGGGGAAGGAGTTGCGGCGCACGAAGTCGCGGCAGGGGAAATAAAAGGGAATATAGAATTTTTAGGTTTTCTATCGTGTATTTAACCCCTTTAAATAGACCCCTCTAAAGCCTATTTATTTTATCCCCGTACAAGTCTCGTACGGAGTCCGTTTAAATCCAGAAAATTCCGGAAAAATTCCTAAAATTCCCTAAAAATCCCAAAAAATTTCCAGGATTATTTCCTTAATTATTTGACCATTTAATTTACTATTTTACATTTTCCAGTATTTAACATTCTCCCCCACTAATAAAAATTTGGTCCCCAAATTTCTTACTCAAGTACCAACAAGCAATGTCACACTGCTCAACTCAAGTACTTGGGGAAAACCACATATCAAGTAACTAAGTGGGGTACTGAGCTCTGATCTTTTCCTCAAACTCCCAAGTAGCCTCCTCATCTGTGAGGGGACTCCACCCGACCTTGACAAGTTGCAAAATCTTGTTTCACAACTGTCGTTCTTGTGATCCAAAATCCGTATCGGAACCTCTACGTAAGTAGCATCAGGTTGAATGGAACCTGATACATCTGACAGAATATGTGTAGAGTCTGACACATACTTCCTCTGCATGAACACATGAAACACATCCTGGATACCAGCCAAAAACGGTGGTAACCCTAGACGGTAAGTGACTGCTCCGATCCTCTAAAAAATCTCGAAAGGCCCAATGTACCTTGAAGCTAACTTACCACGGAGGTCACATCTCTTCGCCCCTTGCGTGGTTGAGACTCGCAAGAATACATGATTACCAATAGAGAACTCCAAAGGTCTCTGTCTTCGATCTGCATAACTCTTATGGCGATCCTGCGTCTTGGCCATCCTTTGTCTGATAGTACGGACCAACCCTGCCTCATACTGAGCTCTATGGGTCCTAGCAACTAGTCCTCCCGGTTGCCCCCGAAATCCATAACATAGGATCTCAGCAAGTCCTCTAGTGTCTAAATGGTCCGCTCAGACTGTCCATCTATCTGCGGATGGAATGCAGTACTAAAACGAAGCTGCATGCCTAAGGCCTGCTGCAGACTCTGCCAAAATCGAGACGTGAACCAGGGATCTCTATCTGATGAAATGCTCAAAGGGACACCATGAAATCTGATGATCTCCCGACGATATAACTCTCCGTCAATCGATCCTAAGAGTCGGTCTTCTGAATCGCTAAGAAGTGCGCTGATTTGGTTAGTTGGTCAACGACCACCCAAATCGTGTCATGGCCTTGACGTGTCCTAGGCAAACCTCCACAAAATCCATAATGAAATACTTCCACTTCCATTCCGGAATCGGAATTTCCTGAAACATCTGTTCCTTAAAATAATGCAACTCCGGAAACCATTATCCTCCTCGAAGTCAGAGACGGGGAATTATCTTTTCACAAGAGACGTCCCATCTACCGTACAAAATCCACTCCACCACACACTCTACAAGTGCGTGGAAGGCTATCGCGACCAAACTTCCTTGTTACAACCATTCGTGTTCCAGCTACTCTATAGTAGCTATCCGATGCTAAAACTCCATGAGCATTTCTGCTCCTCACCTCTTCTAAACAATATAATAACTACGAAGTCCACGTCATAAATATATGATAACCCATCTCGTAGTTCCTCATTTGACGTAAACACGGGATACATCTCGATCAACTAAATCAGAAACGCTCCATTCTCTGAAACATTGCATCCGCATACAATACCCTTCCTTCCACCCGAGAATGATCAAACAACACGGGTGTAAAAGTCAATCATTGTCTGAGCTGTGAAACTAATTTCACAAGCTTTAGACCAAATAAATTCCATCACCAGTCAGCGGTATAGTACCACTAGAACATCCTATCTATATCTATGGTAATAATCAAATCAATACCAAAAAAATCATCATCTACGGTGGCCGAGTGCTCAACTCCAACTACCACCATCACAAATGATCCAATCGTGTCCAGAATACACGATTTCCCAAATCCCTGGACGACTAAGTCGTCAATAAGTCTAATAAGATAATCAAAAGCTCAAACAATTCATACCAAGTATGAAATTGTCATCGCTACACACATGTATTCTCTTTACTCTAAGCTGATGATATAAAAATCATCACAACGACAATGATAATTGTAGGACACCATGTCACTACAATATCATCACACCAATCACCAATCAATCCTAGAGTATATATAGGTATCCTATAGCTGATCTAAATAGATCATATATATCCACAATGAAGGATATTCATTTCCTTCTACAGCTACCGCATTCTATCATCGATAATCGATGCATAACCTCAAAGGTTCATCTCTCTTTTAACAAAGAGTTTCGGATCTTCTCTAGAAAAATATTGGGACAGATAAACATCCCATACAACACCTTCTATAATAAGGTAAAACAATCCTTCATCGTCTTAACCAGTGTAGGCATACATGCCTTATCCATAACCAAACCACTAATAGCAGAGACTGATATTCTCTGAGGGTTTACTCCTTGACCTTCAAATGGGTGACTAGCAGGCCAAATCCCTAGCTTCCTAATTTGACATCAGTCGACACCTCTAAAGAATCCGTACTTCTGAAATCATCGTTAGGTTCCTCAAGGTCAATACATTATCGACCTCGTCCCCGACCATGAGTAGGGACAATTTCACTAAGTCAATAGTTTTCCTAACCATTAAAGTACAGTAACCACTAAAGACAATACTTTTCCTATAGCTCAGAGATATCCTTCAGCTTGCTTGGTCCCAAAACCCGAGAACTCCCAAAAATCCAAGGGAAATCAAATCCTCGAAACACAAAACCCACAAACCAAAACCGTAAACCAATAAAATTGTCACGTCCTGGGGGCATAGCCATAATCCAAATGACAAAAGAGCCCCTTAGTGACAATATTCCGAAATCCATGGACCAAATCTGGTAAAAATCTCGAAATAATTATAGAAATATAAGTATTTCAATAACTGCATGCATGCACGACTAAACATATATCAAACAAAGTAAAATAGTTTTGTGACACCAAATCAAATTGCGACCAAAAATCCAAAGTGCATAATAAAATGCAACACCGATAAAGTAAATAAAGCGGCATCTCGACGATGCAGTGGGACAAGCACGACAAGGAACTCTCTGAGCGACTCGAAGGTAGGTCAACATGACACGTCCTCCATCAGTTAACCTAAAGGATAAGTAAGGAGGGGATAAGTACAACCACTCTGTGGATGTATAGACAATAGTGCATAATCATAATGCACATAATGGAAGTCACAGGGAACAAGCTAGAGTAACCCAACCCTCAGAGTACCAATATCAGTCTGCAACCATCCTGATCAGCAGTATAATAAATATACCTGCAACATACACAACCACTGCAACAAGAAGTGCACATCCAGATACCACGACAAAGCCTCGTGGCTCTCGCACAAAAAGGGAACTATCTATGAGCTACGGCGAACGTAACCCATGGGCCGACAAGCAATAGCACGGTCTACGCGCAACTATATGCTACCACGAATGAGACTCGTGGATAGACAGGCTGTATCTAAATATCTAATTATTGACTGCACGCTCTGGTGTACTACCACCAATAGGTCGCGTGAGCAGTCGATTATCCTAGGTTGTTAAGCCTAGGGTTATCCAATACATCCCGCATAAATCGACTTTCAACGTCGACAAAGATCATCGATCTACAATTAAACTCATTGAGGCGGTTAAGCGAGGGTTTCAACACCTCTAAAACGAAATGTTTACCAAAGTCGGTAAAGATCATCGACTAATAAATAAATTCCTCCATATTGTTAGTCTAAGGTTCTAACCCTTCTAATGTAAACGGTTATCAAGGTCGATAAAAGTCATATGTCCACTAATAAACTCGTCGAGACGAGTAATCATAGGATTTCATCCCAACTAACAAGAAACACCTTTCCAGGCCAATAAAGACCACAAATCTACTATCAAGCCCTTCAAGAGGGTTAAGCCTAAATTATATCGTCCTACCAGTTCAATCATGCATACCCCAACCTGCTACCACGAACATATCTCGTGGGTACTTAAGACGTAAAGTAGCTATCTAGCTACTAGCGTCATACAAATCCGATTATTACCAACTCCGAACGAATAACGCAAGAGTATAACCTTACAGTAGATTATCTCAACCATACATGGGAGACCTATTCGACCTCAAATACACAAAAACCCCTTTAGGGAAACTCTACTGTAACTTTCCTCAACCACGAATGGGTGATATTGTTGGCAGTCGATAAATATAAACAACATTATATACCCTCTAAGGATTAATCGCATCCTAATCATATGACCTCTACTAATCCGATCACCATATCAGCTGAAATAGTAAATGTATAAACATATACTAATATGCACATCCGGGTTATTACACCTAGGGTTCCAACACCTAGGGTTCCACTAATGTTGTTTCATTCCTGAGATCCGCTCCTACAGAATAACTTCATCTAAGTTATTCTATTTCTACTAGTCTTAATCATGGTATCCACCGCAAAAACTCATAACCATAAACATATAACATGTTGTCTAATAAACGACAGCATAGTCATACCAATGGCAATCAATAGCCGAAATTAATTAGGGTATATCTAAAGGGTCATGCCAGATCAAAGTCAATGCCAGAACAAAGTCGAGGCAATATATAAATAAAGCATCAGATGCTTATATATACTCTAAACTACATAAGCTATGTAATCATGTCCTCATACCTTCTACGAATTTATCCATCTTCGTCATATTATTCAACTAGTCTAATAATCCTAATACTAGTCAAATCCTAAGAGGTAAACATCTACCACTATATCTTATCATTTATATCACAATGATAACAAGCTACGTATAGCAGTAATAGCAATGTATAACCAAATGCTATCTATAAACCAGCAACCTAAAAATCTAATTGTCCAACAGATATCAGGTTAAAACAATACTAGATAAAACATGATATCACCGCATAACCAATATAAATATGTACTAAATCTAGGAAATTTTCTAGAATTTATTTACCTGTTAGCTGTCTGGAGATGTCTTGTCGTTGCCAAATCCCCCATATTGACCTCGTCAATAATACCTCGAATTTCCAAAATATAAAAATCATCGGAAATCCGTACAACTCCAAAAATACCCAGTTAACCTACCAAACATGGCGAACTCCATAAACCCAAAGACCCTAAGGAACTCGGAAACCTACGCTCTGATACCAAATAAATTGTCACGCCCCGAGGGAGTCTCCGCTAGACGAAAATCCGGCAGCACCTCCCCTGTACGGGTGACAATACCAATTTTATACAAGGCCTACACGGCCACTATACATCGGTCAACACGACCGGAATCCAATCAAACACACGCAGATAATAATAAGGCCTCAGGCCAACAAATCCAGGTAAACAAAAGTCTACACTAACTAGACTTACCTCTTCTGCCATCCGGGCAGGAATACCCAACCAAACCAATCAAAATAAGATCCGACCAATGGTCCACAAGAACCCCAAAAATCCACGAGTACATAAATCCATTTCCAAGCCTAAACATATATTCTATACAAAATTCAAACCAAAATTCAAACAACTAAGAAACTGTCACTACGAGGGGGGGGGATATGGCAACTGGACTCTCCCGATGACTTCATCCCGAAATAAAAAAATAAAACCACGGGGTAAGTTCAAAGAACTTAGCGGATATTTGTCAATATAAATAGCAAGATATAGCTAACAATACTAATCATGTCAGTACAGTCTCATATATATGGTAAGTAAGAAATAAATGCAAAAGGACTGTACTCACCTGAATCTCCTACTCTGATATAGGAGCATGTGCCCTACTATAAGAGATAAAGTCATCACCATAAATGAATATGAATCCTGTATGCATGACAATCATATGCAACATCCAAGACATCATGCAAAGAAACACAATACAAATGCAATCCGTGCAAAAATGCATGTCGTGCATATGACATGGTCACCCCTGACGCCAGTCAGCCGCCTCACACGCGATGGTGAAGCCGAGTGGGTAGGGCTATGACAACTGTGCACTCTGCCATCACTGCTCCTGAGTGACCGAGTGGACAGGATCGTCGAGTACACCTATCCTCCCGCCCCAAACATAGTGGGGAGCTAAGCTCATCTCGGTGTCATAGACCAGGAGGAGGATCCTCGCCCGCTACCACGCCTCGCCGCTACCCATGAGCGGACCGGAGCTCGACAGAGCAATCGCACACACCTCCCGATGTACCACTAACCCATGAGTGGCGGGTAGTTATGTAACTGCTCGGCTCAACAATAATGGAACCGTCAAAGCATGCAATCATGCAAGATGGTGCATGATACTAAAGCATGTAAATCCTACTCAAAATATCTATCCGAATAATATGTACAATCAGTATGTACATATCCCTAATCCAAGTACTATGATCCAAATAAAACAGGGAGATATAATCATATCCTATCCAATGCATGTATCAATAGGCACAAAAACATACTAGGCATATAAACATGAAAATTATTGCAAGCTATCCTAACTAGCATATCAACTTGACTATATCTAAAAGATAAGTCAAAGTACCCGCCTGATAAAATATCCGAAAAGAACCAAATCGTCCACACCGTGAACTCGCCTGATCCAAAACCTCGACTTCCCCACCGCTCGGTTTGTCGGACAAGACCACTGCCCAACACCGCTGCCCTATTCCTCTGTTCTGCTCGCCGAAAGAAGTCCACTGCTCAAACACGCATCAAGATCAACCAATAGCAATTTAACAAAATCAACAACCGAGAAATACCTGCGCTAGGAAACACCTTCCCGACTACTTACCACCCCTAATCCTCTGTCGATCAGCCCCTCTCAGTCGGCCACAGTTTCCTTTCCTACTGCCCGGAAATTAGAAGTTTCCCTTGGCAGTATTTCCTCGGTGCGGGTCGATCCCGGCTGCGGAGGCTGGCCGGAGGATGGCCGGCGCTGGCAGAGAAGGGAGAGACTGACCGAATGTAGCGAACAACGGTGGCTCAGGCGATCGGCCAGCGGCGAAAGGGCACCCACGGTGATTGCTCGATCGCGAAGACGGCCGTGTCTGGCCGTCGCTGGGCTCGGGAGGCGGGGCGGCGCGAGGAGAAGCGAAAGCGATCGTAAGGTTGGCGTCGGCGTGGCGGCGGCGGCGGTGCCACCGAGTCGGACAACGGATGGAAGATCGACTCGTCGCAGAAAGAAACGATCGGCGCTTGCGAGAGAGACGGCGGTCTCGGCGTCGGCATCGATCGGAGATGTGGAGGACGCATTCGGCGTGGCAAAGCTCGCGCGAGAGGAACTGCCGAAGGGGAAGGAGTTGCGGCGCACGAAATCACGGCAGGGGAAATAAAAGGGAATATAGAATTTTTAGGTTTTCTATCGTGTATTTAACCCCTTTAAATAGACCCCTCTAAAGCCTATTTATTTTATCCCCATACAAGTCTCGTACGGAGTCCGTTTAAATCCAAAAAATTCCGGAAAATTTCCTAAAATTCCCTAAAAATCCCAAAAAATTTCTAGGATTATTTCCTTAATTATTTGACCATTTAATTTACTATTTTACATTTTCCAGTATTTAACATGTAGTGTGTTGGTTATTGTTCGGAACCGTGGTATGAGTTGACCCCGGAAATGACCTGTTAAGTCTGTGAGTCTTGAACCGTGTTGAAAAGGTGATTTACCTTTGAGAGTCGACTGATACCGAGTCAGAAAAACATGGGTCAAGTCGTTGTTGGTGCAATCGGCCCAGGTCACGATTGACCAGGACTCGAGTTTGACTCGAGTGATGTTTTAATGTTTCGACAAAAACATATGACAATGTAATTGTCATGGGAAAGTCCAAGTGGGACACTTGGCATTGGGAAAAGTCCAAGCATGGGTCCAAGGGGATTGATATTGGCGGCGTAAAGTCCAAGCGGGAGTCTTGGCAGCATAAGACCAATGGTTGGCGGCGTAAAGTCCAAGCGGAGTCTTGGCGGCGTAAGTCCAATGTGCCTTGGCGGTGTAGACACCGTTAGCATGACATAGCTGAGGGAAGCACCTGGAGGCTAGCGCGATGGATGAACAAGTCATAGATGACTTGGAGGGATCCGAGAGGCGTGAGGCTGATGGAGGTGGCTAGAAGGCTTAGGTCTAGGCTAAGGGTGGTCTAGCAAGTATGGGGGCACCATACTTTGGGTTAAAACCTCATCTTTGAGGTTGACAGTCGACTGACATTATGGCCGGTTCGACTGCCGTGAGTCGACTTGAGTTCAACTGCCGTTTAAGAGCTGGAACTATCGCAATGATCGCTCATTGGAGCAATAATCGATGTCTACTGGCCGATCGCTAAGGGTCGGCAAGTGATCGCTAAGGCGGCCGATCGCTAGTTCACCAGGATGCTCAGTAGTCGATCGGGCGGTCGATTACGCTACCGCAATGATCGCTAAGAGTCCCGTTGGAACTTGTCCAACGTGGATTGAGCCATTGTCTCACGACAAAGGCATCACGATCGGGACTTATGGCAATGATCGATAGCGGAAATCCAGCCCGACGCAGGATAAAAGGGAGCTGTTCATGGAGATTGCGACATCAGTTCTTTGAGGGCTTTGGTGAGGCGATTTGAAGGCGATTTGCAGGTGCATTTCAGGGTCCTTCAAGCTCATCCAAGAAACCGACAAACAAGCGCTCAAAACCCTAGTTTGTAAAGTGTTCTTTACATTTTCACTTGTATTTGCTTGTATTTCTTTCGTTTATTATTGTAAATGTTTGTACGAGGTTTCTCCGCCTCCGACTTGTTGTCGAGAAGGAGTTTATTGATTAGTGATTGCATTGGCATTGCTAGAGCTCGTTAGAGCTCAATCCGTGGAGTAGGAATCGTTTCGGTTCCGAACCACGTTATATCTCGTGTTGTGCTCGTGTTTGTGATTGTATCTTTTCATTATTACTTTGATTATTTCTATTCTGCTGTGCATAACGAGTTTTGTAGAGACGATTGCGAACGAATTCCATCTTCCTACGGGCATAACGCTATTCACCCCCCCCCCTCTAGCCGTTCCAAATATCCCCAACAATTGGTATCAGAGCCCGGGGCTCTTCTATGGACTAATCGCCGGGAGCTAGGACAAAGAAGCTAGAGGGTGAAGATGGAAGAACAATTGGGATGAAATATTAACACACCGATCCCTTACTCCTTCTATGGACAAGAAGGGTTTAAGCAATGGAAGTCAAGAATTGAAGACTTCTTAATGATGAGGGACTTCGAAGAATAGTCTATCTTAATGGAAGGATATAGCTATCCAAGAGGACCAAAAGGTGGATTCCTCAAGAAAAAGAGATGGACCGAAGAGCAAGTTCAAGCCTTCGAAAAGAATGACAAGGTAATGAAGTTGTTAATTGATTTAATACCTAACAATATCTTGTGTATGTTAGGTAATTATGTAGATGCAAACGAGCTATGGAGCCAAGTGGCCAAGCTCCATGAAAGCCCATCAATGGTCCAAGAGGAAGAGACCGAAGAGGCTAATGCATCACCCTCACAAGGAAGTGAGGACTTGGAGGTTGAGAGATCATCAACATCCAAAGAGGAAGAGGAAGTAGAATCGGAAGTTGATAGGGAGTCAATTTCCGGGTTGGTGGAGGAAGTGGAAGAAGCATCCACTTCTAGGATTGAGGAGGAGATTAGAGTTTCTCAACACCGAGCATCAAGAAGAAGCTTCGACATCCAGTCAAGATGAAGAAGTGTCAATTCCGAACTCCACCACTAACCTAGGTAACTCAAACACTCTAATTTCAAATAAAAATAATATTACGTGTTTTGAGTGTAGGGAATTTGGGCACTATAAGAGCAAGTGCCCAAAGAAGATTAGGAAAGCTCCACCGGCACCAAAAGTCAAGGATGCCGGTTCCCCAACATCTAAAGGCAAGGAGCACCTCATATGCTTCAAGTGCAATTCAAAAGGACCTTATAGGAATCAATGTCCTAGGGGGAGCAAAAAGACCCAAGGAGGAGCATCACAAGTAGGGGGAGCTTCTATAGCTAACCCTAAGGTATATTTGAATAATGCACCTCCTAAATTTAAAAGTCAAAAGCATGCTAGAAATTTTAATTCTCTTGCAATTCATAAAGAGCATGCTAGAAGTAAGGAATTTTGCTTAGGTGCTAAAAATGTTTACCTTAGGAGTAAGGAGAAATTTGGGACTAATGTCCCTAAAAATATTTTACCTAAGGGCAAACCTAGGTCAAATAACTCAAGATCAATTTTACCTAGGGAGACAATTAGAAAGGTGCAAGAGCACCTAGGTCTAAACCCTAAATGGACTAGGCATATGCCTAGGAAGTCCAATGCCCAAGATTTAAATCAAAATTCTAAAATCGGGCAATTAGAAAAGGAAAATCAAGTCTTGAGGTCAAGACTTGAAAAACTTGAAAAGACCCTTAGGAATATACAAAACCAATTTAAAGGGTCAAATGGTCAAAGTCAAAGGTCCAAAAGTCAAAGTCAACACCAAGAACCTAAGAGTCAAAAGTCAACCAAAGGCAAACAAGGTTTGGGTCACAAACCTAAGCCTAAGGTAGCTTACCATAGTGTTCCATTTGACTATGGAACACAAACTAGGTCTAGGAAGACCAAGGTCAATAGGGAAGTCATCCCTAGAGTTGACCATGGTGTGTGCCTAGTGGCTAGGGTTTCTAGGAAACCTAGGGAAGCCACTAAGAAGGTTACAAGGGGAGTCACCCCTAGGGTTAACCATGGCAAAACCAAAATGACCAAGGCTTCTAAGCCTAGAAGGGTCATTAGGAAGGTATCTAGGGAGGTTATCCCTAAGGAATACCTAATTAACCCTAGGAGCTCAAATCGGTTTTGGGTTCCTAAGAGCGTGATTGATTCACGCTAGGTGGGTTTAGGGTGTGCCAACCTTGATTGGATGAGTAGTTAACTCAACCATGGTAAAGGTGGCACTTTAGGATATTTTCAAGGTTATGGTTACCTTGAAAATACATTTGAGCTCTAATCCTAAAAAGATTTTAGGGTGTGCCAATATTATTTGGGAAGCTTGATAAAATGGTCAAATTGGCACAATTTAGGTTTAGAGGTTAGTGTGCCATTTTGGGTTTTTGGCACACTTGGGAGAAAAATAGAAATATGGCAAAATATATTTAATGATATGAAATGGCAATTAATATTAAAATTTAGGTATTACTATACCTATATATTTTATATGCCATGCTTTGTTTGCCATATAACATGCCATGACATCATGCTTATTTTTAATCATTCTATATGTCATGAACATGTTTAGGATTAAGGCTTTAAATGTCATGTGTTTTTAGATTTCATCTTATGCCATGACATCATGATTATGAGCATGTGTTTATCTATATCATCTCAAATGCCATAATCACTCATGCATTTAAGATAATTTGATTGAAATTGATTTAAGGACAATGACATGACTTGGAGTCCCATTTATAAGGGAATCAAGTAGGGTTGCCTTAGAAAAATGCATGAAACCCTAGATTAAATGAACAAAACCCACATCTCACATCTAATTGACATGTATGTGTATTTATACACCCTAGATACATGTGAGATGCTAGGATATGAGTTAAGTTCAAGGTGCATAGTTTTTGCATCTAGATGAACTAACACTCATCTAATTTTAAATGTGGATCATTGGGAAAGCTTGTGTACAAGTCATGTACATAGAGCCCAAGGAATATGATCCAAAATAAGATTTTGAAAACATTTTAAAATCATTTTGAAAAACCTTGGTGAAGTCTATCTTTTGATAGCAATCACCATTGATGAGATTGATACAAAGTGAGCTTAAACTTTAAAGTTTTTAGTCACTTTTGGATTTTGTATCAATTTCTCTATTTTATGGGTAAAATATTTTTTCAAACATTTTTCACCCATTGTATTGGTCATAGGTATTATACGTATCAATTTTCGTGATTTTTCGATAAACGTATAATTATTTATGAATTTCCAAAACTCGATTCTAATAATTGAAATTCGGAAATTTCAGTTATCGATCGGCCTGAGTGGCGATCGGTGATGAGTGTTGCGATCGATGATAGTACAGTCGATTGCCAAGGTGATTCGAAAACTAGGTTTGGTTAGCCCATGTTCAGCCATGGTAAAGGTCCCTAATCACTCCTAACCCTAAGATATGCATTGGGAAGCATTATAAAGGGTGAAAATCCATTGGATATGGATTAGGAGAGTTGTTTAGGGTTTGTATCAATGTTAAGGTGTTGGAAAGTTCAATGTTGAATTTCTAACCTTGATTTTGATGGTTTAGAGTTCCTATTAGCTTAGGGACTGCCCAAGGACATTGTTGGTGCAATGGTCAAGGGGGAACAAGCCTTTAGGGGGAGATATCTATCTTGGGATGATGGATGTGTTTTTTCTCCTTGAAAAGGAGAAGTTATTGGGAGAATATGACATCAATTGGGAAATTGATGGGACTTTTGATGTTAGTAATATATGAGAGATGTCCTAAGGCAATCGCCTTATGTATGAACCATTTATATGATAAATGAAGATTCACTATTTGAGTGTACATGTTTTATGTATTTGATTGGATCTTAAACTCATTTACTGAATGTCCACGATACGATTCACAGCATGAGAGAATTTGTGATTGGATCACAACTAGTGAGTATCTCTACATGTGTAATTGTGATGTATCGGAATTATCCTTAGTCGATGAATTGATGGATTTGGACACCATCAATTCTGTCGAGACTAGCACGAGGTATACTCCTTGGTGTATCCAAGCAGCTGATTCTCACTGGCTGGAGACATTGTGATGTCCGGAGTTAATCGTGGATGCTAGTTATGGTAACTAGTTCATTGGAGTGACCAGCCGTAAGACTTCATATGGTTCTCTGCATATATAGATATGTCAATGAAGTTCTTACCGTGGCTTAAGTGCGATGTTCCTTTGACTTGCGGTATTCAAGTCATCTTGATCATGGAGACTTATGCTTTGACATCTTAAGCAAACATCTCTAAGGAGATGTGGACCCGGATGATTGGGTATAAGTCGGCTGATCAAGGTGTTTGAATAGCCTATAAAGGATTCACCACTCCTTGCAGGAGATGTATACCCATGGCCTCTCGCTTGGATTGTTACTAAAGTCTGGCCAAAGCATTACATGTTTAGAGTAAGGTACTCTTCGATACATGTGAGTAACTAGAACTGTGAGGACGAGGAAATGATACTTGGGCTAGGTGTGACGAGTCAAATTTAGTGGGGATCGACACAATAGACCATGTCCTGAACCAAGTGGGTATAAGATGAGTGAAGGGAATGGGGCACGATTCATTCGAAGCCATCAAGGGTTTCGTAAATAGTTCTCGATCAACCGTGCTGATCTTTCGGTTAATTGGGGATCATGATGTACTACTAGGTGCCACTCATGATCGCTCTATAATTAATGGTTAATTATAGACGGCCAACATAAACCGAGAACCTATTTGGTCACACGCGACAACGAGTGTAATCCAAAGGATTTAAAACGAGCTTGAGAATGAGATTCTCGCATCGAGAGAAACTATGTTTGGTTGACCAAACATAAAGCGAGCATGAAATTGTTTCAATGCAATGGAAGCGTGGATGGGCCGTGTCTTATGAAGACATAATGGATGGACCAAAATGGTTTGGTTCTTACTTCGTTTCAGTTACGTATTGCTAGCTTTTTGGTTTATATTAGCGAATGAACCAAAGGTTGGTTGATTCGTTTTAACTTAAAATAAACCATCATGGTTTGGTTTATTTTAACTTATCTTAATGGAGGCGGGTTAGCTTTATGGATATGATCCATTAACCATTAAGAGAATTAGTTCTCTATAAAGAGGGCTTAAGGGATTGTTAAACCCTAATCATCCAAACCCAAACCTAGTTTGACACGCCCACCTCCTTGTGATTTGGCCCAACTACTAGCCGCCCGCTTTGTGCCGTCCAAGACCCTTGCCGTCAAGCTCAGCGGTGAACCTCCGTGACCCTCGGTGATCTCCTATAGGTTGGCATCAAGGTGAGCTTTCTCTCCTTGTTTTGGCGGCGCCTACTCCTCCACCAAGCTGTCCAGTTTTTGGACAGCTTCTCTCGTCGTCGTTTGGGCGATGGTTAGTGCTCGACAGCGGCTAACTACGGGGATTTGATCTCCGGTAATCCTCTGAGTGGAGGGCGAAGGATTCGTCAAGCGGTTGTGGCGAACCCTCGGAGAAGCGAGTTTTGAGAACTCGTTTTGGATCGAATTTGGATTCGGATCGTGATCATCTCGATCGCGTCGTCTTCAACACGAGGCTAGTAACCCTGAGACGAAGCTCGTGACTTAGCGAAGTCATCCCGAGGAGCTCGGCGTGGATACGGATAGAGACGATTCTTACGAGGATCGTTCCGGTTGATGCCGTTCCCGCTACACGTCATACGAAAGGTATAACGTAGTTTAATTTCCTTTTATTGCAAATTTTAATTTACGGTTATGTCTACACTTGTTGTAATAGCATGCGTGTGTTGTGTGTGTTGTAATAAATATAGATTTATTAATTTTAATTGCTTCCGCTGTACTCATGTTTACGAAACATGATCGAACACACACACGCCGCGGTGCCGGAAACCCAACATTTGAGAGACCCAATTTGGAAATTGGGAGAGAATATAGGATTGCCTCTCTTGAGTGATATTGGACTTATCACTAGGAAGATGGTAGACATCCTAAGTATTTTTGGACCAAAGGGGGAGATTGTAAGATCTTATTGGGACATGAGACATTGACCTCCTTGGAGAGAAAACCTTTTTGATGTTAGTCAAAAAGGGAGAGAATGTTTGGGGGAGAACATTTGGAGAGTGTTTACCAATTTGGGATAATTGGTAAGGGATTTGAGTTAGTGGTCTAACTCAATAATTTGTTTGGTTTTTGTCAAACATCAAAAAGGGGGAGATTGTTGGTGCAATCGGCCCAGGTCACGATTGACCAGGACTCGAGTTTGACTCGAGTGATATTTTGATGTTTCGACAAAAACATATGACAATGTAATTGTCATGGGAAAGTCCAAGTGGGACACTTGGCATTGGGAAAAGTCCAAGCATGAGTCTTGGCAATGTAAAGTCCAACATGGGTTGGCAAGGAAAGTCCAAGCATGGTCTTGGCATGGAAAGTCCAACATGGGTTGGCAAGGAAAGTCCAAGCATGGTCTTGGCATGAAAAGTCCAACATGGGTTGGCAAGGAAAGTCCAAGCATGGTCTTGGCATGGAAAGTCCAACATGGGTTGGCAAGGGAAAGTCCAAGCTTGAGTCTTGGCATTTGGAAAGTCAAGGATTGATATTGGGCGTAAAGACCAAGCGAGTCTTGCGACATAAGACCAATGGTTCGGCGTAAAGTCAAGCGGAGTCTTGGCGTAAGTCCAATGTGCCTTGGCGGTGTAGACACCGTTAGCATAGCAGAAGCACGGAGGCTAGCGATGGATGAACAAGTCATGGATGACTTGGAGGGATCCGAGAGGCGTGAGGCTGATGGAGGTGGCTAGAAGGCTTAGGTCTAGGCTAATGGTGGTCTAGCAAGTATGGGGCACCATACTTTTAAAACCTCATCTTTGAGGTTGGATTTGACAATGGATTATTATGAGTCGACGAGTTGCGTTAAAACTATGCTCACGATCATTGCTCATTGGAAGCGATGCCGATATCTCGATGTGCCAAAATTCTGCTAGTTGATCGCGAGCCAATGCTCGTAGGGATCGGCTTGTCAGCGATCGGCCAATGTTGGCGATCGATTGCCAAGTCCGTTGGAACTTGCGTGGATTGGCCGTTGTCTCACGACAATGGCATCGATCGGAGGACTTATGCGATCGGATGATAATATCGGAGATAAAGGAGGCATTCATGGAGATTGCGGCATCGATTCTTTGAGGGCTTTGGTGAACGATTTGCGGGTGCATTTAGGTCTTGAGCTCATCAAACAACAAACAAGCGCTCAAAACCCTAGTTGTAAAGTGTTCTTTACATTTCACTTGTATTTGCTTGTATTTCTTTCGTTTATTGTTGTAGCGTTTGTCAGGTTTCTCCGTCGACTTGTTATCGAGAAGGAGTTTATTGATTAGTGATTGCATTCGCTAGAGCTCATTAGAGCTCAATCCGTGGAGTAGGAACCGTTTCGGTTCCGAACCATGTTATATCTCGTGTTATGCTTGTGTTCGTGATTGTATCTTTTCGTTATTACTTTGATTATTTCTATTCCGCTGCGCATAACGAGTTTTGTAGAGACGATCTAAGCTTCCATCTTCTCAGACGCTATTCACCCCCTCTGGATTCAAATATCCCCAGTGTCCATTTAGTTGAAATCGAGATTTACCTTAGAGATTTTCACTAGCTAGTCGGATCATTACTGGTAATGGACAAGACAAATTATTATTGTTGATGCGGATAGAAGGCTAGGTTACTTGTTTAATAGGATTCTATCCCAGTTGTTACTTGAGTTGTATAACTTTGAGAGTACTTTTGAGTACTTAACTCATGTTATACCGAGAAAGAAGAGTTGTTTGCATACCATTATCGGGATCAAGCCGGTATTTGGTATCAAATGCAGAAAATAATCTTTGGGAAATAATATATCACTTGATCATGGATTAGTGATGTTGAAAGAGTGTATTTCCCCGTGTCACTTTTAGTGGCATTGTTGTGAAATTCTTGAGCTTTAAGAAGAGTGATCGATTAGTAATAGTGTCATGCGAGGTAGTGAGACTTGAGTTACTACCACCTAACAGCTCAAGAAGATGAGTGGATGATTTAAGCCACCCAGAGTTATTGGCTTATAGTTGGATTAGGATGCCGGGATCTTCTACCAGATCCTACCGGAAGATGTTGGATTGAGACAGGAGTTTAGAAATGACTCCGTACAAGGGTTTAAGAGTTGGAGACCGATAAGCAAATATTGCAGGTCAACTTAACATAGTTATAAGTCAATTTCCCGAGTACGAGGAACCTTGGTCGAGTACCATTGTCCAGTAAACATACTGCTTTCTCCGACTAATTGAGTACCCAACATTACTTGTGCTTTTGTACTCGACACTCCTAATTTCGAGTCTCTTGTACTCGGTTCTTCCAAGTACAAGACTCCATACTTGAGTATGAGCCTTCTCATACTCTTTCCCGAGAATGAATACTTGAGCCTTCTCTTTCTAGTTTGTAGAGTACCTGATTTTTGGTCCAGTGTTTTAGGGGATCTTCTCCGATGAACCCTTGAGCTTTTAAAGGGTCATAACATGTATTACTTGATGAAAATTAGGTATTTGTTGTATCACTTTAGGTATGCTATTATTATTTAAGTGTTTAAGGGGTCATGCCAAGTAGCACTTGATAAAAATTACATACTCGTTGTATCACTTTAGATATCCTATGGTTTATTTGATGAATGTCAAGTAAGTCATTCAAGATTAAATTCTAAGTGTAGTTTTTTAACCGAATTCAAGTAGTTAAAGGGATATAACAAGTATCACTTGACAAAAATTAGGCATTTTTTGTATCACTTTAAGTATTATATTATTATTTAATTGTTTAAGGGGTTACATCAAGTACCACTTAATAAAATTAGATATTCATTGTGTCAGTGTCTATAATATTCACATATCCACAATGGCATGATATTGTCCACTTTGGGCCTAAGCCCTCATGGTTTTGTTTTGGGCTTTATCCAAAGGGCCTCATATGGAGATATCTTTTCATCTTATAAGCATGATCTTTTCCACGTCTTACCAATGTAGAACTTTGATTGTATTCTCGATACTCAATAATTCTCACGAAGGACCACATTGACACCCCCTCCTTGTTATTCGTCCTCGAAGGACATCCTCTGCTTGATGTTCGATCTTCAACCCATCAAGACTTCACCTTGGCGTCTAGTCATACTCGAACTTTCCGATTGTCGCTCTTTTGGCCCATGGACTTCAAATTGTTTGGTCCTCCCGACCCAACTGGACTTCCTATTTGGGGTTTGGTTCTCTTGATCTGGATATGGGAGCTCAACTTCCTTCGTTCGAGGTTCATGACTTGACATAGACCATAATTCTGATACCAATTATTAGTGCCTATAAGATTCACATATCTCCACAATGGCATGATATTATCCACTTTGGGCCTAATCCCTTATGGTTTTATTTTTGGGCTTTACCCAAAAGACCTCATACCAATGGAGATATCTTTTCATCTTATAAGCACATGATCTTTTCCATGTCCTACCAATGTGAAACTTTGATTGTATTCCCAATACTCCAACACGTTGTATCACTTTAGATATCCTATAATTTATTTGATGAATGTCAAATAGTCATTCAAGATTAAATTCTAAGTGTAGTTTTTTAACTGAATCGAGTAGGTAAAGGGTCATCACAAGTATCACTTGATAAAAATTATGTACTCATTATATCACTTTAGGTATTCTATTATTATTTAGTATTTAAGGGGTCACATCAAGTAGCACTTGATAAAAATTAGATACTCGTTGTATCACTTTAGATATCCTATAATTTATTTGATGAATGTCAAATAACTCATTCAAGATTAAATTTCAAGTGTAGTTTTTTAACCTAATTCAAGTAGTTAAAGAGATATAACAAGTATTACTCGATGAAAATTAGGTATTTATTGTATCACTTTAGGTATGCTATTGTTATTTAAGTGTTTAAGGGGTCACGCCAAGTAGCACTTGATAAAAATTACATACTCGTTGTATAACTTTAGATATCCTATGGTTTATTTGATGAATGTCTTACGTATTGCTATTGGACTTTCCATATAAGTACCCGCGACGGACTTTTACATAACAATGGTCATAACAAGTATCACTTGATAAAAATTAAGTACTCGTTGTATCACTTTAGATATTCTATTATTATTTAGTATTTAAGGAGTCACGTCAAATAGCACTTGATAAAAATTAGATACTCGTTGTATCACTTTAGATATCCTATAATTTATTTGATGAATGTCAAATAAGTCATTCAAGATTAAATTTCAAGTGTAGTTTTTTAACCTAATTCGAGTAGTTAAAGAGATATAACAAGTATAGCTTGATAAAAATTAGGCATTTTTTTTATCACTTTAAGTATTCTATTATTATTTAATTGTTTAAGGGGTCACGCCAAGTAGCACTTGATAAAAATTATATACTCGTTGTATCACTTTAGATATCTTATGGTTTATTTGATGAATGTCAAATAAGTCATTCAAGATTAAATTCTAAGTATAGTTTTTTAACCGAATCGAATAGCTAAAGGGCTATAACAAGTATCACTTGATAAAAATTAGATACTCGTTGTATCACTTTAGGTATTCTATTATTATTTAGTGTTTAAGGAGTCACGTCAAGTAGCACTTGATAAAAATTAGATACTCGTTATATCACTTTAGATATCCTATAATTTATTTGATGAATGTCAAATAAGTCATTCAAGATTAAATTTCAAGTGTAGTTTTTTAACCGAATTTGAGTAGTTAAAGGATCATAACAAGTATTACTTGATGAAAATTAGGTATTTGTTGTATCACTTTAGGTATGGTATTGTTATTTAAGTGTTTAAGGGGTCACGTCAAGTAGCACTTGATAAAAATTACATATTTGTTGTATCACTTTAGATATCTTATGGTTTATTTGATGAATGTCAAATAAGTCATTCAAGATTAAATTTCAAGTGTAGTTTTTTAACCGAATTCAAGTAGTTAAAGGGATATAACAAGTATCACTTGATAAAAATTAGACATTTTTTGTATCACTTTAAGTATTCTATTGTTATTTAATTGTTTAAGGGGTCACATCAAGTACCACTTGATAAAATTAGATATTCGTTGTATCACTTTAGATATCCTATAGTTTATTTGATGAATGTCAAATTGTCATTTAAGATTAAATTCTAAGTGTAATTTTTTAACCGAATCGAGTAGGTAAAGGGTCATCACAAGTATCACTTGATAAAAATTAGGTACTCGTTGTATCACTTTAGGTATTCTATTATTATTTAGTATTTAAGGGGTCACGTCAAGTAGCACTTGATAAAAATTAGATACTCGTTGTATCACTTTAGATATCCTATAATTTATTTGATGAATGTCAAATAACTCATTCAAGATTAAATTTCAAGTGTAGTTTTTTAACCGAATTCGAGTAGTTAAAGGGTCATAATAAGTATTACTTGATGAAAATTAGGTATTTATTGTATCACTTTAGGTATGCTATTATTATTTAAGCGTTTAAGGGGTCACGTCAAGTAGCACTTGATAAAAATTACATACTCGTTGTATCACTTTAGATATCCTATGGTTTATTTGATGAATAACTTATTTCAAGTGTAGTTTTTTAACCGAATTCAAGTAGTTAAAGGGCCATAATAAACACCCTTGATAAAAATTAGGTATTTATTGTATCACTTTAGGTATTCTATTATTTATTTTATGAATGTTAAATAAGTACTTATATTCTATGGTGAGTGGAGAACATGTTTCTTTTAAAAATTAAATAATTGAGTACTTTTTCAAATAATCATAAAATTGGGTATCACTTGAGGTAAATTAAGTTCCGAGAGCCTAAAATTGAGTACTTTTTCAAACATTTCTGGAAAAAATTTGTCAAGGTGCATTTGTAGTTATATGAAACCACAACATATAACAATATATATAAAACTACCATTAAACATAATATTTTAATGATTAATGTATAAATCACTTCATAAAGTATCTCTCAGTTGCAATTACATAACCAACATCCAACTTTTAACTACTTTTAACCACATAAATGGATCATTAAAGTCTTATATATAAGTAACAAAGTTTTATACCAACACTAGTTTTGTTTAATACAAATCACAAAATGTCACTAGATCTTGTAGATATTTTTTAACAACTTTCAAAACTGCTTCCTTGGTTTAGCAATTGCTTATGCCTGCAAGAAATTAAAACAAAGAAAATAAGATGTTAGTTTGACATTTTAAAAATAAATAACAAACAACACGACATAATTAGTTTAATTATATGAAACGATATAGTATTAATGTCTATGTGACTCGTACCAATTATGACACTGGTTCTTTGCATGTTCGTCTATTATTCCCTCGCCCATGACATCTCCCACACGTTGTCACACGTTGTTCAACTTGAGAAGGTATCCGCTTAGTCCTTCTACGTCCTGGTTGGCTACGAGTTGTAGGAGCGTAAATAGTATCTCCATCATCGAGATAGCTCTCGTACATGTCAAATGTTGGAATGAGATTAATAATTCCTTTGTAAGCTTGGCGGTACATGTCTATCTTAAAATATCCATCACAGAATTGATAAATCGACATGGATTTTGATTCTATGCAAGAGCAAGCATGCTTGCATGGTAGTCTATAGATTTGCCAAACTCGACAAGAACAATGCCATGAATTCAAATCCACTGCAAAACTTTTATCACCATCTATGACTTCGAACCAAACTCCACAAGACTTGTGCACCTTTAAGGTTCGAGATTTACTATATGCAACTGACATTTCCTTCTCCTTTTTTGGACTTAGTTCTTGTGTCATCTCCAATGTTTTTTCTCGCCTTTGGTGCATCATGGTCATAATTTGAATGCGTATATTATCTACCATAGCCACAATAGGTAGATAGTGAGAAGGTTTTATCCAATTGTTCCAGCTTTCAGCAATATTATTATTAATGACACCCCATCGATCACCCATAAACAGAGCATTGGCCCAATTTTCAGGGGACGAGTTCACAAGAAACTCCTTGTCACGCCCCGAGAGCATGCCGAACCGAAAATCAAACGGACGGCACCTCCCCTGTACGTGGCAACATTTCGGGTTAATACAAGGCCTGTAGGCCCACAATAACAACAATATATATGTATGAAAATAAAAACTACACAAGACACAGCGGAAACAACCCACAACAATACAACAATCTCACACATGCATACCGGTATGACTAACACACCACAACAACACGAAATCTCGACAAAATCTGAATATACAACATATACATCACGAAAACTCCAACATACAATGCACAACGGACAGCAGACCCAAAACAAAACACGGGAGCCTCGTGAGATGAGATGACGTCAGCCGGCGGTGCTCTAATGCCATCACGAAGTCTTCTACCTGTTACCTGGGCGACAGAAAACCCAGGGTGTTAGTTATAGCCCTAGAGCCAATCATGTGATGGTTGAAAAGGGAACATTTTGTATCATATTCAATAAAGGCAAAGGATTGGTTATTATATTTACATCTTGCTTGTGCCAGCTAAATTAAATATAATAATGCCCTAGAAAAGTAGGTTCTTATCTACAGCACATCAATTGACAGAATTGATTATGAGAGGCTGTAGAGAATACTTTCCTAAATGTTCCTAGTCAAGTATTAATATGCAAGGGCAATATTAATACATAAAGACTAGCATGTAGGTCGATTGATGACTTGATCTCACAAGTCATGGATATATGATATCAAGTTGACACATGGGTATATATTAGAGAATATATACTGAACTGACCCGCCATGAGAAAGTTTCATGGATCGTTATATGAGTGTCATAAACTTTCTCATGTGACTATTGGTATGAATAGTCCTCGAACCTGAAGTCACTATGGTTCCCTACATAAGGAATTATGTACTTTGGTATCGTCAAACGTCACCCGTAACAAGGTGGACCATAAAGGCGATTACTGGGTATATAACAAATTATGCGGAGGGATGTGAGTGATGTAGATGGGATCTATCCCTCTCATATGACGAGAGTGATATCGGTGGGCCCCTTGATTGAGTAGAACTACTAAAACGCATGGCCATGCTCAAATGAGTCAATATGAGATATTGAGCTCATTTGTTTGAGTTAGTTTACTCAGGGATCAAGAAACACATAGATTGATCGAGGATGACACGGTCTATGCCTCATTGGTCAATCTGATATCAAGGATAGAAGGACACGGTCATACATTATAGTAGTCACGGAAAGGTTAGTCGGATCTTGACTTATTTCGTAACTTGGGTAGCAATGATGTATTGCTAGATACCGCTCATTGCTTGTGTATCTAAAAGAGTTTAGATCCACTGCCAACGTTATGAGAGCCTATAGGGTCACACACAAAGAGCATGATGATTAGAAGAATTAGTGCATTCTAGTTTGACTAGAATAATTTGGGAATAAGCTTAAGTACAAAATGGTTTTTGGACTTTAAGCTTAATGAGAATTTTAGCTTATTGATTTAATGAGATTAATTCAATATGTTACCTTATTGATTTAATGAGATTAATTCAATATGATAACATAAGCTTATTGAATTAATAAGATTAATTCAACATGCATGAATGCCACACAAGCATGCCACCTAAGCTAGATGAGGTGGAAGGAGACAAAGTGGTTTTTGTCTCCTTAAGTGGCCGGCCAAACAAGGAAGCCAACTCCTTGTTTGATTGTGTCTCAATGCAATGGATTGCATTGAATGTTAGGAGGTGAAAGGGTTTTTCCAACCCTATAAAAGACTCCATGGAGTGGCCGGCCAAAGTATGATTTTTGGTTGTTGTGTGAAGCTTGAGAGCTTGGTGGAAGCTTTGTTGTGTGGTTTTGTGAGTGTAGGCTAGCAAGAAGAATAGTCTTCTTCTTCCTTTCTCTTTTTCCCTAGCTTCCTCTCCTTTAGGGACTTCTCTAGCAAGAAGGAAAGGAGAGCTCTTCTAGTTTCTTTTGTGAGACAAGAGCTTGCTCGTGTGGATACATATAGAGGCATGGACATTTGAACGTGCTAAAGATCCAACAAACCAAAAGGAAAAGCGGGATTAACAAGGGCACGCAACAAAGGTAATCCTCTCCTATAAGATAGGTTTGGTTTTAGAGAAATTTATTTTGTACGAGGTTTTCTTTCGCAAGGATCACTAGGAAGGGATCCTAATTTTTCCGTTGCGCATATGCTATTTGGCATAAAGAATTCCCTACAGTATCAGAGCCACTTGCGAAAGATCGTATAAAATAGTTTTTCTCTATTTTATATATGATATAGAAGTAGGATAAATTTTATTATGAGTTGATAATTGCATTAGCAATTTTTCAAACATAATAAAATATCCGATGTCTTTTGAAAGTTAAAATTGACATGGTGCATGGTTATGGCCTAGTCCCACAAGTTTGTGATTGTGTGTTGTAATTCTTAATACGGCCTGCGTGTCGTGCCTTTCTCCTAAAATTCTTGTTGTAAAAATTAGTTTTAGACTCGAATGTAACTCGAGTATTTCTCCTTTTGTAATATACAAAACAAAGATGGAGGGTCCATTGGATGATGAGGTTACAAGGAGAAAGTCAACACACAAGACAACCAAAAGGAAGCACTTGGGAGAAGATACTATCCCTAGGTTGACCAATCAATCTTTTCATTGGCTTGAGAAGATTGTAGAATAAGAGTCATAACCATGGACAGCTTAGTTTAATATGTATGTGATGCATGTTAGTTTAGCTTATATGTGATGTATGCTAATATGTATGTGATGCATGTTTAAGTTTATTTCTTAATAAGTCAGCGATATGCCTACCAAAGTTTGGTACTCACTACTTCCTCGATCATTTGTTATTGGGTTTGCCAAAGCAAAGCAATGCATTTTATCTTGGAAGAGTGCGAGTGGACAATCGTGATGTCCCACTATCAAACTTGGTTAAGACTTAATTAAGTTTTCTTAATTAGTTAAGAAAGTAGAGGCATATATTAGCTTTGAACATAAGTTTTAAAATTAGTTTTGTGTGATTTCGAACATCGGCTTTGTCTTAGAAGTGGTGCGTTGCTCAGATATCCAAGAAGGCCTCTGTGCCTCGCCACAGCCTGGAAGCTGGTTTAGGAATAAGCACTAAACTAATCTAAACTTAACCAAAGCTATTAAAGAGTTACATCAGATGTAATTGGCAAAAGATTGCCTACCTAATCATACTACGTCTTGGGCGATTAGCCAAAGCTAACTCAAGACGAATTATGATGTGGATCTTTATCCCATATAAATTTATAGCTAAATAGTAGCTAATGATGTAAGCGAAAAGTGTTTGCCTACATCAATGATTAGCTCATATCAAAGCTATGAGAATTTAGTGGGAGCCTCATTTAATTAAAGGCCTAATTAAATGACTTAGGTATGATACTTAATTTTGCATTTTATTGTTGTAGATCACCATGTCATCTAACACGACACACCCCCTCAACTTGCGATCTGTCCTTAAGCTCAATGGAGCGAACTTTCTTGGTAGTATAGGAACTTGAGGATTATCCTCAAGCAAGAATAACTGTATGTCCTAGAGCAGTCTACCCCTGAAATACCTGCCCCTGCGGCCACTCGTGCTGAAAAAGATGCTTATAAGAAGCATCAAGATGACGCATTAGATGTGTCATGCCTTATGCTTGCAACCATGAACTCTGAGCTTCAGAAGCAACATGAGAACATGGATGCCTATGATATGGTTGAGCATTTGAAACAACTATATCAAGGACAAGCCAGGCACGAGCGTTTTGAAGTGTCTAAGGCTCTTTTTGCATGCAAGATGCAAGAAGGAACACCTGTAGGAACTCACGTACTTAAAATGATTGGGTACGTTGAGAACCTTGAAAGACTAGGTTTTCCACTGAGCCAAGAATTGGCAACCGATGTTATCCTGCAATCGTTGCCGGAAACATATAATCAATTCGTCATGAATTATAACATGAATGAAATTGATAAGCCTTTGCCTGAGATTCTCAGCATGTTAAGAACTGCTGAACCGAATCTCAAGAAGAAAGTTAGTAACGTACTAATGGTCAAAAGGACAAAGGTAAGCGCAAAGGCAAGGGGTAAGACCAAGCCAAAGGCAAGGCCAATTCATCCACTTCAAAGGGTAAAGGTAAAGTACCTAAGGAAGGGATTTGTTTCCATTCGGTGAGTGGACCTTTAGGCGGAGCTGCAAAGTCTACCTTGAGGAAGTAAAGAAGAAAGAAGTGGGACTTACGCCTCGGTATACATTATAGAAGTTAATCTATCTATTTCTTCTACATGGGTATTAGATCGGATGTGCATCTCACATTTGTACTAATGTGCGAGGTGAGAAATAGTAGACTAATGGCAAAAAGCGAAGTGGACCTCTGAGTAGGCAATGGCGCAAAGTTCTTCTTTGTATTTGTAGGAACATATTCTTTGTCTTTGCCCACTGGGCTTATCTTAGAACTAGAGGAGTGCTTATATGTACCTACATTGACAAAGAACATAATTTCTGTATCTTGTTTAGACAAGAAAAACTTTTCTTTTATAATAAAGGACAAATGTTGTTCCATTTATTTGAATGAAATGTTCTATTGTAATGCACCACTTATGAATGGTCTCTATGTTCTAGATTTAAAACCCAATATATAACGTAAATACCAAGCGGTTCAAATCGAATGATTTGAACCAAACATATCTCCAACCTTGTCGCCTAGGTCACATAAATGAAAACATATCCCAACTCCATAAAGATGGATTATTGGACTCATTTGATTTTGAATCATATGAGGTATCACGAATCTTGTCTTTAGGAAAGATGACTAAAACTCCATTTAGTGGACATGGCGAGAGAAGCGACGGACTTGTTAGGACTCATACATCTTGATGTATGTGGCACTTTAATGTCGAAGCGGAGGAGGCTATAAGTACTTTATTACTTTCAGCGATGATATGAGTAGATTTGGCTACTTATATTTGATGAGACATAAGTCGAATCCTTTGAAAAGTTCAAAGAATTCAAGAATGAAGTACAAAACCAACTTGGTAAGTGTATTAAGCTACTTGATCGGATCGAGGTGGTGAATACCTTAGTCAAGAGTTTCGTGATCACCTGGCTGAGTGTGGGATAATATCCCAACTCACTCCACCTGGAACACCACAATGGAATGGTGTATCTGAAAGGAGAAATCGTACTCTATTAGATATGGTACGATCAATGATGAGTCGGACTGATCTACCTACTTCCTTTTGAGGACTAGCTCTAGAGACAGTCGCTTTCACACTTAATCGCGTCCCATCAAAAGCCGTAGAAAAGACACCATATACGATATGGACTGAGAAGAGTCCCAAAATGTCTTTTATAAAGATTTGGGGTTGTGAAGCTTATGTTAGACGTCAAGTCTTAGATAAACTAGGACCCAAATCAGATAAGTGTTATTTTGTAGGATATCCCAAGGAAACTAAGGGATATTACTTTTACAATCCCACACTTGGCAAGGTGTTTGTTGCAAATCTTTGTCTTTCTAGAAAGAGAATTTATTTCTAGAAAAACTAGTGGGAGTAAAATTCATCTTGAAGAAGTTCAAGATGACGATAACACTAAGGCTTCGATGGAAAATGAGCAGGAACCACAAAGTGTTGTGGATGAGAAATTGTTGCCCAAAGAGTTGTGGAGCAAACACATTCAAGTAGACCAACCTCTTCGTAGATCTGATAGGATCCGTCGTCGACCCGAGAGATATTCTTTTCTCTTGGTGTGACGTATTGCGATCTTGGCGAGCCTACATCCTATCGAAGCTATGATGAGCCCAGTTAGAAATGGCTAGAGGCCATGAGATCGAAATGGAATCCATGTACACTAACCAAGTATGGACTTTGGTTGATCCACAAGGGTAAAACCCATTGGGTGTAAGTGGGTCTTTAAAGTAAAGGACATGGATGGTAATAAGCATACCTATAAAGGTAGATTGGTGGCTAAAATTCAAACAAATTCATGGTATTGACTATGATGAAACCTTTTCACGATTGCGATGCTTAAATCCATTCGGATCATACTTGCTATTGCGACCTACCACGATTATGAGATCTGGCGGATGGATGTCAAACCGCTTTTACGAATGGAAAGCTACTCGAGGATGTGTACATGACGGCACGAGGTTTTGAAGATCCAAAGCATCCCGGAAAGGTATGCAAGCGCAAAGGTCCATTTATGGACTAAAGCAAGCCTCTCATTTGGAATCTTGATTCGATGATGCAATCAAGGAGTTTGGTTTCATCAAGAATGAAGATGAACCTTGTGTCTACAAGAGAAATAGTGGGAACATTGTATTTCTTGTCTTGTATGTAGATGACATACTTCTCATCGGAAATGATATTCCCTCACTCGATCTGTGAAGATGTGGTTAGGAATTGTTTCTCGATGAAAGACTTAGGTGAAGCTGCCTATATTCTAGGCATCAAGATCTATAGAGATAGATCTAAAGATTACTTGGCCTAAGTCGAGTACATACATTGATAAAGTGCTAGATCGTTTTGCTATGCAAAATTCCAAGAAAGGATTTACGCCTTTATCACATGGTGTGAGTCTTTCAAGACTCAATGTCCCTCTTTCTAAGGAGGAGAGAGATCGCATGGATAAGATCCCTTATGATCCGCTATAGGGTCTATCATGTACGCCATGCTTTGTACTGCTCCGACGCCTCGTATGCTTTGAGCATGACGAGTAGATACCGGATCCAGTGAAAGTCATGATAGCACAAAAATATTCTTAAATACTTACGAAGAACGAAAGAATATTTCCGATATTCGAGGCAATGAGGAGCTAGTCAGAAGGGTTACAAAGTGATGCAAGCTTCCAAACATGCATAAGGATGACTATAGATCGCAATCGGGTACGGGTTTTGCCCGAATGGTGGAGCCGTGAGTCGGAAGAGTTCAAAGCAGACACGCTTGCGATTCTACAATGTGGTTTAGTATATATTGCCGCGATCCGATGCAAAGAAAGGAGGTCCGCTTGGCTCCGCAAGTTCATCGCTGAACTTGGGGTAGTTCCTAGCATTGGCAGATCCAATAGACTCTATTGTGACAACAATGGGGCTATTGCACGTGCTAAGGAACCTCGATCACATCAATGACCAAACACATATCAAGGGCGCTCCATCTCATTCGAGAGATCATCGATAGAGGAGATGTGAGGATATGCAGAGTACCGACAGAAGCTAACATCGCAGATCCATTGACCAAGGCTTTGGCACAGAGGAAGCATGATGGTCACACTAGGTCACTAGGTATTAGATATCATAGTGATTGGTACTAGTGCTAGTGGGAGATTGTTAGTTATAGCCCTAGAGCCAATCATGTGATGGTTGAAAAGGGAACATTTTGTATCATATTCAATAAAGGCAAAGGATTGGTTATTATATTTACATCTTGCTTGTGCCAGCTAAATTAAATATAATAATGCCCTAGAAAAGTAGGTTCTTATCTATAGCACATCAATTGGAAGAATTGATTATGAGAGGCTGTAGAGAATACTTTCCAAAATGTTCCTAGTCAAGTATTAATATGCAAGGGCAATATTAATACATAAAGACTATCATGTAGGTCGATTGATGACTTGATCTCACAAGTCATGGATATATGATATCAAGTTGACACATGGGTATATATTAGAGAATATATACTGAACTGACCCGCCATGAGAAAGTTTCATGGATCGTTATATGAGTGTCATAAACTTTCTCATGTGACTATTGGTATGAATAGTCCTCAAACTGAAGTCACTACGGTTCCCTACATAAGGAGTTATGTACTTTGGTATCGTCAAACGTCACCCGTAACAGGGTGGACAATAAAGGCGATTACTGGGTATATAACAAATTATGCGGAGGGATGTGAGTGATGTAGATGGGATCTATCCCTCTCATATGACGAGAGTGATATCGGTGGGCCCCTTGATTGAGTAGAACTACTAAAACGCATGGCCATGCTCAAATGAGTCATATGAGATATTGAGCTCATTTGTTTGAGTTAGTTTACTCAGGGATCAAGAAACACATAGATTGATCGAGGATGACACGGTCTATGCCTCATTGGTCAATCTGATATCAAGGATAGAAGGACACGGTCATACATTATAGTAGTCACGGAAAGGTTAGTCGGATCTTGACTTATTTCGTAACTTGGGTAGCAATGATATATTGCTAGATACCGCTCATTGCTTGTGTATCTAAAAGAGTTTAGATCCACTGCCAACGTTATGAGAGCCTATAGGGTCACACACAAAGAGCATGATGATTAGAAGAATTAGTGCATTCTAGTTTGACTAGAATAATTTGGGAATAAACTTAAGTACAAAATGGTTTTTGGACTTTAAGCTTAATGAGAATTTTAGCTTATTGATTTAATGAGATTAATTCAATATGTTACCTTATTGATTTAATGAGATTAATTCAATATGATAACATAAGCTTATTGAATTAATAAGATTAATTCAACATGCATGAATGCCACACAAGCATGCCACCTAAGCTAGATGAGGTGGAAGGAGACAAAGTGGTTTTTGTCTCCTTAAGTGGCCGGCCAAACAAGGAAGCCAACTCCTTGTTTGATTGTGTCTCAATGCAATGGATTGCATTGAATGTTAGGAGGTGAAAGGGTTTTTCCAACCCTATAAAAGACTCCATGGAGTGGCCGGCCAAAGTATGATTTTTGGTTGTTGTGTGAAGCTTGAGAGCTTGGTGGAAGCTTTGTTGTGTGGTTTTGTGAGTGTAGGCTAGCAAGAAGAATAGTCTTCTTCTTCCTTTCTCTTTTTCCCTAGCTTCCTCTCCTTTAGGGACTTCTCTAGCAAGAAGGAAAGGAGAGCTCTTCTAGTTTCTTTTGTGAGACAAGAGCTTGCTCGTGTGGATACATATAGAGGCACGGACATTTGAACGTGCTAAAGATCCAACAAACCAAAAGGAAAAGCGGGATTAACAAGGGCACGCAACAAAGGTAATCCTCTCCTATAAGATAGGTTTGGTTTTAGAGAAATTTATTTTGTACGAGGTTTTCTTTCGCAAGGATCACTAGGAAGGGATCCTAATTTTTCCGTTGCGCATATGCTATTTGGCATAAAGAATTCCCTACACAGGGTCCCCGGGGGGTGGTGAGTAAAACTCAGCAGGTAATAGAAAACATGTATATATGTAATATCACATGTATTTCGACAACATAATCTAGATGTACAACAGGTATATCAGCATAGTATATAAATACAAGCATATACCGTCTAACTGAAATGAATAACATAAAATGCAGACATGCCTGAAGTCTGCTACGCTACTCTGATCCAACCTGAACATATATCCAATATATATATAACAGGAAGAGTAATACCAACACATAATCTACTCGTGCTACAGGTCAAGGTATCTATGGTCTGTTCAACACATACCAATATCCGACACAACTGTATAACATATGCAAGAAACATGCATGAATATGATGTCCACCCAAATGCAGCAAGCATAGTACAAACAAATGCAACATCACAAAAATCATATATATATAGACTGTATCTATATATATATATTAATCTCAATCATCCATATATATATATATACATGCATATATGTATATATATATATGGTAATATGCAAAGCGCCATCAGATACGGCTATGCAGCATGCATGGTCATGTCGGCTCACCCTAAAGCTACCACGACCCCAGTGTGGCCTCGGTGGCTCGAGCATGACAACTGTCCCAACTCAACACCAACCACTACTCTCGAGTGGCCGAGTGGGCAGTATGATCGAGTAGCATATAAGCGTAAAAAGCAAGCTACACGATGGGGGTCCCTGCTGTTGGTCACTCTGACAGTCACTACCCATGAGTGGTCAAGTACTACACACGCAGGACTACGACACGCAAATCCAACTACCACCGTCTATAGTGGTAGAGTGCGGCACCTCAATGCTCTGCCCTCACACCGGTTACTCCTCCTATGAGTAACCGTGGAGACAGGATGACTGGCGACACTCTCAACCACAAGGGAGACCTCGTCGCCAGCGTGCATGAAAAATGCATGAATGCAATGTCTCACATACAGACATCCACCATAGACTCTCTATTCTACAGAGAATCATGCTAACCAGATCAACGCACTCTCTATCCTGCAGAGAGTCGTACTCAACTGATCATAATACTCTCTATCCTGTAGAGAGTCATACCAATCTAATCGACGCACTCTCTATCCTGTAGAGAGTCGTACTCAACTGATGGACACACTCTCTATCCTGTAGAGAGTCGTACTCATCTGATTATAACAAGCTAGGACCACCGGTCCGTAGCGATACCCTAAGTATCATTCCTCTGACCATTTACACAATACATGTTCGGTGGTAACATACAACCTAAGGGTACTAGAACTAACCCTAGGTTAAAGACATTATCTATCTACGGATGACCTTTTTGCCCAATGTACAATCAGGTTGTCATCCGGACTTTACTATTTGCACTTAACTTAAACAAATTCTAAGTTACTTGCATCACCTATATGTATAACTCCTAATCATGATAAAATAAACATGATATCAGCAATAGAGTTAATAGCCAACGATAAAGGATCAAGCATACGATAAAAAGAACAGGGTCAAGGAAATATGAACACCTAATATGCTCATATCAATGACTAAATCTGAATGAAATACAACTACCCGGACCAGGTAGGAAATTACCCACCTGCTAGGAAGCTCATGTTGACGGTCTCCGCCTCCAAGATCTCTACCTCGAATCCAATATCTGAAATGGTAGAATCGATAATCACATGCTAGCATAATCAAATTGTAGGAATAAGAATCTAAACCAATCTTAATCCCTGATTAATTAACCAAATCTCACAGTGGCATAACCTCATTCCATTCCATCATACTAATCAAGCATTCCCATTAAACCATATACCGGTTCTCTATAGAATGTATAAATTCTTCGATAATTATTTAGCTGTAAATCACTCACCTAGTCCAGATAAATCATGAAACCTTCTGACCCAATGGTAAGGTATCAACTCCAAATCCATAGCCGAACTGGAAGTAGCATCTATCACACTTAGATTAACTAATAACCTATCAACGATAAGCATTTGCAACTATTCACATATGAACTTACCTCAAACGTTCAATTTCAATAGTCCAATTGGATTCACAAGGCTCCTCACAATATCGTCTTCATCGTCTAAAATGCATCACCACTCTTCTTGAATCCGCTCCTTGCATCCACCATTCAAGAAATAGAACAAGACTAAGAGTTTACCAAAACCTAGAAAATGAATAAGTAGCAATTCAATAATGAAATCGTTACCCTAGCTGTGCTCTGGATCAGGAGACGAATCAAGGAACAGAAGTTACAAATCAAAATTCATAGATCACGGCCGAGGCGGTAGATATCGCGATGGATCAATCGCAACTAGTCACCGCTGCGGACGCGGAAGCCGACTCGTGACGCTTAACCTTAGCACGAAATCAGAAGGTTAAAGACGTCGACATAGTTACTTCTATCGATGGTAGCTGTTGTGATCCAGATGCCACGGTGGATGAAGTGATTGGGCGACTGTTCAAATAGATCTCCGACAGTGAAACAGTCGAAAAGGAGCACGACGGCGAACTAGTATCAAACAAAATAGCGGCTGCACGACCTTAGATCTTTGCCGACGAAATGGTGGAAGAAGAGGGCGACGCCGATCCGAGTCGATGCTGACGGCTGAAGAATCCGAGGTGCACAAGGATGGTCGGCCGTCGCGACTGCAATACAGCGATGCCACTTGCTGTCTCCCATCGACAGAAACGTACACGGTGATCGAGAGAGGGCAACAGCCGTCGCTGAGTGGAGAGGGCGAGCTAGGCGTGGACGGTGCGCGGGGAGAAGGCGGCAGCGAGCGGGAAGGAGATCGACGCTATCGGCTTCACCCAAAATCGCGCCCCTTCACCTTCACCGAGGAGATCGGCACTGTTGGTGAAGAAATGATGCAGGGAAATAGGGTGCGGCGAGCGACGGCTCGGGCGTCGGTGATCGCGTCGGTTGGAGCTTGCGTCGTCTGGAGGCAGGCCGACGAGCAGTCGGAGATATGTGCTCGGTGAGGAGGGTGGCGCGCAGTTTGGGGCGGCGAGCACGAGAAGAAGAAAAAAAAATGGGAGGAAGGGCGATCGAGTAGAAGAATCGCGCCTGCGTGGAGGAGAGGAAGAAGAAACATCGGGAAGAAGAGGAGTCGGGCGTTTTTGGAAGAGAGAAATCGGGGCGTTTTCGGAAGGGAAATGAAGATACGGGTTATGGTGGGAGGGAGAAACGGATCCACAAAAGAAGAAGATCCGATCCCTTTTTAAACTTAGTGTAACTTTAATTTTGCCCTAATCATCTCTCGTTAACTGATTTTTATAAAACAATAATTCCTCTATCACAGATAGTCGAAACAAGCTTTACAAAAGCCTATCTATTTTATCCCCATAAAATATCCGTAAAACCTCCGTTTAAATCCAGAAAAATTTCTAAAAATTCCTGAAAAATTTCATAAGGTATTTTATCAATTTCCGAGGGATATATATATATATATTTCCTCCGATATTTTACATTCTCCCCCACTTATAAAAATTTGGTCCCCAAATTTCGTACTAACATGCAAAAATTTACTTCAAGCAAGTTTCCGAAAGGACCACATACCTTCCTCATCGATATGATGCTGTCATCCAACCTTTATGCGTCGGATGATTTTGTTCTGCAATTAACGCCCGTTGTGACCAGGAATATACACTGAAATCTCCTCGTAAGTCGCATTAGACTGAGGTAGTATCGGAACCTCTTACAGAACATGATCAACATGCGACATGTATTTCCTCAGTATAAAAACAGGAAATACGTTGTGAGTACCCACAAATGTCGAAGGTAAAGCTAACCGATAAGCTACACCACCATAATCCACAACACAAGATCTGAATAGATCCTCCAACGTTTGAATGTCATGCTCAGACAGTCCATTAGTCCGCGGATGAAATGTTGCACTAAGCTGAAGCTCTGTGCCCATAGTCTGGTGCAGACTCTATCAAAATCGCGAGGTAAATTGCGAATCTCTATCTGATTTGGTACTTAAAAGTACCCCACGCAATCTGATAATCTTTCGGTAATACAACTCTACCGAATGATCCAACAAGTACGACCCACGAATATGAAGGAAATGAGCTGATTTGGTCAGTCAATCCACCTTCACCCAAATCGCATCATGTCTTTTACGGGTCCTAGGCAATCCCGTAACTCAATCAATTGTGATATGCTCCCACTTCCATTCCGGAAATCGAAATTTTCTAGAGCAATCCAGCGAGTTTCTGATGTTCAGCCTTCACCTACTGGCATACTAAACATCGAGCAACAAAATCTGCTATAACTCTCTTTATACCGTTCCGCCAGTATAAACGTTTCCAATCTCGGTACATCTGAGTACCACCAAGGTATATAGCCTATCTCGAATGATGTGCTTTTTGTAGCAACTCTTCCTTAAATACTACAACTCCGGAACCCACTATCCTCATCAGAGACGGGGAAAATTATCTTCTCAAAAGAGAAGTCCATTTGTCATCCAAAAATTCCACTCTACCACGTATTCTGTAAGTGCATGGGAGACTATAGCGATCAACTCTCGCAAATTACAACTATTTGCGTTCCAGCAACTTTATACTAGCTACCCAGTAGTTAGTTAAAATCCCATGAGCACTTCTGCTCCATATCACTACAAATCCAAATAATAACTACTAAAGCCTCGTCATGTATATGATAGACTATCTCGTAGTTTCTTAACTGACATAGACATAAGATATGCCTCATTCAATCAGACTAATCGCCCGATCCTCAAACGATACATCCGCGTACAACCTCCTTTTATCCACTCCGGACGGATTAACTAATACTCGTGTAAAAGTTAACCGCCGTCTAAGCGTTGTAACTGGTTTCACCAGCTTCCGATTAAATGATTTTCATCATCACCTTTGTCAAACAAGTCCGTGGTATAGTAATGTCAACCCTTCTATCCACATCTACAGAATTAACCAAAACATACAAGGAAAACCACCATCTACGGTGGTCGAGTGCGCAACTCCAACTACCACAATTAACAGTGGTCAAGTTACGCAACTCCAACAACTACAAAAGGATCCAATCGTGTTCAAGATACACGATTCTCAAATCCAGGGAAGACTAAATCGTTAATTAGTCAAACATCTTAATCAAAACTCATAAAATTCATACTAAGTATGAAATTGTCATCTCTACACACCTGCATCCCCTTTACTCTGCGTTGATGATATATATTAATCATCACAACGACAATGATAATTGTATGACACTATGTCACTACAATGTCAACACTCCAATCGTAAACCAACCCTAGAGTATACACAGGTGTCTTCAGCTGATCTCAATAGATCATCTATCCACAACGAAGGATATTCTTCACAACAACAACCGTATTCATCATCGATAATCGATGCATAATCTCAAATGTCCATCTCTCTTTCAACAAAGAGTTCTGGATCTTCATAAGGAGGAATATTGGAATAGATAAATATCCCGTCCAACTTCTCCTATACTCACAACTTACATTCTTCCTATTTCCATAGTGTTTAACAACACTGATTCCAACAACACTATCACTCGATATGTGATCTTCGATACCGGACTATTTTCGTAATCATTTCGATCGCCTACTCCACTTGCCTAAGAAACGACAAGGCTAGGAGTTCATCCGAAACTACATTCGAATGCTCTCGGATTATACGCACATCTGAGAGACATAATCATACTATAATCTCAACAACTCGACCATCCGTAAGGATATGTCTACAGTAAAGATATGTCTATCCGAGTCTAAGGGCATCCCTTGACTTCTTAATTGTTGATCCTCATCTCACCTGACGGTAGAGATACCATCGACCCACAAGTCGATGTAAAGGACCCTTCTAATCCAACTGAGAATGTTCTAGACAAAGATACTCGTAACTACAAGTATCTCTCAATATATTAACATTGAGGGTAAACTAGAGTCATACCCTGAACGATGAAATATCTGTCGATCCGATCCCAAAGGCTCCACGCAGGTCTCGGCCTTTCTCCGAGGAGAATAAGATCAGATCCAACTGTCCACGACAAAACAGTCGCATTTCTGCGTCGAATGATCCAAGGATTTTTCCTAGATCATCTGATCCTATCACTTAAATCTACGAGCTACAACTGTAGAATACTGAATAAATACGACCATCGTCGTATACTCTCTCCTCTGTACTAAGCAAATCACATCTGGAGGTAACTGTTGTTGTCTGCTGAATCTTCTAAGATGTCTTCTGCTGATGCTGCTTCTGTGCTGATCTCTGCTGAAGGGGAGTATTACGGAACTTCAACCACGCCTGAGGTAGTAGGTCGCTGCTGACGAAATAACCCAATCTTCGGTGTCGATCTCTGCTGTCGAGACGGTGTATCATCTTCCCGGAATATCCCGGATAGTCTTCAACTGAGTCTTCAAAGTACACCTCCTCCACTGTACTGGTTGCTCACCATAGCAACAGCTGAACTGATCCAACGGATATCTAACCTCACGTGTCTTTGTGATCTGCACTGCACGCACACAATCCCTTCGGAGCCTTTGTTCTCCATTGCTGATATCCACAAGAACCTTCTGATGCTCTGCGATTGGTCTTCTATAATCGGAAAATAGCTCAAAGCCTATAACTCTGATCTTGTTCCTTTTATCCAACAGTCGGAAACTTCTGGCTCTATTAAGTTGACCTGCAATATTTTCTTATCGGTCTCCAACTCTTAAACCCTTGTACGGGGTCATTTCTAAACTCCTGTCTCAATCCAACGTCTTCTGGCAGGATCTGGTAGAAGATCCCGGCATCCTAATCCAACTATAAGCCAATAACTCTGGGTGGCTTAAATAATTCATTCGTCTTCTTGAGCTATTAGGTGGTCGTAACCTCCGCAAGTCTCACGACTCTACACAATACACTATTACTAACCGAGCACCCTTTCTTGAAGCTCAAGAATTCCTTACAATGCGTCACTAAAAGTGACACGGGGAAATACTCTCTTTCAACATCACTAAACCATGATCAAGTGATATATTATTTCCCGAAGATTATTTTCTGCATTTATCACCAAATACCGGCTTGACCCCGATAATGGTATGCAAATAACTCTACTTTCTCGGTATAACATGAGTTAAGTACTTAAAAGTACTCTCAAAGTTATACAACTCAGTACGTACAACTCAGGGATAAAATCCCTATGAAACTCCATAACCTAGCCTTCCGCTATCTGCATCAACAATAGTCTACAAGTCTGTTCATTACCCATAGGTAATGATCTGACTAGCACAGTTAGTGGAAATCTCTAAGACTGTAGTCTCTGATTTCCATAATAAATGTGACGACTTGGCCCGTGTTTTCCGACTCGGTATCAGTCGGCTCTCAAAGGTAAATTACCTTCTCGACACAGGTTCAAGACTCACAGACTCAACAGGTCGTTTCCGTGGTCAACTCATACCACGGTTATGAAAAATAACCAACACACTACAGGTCATTCCTTGGTATAAGCATCTAAATGCATAACCAACATAACCGGGAGTATAAACCCTAAAGGTCACTCCGGTTGATCGCCTCGATAGACGACCCCTACTACAAGTCTACACAGGTGCCATAACTCTATTGTATACACCTACTGATCAACTTTAGATAGATATCTATTAAACCATAAGTTATCAGGAATTCTTACCTCAAGTTGCTTGGAGCTCAGGCCGCTGTCCATCTCATCTCAAAAACCAAAACCGAATAAATCGACTCCCGAGAATCCAAGACTCAACACAAAAACAACATTGTATGGCATCGCAGAACCTTGTGTTGGGTTTCCGGCACCGCGGCGTGTGTGTGTTCGATCATGTTTCGTAAACATGAGCACAGCGGAAGAAATTAAAAATAATAAATCTATATTTATTACAACACACACAACACACGCATGCTATTACAACAAGTGTAGACATAACCGTAAATTAAAATTTGCAATAAAAGAAAATTATCTACGTTATACCTTTCGTATGACGTGTAGCGGGAACGGCATCAACCGGAACGATCCTCGTAAGAATCATCTCTATCCGTATCCAAGCCGAGCTCCTTGGGATGACTTCGCTAAATCACGAGCTTCGTCTTCGTACGGGTTACTAGCCTCGTGTTGAAGACGACGTGATCGAGAGATGATCACGATCCGAATCCAAATTCGGATCCTAAAACGAGTTCTCAAAACTCGCTTCTCCGGAGAGGTATTCGTCAACCATTTGACGAATCCTTCGTCCTCCACCTCAGAGGATTATCGGAGATCAAATCCCCGGTAAGTCAGCCGCTGTCGGAGCACTAACCGTCATCCAAACGACGCTCCGACGAGAGGAGGAGAAGCTGTCCAGAAAATTGGACAGCTTAGTGGAGGATATAGGCGCCGGCCAACCAAGGAAAGAAAAGCCTCACCTTGATGCCAAACCTATAGGGGATCACCGGAGGGTCGCCGGAGTGTTCACCGGCTGAAGCTTGGTCACCGGCAATGACTTGGACGGCGGCACAAAGGCTGGGCGGCGGCACTTAGGGTTGGGCGCCGAATTCACCAACAAGGGGTGGGCGGCAACTCTATGTTGGGCGGCAACAACTTGATTAAGGTTTTGGATTAGGGTTTAAGCCCTATTTTATAGAGAACTAATTCTCTTAATGGTTAATGGATCATATCCATAAATCCCGTTAACCCGCTCCATTAAGATAAGTTAAAATAAACCAAACCATGATGGTTTATTTTAAGTTAAAACGAACCGAACCAACCTTTGGTTCATTCGTTTAATATAAACCAAACCCTTTGGTTTATTCTCATCCATTGATTAGAACCAAACCATTTTGGTCCATCCATTATGTCTTCATAAGACACGGCCCATCCACGCTTCCATTGCGATCAAACAATTTCATGCTCGCTTTATGTTTGGTCCAACCAAACATAGTTTCTCTCACGAGAATCCCATTCTCAAGTTCCTTTTTATTCCTTTGGATTACTCTCGTTATGCGTGTGACCAAATAGGTTCTCGGTTTATGTTGGCCGTCTATAATTAACCATTAATTATAGAACGATCATGATTGGCACCTAGTAGTACATCATGATCCCCAATTAACCGAAAAGATCAACGTTGATCCGTAACTATTTAAAAACCCTTGATGCTCGAATGAATCGTGCCCCATTCCCTTCACTCATCTTATACCCACTTGGTTCAGGGACATGGTCTATTGTGTCCCCCACTAGGTCGACTACGCCACACCTAGCCCAAGTATCATTTCCTCGCCCCACGGATTCTAGTTACTCCACATGTATCGAAGAGTACCTTACTCTAAACATGTAATGCTTTGGCCAAAGACTTTAGTAACAATCCGACGAGAGGCCATGGGTATACATCTCCTCGCAAGGAGTGGTGAATCCTTTATAGGCTATTCAAACACCTTCGATCACTTCGACTTATACTCAATCATCCCGGGTCCACATCTCCTTAGAGATGTTTGCTTAAGATGTCAAAGCATAAGTCTCCATGATCAAGATGACTTGAATACCGCAAGTCAAAGGAACATCGCACTTAAGCCACAGTAAGAACTTCATTGACATATCTATATATGCAGAGAACCATATGAAGTCTTACAGCTGGTCACTCCAATGAACTAGTTACCATAACTAGCATCCACGATTAACTCCGGACATCACAATGTCTCCAACCAGTGAGAATCAGCTGCTTGGATACACCAAGGAGTATACCTCGTGCTAGTCTCGACAGAATTGATGGTGTCCAAATCCATCAATTCATCGACTAGGGATAATTCCGATACATCACAATTACACATGTAAAGACACTCACTAGTTGTGATCCAATCACAAATTCTCTCATGCTGTGAATCGTATCGTGGACATTCAGTAAATGAGTTTAAGATCCAATCAAATACATTAAACATGTATACTCAAATAGTGAATCTTCATTTATCATATAAATGGTTCATACATAAGGCGATTGCCTTAGGACATCTCTCATATATTACTAACACCTTGGGCTCTGATACCACTAAAGTTGTCACGCCCCGAGAGCATGCCGAACCGAAAATCAAACGGACGGCACCTCCCCTGTACGTGGCAACATTTCGGGTTAATACAAGGCCCGTAGGCCCACAATAACAACAATATATATGTATGAAAACAAAAACTACACAAAACACAGCGGAAACAAACCACAACAATACAACAATCTCACACATGCATACCGGTATGACTAACACACCACAATAACACGAAATCTCGACAAAATCTGAATATACAACATATACATCACGAAAACTCCAACATACAATGCACAACGGACAGCAGGCCCAAAACAAAACATGGGAGCCTCGTGAGATGAGATGACGTCAGCCGGCGGTACTCCAATGCCATCACGAAGTCTTCTACCATTACTGGCGAGAAACCTGTGGTCCCCTGGGTGGTGAGTAAAACTCAGCAGGTAATAGAAAACATGTATATATGTAATATCACATGTATTTCGACAACATAATCTAGATGTACAACAGGTATATCAGCATAGTATATAAATACAATATAAATGCGTATATATCTAAGTTCAAGTACGCTTACTATCCAACTCCAACATATATCCAATATATATATAACAGGAAGAGAAAAACCAAAACATAATCTTACGGTGTCAAGGTATCTATGGTCTGCTCAACACATACCAATATCCGACACAATCAGATAACATATGCAAGAAACATGCATGAATATGATGTCCACCCAAATGCAGCAAGCATAGTACAAACAAATGCAACATCACAATAATCATATATATATAGACTGTATCTATATATATATATTAATCTCAATCATCCATATATATATATATATATATATACATGCATATATGTATATATATATGGTAATATGCAAAGCGCCATCAGATACGGCTATGCAGCATGCATGGTCATGTCGGCTCACCCTAAAGCTACCACGACCCCAGTGTGGCCTCGGTGGCTCGAGCATGACAACTGTCCCAACTCAACACCAACCACTACTCTCGAGTGGCCGAGTGGGCAGTATGATCGAGTAGCATATAAGCGTAAAAAGCAAGCTACACGATGGGGGTCCCTGCTGTTGGTCACTCCGACAGTCACTACCCATGAGTGGTCGAGTACCACACACGTAGGACTATGGCACGCAAATCCAACTACCACCGTCTATAGTGGTAGAGTGCGGCACCTCAATGCTCTGCCCTCACACCGGTTACTCCTCCTATGAGTAGCTGGAGGCGAGATATAGCGACACTCTCAACCACAAGGGAGACCTCGTCGCCAGCGTGCATGAAAAATGCATGAATGCAATGTCTCACATACAGACATCCACCATAGACTCTCTATTCTACAGAGAATCATGCTAACCAGATCAACGCACTCTCTATCCTGCAGAGAGTCGTACTCAACTGATCATAATACTCTCTATCCTGTAGAGAGTCATACCAATCTAATCGACGCACTCTCTATCCTGTAGAGAGTCGTACTCAACTGATGGACACACTCTCTATCCTGTAGAGAGTCGTACTCATCTGATTATAACAAGCTAGGACCACCGGTCCGTAGCGATACCCTAAGTATCATTCCTCTGACCATTTACACAATACATGTTCGGTGGTAACATACAACCTAAGGGTACTAGAACTAACCCTAGGTTAAAGACATTATCTATCTACGGATGACCTTTTTGCCCAATGTACAATCAGGTTGTCATCTGGACTTTACTATTTGCACTTAACTTAAACAAATTCTAAGTTACTTGCATCACCTATATGTATAACTCCTAATCATGATAAAATAAACATGATATCAGTAATAGAGTTAATAGCCAACGGTAAAGGATCAAGCATACGATAAAAAGAACAGGGTCAAGGAAATATGAACACCTAATATGCTCATATCAATGACTAAATCTGAATGAAATACAACTACCCGGACCAGGTAGGAAATTACCCACCTGCTAGGAAGCTCATGTTGACGGTCTCCGCCTCCAAGATCTCTACCTCGAATCCAATATCTGAAATGGTAGAATCCAGTATAATCACATGCTAGCATAATCAAATTGTAGGAATAAGAATCTAAACCAATCTTAATCCCTGATTAATTAACCAAATCTCACAGTGGCATAACCTCATTCCATTCCATCATACTAATCAAGCATTCCCATTAAACCATATACCGGTTCTCTATAGAATGTATAAATTCTTCGATAATTATTTAGCTGTAAATCACTCACCTAGTCCAGCTAAATCATGAAACCTTCTGACCCAATGGTAAGGTATCAACTCCAAATCCATAGTCGAACTGGAAGTAGCATCCATCACACTTAGATTAACTAATAACCTATCAACGATAAGCATTTGCAACTATTCACATATGAACTTACCTCAAACGTTCAATTTCAATAGTCCAATTGGATTCACAAGGCTCCTCACAATATCGTCTACATCATCTAAAATACATCACCACTCTTCTTGAATCCGCTCCTTGCATCCACCATTCAAGAAATAGAACAAGACTAAGAGTTTACCAAAACCTAGAAAATGAATCAGTAGCAATTCAATAATGAAATCGTTACCCTAGCTGTGCTCTGGATCAGGAGACGAATCAAGGAACAGAAGTTACAAATCAAAATTCACTGCATCACGGTTGAGGCAGAGATATCAGTGGATCAACTGCAACTAGTCACTGCTGTTGCCGGACGCGAGCTGGACTCGTGACGCTTAACCTTAGCACGAACTCAGAAGGTTAAAGACGTCGGCGTAGTTACTTCTATCGATGGTAGCTGTTGTGATCCAGATGCCACGGTGGATGAAGGCGATCGAACGGAGAGGCAGGCGGTGATTGGGCGACTATTCAAATAGATCTCAGACAGTGAAACAGTCGAAAAGGAGTGCGACGGCGAACTAGTATCAAACAAAATAGCGGCTGCACGACCTTAGATCTTTGCCGACGAAATGGTGGAAGAAGAGGGCGACGCCGATCCGAGTCGATGCTGACGGCTGAAGAATCCGAGGTGCAAAAGGATGGTCGGCCGTCGCGACTGCAATAGAGCGATGCCACTTGCTGTCTCCCATCGACAGAAACGTACGCGGCGATTGGGAGAGGGCAACAGCCATCGCTGAGCGAAGAGGGCGAGTTGGGCGTGGACGGTGCGCGGGGAGAAGGCGGCAGCGAGCGGGAAGGAGATCGACGCTATCGGCTTCACCCAATATCGCGCCCCTTCACCTTCACCGAGGAGATCGGCGCTGTCGGTGAAGAAATGACGCAGGGAAATAGGGTGCGGCGAGCGACGACTCGGGCGTCGGCGATCGCGTCGGTTGGAGCTTGCGTCGTCTGGAGGCAGGCCGACGAGCGGTCGGAGATGTGTGCTCGGCGAGGAGGGTGGCGCACAGTTTGGGGCGGTGAGCACGAGAAGAAGAAAAAAATGGGAGGAAGGGCGATCGAGTAGAAGAATCGTGCCTGCGTGGAGGAGAGGAAGAAGAAACATCGGGAAGAAGAGGAGTCGGGCGTTTTTGGAAGAGAGAAATCGGGGCGTTTTCGGAAGGGAAATGAAGATACGGGTTATGGTGGGAGGGAGAAACGGATCCACGAAAGAAGAAGATCCGATCCCTTTTTAAACTTAGGGTAACTTTAATTTAGCCCTAATCATCTCTCGTTAACTGATTTTTATAAAACAATAATTCCTCTATCATAGATAGTCGAAACAAGCTTTACAAAAGCCTATCTATTTTATCCCCATAAAATATCCGTAAAACCTCCGTTTAAATCCAGAAAAATTTCTAAAAATTCTTGAAAAATTTCATAAGGTATTTTATCAATTTCCGAGGGATATATATATATATATATTTCCTCCGATATTTTACACTCCTGGGCAAGTGGCATCGAATTAGTTATACTTAACATATGTTGAGTAAACTCATATCTTGATGGGGCGTATGCAGCTTTCTTCAAAACAGAAGACCAATGTTTTTTGTTATGAAGAGGGTATTTACGCAATACCTACAAGAATAAAATTTAATATATATATATATATATATATATAACCAGTTGATAGAAAATAAACAAAAATAAATGGCTAACATATTGGTAAAGCAACATACGACGCACCTGTTTGACAAAGTTATCGACTAGATGTCTCAGACAATAAACATGGTGACTACCAGGGAACACAAATTGAATAGCCTTGATCAATCCAGGATGTCGGTTAGAGAAAAAAGTATAGTTACGAAATACCATGATGTATTGGGAAGCCAAGACATGTTTTAACTGGTAGCAAAACCATTCCTAATTAGAATCATTTTCTGCATCCACAACTGCATACGCCAGTGTAAAAATATCATCATTCGCATCCTTAGCCACAACGACTAATAAACATCCTTTGTACTTGTTCTTAATGTGAGTTCCATCCAAAAAAATTAATGGACGACAACCACTAATAAAACCAATAAGACATGCATGAAAACATATGAATAATCATCTAAATTTATTTGTCATTTGATCAATTTCACATTCAGCATAACTCCCCGGATTTGTTTCTTTGACAGCATGACAATACCATCGCAACTTATCATATGACCCCTTATCAGTCCCATGAATATCATGCATTGCCATTTCTTTGCCTGCCCAAACTTTATGATACTCAAGTTCTACTCCATAATCTCGTTGAATGTTTTTCATCATTGTACATGGACGATATGATGGCTCTCCCCTTAACTTCTCCTTCACCACATTAGCTACCCAAGTTGAATCAGCTTTAGGGTGACCTCTAGTCCTCAAATTATCATCCCCATAACTATGGATTAAGTTGCATTTTCTTATGCCGAATAAATTGTCTGATTTATATTTGGAGGCATAAATTCTCCACTCACAATTTTCTTTGCTGCAAACAACTATGATCTTATCACTATCATTTTTCTTGTAAGAAAATGATCGTCTAGTAGCAATAGCATAGTTTTTAAGACAAATCTTGAACTCTGTATCATCTTTAAATGTTTGGCCTTCATAGGATATGCAATGCATCCAAGAATCAATAGAATTGCTTATAGTGCAAATTTCAAGCTCATTGTCTCCGTTCGAACAAACTTCATCATCAAAATCAAACCTTACCATTTTAATACAAATCAAAACAATACATTAGCAACCAACTCAATTTTCAATTAATAACAATTGAACTTGCAATATAAATTATAATAGATATTTTAAAATTATTAACTAACTAATATACACAATCAATAATGAAAAATAATAGTCATGTGCTGCAAAAAAAAAACTAGTACAAAAAAATATATGAACATTGTAAATTCTGAATCTTGCACTCAAATCAAAACAACATTACAAATAAAAATTACCTTTCAATATTTATGTTAACCTGACTCTGATCATCTTTTGGAGCTGCTCTCAATTTGATTATATTCAATTTCAGACAACTATGAAGATTTATCATATTTCGGACATCATCATCTTCGTTCAATGTTACTGCAATCTTTTCATGTGGTGCTATGTATCGCAATATCGTTAACTCGGGATTAATAGCATCACATTTTCGCTTTAGACTCTGGAATATCTCTATTAGAGTTGCACCATTAGGAATTGAAACCAAATAAAGATCATTGACATAATGACAACTTCCAATAAATGAAAAATTAGCACCCCCAAATCCGACTTCCATCAATACAATGACCGTGGAATATCTGAAAAATTAAAAATTTATCATGTTTTCTACAACATCATCTTCAACAAACAAACATTGAACTTAGAAAAATCATAAACAAATTTTTTATATGCTAATCTAACCAATTTAAATGAAATAGGTTGCCATTAAAATTCAAAACATTAGAATTTGAAAGGGAAAGTTAAGAAAGGCTATGAAAATTAATGAAATTTTTTGTGACATACCCCATGAAGTTACTATTGGTAAAATTTAGGTATATATACCAATTCACAAAATATATTACATAGGGACTGAATTTTAAGTAAAATAATTTAGAGCCAAAACAAGTACTTATTAACTCATATTAGGTATCATATTTTTATTTCATGAACGTCAAACAAAAGTCACTATTATTAACTTCAAGGTATAATTTTTTTACATCCCCAAAAATCAAATCAGAATATTTTAGGCACAAAATCAAATACATATTGACTCAAATTAGATACTTTTTGTATCAATAAAAAAATTTATATAATTATCATAAAAAAATTATCAAAAATTGTATGTAATCAAGTATATTTACCTTGTTTAATCTTTTTTGCACACTTGCTCGTTGCTCTCCTTGCTCGCTCTTATTGCATTTGCTTGCTGCAGTGGGTCCTAGTGGTTGAAATAAGGGAGAATGATTTTCAAGGGGGTGAGCAAATGGTTTGGTCAAGTGGAGAATGAACCGAGAATTTAGGGTTACCATTGGGGGAGGGAAGACGATCACTTGTTGGGAAGAAAATCGATATTATCACATTTGTTGTCGTAGATCGCTAATGGTCAAGGTAGGAGAGTGTTAGGATGAGTTTCCATTGGGGGAGAGAAGAAGATGGATTGTTGGAAGAAATGGAATCGATGGGAGAAGATGAGTAAAAAGAATTTAACCAAAATAATGTAAATAATAAGGGTAAAAATGGAATTTCAACCTTTTAGGGAGTTAAAACTAAGTTTTGGATGGTTGTCAGATACCAAATCCTAAAAAAAATTACATATGGACTGAATCCAAATATAAACATGGACAGAGGGATTTTAGTCTAATTTACCGATTAATTAATAGGTAAAAATTAAAAAGGCATCTTAATTTATTTAAATAGGATGTCTCTTTTTCAAAAATAAAAAAAATAAAAAAAATAAAAAGAATTTCTCATCATATATTTTGGATTAAAAAAATCTATTATTCCAGGGTTATTCTAGTTACTATGCTATAGTTGTTACTATAATACTATTATATCAAAATATTTTTTTATTACTTAAATTTAGGCATGTTTATCGATTCTTTGGTTCCGATGTCGATTCAGTTCTAATAGGCTCCGGATCCACCGACATTGGAACTGATTGGAACTGATTCAAAACTGGTTTCTATTTTAAAGTTTTAACTTTAAAACCAATTCAATCCGGACCGATTCTGAATCAGTTTCAAATCGATTTCGAAACGGTTTCGGAGATCGGTTCCGAAACGATTCTGGACTATTTTTCTCGAACTTGAGCTTCCAAATTCATCTATCGCGTTGATGATCCCATTCTTTTTTCTGTCAAAAATAATCTTGTAGATATGTTAGCATGCTAAGAGTTTCCACATTTAAATTAGCAACTAGAACCAGATCCAAATCGGAACAAGGATCGATTCCGAACCGATTCCAAATCGGTTTTGAAATTGATTGGAACCGAACCGAACCAAAACTGGAACGATTCTGATTCGGTTCCAAAATCGATTCATCTAAATCGATTCTTGTTCCAAATTTAATGGATTGGTTCCGACTTGTTAGTGAAATCCCTAGAGTCAATCATGTGATGATTGTTGTATGGACTTTATTGTATCATATTCCTATTTATAAAGGCATGGTTATTATATTTACTTGTATTGGTGCCAAATAACTAAGTATAATAATATCCTTGAGCAGTAGGTTCTTATCTATATCAATCGATTGGTTGAATCGATAATGAGATTATATAGAAAACACTACTCTTAATCATTCCTAGTCAAGTATTAACATTCAGGGACGATGTTAATGCATAGAGACTAGCATGTAGGTCAACACGATGACTTGATCTCACAAGTCATGGATATGAGATATCAAGTTGACACATGGGTATGCATTGGAGAATGTATACTGAATGACCCGCCATGAGAAAGTATCATGGATCGTTATATGAGTGTCATATACTTTCTCATGTGACTATTAGTATGACTATTAGTCCTTGGACCTGAAGTCACCATGATTCCCTACATAAGGAGTTGCATACTTTGGCTTCGTCAAACGTCACCCGTAAATGGGTGGACTATAAAGGCGATTACTGGGTATGTAACAAATTATGCGGAGGGATGTGAGTGATGTAGATGGGATCTATCCCTCCTATATGACGGGAGTGACATTGTTATTCTTGATAGAGTGAGACCACGAAGTGCATGGTCATGTCCAAATGAGTCAATATGAGATATTGAGATCATTTGATTGGAGTGAGTCTACTTGGAGTTCAAGATATAGATTGTACCGAGGATGACACGGCCTATGTCTCAATTGGTCAATCTAGATGTCAAGGATAGAGGGACATTGTCACATATTGTGAGAGTCACAATTAGTAGTCACAAAGGTGATGTTGGAGCTTAACATTCTTGTAACTTGGGTAGCAATGATGTGTTGCTAGATACCGCTCATTGCTTATATTCTTAAATCGGTTTAGGAACATTACCAACGTTACAAGAACCTATAGGGTCACACACAAAGGGCAATTAGATGGAGATTAGGTTCATATGATGAACCATGAGGATTAGGTTCATGGGATGAACCAAATTAGACTAAGAGTAATCCAAATTAGACTAATTGAGTTAGACTCAATTTGATTCAAGTGTTGAATGAGTCTAATTTAGATTTGATTCATTGAGTCAATTTGAATTAATGAATAGAGATTCATTAAATCAAATTGACTTGAATCAAGTGGTTAGATTTGATCAACCATGGGAGATAATAGGTCAAGTTTGACTTGACTTGAGAGGGAAGATGAATGGTCAATTTTAACTTGACTAATTGTCATCTCATGGTGACTTGGCATGGGGGCCGACTAATGATGATGTTCCACATCATCATGGACTTATTATTTGGTGCCACCTCATGAGGGAGACCAAGAGTCATTGGCTCTTGGAGTTACATGCATGCATGTAACCCCCCAAAAACAAAGTGGTCGACCACTTTTGCATGAGTGTGAAGTGATTTGGTGAGTAACTTTATCTTCTTCCTTGGTTCTTCCTCTCTTGCTCTCCAAAAAATCCTCCTTGTCCGAAACTTCCATGAGTGCTAGCACACTCTAGGTTGATTTCCTCCACCTATTGCTTGTGTGGATACCAATAGAGGAGTGTACACTTGACACTCTCGAGTTCCGGCAATCCATTTGGACGAGCAGGATAAGCGAAGGGCGTCGCATCAAGGGTAATGCTCTTCTCATGTAGATCTAAGGTTTTAAACATATACATATAGTTTTTGTTATACTTTGCACGAATCCGTGGCCGGGCTTCCGAGGTTTCCGCAACGCAAAAAGTGGTTTTTGCGGCTCGAAAAACCCAACAGTGGTATCAGAGCCACGTGCGAAGCATGTATGTTGTTTAAATTTGTACTTTTTGTATTAGATATAAAAATTACAGATTTTTTTGAGTATTTTTCTCGAAGAGTCGAAGCAACGAGTGTTGGGACACTTGTAGGCTTCAACCACTGAGAAAAACTCTCCGAAACGGCGAGTTCTCGTTTTAAGTTTTTGGGACAGTGACTTAAGTCACTGTAAGATCAAGTAGGGACACTCGCAAAGTTTATTTTGCGAGTAGGGGCGCTGCCCCTAACCCCGAAAGGGGTCTTATCCCGCGATCGCGCCCGAAAACCGCTTAGCGGGACCGTTACGGAGAGGTGACTCATAAAATTGAAAAAAATAGAAAAAATTATAGAAATTTTCTGTAAAATATATAATTTAGAATTATGTATAATTCTGTGATGGTCATGTCCCAAGAACCCCAATATGATTGGATGTAAATGTGTTGTAATTCATAATACGACACGCGTGTCATTTTTGTGGTTGTGCATGTTGTATAGGGTATACGACCTGCGTGTCGTGCCTCTTCTTTTAAAATTCTAATTGTAAATAGTTTTAGACTCGAATGTAACTCGAGTTTCATGTTTGTAATGTATAAAATGGAGCGGTGGAAGGTCCACTAGTAGACGGAGTTACGAGAAGGGTGCCAACAACACATGGCGGTCAAAGGAGGCACTTGGAGAAGCCGCTAACCCTAGGTTGACCGTCCGATCTTCTCATTGGCTTGAGAGGATCGTAGTAGGGCCATAACCTAATCACAATTGATTTATATATATATATATATATATATATATATATATATTTGTTATGCTTGTATGTATGTGATGCATACTAGTAGAATAATGCTTGTATGTATATGATGCATGCTAGGATATTTTTCTTGTATGTATATGATGCATGCTAGAATGATGCTTGTATGTATGTGATGCATGCTAGTGTAGGATAATAAAGGCCTTGATGCGTATATGATACACATTCATGATTAGATTAGATCATAATCGAATCAACTCGAAAATGCCTACCAAGTCTTGATACCCATCACTACCTCGATCATTTGTTGTTGTTGAATCTGCCAAAGCAGAGCAATGCATATTATCTTGGTAGGGTGCGGAGGGACAATCTTGGTCCCGCCTATCACGACTTGGGTTAGAGTAAGCTCAATTAGATTGAGTAAAACTAATTAATTCAATTGGATCGAGTAGAACTATAGGCATATTCCAACCGTTGGAAAAATAGGATAAGATCGCATTTACACTAAATCTTGGGCGATTTAGCCAAAGCTAACTCAAGGTCTTTTGTAAATGTGGGTCTTGATCTTATAAACAAGAGTTGCATAGAGATGTAATCGGTAATGTGTTACCTACCGATCATACTAAGTCTTGGGCGATTTAGCCAAAGCTAACTCAAGGCCTAGTATAATGTGGATCTTGTCCCACAAGAATTATAGTATATTTGTATGAATCTAGTAATGTGGTTTGACCACATCCATAACTCGATTCTACAAAAGTCTTATAATTCAGTGGGAGAATCATTTGATTAAAGGCCTAATTAAATGACAAAAAGGAATATGATATTAATTTTTCTGCATTGTGTATGTTGTAGATAACTATATCGACAAACACGAACACTCTCTCCCTGCATTCTATTCTTGAGAAGGACAAGCTCAATGGAACAAAATTCCTGGATTGGTACAGGAACCTGAGAATTGTTCTCACCCAAGAAAGTAAACTGTACGTCCTAGAGCAGCCCATTCCGGAGGCACCTCCTGCCACTGCCTCGCGAACTGACAAAGATGCTTACAAGAAGCATCAAGATGATGCATTAGATGTGTCATGTCTCATGCTCACGACCATGAACTCTGAGCTTCAGAAGCAACACGAGTTCATAAATGCTTATGATATGGTTGAACATCTTTGTCAACTATATCAAGGACAAGCAAGGCACGAGAGATATGAAGTCTCTAAGACATTGTTTCAGTCCAAGATGCAAGATGGGACTCCCGTAGGTCCATATGTACTCAAGATGATTGGGTACGTAGAAAATCTACAGAGATTGGGATTCCCACTTGGCCAAGAGCTGGCCACTGACCTGATCTTGCAATCTTTTCCACAAGCCTATAATTAATTTGTCATGAATTACAACATGAATGAAATTGATAAGCCACTGCCTGAGATGCTTAGCATGTTGAGAACTGCTGAGCTCAACCTTAAGAAGGAAAAATCTGACTCCATTTTGATGGTGCAAAAGAAGAAAGGCAAGGGCAAGCCTAAAGGTAAGGGAAAGTCTCAAGCCAAGGGAAAAGACAAAGAACTAAAACCCAAAGGAGGGGTGGCCAAGGAAGGGGCTTGCTTCCATTGCAAGGAAGCTGGACACTGGAAGCGTAACTACAAAGCTTACTTGGAAGATCTTAAGAAGAAGAGAAGTGACACTTCTACTTCAGGTATAAATGTTATAGAAGTCAATCTATCTATTTCTTCATCATGAGTATTAGATACCGGATGTGCATCTCACATTTGTACCAATGTGCAGGCGCTGAGAAATAGCAGGGCATTGACAAAGGACGAGGTGGACCTACGAGTAGGCAATGGAGCAAGAGTTGCTGCTGTTGCTGTAAGAACTTATGATCTATCTCTGCCCTCTGGGCTTGTACTAGAACTAGATGAATATTGTTGTGTGTCTGCTTTGACTAAGAATATAATTTCGATTTCTTGTTTGGACAAGAAAGGATTTATATTTATAATAAAGAATAAATATTGTTCAGTTTATTTAAATGATATGTTCTATTGTAGTGCACCTCTAATGAACGAACTCTACTTTCTAGACTTAGAGAGTCCTATCTATAACATAAGTACCAAAAGGTTCAAGTCAAATGAGTTGAACCAAATCTATCTCTGGCATTGTCGTTTAGGTCACATAAATGAGAGTCGCTTATCCCAGCTCCATAAGGATGGGCTACTGGACACATTTGATTTTGAATCATATGAGACATGCGAGTCTCGCCTTTTAGGCAAGATGACCAACACTCCCTTTAGTGGACACAGCGAGAGAGCAAAAGACTTGTTAGGACTTATACATAGTGATGTATGCGGTCCTTTCAATGTTACTGCTAGAGGTGGTTACAGGTACTTCATTGCATTTACTGATGACTTCAGTAGATATGGTTATGTGTATCTGATGACACATAAATCTGAATCCTTTGAAAAGTTTAAAGAATTCAAAAATGAAGTACAAAACCAACTTGGCAAGAGTATTAAGATACTTCGATCAGATCGAGGTGGTGAATACCTTAGCCATTAGTTTCGTGACTATCTAGCTGAGTGTGGGATTCTATCCCAACTCACTCCTCCTGGAATACCACAGTGGAATGGTGTATCCGAAAGGAGGAATCATACCCTATTAGATATGGTACGATCTATGATGAGTCACACAGATCTTCCTATATCCTTTTGGGGATATGCTCTAGACACAGCAGCCTTCACCCTTAACCGTGTACCATCCAAGGCTGTGATAAAGACATCATATACGATATGGTCAGGGAGAAATCCCAAGATATCTTTCATGAGGATTTGGGGTTGTGAGGCTTACGTTCGACGTCAAGTCTCAGACAAACTGGGACCTAAATCCGATAAGTGCTATTTTGTTGGATATCCCAAGGAGACTAAGGGATATTACTTCTACATTCCCAGTCAGCACAAAGTGTTTGTGGCAAAGACTGGGGTTTTTCTAGAAAGGGATTTTATTTCTAGAAAAACTAGTGGGAGTATATTCGATCTTGAAGAAATTCAAGATAAGGACCATAGCACTGAGGCCTTGATGGAGGTTGAACAGGAACCACAAAGTGTTGTGGGTGATGAGATTGTTGCACAAAGAGTTGTGGAACAACCACTTGTTCAGGTAGACCTACCTCTTCGCAGGTATGATAGGGTACGTCGTCAGCCTGAGAGATACTCATTTCTCTTGTCTGACCATGATGACGTTATGCTCATTGAGAATGAGCCTACCTCTTATCAGGAAGCTGTGATGAGCCCAGATTCTGAGAAATGGCTTGAGGCCATGAGATCCGAGATGGAATCCATGTACACCAACCAAGTATGGACTTTGGTTGATCCACCTGAAGGGGTCAAACCCATTGGGTGTAAGTGGGTCTTTAAGAGAAAGACTGACATGGATGGACTTACACTTACCTATAAGGGTCGATTGGTGGCTAAAGGTTTCAAGCAAATTCATGGTATTGACTATGATGAAACCTTTTCTCCAGTGGCGATGTTTAAGTCTATTCAGATCATGCTTGCTATTGCAGCATACCACGATTATGAGATCTGGGAGATGGATGTCAAAACCGCATTTCTGAATGGAAACTTACTCGAGGATGTGTACATGACACAACCTGAGGGTTTTGTGGATCCACAGTATACTGGGAAGGTATGCAAGCTGTAAAGGTCCATTTATGGGCTAAAGCAAGCTTCTTAGAGCTGGAATCTTCGATTCGATGATGCGATCAAACAGTTTGGTTTCATCAAGAATGAAGATGAACCCTGTGTCTACAAGAGGGTTAATGGGAACACAGTTGTCTTCCTTGTATTGTATGTGGATGACATACTACTCATTGAGAATGACATCCCTTCGCTACAGTCTGTGAAGACTTGGTTGGGGACGTGCTTCTCGATGAAGAACTTAGGTGAAGCAGCCTGTATTCTAGGCATCAAGATCTATAGAGATAGATCTAAGAGATTGCTTGGCCTAAGTCAGAGTACATATATTAATACGGTATTACTACGGTTTGCCATGTAGAATTCCAAGAAGGGACTTCTGCCAATGTCACATGGTGTGAGTCTTTCAAAGACTCAAAGTTCCTCTTCTAGAGAGGAGAGAGACCGCATGGATAAGATCTCTTACGCATCTGCTATAGGATCTATCATGTACGCCATGCTATGTACTCGTCCTGATGTCTCGTATGCTTTGAGCATGACGAGTAGATACCAGTCAGATCTAGGTGAGTGTCACTGGATAGCAGTCAAGAATATTCTTAAGTACTTGAGAAGGACTAAAGAATATTTCTTGATATTTGGAGGCCATGAGGAGCTAGTTGTAAAGAGTTACAATGATGCCAGCTTCCAAACTGACTAGGATGATTATAGATCGCAATCAGGGTTCGTGTTTTGCTTGAATGGTGGCGCTGTGAGCTGGAAGAGTTTGAAGCAGGACATAGTTGTTGATTCTACAACAGAGGTCGAGTATATCGCTGCATCAGAGGCAGCGAATGAGGCAGTTTGGATCCGTAATTTTATTACTGAGCTTGGGGTGGTTCCTAGCATAGCAGATCCCATAGAGTTCTATTGTGACAACAATGGAGCGATTGCACAGGCTAAGGAACCTCGCTCACACCAGCGGACCAAACACATACTACGGCGCTTCCATCTCATTCGAGAGATTATCGATAGAGGAGATGTGAAGATTTGCAGAGTACCCACAGATGCTAACATTGCAGATCCCTTGACCAAGGTTTTGGCATAGAAAAAGCACGATGGTCACACTAGGTCATTGGGTATTAGATACTACAGTGATTGACACTAGTGCTAGTGGGAGATTGTTAGTGAAAGCCCTAGAGTCAATCATGTGATGATTGTTGTATGGATTTTATTGTATCATATTCCTATTTATAAAGGCATGGTTATTATATTTACTTGTATTGGTGCCAAATAACTAAGTATAATAACGTCCTTGAGTAGTAGGTTCTTATCTATATCAATCGATTGGTTGAATCGATAATGAGATGATATAGAGAACACTACTCTTAATCATTCCTAGTCAAGTATTAACATTCAAGGATGATGTTAATGCGTAGAGACTAGCATGTAGGTCAACACGATGACTTGATCTCACAAGTCATGTTCAGTTTACGTATTGCTCCATTTTTGGGAGTGATATATACAAATATGCTGGGACCATTCTCTAGATATGTATCATGGATCGTTGTATGAGTGTCATTTACTTTCTCATGTGACTATTAGTATGACTATTAGTTCTTGGACCCGAAGTCACCATGGTTCCCTATATAAGGAGTTGCATACTTTGGCTTCATCAAACGTCACTCGTAAATGGGTGGACTATAAAGGCGATTACTGGGTATGTAACAAATTATGCGGAGGGATGTGAGTGATGTAGATGGGATCTATCCCTCCTATATGACGGGAGTGACATCGTTATTCTTGATAGAGTGAGACCACGAAGTGCATGGCCATGCCCAAATGAGTCAATATGAGATATTGAGCTCATTTAATTGGAGTGAGTCTACTTGGAGTTCAAGATATAGATTGTACCGAGGATGACACGGTCTATGCCTCAATTGGTCAATCTAGATGTCAAGGATAGAGGGACATTGTCACATATTGTGAGAGTCACAATTAGTAGTCACAAATGTGATGTTGGAGCTCAACATTCTTGTAACTTGGGTAGCAATGATGTGTTGCTAGATAACGCTCATTGCTTATGTTCCTAAATCGGTTTAGGGACATTGCCAACGTTACAAGAACCTATAGGGTCACACACAAAGGGCAATTAGATGGAGATTAGGTTCATATGATGAACCATGAGGATTAGGTTCATGGGATGAACCAAATTAGACTAAGAGTAATCCAAATTAGACTAATTGAGTTAGACTCAATTTGATTCAAGTGTTGAATGAGTCTAATTTAGATTTGATTCATTGAGTCAATTTGAATTAATGAATAGAGATTCATTAAATCAAATTGACTTGAATCAAGTGGTTAGATTTAATCAACAATGGGAGATAATAGGTCAAGTTTGACTTGACTTGAGAGGGAAGATGAATGGTCAATTTTGACTTGACCAATTGCCATGTCATGGTGACTTGGCATGGGGGCCGACCAATGATGATGTTTCATATCATCATGGACTTATCATGTGGTGCCACCTCATGAGGGAGACCAAGAGTCATTGGCTCTTGGAGTTACATGCATGTATGTAAGCCCCCAAAAACAAAGTGACCGACCACTTTTGCATGAGTGTGAAGTGATTTGGTGAGTAACTTCATCTTCTTCCTTGGTTCTTCCTCTCTTGCTCTCCAAAAAATCCTCCTTGGCCGAAACTTCCATGGGTGCTAGCACACTCCAGGTTGATTTCCTCCACCTATTGCTTGTGTGGATACCAATAGAGGAGTGTACACTTGACACTCTCGAGTTCTGACAATCCATTTGGACGAGCGGGATAAGCGAAGGGCGTCGCATCAAGGGTAATGCTCTTCTCATGTAGATCTAAGGTAGATCTAAGGTTTTAAACATATACATGTAGTTTTTGTTATACTTCGCACGGATCCGTGGCCGGACTTCCGAGGTAGCAAAAAGCGGTTTTTACGGCTCAGAAAACCCAACACGACTCAATTCCAAATTAAATCAATCCGTCAAGCATGCCTACTTAAACTGCATTGGAATTATTTTAAGGGCACAAAATCTCTAAACCTTAAAATTTTAAAATTCTAAATAGGTAGGAGAACTATCTAAGTAGTTACTATAATAATGTTTTAACTATTATAGTTTTGATCCTTTGTGCATAGAGCTGTCAAGTTAGGTTGAGCCCGTCGGATTAGTCTGCCCCACCAAATAATTTAAGAGGGTTGGGTTAAAATTTTATCAACCTGTCATTTTGGCGGACCTAAATGGATCGACCCGCACGGGTTGTGGGTCTAGATGGGTCGGCTCGCCGTGGACACGGGTTGGCCCGCGGGTTGAGAAATGTCAAAAGATAGAACATGTGAAAATAAAATTGTATAAGTTTTTTTACCAATATTTTAATATTAACAAGACAAGTTTTTCACCATCACCATCTTCTTCTATCACACATACATCTCAACAAAGTATAAAAGAAGTTAAGAGGAAAGAACAAAAGAATATTTGATGAAGTACTCTATTTTTTTTATACTCTAATTATTTTATATTATCTTGTCACTACTATTCTAATCAATGTAGGAAATAATGACATATCTAAATCAAATAATTATAAGGACTAAAAAATCTCAATTGAATTTCTATTTGAATGTGCAAAAATTTACATTTGCATATTATCAAGATTTGAATATTTTGGAACATTAGAAAGGAATAAAAATATCGGTACTCAACTTTGTAAGTCGATAATTAAATCTCAATTATAAGATTTTAGTTACTTCAAATGCTTATTTTTTTTTAATCATGGTACCCCATCTGCCTTACCAATCATTATCTCAAACCCTCAATGCCTCAGTAATTTTAGATATATATTTTTAATTTGTTGGCATGCGGGTTGGCCCGCCTAATCCGCAACCCGCCTTGGGTTGGGTTGGGTTGGAGATTTTTCAACCCACCGAGATGGCGGGTCGGCCCGCCCCTCCCTGTTAAATATTGGATTTATGACGGGTTAGTCCGTCCCACCATGGGTTGGCCTGTTTGACAGCTCTATTTGTGCATCTGTATGTTCGAGCGCGAAGATGGAAATCGCGATGATAGCACATTGATTAGTGCGGGGAAGACTTATAGAAGAGAGGAAGGATTGATTTTTAATTGTTATATGGAAATATCATTCTGGATCTTGCCCTCTCCCGTACTAGTTGGGTTTCGTGTCGTGGTCATATATAGATCATCCACGATTTACCTCCTCTAACATAGCTGAAATCAGGTTAGACAAACCTTGTTTACTCGAAATCAGGTCTGACAGTCGACTCTTACAGTCACCAATCGACTGTTGTTGACGTCAGTTGACTTCCATAGGCGGCAATCGACTGATTTCTGCAAATGCAAAACTCAGAATTCAGAAATGAATTTGAAAATACATAAGTAATTATACATAATATGAAAAATCATGAAAATTCATATGTATAATACTTATGACAAATACAATGAGTGAAAAATATTTAAAAATTATTTTACCTACAAAATAGTGAAATTGATACAAAGTTCAAAAATAAGAAAAACTTCAATGTTTTGAGCCCTCTTTGTATCAACACCATCAATGGTGATTGCTATCAAAAGATAGACTTCACCAAGGTTGTAAAATATGAAAAAAAAAATTTAATATGGATTAACCCTTTAATTAAGTGGGGTTAATTAGTGGATTAAATTGGGCTCAATAAGTGGACTAATTAGGCTGTATTGGGCTTGGGCTGATTGGGCTTGAACCGGTTTAGGCTGGTCTAACCAAATCAACTCGAACAGCTTGTAAAAGATCCGAACGAATCGATCTCTCGCGATTTCACCATCTCCTTCTCTTCTCCGCCTCGTTCCTGTGCTCTGCGCGATTTCCGTCACCGATCTCGTCGGTGTTTCGGTGAGAGCAGTCGACGACACCGCCACCTTGGTCGATCTCCAGTGGAGGATTTTAGGTCTCGCCTGGGGGGATCTCGGCGGTATTTGCGGCGGACGGGCGGTGCTGTCGCCGCGGTAGTGAGCTTCCATCGAAGGTAAGGATCAATCGTTTTCTTCCCTTTCGAGTTGAGACCTGCTGCTAGCTGCGGTTTTCGGATTTTAGCTCAGATCGGTGTTTGGGCAAGTTGTGGAGTTTGATGATCGCCGGCGAATGGGGGATTGGGGAAGGAGCAAGGTCGGTGGATTCCAGGTGTTGGTAAGTCCGATCTATATTTTTCCGCTTACCTGCTGTATGTTCAATTTCATTTCAGAGTGTCAGTGTGATTGGAATTTCGCCGGTGAACAGGGGTTAAAGGAGGAAGGTGATGTCGGTGAGGAGTTGGTTTGTAAGCTTTGATTCACCTTCCGTTACCATCTGGTAAATTCTAAATGCGGTGTTTGCCGATGGGTGTGTTGGGTAGTTCTTTTTCTGTCTTCGATCCAGTGAGGTTGGAGCTGGGAATTGAGCTTGAGGTAAGCTGCCATAACTGTAGGATATGTGGGGATGTTTTCATATACGGGTTGTTCTTGATTTGCTGGAGATGAGTGAACCGAGCAAGGTAAGTGTGGAAATAATAATCTTGTGTGGATGTGTGTTACCTTCATAGCTTTACAGCTGATGTTAGAATTGATTCATGGAGTATGCAATGAATTGATTTAGAGGATTGATGATTGTATGCTCTGTATGTTCTATTGAGGAGCTGTGAAGGTTGAAGTGTTGAGATTATGTTTAGATGATTGGATAGCCATTTGAGTGATGTTTAGATCGGTTTACTTTAAGTGATCTTGTTGTTGCCGATGGGAGAGTTTGGTTGAGTGAATCGACCAAAGTTGATGGTAGATTGGGGATATGAGAGGTGCGTGCTCGAGTTTCTAACTCGTAGACAAGGAAAGAATGCGAACATAGAAACGAGTAGTGTTTAGTTTGTATATTTGTCTGGTTATTGTACTTAATCATAATTTTCTATTATGTGCAGGTTGGGATACGAAGTAGCTCCACGGCCGTGAGGATTATTCGAGCTTCGTATCAGGTGAGTAATATCTACCTGGTCCGGTAGTTTTGACCAAATTCCAGTGCATGAATTTGGATATATGTTTATACCTGTTTACCTTAAATCCACTCATGTTTAATCATATGCTTGTACTGCCTTTGACCTTTGAGATATATTGTTGTTATTTCATTGATTATCTATCATGGATATGAACTACAAACCCTATTATGTATTAGCTGATAGATGTTCAGTAAGTACATGTGGTTAGGGTTATCATTGTGACCTCTGATTGGGTTACTATGTTACATCACTAGGGTTAGGTGATGGATTGGATTATGGAGTCGATTGTTATATCATACCCATATTAGTGGTGCATCTATGATAGATCTAGTTGTCTGTGCATAAATAAGGGTGTGGTTGTCAGTATGTGGTCATGGACTAGAGGTCCTAGTGTGATGGTATATCCATTATGGATCATATATTTGTGTATGGTTATATGGATTATCGATAGTATCTTGCTACTGACTAGAGGTTTTAGTGTGGTTGATTGTCAGATGTGTATGACTCTTTGTGCGATAGAGAGAGTCTTGTGGATTGTAGTCCTTGCATAGTTGACTTTTGGTTGATCAGGACTCCCTGTGGGATAGGGAGTGTGGCAAGGATACATGTATGGAGCTATGCATCATTACATTGCATGCATGCTGTTGACTGGGTCTCCCTTATGGTTGAGACGGGTTGTCACCATCCCGCCTCCCGCCACTGGGGTAGTGGTAGCAGGTTGAGGTAGAGCATTGGATGTGCCACGCCACCACTATGATGGTGGTAGCCGGAGACGCACCGCCACCGTGCAGAGTGGTGTTAGCACTCGCCCACTATAGACGGTTGTGTGCGACGGGCGCTTGTCCTGCGTGCTTGTCTCACTCATGGAGACTGAGCGTGGCTTGCAAAAGTGACCCCTAGGAGTAGTTAGCTTTTTACGCTTATACGCTACTCAGTCATACTACCTAACTCGGCCACTCGAGAGTAGTGGTAGTTGGAGTCAGGCTAGTTGTCATGTCGTGCCACCCTGGCCACTCTGGGGTCGTGGTTGGACGGGTCCGCAGACAGTGACCATGCATATGCATTGCTGTTATATATGTATGCATGTATTTGATATATGTTTTACATATGCCTGTGAGATGCTGCATTTGATTGAGCTATGATTGTTGCACATGCTTGTACATCATGATACATGTCATTTGCATATTATATACTGCTGTGTGTTGAGCATGATATATGTGTTGGTCCAGACTGTTGTATGCATTTGATTAGCATCATGTCATAGTGTGGTATGGACCGGGATGTTATTACATGTGATTATATATTGTTCATATGTCTGAGTGTTAGTCAGGTATGAGATTGACTTTGTACGTTATTTGGGTTATGTTCTTATATATCTGTTCAGGATGATATAGCTTATGGTGTTGCAGACCGTCAGGTACGTCGGTACATTATTTCATGTTCAGTTGATCAGTTTAGTATATACATTGAGTATGACTATACTGTGGTTACTTGTTAGTAGATTTGGATAGGATTGTATGTCTATTGGACTCATGATGTATACCTGTAGATCTTCACATATATACTTGTAGATCTCTATATCCTTATATGTTGTTCATGCACTTTCTATATATTACCCCTGAGTTTATACTCACCACCCCGGGACCCTGGGTTTCCCGTCGCCCAGGTAACAGGTAGAAGATTCCTTGGACGTTCGGAGCTCCGTCAGCTGATCCCATCTTACACCGAACAATTGGGGTTTTCCACGTATTTGTTTTCGCTGCTGTTTTGTATTATGTCCATGTATAATAAGTGTTGTATTTGGCTATTGGTTTGTATGTTATTTTTGTGTAGTATGTTAGAGTCGCACCGGTGTGCACCTTTGTGTTGTTGTGGATGTATTGTTTAGTGTTGTCCATATATATATGTCATGTTGTTGTGGGCCTACGGGCCTTGTATTAACCCGATATGTTTCCACGTACAGGGGAGATGTCATCCATTTGCTTTTCGGCACAACATACTCTCGGGGCATGACAATTTTATTGGTATCAGAGCCCTATGTTGCGAAGTCCATTTTCGGATTTTATTTCATTCGAACATCGAGTTTTGCTTTTCTCGGTTTTGGTTTTGTGAGTTCTGGGATCTGGCTGTTGCAGGACATCTCCGTGCTACAAGGTTTAAGGTATGATAGTTGTTATTACATATCCTTCTGTTGGTTATGCATTTAGTTGCTTATAACAGGGATGACTTGTAGGATATTGGTCACTATTCGTAACCATGGTTTGAGTTGGCCACGGGAACGACATGTTGAGGTTATTAGACATGTACCTGCTATCGAAAAGGTAATTACCTTTGAGAGCCGACTGATACCGAGTCGGAAAGCAGGGGTTAGGTAGTTACATCTCTTGTGGAGATCAAGGATTACAGTCCTAAGATTTTCACTAATTATGTTAGTCAGATCATTACCTATGGGGTAATGGACTAAGCGAGTATACTATTGCTGGTGTAGATAGTAGAAAATTAGTGGATGATATTCATGGGGATTTTGATCCCCGGACTGGTCGTTCTAGGTTGTATAACATTGGGAGTACTTTTGGAGTACTTGACTCGGGTTATACGAAGATAGTAGTGTTAGTTGAATACCATTATCCGGATTTAGCCGGTATTTGGTGGAAGAGATAGGAAATAGCCTTCGGGAAAGCACACATCACTTGGCCACGGTGTAGTGATGTTGTGAGAGAGTATTTTCCCACGTCACCTTCTTTGACTCATTGTCAGGAAATTCTTGGGCATTAAGTAAGGTGATTGTTTGGTAATAGAGGTACCATGCAGAGTCGTTAGACTTGCGAAGGTTACGACCATTTAATAGCCCAAGAATGTGATTGAGTTGGTTTTGGCCACCCACGGGTTATCGGTTGACATCTTGATCAGGATATTTAGATCTCCTACCAGATCCTACCGAAAGTCTTGAGACTGAGTCATGTGTATAGGAATGACTCAGTAGCAAGTGTTTAAGAGTTGGAGAGTTGATAAGCAGATATTGCAAGTCAAATTATTGGAATCAATAGTATCCGTATGTTGGATAAAAGGAGTGAGATTGGAGTTATGAGTCACGAGCGACTATCGAAGAGTTTTTCGATCATAAAAGACCGATTGCAGATCGTCAGCATCTTCTCATGTTTATCAGTGGAATCAGAGGAAAGACTCCGAAGGGAGATGCAGTGTGGGTCACGACAAGACACAGAGTCAGATTATTCGATGGATCATTTTATCCGTTTCTACTATAAGTAGTCAGTATCTACAAGGAGAGTATGTACTTTGAAGACGCAGTTGAAGACTATGGATGATGCTTTCGAGCGGACGATCCACAACCTCGGAAGCCAAGATCATGACAGAAGAATGGATTATCACATCAGCAGCGATCTACTACCTCAGATATAGTTGGAGCTCTTTGATACTTTCATCCGGAAGAAGTAAGTTACTCAAAGATTTACCAAGACATCTCGTAAGATTCGCATTGGACAACAACTATTACCTTCCTAGACGACAACAACTGTTACCTTCCCAGGCGTAGTTATGATTTGTTTAGAGGAGAGAGAGTATACGACGATGGTCGTATCTATGCCGTATTCTCCGAGTGCAGCTATACCTTTCACAAAGCTAGAGCGTGCTATGATGTTGACAGTTCTTCAGTATTTTACAGTCGAATGTGTATCCTTTGTCAGTACAACAGTGTTTACCATCTCCATTGCAGTTGTTTCAGTTTGTATCTCAGTTCAGCAGTTGATTTCAGGTCCTCCATGGTAGACTTTTGCAGCTACTTGAGCTCAGCCGTCAAGAACAGATGTTGGGCGAGTTTACATGATTACTCGAGAAGAGATATAGTAGACCGAAGAATTGATCATTTGGGCTATTACCTTAGTTTACCCTGTGTGGATATATTGAGAGATACGATAGTTTATGGTAGCTGTGTCTAGAATATTCTTAGATAGGATTAGATGGGTTCCTATCGACTTATGGATTGGTGGTATCTCTACCGTCATGTGAGATGTTGAACAACAATCAAGAAGTCAAGGGATACCCTTAGCCTTTGCTAGACATACCTTTATTATAGACATATCCTTGTGGATAGTTAAATTGTTGAAATGACGGTATACTATGTCTCTCGGAGGTATGAATAATCTGAGAGTATTTGGATGTAGATTTGGAGGAACTCTCGAGCTTGCCACTACATGGGCAAGTGGAGTAAGCGATTGGAGTGGTTTCGAAAATAGTTCCGATATTGAGACCTCATACCGGGAGATGATTTTTTTGGTATCAGTGTTGCTAAACACTAGGAAAATTGGAAGAGCATAGGTTGTGATTACATGAGGTATTGGATGGGAGATTTATCTATCCTAGTGGTTCTTCTTGAGAAGATTCGAAACTCTTTGTTAAAAAAAAGAGACGGACCTTTGAGGTTATGCATTGATTATCGATGATTGGAATGCAGTAGTTGAGAATGAGTATCCTTCGTTGTGGATAGAAGATCTATTTAGATCAGCTAAAGGACACCTGTATATATCCTAGGGTCGATCTACGATTGGAGGGTTGATACTGTAGTGACTTAGTGTCATACAATTGTCATTGTCAGTGTGATGATTGAGCTATCGGTAGCTTAGAGTAAAAGGATGCAGGTGTGTAGAAGACGACATTTCATACTTGGTATGAATTTTAGGAGATGTTGATAATGTTGTTAGACTTATCGACGATTTAGTCGTTCATGGACTTGAGGAATCAAGTACTCTTGGAGTATTTGAGATTGATTGTCATCATATCTGTGGAGGATATATTTATGGATATATTCCTAATCTTAAGGGAAGTTGTGGTTTCCCTAGATTGATTTGGTATTTACCGTAGATGTGGATAGGATGCTCTAGAGTTACTATACCGCAGACTTGTTGGACTAAGGAAGTGATGGGAATCACTTAGTCAGAAGCTTGGGAAGCTAGGTTTCAAGGCCTAGACGGTGGCTGACTTTTGTGTCAGTGTTAGTAATTCGTCCGATATGGATGGAAGGGTATTGTACGCAGATGCATCATGTCAGGGATTAGCAGCGATCCCGATGCAGTTGAATGAGACGTATATTATGTGTATGTTGGTTGAGAAACTAGCGAGATTAGTCATTATAGTCTTCCAGTTACTTTCAGTTCTGGGTGACATAGTGAATTTTGGACATTAGATTAATTTCTCTTGTGAGAATAAATCTCCGTCTCTGGGAAGGATAGTGGTTCCTAGAGTTGCATTCGATTTAGGAAGAGTTGTTTCAGGAGACTCTTCATTCGAGAGTGATGATTTATTCGGAGTGTATCCGAAAATAGTGAGTATTGAGATGTTCATGTTGGTGGAATGACATGTAGGACATGGTTGATTTCGTAGTTTGATGTTGGGTATGCCCACAAGCAAAGGTGGAATATTATGATCGGTAGGGTTACGTACCGTGATGAAGTGAGAGCCTAGTACGTTAGACTGTGCTGGGGGATTATCTAGAATTCGGAAAGGACTTGATCGGATTTGGTTAGTCGATGATCGATTAGCTACGTCTGCTCATTTTATTCCGAGCCGTAAGATGGACTCCGTTGGATCGCTTGATGGAATTATATCCATGGAGTAACCTTGAGTATCATTTCTGATAGTGATTCATGATTCACCTTACGATTCTGGCAAAGTTTCCCATCGGTTACGGGTATAGAGCTCCACTCTGGTACAGTTATTGACCTCTTAATAGATTGATTGAGAGTGTATATAAGAGCTAGAATGTAATATTCGAGCTCAGTACCCCACTTAGTCACTTAAGGTGTGACTTTGCTCCGGATACTTGAGATGGTTATTGTGACATCTCGTACTCGTACATGAGTTAGAAATTTGTGGACCAAATTTTTATTAGTGGGGGAGAATGTAAAATATGAAAAAAAAAATTAATATGGATTAACCTGTTGGTACAATCGGCCCAGGTCACGATTGACCAGAACTCGAGTTTGGCTCGAGTGATGTTTTGATGTGTTTTGATGGTTCGACAAAAACATATGACAATATAATTGTCAAGGAAAGTCCAAGCATGGGTCTTGGCAAATGGAAAGTCCAACATGTGTTGGCAAGGAAAGTCCAAGCATGGGTCTTGGCAAATGGAAAGTCCAACATGAGTTGGCAAGGAAAGTCCAAGCATGGTCTTGGCATGGGAAGTCCAACATGGGTTGACATTTGAAGTCCAAGCATGGGTCTTGGCAAATGGAAAGTCCAACATGAGTTGGCAAGGAAAGTCCAAGCATGGTCTTGGCATGGAAAGTCCAACATGGGTTGGCATTTGAAGTCCAAGGGGATTGTTATTGGCGGCGTAAAGTCCAAGCGGTAGTCTTGGCAGCATAAGTCCAATGGTTGGCGGCGTAAAGTCCAAGCGGAGTCTTGGCGGCGTAAGTCCAATGTGCCTTGGCGGTGTAGACACCGTTAGCATGACATAGCCGACGGAAGCACCTGAAGGCTAGCGCGATGGATGAACAAGTCATGGATGACTTGGAGGGATCCGAGAGGCGTGGGGCTGATGGAGGTGGCTAGAAGGCTTAGGTCTAGGCTAAGGGTGGTCTAGCATTTATGGGGGAACCATATTTGAGTTAAAACCTCATGATGTGCCATGTGTCAACTAGGGTTTATGCGGGTTATGACCTAGCGATCGCGCAGGTGGGCGGCCGATCGATGGCTCGAGCGATCGGCCGATCGTGTGATCGATTGACCGGTGCTCGAGAATTCGCCACGAGATGGAGTCGAGACTCGATCGGTCGAGTGAGGACTCCATCACCGATCGATGGTCACAATCAGTCGACTGATGGTAGTTCCGTTGGACTTATCCAACGTGGAACTAGCCGTTGTCTCACGACAACAGTGGCATCAGTCGACTGATGGTCCCGATCAGTCGACTGATAGACTTTTTCCAGCACAGGTTGAAGCTATATATGGAGCTCGTGATGGAGGAAAAAGCAACAGGTTCTTGAGGGCTATTGGGGCGATTTGTTGGTGCAAATCAGGTCTCCAAGTGCAAGCAAGCAACCAAGCATTCAAGCAATCAAAACAAGTGTTGTAAAGTCTTTTCTTTACTTGTATTTCATATTTACATTGTATATTGCTTGTATTTCGTTCTTACTGTTGTAAGATCTATTGTAAGGGGTTTCTCCGCCTCCGACTTGTGTCGAGAAGGAGTGTTTATCATTAGTGAGTGCGTGTGCATCACTAGGGCTCTTTAGAGCTCGATCCGTGGAGTAGGAACCGTACGGTTCCGAACCACGTTATATCATTGTGTTAGCTTGTTGTCTATTTCGTTATTGCTTTTATTATTTCTATTTCCGCTGCGCACTAACGAAATTGTAGACACAAACGCGATCGAATTTCATCTACGCTATTCACCCCCCCCCTCTAGCTGTTCCAATAGTCCTAACAAGTGGTATCAGAGCCCGGGGCTCTTCCACGAATTAACAACCGGGAGCTAAGGCAAAAGGCTAGAGGGTGAAGATGGAATTCCAAGACAAGCTTGGATGGGAAATCAACACTCCACCTCCATATGATCCAGAAGATTTTCCGGCATGGAGAGCAAGAATGGAAACATTCTTGATGATGAACATAGAGGATTGGTTCATCCTCATTGAAGGTCTTGAACCCCCTAGGGATAAGAAGGGGAATGTCCTAAAATTGAAAAAGTGGACCCAAGAGCAACGCCAAAAGCTCAAGACCGAAGTTAAGGTAATGAAACTTTTGGAAGATTTAATCCCTAATGATGTTTTGTGCAAGCTAGGGGATTACATATATGCCAAGGAGCTATGGAGAAAATTGGCAAGACTCCATGAGGAGAGCTCATCTTCTAGTGAAAGTGAGGAATCAGAAGTTGAGATGGAGTCAACTTCTGAATCGGAGAAAGAAGAGGTGGAAGAAGTGGAAGAAGTATCCACTTCTAGGATTGAGGAGAAGAGACCATCCTCTACACCGGAGCAGCCTCAAGAAGAGCCTTCAACATCCGATCAAGATGAGGAAGCTCAAAATTCAACTCCGGCACCTACCACCACCCTAGGTAACTCAAACACGTTATTGTCAAATAAAAATCATATCATTTGTTTTGAGTGTAGGGAATCCGGACACTACAAGAGTAAGTGTCCAAAAAGGGTCAAGAAAGCTCCACCGGTACCAAAGGCCAAGGATGCCGGTCCCTCAAGTCAAAAGAGCAAGGAGCATATTATATGCTTCAAGTGTAACTCAAAGGGACATTATCGGAGTCAATGTCCAAGGGGAAAGAAGAAAGGGCAAGAAGGAGCAACACAAGTAGGGGGAGCCTCCAAGGCAAACCCTAAGGTAAAATTTATTAATGCACCTTCAATTTCTAGGGATAAGAAGCATGCTAGGAATAATTTTAATAGTCTTGCTATTGTGCATGAAAAGCATGCTAGAAATAATAGATATATTTGCCTAGGAGCTAAGAGTGTTCACTTAGGAAATAAGAAGAAAATTGGGACTAATGTCCCTAGAAATATATTACCTAAGGAAAGCATTAAGAAAATAGGAGAACATCTAGGCTTTAATGCTAAGAAATCTAGACATATGCCTAGAAATAGAAATATCTCAAGAGAAAATGAAAAATCAAAAATTGAGATATTAGAAAAGGAAAATCAAGCCTTGAGATCAAGGCTTGAAAACTTGAAAAGACCCTTAAGGGTATGCAAAATCAAATGCAAGGGTCAATTAGTCAAACTTCTAGGTCCAAAAGTCAAAGTCAACACCTAGGACCTAAGAGTCAAAAGTCAACCAAGGGCAAGCAAGGTTTGGGTCACAAACCTAAGCCTAAGGTGACTTATCATTGTGTTCCATTTGACTATGGAACACTAACTAGGTCTAGGAAGACCAAGGTCAATAGGGAAGTCATCCCTAGAGTTGACCATGGTGTGTGCCTAGTGGCTAGGGTTTCTAGGAAACCTAGGATGGCCACTAAGAAGGTTGCAAGGGGAGTTACCCCTAGAGTCAACCTAGGTAAGACCCAAATGATCAAGGCTAATAAGCCTAGGAGGGTCATTAGGAAGGTATCTAGGGAGGTTATCCCTAAGGAATACCTAATTAACCCTAGGAGCTCAAATCGGTTTTGGGTTCCTAAGAGCGTGATTGATTCACGCTAGATGGGTTAGGGTGTGCCAACCTTAAATGGATGGGTAGTTAACTCAACCATGATAAAGGTGGCACTTTAGGATATTTTCAAGGTTATGGTTACCTTGAAAATACATTGAATTTAATCCTAAAAGATTTTAGGATGTGCCAATATTATTTGAGAAGTTTGATAAAATGATTAAATTGGCACAATTTAGTTTTAGAGATTAGTTTGCCATTTTGGGTTTTTGGCACACTAGGAAGATTAGTGATAATATGGCAAAATATAATTAATTATATCAAATGGCAATTAATATTAAAACTTAGGTATACTTATATCTATACTTTTTACTTGCCATGATTTGTTTGCCATATGCCATGACATGACATCATGTTTATGTTCTATCATTTATATGTCATGAGTATGCTTAGGGATTAAGGACCAATGTCATGTGTTTTTAGATTTTATCATATGCCATGACATCATGATCATTGGCCATGCTTAATTATTGCTATATTTATGCCATGATCATACATTCATGCATTAACTTGATTAAAATTGATTTAAGGACTATGGCATGACTTGGAGTCCCAGTTATAAGGGAATCAAGTAGAGTTGCTTTAGAAAATGCATGAAACCCTAGTTTAGGGAGAACAAAACCCACATCTCACATCTAATTGACATGTATGTGTATTTATACACCAGAGATACATGTGAGATGCTAGGATATGAGTTAAGTTCAAGGTGCATAGTTTTTGCATCTAGATGAACTAAAACTCATCCAATTCCATTTTGGATCATTAGGAAAGCTTGTGTACAAGTCACGTACATAGAGCCCAAGGAATATGATCCAAGATAAGGTTTTGAAAACATTTTAAAAACATTTTGAAAAACCTTGGTGAAGTCTATCTTTTGATAGCAATCACCATTGATGAAGTTGATACAAAGTAGGGCCAAAACATTGAAAATTTCAATGGTTTTGAACTTTGTACCAATTTCACTATTTAATGGGTAAAATAATTTTCAAACATTTTTCACCCATTGTATTAGTCATAAGTATTATACGTATCAAATTTCGTGATTTTTCGATATACGTATAATTAGTTATGATTTTTCAAAAATCATTTCTGATAATTGAAAAAATTTCGATTAGTATCACCAACCGCCTACAGGTGGCGATCGATGGAGGTTCGATCGTGATTTGAATCACTCATTGGTAGTTTGATTTCGGGTAAACAAGGTTTAACCCGATTTTCGTATATGGTCCCTAATCACTCCTAACCCTAGGATATGCTTTGGGAAGCATTATAAAGGGTGTAAATCCATTGGATATGGATTAGGAGAAGTATTTGGGGTTTGTATCAATTTTAAGGTGTTGGAAAGTTCAATGTTGAATTTCTAACCTTAATTTTGATGGTTTAGAGTTCCTATTGGCTTAGGGACTTCCCAAGGACATTGTTTGTGCAATGGTCAAGGGGGAGCAAGCCTTTAGGGGAAAGAATTCATCATGGGATGATGAATGCTTTTTTTTATGGAAAGGAAAAATGAGTTTTTGTGATACCCAATTTGGAAATTGGGAGAGTGAATAGGATTGCCTCTCTTGAGTGATATGGGACTTATCACTAGGAAGATGGTAGACATCCTAGATATTTTTAGACCAAGGGGGAGATTGTAAGATCTCATTGGGACATGAGACATTGACCTCCTTGGAGAGAAGACCTTTTTGATGTTAGTCAAAAAGGGGGAGAATGTTTGGGGGAAAACATTTGGAGAGTATTTACCAATTTGAGATAATTGGTAAAGGATTGGAGTTAGTATTCTAACTCAATTATTTGTTTGGTTTTTTTCAAACATCAAAAAGGGGGAGATTGTTGGTGCAATCGGCCCAGGTCACGATTGACCAGAACTCGAGTTTGGCTCGAGTGATATTTTGATGTGTTTCGATGGTTCGACAAAAACATATGACAATATAATTGTCAAGGAAAGTCCAAGCATGGGTCTTGGCAAATGGAAAGTCCAACATGTGTTGGCAAGGAAAGTCCAAGCATGGGTCTTGGCAAATGGAAAGTCCAACATGAGTTGGCAAGGAAAGTCCAAGCATGGTCTTGGCATGGGAAGTCCAACATGGGTTGACATTTGAAGTCCAAGCATGGGTCTTGGCAAATGGAAAGTCCAACATGAGTTGGCAAGGAAAGTCCAAGCATGGTCTTGGCATGGAAAGTCCAACATGGGTTGGCATTTGAAGTCCAAGGGGATTGTTATTGGCGGCGTAAAGTCCAAGCGGTAGTCTTGGCAGCATAAGTCCAATGGTTGGCGGCGTAAAGTCCAAGCGGAGTCTTGGCGGCGTAAGTCCAATGTGCCTTGGCGGTGTAGACACCGTTAGCATGACATAGCCGACGGAAGCACCTGAAGGCTAGCGCGATGGATGAACAAGTCATGGATGACTTGGAGGGATCCGAGAGGCATGAGGCTGATGGAGGTGGCTAGAAGGCTTAGGTCTAGACTAAGGGTGGTCTAGCAAGTATGGGGGAACCATATTTGAGTTAAAACCTCATGATTGAGGTGTGCGGTCGAGGTGCCATGTGGCGTCGGAGAGTCAACTAGGGTTTATTTGCGAGTTATGGCCTAGCGATCATTTGCAGGTGGGCGATCGGTGATGGCTCAGCGATCGGCCCGATCGTGTGATCGATCGGTGGTGCTCGAAATTCGGCCCGCGAATGGAGTCGAGACTCGGTGGTCAGTGAGGACTCCATCGATCGGTGATGGTCTGTCGGTCGTGATGAGTTCCGTTGGACTTATCCAACGTGGAACTAGCTGTTGTCTCACGACAACAGTGGCATCAGTCGACTGATGGTCCCGATCAGTCGACTGATAGACTTTTTCTAGCACAGGTTGAAGCTATATATGGATCTCATGATGGAGGAAAAGCAAGAGGTTCTTGAGGGCTATTGGGGCGATTTGTTGGTGCAAATCAGGTCTCCAAGTGCAAGCAAGCAACCAAGCATTCAAGCAATCAAAATAAGTGTTGTAAAGTCTTTTCTTTACTTGTATTTCATATTTACATTGTATATTGCTTGTATTTCGTTCTTACTGTTGTAAGATCTATTGTAAGGGGTTTCTCCACCTCCGACTTGTGTCGAGAAGGAGTGTTTATCATTAGTGAGTGCGTGTGCATCACTAGGGCTCTTTAGAGCTCGATCCGTGGAGTAGGAACCGTCTGGTTCCGAACCACGTTATATCATTGTGTTAGCTTGTTGTCTATTTCGTTATTGCTTTTATTATTTCTATTTCCGCTGCGCACTAACGAAATTGTAGACACAAACGCGATCGAATTTCATCTACGCTATTCACCCCCCCTCTAGTCGTTCCAATAGTCCTAACATAACCCTTTAATTAAGTGGGGTTAATTAGTGGATTAAATTGGGCTCAATAAGTGGACTAATTGGGCTGGTATTGGGCTTGGGCTGAAATTAGGCTTCGGATGATTGGGCTTGAACCGGTTTGGGTTGGTCTAACCAAATCAACTCGAACGGCTTGTAAAAGCTCCGAACGAATCGATCTCTCACGATTTCACCGTCTCCTTCTCTTCTCCGCCTTGTTCTTGTGCCCCGCGTGATTTCCGTCGCTGATCTCGTCGGTGTTCCGGTGAGAGCAGTCGACGACACCGCCACCTTGGTCGATCTCCGGTGGAGGATTTTGGGTCTCGCCTGGGGGGATCTCGGTGGTATTTGCGGCGGATGGGCGGTGTTATCGCTGCGGCAGTGAGCTACCATCGAAGGTAAGGATCGATCGTTTTCTTCCCTTTCGAGTTGAGACCTGCTGCTAGCTGCGGTTTTCGGATTTTAGCTCAGATCGGTGTTTGGGTAGGTTGTGGAGTTTGGTGATCGCCGACAAACGGGGGATTGGGGAAGGAGCAAGGTCGGTGGATTCCAGGTGTTGCTAAGTCCGATCTATATTTTTCCCCTTACCTGTTGTATGTTCAATTTCATTCCGAAGTGTCGGTGTGATTGGAATTTCGTTGGTGAACAGGGGTTAAAGGAGGAAGGTGATGCCGGTGAGGAGTTGGTTTGTAAGCTTTGATTCACCTTCCGTTACCATCTGGTAAATTCTAAATGCGGTGTTTGTCGATGGGTGTGTTGGGTAGTTCTTTTTCTGTCTTCGATCCAGTGAGGTTGGAGCTGGGAATTGAGCTTGAGGTAAGCTTCCATAACTGTAGGATATATGGGGATGTTTTCATATACGGATTGTTCTTGATTTGCTGGAGATGAGTGAACCGAGCAAGGTAAGTGTGGAAATAACAATCTTGTGTGGATGTGTGTTACCTTCATAGCTTTACAGCTGATGTTAGAATTGATTCATGGAGTATGCAATGAATTGATTTAGAGGATTGATGATTGTATGCTCTGTATGTTCTATTGAGGAGCTGTGAAGGTTGAAGTGTTGAGATTATGTTTAGATGATTGGATAGCTATTTGAGTGATGTTTAGATCGGTTTGCTTTAAGTGATCTTGTTGTTGCCGATGGGAGAGTTTGGTTGAGTGAATCGACCAAAGTTGATGGTAGATTGGGGATATGAGAGGTGCGTGCTCGTGTTTCTAACTCGTAGACAAGGAAAGAATGCGAACATAGAAACGAGTAGTGTTTAATTTGTATATTTATCTGGTGATTGTATTTAATCATAATTTTCTATTATGTGCAGGTTGGGATACGAAGCAGCTCCACGGCCGTGAGGATTTTTCGAGCTTCGTATCAGGTGGGTAATATCTACCTGGTCCGGTAGTTTTGATCAAATTCCAATGCATGAATTTGGATATATGTTTATACCTGTTTACCTTAAATCCACTCATGTTTAATCATATGCTTGTACTGCCTTTGACCTTTGAGATATATTATTGTTATTTCATTGATTATCTATCATGGATATGAACTACAAACCCTATTATGTATTAGCTGATAGATGTTCAGTAAGTACATGTGGTTAGGGTTATCATTGTGACCTCTGATTGGGTTACTATGTTACATCACTAGGGTTAGGTGATGGATTGGATTATAGAGTCGATTGTTATATCATACTCGTATTAGTGGTGCATCTATGGTGGATCTAGTTGTCTGTGCATAAATAAGGGTGTGGTTGTCAGTATGTGGCCATGGACTAGAGGTCCTAGCGTGATGGTATATCCATTATGGATCATATATTTGTGTATGATTATATGGATTGTCGATAGTATCTCGCTACTGACTAGAGGTCTTAGCGTGGTTGATTGTCAGATGTGTATGACTCTTTGTGCAATAGAGAGAGTCTTGTGGATTGTAGTCCTTGCATAGTTGACTTTTGGTTGACCAGGACTCCCCGTGGGATAGGGAGTGTGGCGAGGATACATGTATGGAGCTATGCATCATTACATTGCATGCATGCTGTTGACTGGGTCTCCCTTGTGGTTGAGACGGGTTGTCAGTCATCCTGCCTCCCTGGCCACTCGGGGTAGTGGTAGCAGGGTTGAGGGCAGAGCATTGGATGTGCCACGCTCGGCCACTATAGATGGTGGTAGCTAGAGATGCGCACTTGGCCACTGTGTAGAGTGGTGTTAGCACTTGCCCACTATAGACGGTGGTTGTGTGACGCGCAGTTGTCCTGTGTGCGACGCTTGTCTACTCATGGGTAGGGACAGCGTCGCTTGCAGCAGTGACCCCTAGGAGTAGTTAGTTTTTTACGCTTATACGCTACTCAGTCATACTACCCAACTCGGCCACTCGAGAGTAGTGGTAGCTAGATTCGGGCTAGTTGTCATGTCGTGCCACCCTGGCCACTCTGGGGTCGTGGTTGGACGGGTCCGCAAACAGTGACCATGCATATGCATTGCTGATATATATGTATGCATGTATTTGATATATGTTTTACATATGCCTGTGAGATGCTGCATTTGATTGAGCTATGATTGTTGCACATGCTTGTACATCATAATACATGTCATTTACATATTATATACTGCTGTGTTAAGCATGATATATGTGTTGGTCTAAACTGTTGTATGCATTTGATTAGCGTCATGTCATAGTGTGGTATGGACCGGGATATTCTTACATGTGATTATATATTGTTCATATGTCTGAGTGTTAGTCAGGTATGAGATTGACTTTGTACGTTATATGGGTTATATTCTTATATATCTGTTCAGGATGATATAGCTTATGGTGTTGCAGACCGTCAGGTACGTCGGTACATTATTTCATGTTCAGCTGATTAGTTTAGTATATACATTGAGTATGACTATACTGTGGTTACTTGTTAGTAGATTTGGATAGGACTGTATGTCTATTGGACTCATGTTGTATACCTGTAGATCTCTATATCCTTATATGTTGTTCATGCACTTTCTATATATTACCCCTGAGTTTATACTCACCACCGCGGGACCCTGGGTTTTCTGTCGCCCAGGTAACAGGTAGAAGATTCCTTGGACGTTCAGAGCTCCGTCAGCTGATCCCATCTCACACCGAACAATTGGGGTTTTCCACATATTTGTTTCCGCTGCTGTTTTGTATTATGACCATGTATAATCAGTGTTGTATTTGGCTGTTGGTTTGTATGTTGTTTTTGTGTAGTATGTTAGAGTCACACTGGTGCGCACCTTTGTGTTGTTGTGGATGTATTGTTTAGTGTTGTCCATATATATATATGCCATGTTGTTATGGGCCTACGTGCCTTGTATTAACCCGATATGTTATCATGTACAGGGGAGATGTCGTCCGTTTTCTTTTCGGCACGGCATACTCTTGGGGCGTGACAAAGGTTTTCTAAAATGATTTTAAAATGTTTTTGAAACCCTATATTGGATCATGATCAATGGGCTCAATACACATGACTTACATATTAGCTTTTCCCATGATTCACACATGATATAAGATGAGTTTTAGTTCATCTAGATGCAAGACTATGCACCTTGAACTTAACTTATTTTCTAGCATGTCACATGTGTAGGGTGTTTGAAAACACACACATGTCAATGTAATGTGAGATGTGGATTTTGGTTCATCTTAAACTAAGGTCACATGCATTTTCTAAGGCAACACTACTTGATTCCCTTATATATGAGACTTTAAGTCATGTCATAGTCCTTAAATCAATTTTATTAATGCATGAAATATGTTCATGGCATAAATGATAGCATAAATAAAGCAATGTCAATAATCATGATGTCATGACATATGATTAAATCCTAAACATACATAACACTAAAACTAAAACCTAAGCATGATCATGACATATTATATGATAAAAGTAAATATAATGTCATGACATGACATATGACAAATAAAATATAAAGGTGTATAATACCTAAATTTTGGTGTTAATTGTTATTTGTTAGAATTAAACTCATTTTGTCATATTATCACTAATCCCCCAAGTGTGCCAAAAATTCAAAATGGTACACCATGACCTCTAAACCTAGTTTATGCTAATTTGATTGATTTTTCATAATTCTCAAAATATATTGGCACATCCTAAAATCCTTTAGGATTAAAATTCAAGCATATTTTCAAGGTATCCAAAACCTTGAAAATAACCTAAGGTGTAACCTTTACCATGGTTAGGTTAATTACCCATCCATTTAAAGTTGGCACACCCTAACCCATTTAGCGTGAATCGATCACACTCCTATGAACCCAAAACCTATTTGAACTTCTTGGATTAACTAGGTATTCCTTAGGGATGACCTCCCTAGATACCCTCCTAATAATCTTTCTAGACTTGGTAGCCTTGGTCATTTGGATCTTGCCTAGGTTAACTCTAGGGGTGACTCCCCTTGTAACCTTCTTAATTAGTTGCTTCCCTAGGTTTCTTCGAAACCCTAGCTACTAGGCACTTGCCTTGGTTAACCTTAGGAATGACTTTCCTATTAACCTTGGCTTTCCTAGACCTAGATTGTGTTTCATAATCAAATGGAACATTATGATAGGTAGGCTTATCTACCTTGGACTTAGGCTTGTGGCTCAAGCCTTAATATGAAGACTTGATTTTCCAATTCTAATTGCCCAATCTTCGAATTTTTATTTAATTTTTGGGCATTGTTCTATTTCTTAGGCATATGTCTACTCTTCTTAGGGTTAATGTCTAAATGGTCCTCTACCTTCTTAATGATTTCCTTAGGTATGATTTTTCTAGGGACAGTAGTCCCAAATTTCTCCTTATTCCTAAAGTTGACATGTTTGGCTCCTAAGCAATAAAGACTATTTTTACTAGCAAGTTTTCATGTGCAATAGCAAGAGTGCTAAAAACATGCTTCTTGAACCTAGAACTAGAAGGTGCATTAAAATATACCTTAGGGTTTGCTTTGAAAGCTCCACCTACTTGTGTAGCTCCTTCTTGCCCCTTCTTCTTCCCCCTAGGGCATTGACTTCTATAGTGCCCTCTTTGGTGGCACTTGAAGCACACCATGTGCTCCTTGCTCTTAATGGTTGGGGCTCTAGTCTCCTTGACCTTTGGCACCGGTGGAGTCTTCTTAACATTCTTAGGGCACTTGTTTTTTTAGTGCCCATTTTCCCTACACTCAAAGCATACAATATGATTTTTATTATTAAACAAAATGTTTGAGTTACCTAGGTTAATGCTGGTGGCCGAAGTGAGTTCTTCATCTCTTCCAGAGGTAGATGACTCTTCTTGCTCTTGCTCCGATAATCTAATATCCTCCCCCTCAATCCTAGAGGTGGAGACTTCTTCTACTTCTACCTCTTTGTTCACCGATCTCGATCCCGATCCAGATGTTGATTCTCTATCAACATCTGAATCCTCACTTTCTTGTGAGGAATAGCTTGTTTCTTCGGCCTCCTCCTCTTCTTAAACCGATGAACATTCTTTGGCTTCTTGTGATTTTTCTTCACTTGAAGTCGGTGATGGTCCTTCATGGAACACTGCCAATTTGCTCCAAAGCTCCTTGACATCTTAATATTCACCTAGTCTAGACAAAATATCATTAGGTATCAAATTTTCTAAAAGTTTTGTTTCCTTAACTTTGGTCTTAAATTTTAGGCATTGTTCTTGGGTCCACTTCTTCAATTTTAGGACATCTCCCTTCTTATCCCTAGGGGGTTCAAAACCTTCCATGATGATAAACCAATCTTCTATGTCCATCATCAAGAATGTCTCCATTTTCCCCCTCCATGCCGGAAAATCTTCTTGGTCATATAGTGGAGGTGTGTTGATGTCTCATCCTAATTTTTCTTCAAACTTCATCTTCTTCTTCACCCTCTAGCGATGCTCACCTAGTTGTTAAACCTTGAAGAGCGACCTCGCTCTGATACCACTTGTTGGGAATTGACCCTCGCTAGAGGGGGCGAATAGCGTTTCGACGTTGATGGATATCATTCGCGTGCTTGCTACAATTTGATTAGTATGCAATGGAAATAATATAAAAACATAAACAAAGACACAAGCACACAATTTCACAATCGATATAATGTGGTTCGGAACCTAAACGTTCCTACATGGGTTGGGCTCGAACGAGCCCTAGCGATGTAAATATCACCACTAATCAATAATACTCCTCGACAACACGTCGGAGGCGGAGAAATCTCGTACAATGATTACAATAATAATCCAAAATAAATACAAGCAAATACAAAGTGAAATACACAAAAGAATGCAAAGAACACTTTACAAATGATCTTTTGGAAGCTTGCTTGTTTGGTTGCTTGAGCTGCACTTGGAGATCCTGAATTGCACCAGCAAATCACTCTAAACCCAAATCGCTCTTAATCGCTGTCAAAATCCATCTTCACGAGTTGCTTTTATAACCTACATTCGGGATGGATTCCTCCTAGCAGTCGACTGCTCCTATGGCCATTATCTCACAACGACCCGAACCACGTTGGATAAGTTCCAACGGATAGACCATTAGTTAACTGATCATGCCCATCAATCGATTGATCGAGTCATCACTTGACTGTCAAACCCTAACAGTCAACTTTGAAACCTTCTGTGTTCACGACATCGACCATCACGATCATTTGCACCATAGCGATCCATCGCTTCAATGTCATTGCGCCAAGCCATTTCCTACAGTCGAACTCCAGTCGACTGATACAAGTCGACTCAGCTACCAAGTGTCAAAATACTTGACCAGTCGACTAGTCCATAATCCCAGCCGACTGGTCTATAATTCCAGTCAACTGACAAACCTCCAACATGAGATTTAACCCCAAGTATGATGTCCTCATACTTGCTAGACCAATCTTAGCCTAGACCTAAGCCTTCTAGCCACCTCCGTCAGTCTCACGCCTATCGGATCCCTCTAAGTCATCTGTGACTTGTTCATCCATACGCTAGCCTTCAGGTGCTTCCATCGGCTATTGTCATGTTAAGCTGGTCTATATCGTCAAGGCATATTTGGGCTTACACTGCCAAGACTACCGCTTTAACTTTACACCGCTAAACCATTGGACTTTACGCCGCCAATATCACCCCTTGGACTTTCCTTGCCAACCCATGTTGGACTTTCCATTTTCCAAGACTCAAGCTTGGACTTTCCATGCCAAGTACATAAGACTTGGACTTCTCCATCATATGGTCAAATCCATGTCAACCATATAGTCAAACAACGACAATTTACTAAATCACGTTCTCTAAGTTGGAAAATACCAAAAATACGTACATAAGTTTCAAAATGACTGAATCATGTATCTTTTTCCGGATTTACCCTCCGCTCCTTCGCGTGCACTTCCCGTGCTCGTCTGAACCAAAATCCCGCTCCGAGTCGCATCATCGCAAAGTCCGAGTCACATTACTGCAAAGGAAATCACTACGAAAATCAAAATCAAAACGAAGAGGTGTATTTTCGACTGTGGTGAGGGCAAGGGCAACGACGAAGAAAATCCGAACATACGAGGTGCATTTCCGATGCCAATTGTGTTTCCGACGGAGAGGACCACGACGCGTCAACTTTTGACCATTGACGGCCGACGAACAATGCGTCTTCTTCTTCAAAAGGTAACCCTAAAATCGCTATTTTCTCTTAACCTTTCGTCCTGTGACATTTTCTCCGACGAAACTCTTTCATCCAGTATTTTCTACCGCGAAAATCTTTTCTCCGACATTTTCTCCAACATCAACAATTCCAGTAAAGCTCTTCTTCCGGTATTTTCTTATTTTCTCGAACATTTTTTGCTCACTACCATTTTCAATCAAGAAATTGTCTATATTTTGCTAGAAATATCGTAACCCTTGTAATCCTCCTCCCTTTTCCGGTAAAGCTCTTCTTCCATAGGCCACCTCTCCGACCAAATTCTCATGCCTTTCTTTCTCCGTGCAAATTTCATCCGGCTAGAAATTCACATCCTTCGGCAAATGATGAAGATGCAAGATTCCAACTTGCCATCATTTTCAAAGGTTAGATTGAATGTTATTTATATTGTGATTGTCGTTTTAATTAGTATAGTTAGACATTTGAAAGTTAAAATGTTATTTTGTTATCATGCAGGAAATGAAACAAATTGGATCATCTTTTGCAAGAGAGGTCCAATTATCTAATTTGGGGCAAAAGTTACGTTGGATGAGCAAGTTTGGCCATTTTAAAGACTTTTTTTTCACAAATTTCAACCAAGGGAAAAGGCAAGAGACATATACATTTGCATGAAAAATACATCAAAGTATTAAGCACTTGTCCCTTTGTATCAATCCTTACCATACCAGAAATTCCACATCTCAGAGGATTATTGGTCAATATATTTAGAAATTGGGATTCCGAAGTAAAGACATTTAGTAACACAACCAAAGATGTTGCGTTATTGCTTGGAATCCAAGATAGAGGCTTACATGTCTAGATGGATTCCAATGTTGCTTCTGGTGAATTATTTGAAAGGTTTTTTGCCGGTAAATAACTCAATCGATCAAGATTGGAATACTTGCTAAGGAAGTATTATCTCCGTGTGGAGTCTGATACAGATGTTTTATTGTTTTATAAATTTTATGTTTTGTATCTTTTTTCTTCTGTTTTATTTTCTTCTTCTACATATAAACTACCTTTAGGCATTATAGATATGGTAGATGATTTTGATAGTCTAGGAAGGTAATATTGAGTTGAGGCAATATATAATTATATGGCACCTCAACTTCAAATATTTGGGGATGTTTTTGCATCCAACACTCCTACCACTATCATCTCACTGCCTTATATGAAGGGATTTGCTGGTCTATTAGCTGTAAGTTTTGATTATCTACTTAATACATTTAAAAATAATCAATAGTTTATAATTGTTTAATTATGACATAGGCTTGGTTTCTTGAGCATGTCCCTATTCAACTGCCAAGCAGCATTGTAACACCGAGAATAAGTAAGTGGAGGTCTACTTATTCTCATATAAATAAAGTGAGGGCCAAATTAGAAGGAATCTCATCTTCTCAGGTAAACATATGTGTATTTCAACTAATACTCAATTCATGTTATATAGTTATAGGTTTTTTTTAATTAATGATCTATCTTTATTCATTTTATAGATTATTGTTGATATTATTCCTACCCTTGAAGAAACACATTTACTTGGGACCCCCCTCCATATTGAATCTCAGTCTAGACCACAAAGGGTTGAGACATCAGCTGCACAATCAGATAGAGGCTCTGCAGCTACATGCTCACATTGCATTGAAAATGATAAACAAATCCAAAACCTTACCCACCAGAATGAAATGCTTGTTAAATTAAATGAAGAATTAGTAGCCATTTTGGAAAAGGAAGGTTTTTATTATCCAACTACAACTAGCCACTATGCAGAAGATCCTATTCCTTAGGATCCTATTCCTGAAGATCTTTCGGCCAAAATAATGAGGAGAGGACGTGATAGAAGTCATTATAAACTCAGGTCCACTCCTAAAGATACACCGAAATGGCTAGCAATGGTCACAGGTAGGAAGATGCCCAAGATAGAAAAAGATATTGAGGGGGGTAAGCTAGGGATAAAGTCTATGAAGCTGAAATTTAAAATAAAAGATATGCAAGAAGAGCTTCCACCTATTTTAGTCTTCGACAAGATTTATGAAGAGGTTGATAAAACAAGAGCAAGGGAAAAACAAATTAACACTATGAGATTGAACGTTATTAAAGTAAGTTTACATTTATACAATAATATTTAATGTTTACATATTTTTATTGCTTTCACAATTGTTTTGTTAAATACATTGTGTTATATCTATTTGCAGTATTTGAAAGGAAATTTTAAAGCGACAAAAAAGAAAAAGCGAGATGAATACGTGGCCTACCTCATATCAATGCTTCAAAATTGGACATTGCCTATTTCTGAGTTTGTATGGGAGGAAGGCTACTACTCATTGACAATACATGACTTCCTATCATGTGTTTTAGGCAACATCTTCACTAATGGAGAAGTAATCGACGCTTACGTTTCATTACTCTTCAGGGAAGTGTCCTCATATGGTAGACCATATAATAAGTCGATATATTGCTCAACCGGATTCATGGTAAAAGTTTTTGCTTCCTTTAACTTTTTATAATATTTTTTTTACATTATTACATAAATTTACAATTATATCTATAATCTTGCAGTCATCATATGAACATTTATGAGAAACAACTTTACGTCAAATTATAAAAACAGATCCAGTTGATCGGAAAATAAAGTATATTTTTATACCTATAAATACCGATAGTTTACACTATCATTTAATGGTTATGGATGTCGACACAAAAACCTTCTACCATTTTAATTCGTTTTCTTACAACTCCAAATATGATGCAACTTTCACATTGTTGGTTAATATTATTCATTTAAAAATTACATTCCAGAATTATGACACATGATTATCTATTTTTATGAATGTTATTTGTCGATCCAATGATTCCAGGTATCTACATTGAAAAGCTTTCCTGATGATAAACTTAAAGAAATGCACGATGGATTACAAGATTACCAACCTTTAGATGAATGGACCTCTGTTAAAGTAGATTGTCCCCAACAAATACTATCGTAAGTAAATTTACTACATTATAAATAAATTTCAACGGTGTCATTATGATTATTTTAATGACTATTTTATTTTTGTGAAATTACAGGAATGACTGCGGCTTCTTCGTCATGCAATATATAAGACATCAAATGTTGAATATTAAGATGGAATTCAAACAAAAAGACATTCATAGATTTAGAGTAGAAGTTGCAGTATCAATTCTTAGTGACAAGCCATTTTCGAAATGTAAATTTGAATGATTCAATAATCTTGTTGTTACATAAGTGGTGTCATTAGTTAAGTGCTACATTTATAATTATAAAGGATGAATATTATGTACGTTGTTGTAAATGGGCACGTGTTATGTTATAAAATTATCATGAGTCAGAATGATGCCAAGCTGGCTAGGGTAGGTCCATCAGTCGGTTTCGGTCGAAACCGGATGATGGGCATATTCGATTCAAAAAAATTGAAGTTTTATATCGGAATGAGTGATTGAGTTTTAGGAACTCATTAGTATCTTCGTCCAGCGGGTATCATCGTCGTAGCATTCAAAATGTTCTTTCAAGCACACACGTCAGACACGAGTAGCAAAAATCGCTGCTCTCGACACGGTGTATCACAATGATTTTCGAGGTCACGAATGTATTATTGAGTGCTAGCGAAGCACGTAGGTCTTTGGAGAATGTGGTTCCATGCTTTCTAGGTCCATCAGTCGATTTCGGCCAAAATTGACTGATGGGCATATTCAATTCCGTTACGTATTGCTCGCCGTGATAAATACTTTTAACACGTATGAAAGCGATAACATCCGCGATGTCCTGGAAGGCGCTATAGGCTGTGGCCGGCGGCGACCCGCGGTTATTGCTGACCTCGCGTAGGTATGCGTGGGCGCGATGGCGATTAGTTGAATCATTTGGTGACAATCTGATGTCCACTGCCCGGTCGGCTACGGGCGATCAACTATAACGCGACCACTCCCATGCGATAGTGTCTATCGATTATTTCAATTCAAAAAAATTGAAGTTTTATATCGGAATGAGTGATTGAGTTTTAGGAACTCATTGTTGTCTTCGTCCAACGGGTATCGTCGTCGTAGCATTCAAAATGTTCTTTCGAGCACACTTCACACGTTGGGCACGAGTGGCAAAAATCGATGCTCCCGACACGGTGTATCGCAATGATTTTCGAGGTCACGAACGTATTATTGAGTGCTAGCAGAGCACATAGGTCTTCGGACAATGTGGTTCCGTGCTCTCTAGGTCCATCAGCTGATTTTGACCAAAACCGACTGATGGGCATATTCAATTCAAAAAAATCAAAGTTTTATATTAAAATGAGTGGTTGAGTTTTAGGAACTCATTGGTGTCTTCGTCCAGCGGGTATTGTCATCGTAGCATTCAAAATGTTCTTTCGAGCACACTTCACACGTCGGGCACGAGTGGCAAAAATCGCTGCTCCCGACACGGTGTATCGCAATGATTTCCGAGGTCACGAATGTATTATTGAGTGCTAGCGGAGTACATAGGTTTTTGGAGAATGTGGTTCCATGCTCTCTAGGTCCATCGACCGATTTCAGTTGAAATCGGCTGATGGACATATTCAATTCAAAAAAAATTGAAGTTTTATATCGTAATGAGTGATTGAGTTTTAGGAACTCATTGGTGTCTTCGTCCAGCAGGTATCGTCGTCGTAGCATTCAAAATGTTCTTTCGAGCACACTTCACACGTCGGGCATGAGTGGAAAAAATCACTGCTTCCGACATGGTGTATCGCAATAATTTCCGAGGTCACGAACATATTATTGAGTGCTAGCGTAGCACATAGGTCTTTGGAGAATATGGTTCCGTGCTCTCTAGGTCCATCAGCCGGTTTCGACCGAAATCGGCTAATGGGCATATTCAATTCAAAAAAATCGAAGTTGTATATCAGAATGAGTGATTGAGTTTTAGGAACTCATTGGTGTCTTCGTCCAGCGGGTATCGTCGTCATAGCATTCAAAATGTTCTTTCGAGCACACTTCACACATCGGGCATGAGTGGCAAAAATCGCTGCTCCTGACACGGTGTATCGCAATGATTTCCGAGGTCACGAATGTATTATTGAGTGCTAGCGGAGCACATAGGTCTTTGGAGAATGTGGTTCCGTGCTCTCTAGGTCCATCAGCCAGTTTCAGTCGAAACCGACTGATGGACATATTCAATTAAAAAAAATGAAGTTTTATATCGTAATGAGTGATTGAGTTTTAGGAACTCATTGGTGTCTTCGTCCAGCGGGTATCGTCGTCGTAACATTCAAAATGTTCTTTCAAGCACACTTCACACGTCGGACACGAGTGGCAAAAATTGTTGCTCTCGATACGGTGTATCGCAATGATTTCTGAGGTCACGAACGTATTATTGAGTGCTAGCGGAGCACATAGGTCTTCGAAGAATGTAGTTTCATGCTCTCTAGGTCCATCAATCGGTTTCGGCCGAAACCGACTGATTGGCATATTCAATTCAAAAAAATCAAAGTTTTATATCAGAATGAGTGATTGAGTCCTAGGAACTCATTGGTGTCTTCGTCCAGTGGGTATCGACATCGTAGCATTCAAAATGTTCTTTCGAGCACACTTCACACATCGAGCACGAGTGGCAAAAATATGAAGAACATATCAACACAAATTAGTTTATAGATATATATTAAAGAACATATGACACAATGATATTTATCCCAATATTTTTCTAGTGGATCAAATACATACAAAATTTCATTACTACCAAAATTAACAAACTAATATATGTTTTAACTTGGTGGAGCCATTTTACAGGATCTTTTATTGTGACCCAATTGTTTGCATCTACTACACTTATTTTTAACCTTTCCCGTGTGCTTCGACTCGATCCTCGCCTTCTTTCTTCTTCTAAGTTGCACAAGGCTATGAGGCGGTACAATAATATAATCATGTTTGACCATTGGCCAATATTGTTTTCTTCTACAAGGATAAATTTGATCCATGTAAGTACTTTTCCAAGTTTCAAATAAGAAATAATGCTCACAATAGTGATATGGGTACATATTCCTATAAGAACACACTGCAATAGCATGTGAGCAAGGGAATCCTGAAATTTGAAAATCACCGCAATCACATTTATGACTTTCCATGTCAACTATATAGGAGGATCCTAAACTTTGTACCTCCATTTCTGTTCTTCTATGTGGAAATACTGCATAAGATACAGTTCTTTGTCTCCTAGTGTCAATTTCCTTCATACCAAATGGTGTCAATACTCCAGTAAAATTAGACACTTCCTCCCCATGATTATAAAACCATTGTGCAACCTTCCTGCGTGTATTGTTTATTAGTTTTGTAATTGGGAGTTCTCAAGTGTCCTTGAATAATGCATTCAGGCTTTCAGAATAATTCGTTGTCAGCATTGAGTACCTTCTACCAGGGAAATGTACATTGGCCCATTTGTTAGGTTCTATATTTTGCAGCCATCTATAAGCATTTGCATGTCTCTCTGACATAGTCTGCATTATTTGATCATATTGTATAATTGTATTTGCTCTTGCTGCTGCCCAAAACAATCCTAGTGCAGGTCTGTCACGTGTATCTGTAACAATATTACAAGATATGTGATAACAACAAAATCCATGGTGAGTAGTAGGATACACTTTACTCATTGTAGATAATATTTCATGATGTCTATCAGATATAATTGTCATACTTGATGGATCAACTGCAAGAAATATCTTTAGATGGTTTAAAAACCACTCCCAAGCTAGGTCACACTCTACCTCAGCAATTGCAAAGGCAACTGGAAGTAGATTTCCATTGTCATCTACTGATGTGGCCATCAATAAAACACCAGGATACTTGCCTCTTAAGTGTGTTGCATCAATTCCAATTAGTTTCCGAATATATGTTCTAAAAACTCTTCCACATGCACCAAATGTCCAAAAACATCGTTGGAAATTATGATAACCATTTGATTTCAATGCAACATATGTTTCTGGGTCTCTATATTTAAGCTCCCGTAAAAACCTAGGGAGATCACTATAATCCTTATCAAAATCACCTACCACCTTATTTAGAGCTTTTTGATGTGCATAATAGGCCTTTCTATATGATATATGCACTCCATATCGTGATTGCATTTCTCTCTATATGTTTATAGGTCTATACTTATCCGATGATACAAACTGATTTTCAATCTAAGAAGCTATAAAAGAAGATGTGCATGCAGGATGATCAGTCATATTCAAGGAAAGACCGCACTAGTGATGTTGTAAATATTTTGTAAACGTGAACTCAATATCTCCCCTTGCAATTATTGTCCATGTGCAATTTTCTCCTTGACAAATTGCTTTAACTCTAACTTTTCTTGTGTCCTTAATCTTGTATCTGAATCGTCTTTTCATAGCATACTCAGCAAGTGCGGCTTTAAAATATTTTTGCATTGTGTGAACCTACAATAAATATTTATGTTAGCACAATGTAGTTAAATTAAATTAATATTGAGAAAGTTAAAAATGCATTACCTGACCAACAAAAAATTCACTATGGTCAACTGGTTCAAGTATTTGCAATGGAACAAGTGAGTTCATTATATATGAATCTTCATCTATTGAAAATTCCTCTTCAAGATCGCTATATTCGTTAGTATTTACTGGCTCACTTAATGAATATTGCATATCATTTGCTAAGTAATCATCCTCAGATACATCCCTTTGAATTTTGACTTTCATTCTATTGTCATTAAATTCTTGTTCAGACCACGTATCCTCAAATAAATCTTGCAAACCTATAGTAGTATGACTTGTGTCTTCCTCAATACTAAGCGGCGCTTGTTCATTCAAATTGAATCTGTAATTGGTGGTCTCTTCGATATTCACCACACCACTAGAGAAAATTGAAGATATCATATTTGTAGTACTCATATTTATATTTAGATTATCACATAAGTATCGGTGTCGATTTTCTATTTCTGAATCAATAGATTACATCATAACTGATAGCATGTCATCACAAATTTCATCATCCCTGCATTGATACATTCAGCAATTAACAATATTGTGAGAAGAATTTTGTTAAGTTTGTGAATATTTACAAATCACTTTGCATGGGTGGAGGAGATTGATATCTCATAATATGTGTATCTTTCTAGTATTTTAGACTTTATCATTATAACAACAAACAACTTCTAAATAATAACCGCACTTTATATTACTATTTAAATTGTTAATACAGGTAACAAATTTAAAAATACCTAAACAATAATAGAAACCATGAAAGTCCAACTGCAAAACGACTTAAAACAATTAGTCATGTTAATCTATAGATAAGAAAAATACATTTACATTCACAATTTGGAATAAGTAAACATACATGTTGAGCCGATTAGAACTTAAAGCTTCATCCTCAATAAAATTTTAGATATCGGCAAGCTGTGAATTGGAAAATTAAAAATATATTGATCCCACATCGGAATAGTACTTTATATCTTAATGTCGGGTTTTGAAATTATAGAGTCGCTAAAGCTTCGTGTATAGGGAGGAGATGCCAAAGGGCTAGTGTAGACCATCGGAAACAAAGAAACCAAAGGTTAGGAGATTTAGAGTGATTTTAGGGTTACCGATATAAAGAAGAAGGTGCACAGTTCGTATTTCTCCTTCACCGTAGGCAGTGGTCAGAAAATGACACGGAACGGAGTGGTGCACACCGACGGAACATAATTGACAAATGCACCTTCGCCCTTCGCCCTTCGCCCTTCGCCCTTCGCCCTTCATGGTTTTATGATGACACGCCTCAGACGGAGCAGTGATTTCCTTCGCGGTAACATGGCTTGGAATCTGTGATGACGCAGCTCAAAGTGGGATTTCAGTTCGGACAAGCACGGGACGCACAAGCGGAGGAGCGGAGGGTAAATCCGAAAAGAGATACGTGATTAGGTCATTTTGAAACTTATGTATGTGTTTTCAGTATTTTCCAACTTAGAGAACTTGATTTAGTAAATTGTCGATCAAACAATGGTCAAACCATTGTCAAACATCAAAATACCACTCGAGTCAAACTTGAGTCCGATCAATCATTACCCGGGTCGATTGCACCAACAATCTCTCCAAAATATTGTCAAACATCAAAACACTACTCGAGTCCAACTCGAGTCTGGTCAATCATGACCTGGGTCGATTACACCAACAAGATGAAGATACCAAATTAAGATTTTGGGACGACCTATATGAAGTATTATAAAATATTCTGTTAAATGAAATGATTTTAATAGGAGGTGATTTAAATGGACATCTTAAAGTGAAAAATGAGGAATATGAGAGGGTGCATGGGGGTTATGGATTTGAAATAAAAAATAAAAAAGGTAAAACTATATTAGATTTTGCAATAGCATATGATCTTATATTTTTAAGAAAAGAAGAGTACTTGGTCATGTTCAAAAGTGGAAATAATAAATCACAAATTGACTTTATTATGGTTAGGAAGAGAGATAGAAAATTTTGAAAAGATTATAAAGTCATCCCCGGAGAAAGCTTAACTACCCAACATAGATTAGTAGTATTGGATATACACCTCAAATATAGTATTAATAGTAGAATTAAGTAGTGAAAGTTAAAGAATGAGAAATAAACCATATTTAAAGAGAATGTAGGAGTACAAGTATTAGATGAAATTACGATAACCCTAATACGACTTAGAATAAGATGGTATGAAAGTTGAAAATATTAGTTAAGAGCATACTCGGTGAATCAAAGGGACATGCACCACCAAATAAAGAATCTTGATGGTGGAATGAGAAAGTACAAGAGAAAGTGAAGGGAAAAAATGAACATCCTATAAAGAATTATATATTTGTAAGAATGAGAAAATTTTGAAAAAAATATACAATAACCAAGAAAGAGGCTAAGAAAGCAGTGAATGAAGTTAAGAATGAAATTTTTGAATAGTTATATCGAAAATTAGATACAAAAGAAGATGAAAGAGATATTTATAGAATAGCTAAAGTGAGATAGAGGGCATCAAAAGATCTTAATCAAATAAGATATATTAAAGATGAATGCAATAGGGTACTAGTAAATGATGAAATAAAAGAGCAGTGAAAGAGATATTTTATGAAGGTTTAAATGACCAACTTAATTTAGGTAATTTAAGTCAAATGAGTATAGAAATTTAAATTTTTATCATATAATTCAAATTTTAAAAGTAGAACAAGCTTTAAATGGAATGCAAAATGAAAAAAATCGTGGGACCAGATGATATTCTGATGGTTGTATGGAAGTGCCTAGGGAAACAAGGTATTGAATGACTTACAAAATTATTTAATATGATATTAAAAACAAAAACGATATCTGATCAATGGAGGATAAATACTCTAATTCCCTTATATAAGAATAAAGGAGATACACAAACTTGTACAAACTATAAAGGTATTAAACTAATGAGTCATACCATGAAACTTTAGGAAAAAGTAATAGAAAAAAATTAAGGAAGAAGAGCACGGTTCTTGAAAATTAATTTGGGTTCATACTAAGAAGGTCGACAATAAAAGTTATACATCTTCTCAGATAACTAATTGAAAAGTATCAGGAGCAAAAATAGGATCTACACATGGTATTCATTGACTTAGAAAAAACTTATGATAGAGTTCCAAGATAAATTATATGGATAATTCTAGAAAAGAGAGGTGTTAGTGTAACATATATTGAACTAATTAAGAATATGTATGAGGAAGTAACGACCAAAGTGAAGACTTCAAAAACATTTGCAATAAAGATAGGGTTATATCAAGGATCAACTCTAAGTCCCTATCTTCTTACACTAATCATTAATAAACTCACTGGACATATTCAAGACACATTACTATAGTACATGTTGTTTGCGGATGATATTATTTTGATAGATTAGACACGTGAATGAGTAAATACTAAATTAGAATTTTGGTGGAAAACACTAGAAGTGAAAGGTTTTAGGCTTAGTATAGTAAAGATGGAATATATGGAATTTAAGTGTATTAAGATAGGAGATGACGAGTTATATAAAACTGAGAGCTTTAAATATTTAGGATCATTTTTGTAAGGTGATGGAGGAATTGAGAGAGATGTCTGACATAGAATACAAGCAGGATGATTGAAATGGAGAAAAATATCGAGTATTTTATGTGATCATAAAGTACCTCTAAAATTGAAAGGGAAGCTTTATAAAATGACGGTTAGACTTGTTATGTTATAAGGTGTTGAATGTTAGGATACGACTCGAGCACATGAGCAAAAGATGAGAGTTGCATATATGAGGTTGTTAAGGTAGATGTATGGACATATGAGAATGGGCAGAATAAGAAATGAGAGGATTAAAGAGACAGTCAGAGTTGCATCTATTGAAGGAAATGTTGGTGCAATCGGCCCAGGTCACGATTGACCAGGACTCGAGCTTGACTCGAGAGATGTTTTGATATTTGACAAAAACATATGACAATGTGATTGTCATGGGAAAGTCCAAGTCTTGAGTACTTGGCATGAGAAGTCCAAGCATGGGTCTTGGCAATGGAAAGTCCAAGTGGGACACTTGACATTTGGGAAAGTCCAAGCATGGGTCTTGGCAATGTAAAGTCCAAGCATGAGTCTTGGCAAGGAAAAGTCCAAGCATGGGTCTTGGCATGGAAAGTTCAACATGGGTTGGCAAGGGAAAGTCCAAGCTTGAGTCTTGGTATTTGAGAAGTCCAAGGGGTTTGATATTGGCGGCGTAAAGTCCAAGCGGGAGTCTTGGCAGCATAAGTCCAATGGTTGGCAGCGTAAAGTCCAAGCGGAGTCTTGGCAGCGTAAGTCCAATGTGCCTTGGCGGTGTAGACACCGTTAGCATGACATAGTCGATGGAAGCACCTGAAGGCTAGCGTAATGCATGAACAAGTCATGGATGACTTGGAGGGATCCGAGAGGCGTGAGGCTGATGGAGGTGGCTAGAAGGCTTAGGTCTAGGCTAAGGGTGGTCTAGCAAGTATGGGGGAACCATACTTGGGTTAAAACCTCATGTTTGAGGTGTGCCAGTCGACTGGTGTCATGTGACAGTCGACTGGCATGAGTCAACTAGGGTTTGACTGCGGGAATTGGCCTAGCAGTCGACTGCCAGAGGTGGGCAGTCGACTGATTGGCCGAGCAATCGACTGATCGTGTGATCAGTCGACTAGTGCTCAATATTTTGGGCACAGAATGGAGTCTCACTTGATTGCTGGGGCTAGCAGTCGAGTGAAGGCTCAATCAGCCAACTGATGGACATGATCAGTCGACTGATATTCTATCCGTTGGATTTTTTCAACGTGGATTACACCGTTGTCTCACAGCAACAGTGTCATCAGTCGACTAATGGTCCCGAGCAGTCGACTGATCGGCAATTTCCAGCTCAGGCAGAAGCTTTAAATGGAGCTCAAGGAGGAGGAAATCAACAAGGTTTTTTGAGGTGTTTTGGAGCGAGTTGCTGCTGCAATTCAGGGTCTCCAAGTGCTACTCGATCAACCTAGCAAGCAAGCATTCAAAAGAGTTTTGTGTAAAGTTTTCTTTGCATCTCTTGTTGTATTTCATATTGTATTTACTTGTTGTATTTAGTTTATTATTGTAAACTATTGTAAGAGGTTTCTCCGCCTCCGACTTGTGTCGAGAAGGAGTTATTGCATAGTAGTGTGTGATTGGCATCGCTAGAGCTCTTTAGAGCTTGATCCGTAGAGTAGGAACCGTTCGATTCTTAACCACATTAAATATTTGTGTTTGCATGTTTGTCTATTTCGTTATTGTTATTTATTATTATTCTGTTGCACGCTAACGATTGTGTAGAGACGAATCCAATTGAATTCCATCTCACAACTAGCACGACGCTATTCACCCCCCCCCCCCTCTAGCGGTCAACATTTCCTCTACAATTGGTATTAAAGCCCGGGGCTCTTCTACAGACTAACCGCCGGGAGCTAAGACAAAGACGCTAGAGGGAAGAAGATGGATCTTCAAGAAAGATGGGGCGATGACATAACGATTCCACCCACCTTCGACCGCGAAAATTTTGCTTATTGAAAAGGTATGATGGAATATTTTCTAAGGTCAAATATAGAAAATTGGTTTACCGTGATTATAGGTTTCGATGCTCCAAGAGGAGAGAACGGAGAAATCCTCAAGATGAAGAGGTGGACCGAGGAGCAACGGCAAAAATTCAAGACAACCGTTAAGGTAACAAAAATGTTAGTTAATTTGATACCTAACAATATTTTGTCTAGATTAGGAAGCTATAGGGATGTCAAGGAGTTGTGGAACAAGTTGGTCAAGTTCTACGACAATCCCGAATCGGTCCAAGAAGACTTGGAAGAGGAGGAGACCGAAAAAGAAGCTTCATCATCCTCACAAGAAAGTGAGGGGTCAACCTCCAAATCGGTGGAAGAATAGGAAGAATTGGAGGAGACCTCCACTTCTAGGATTGAAGGAGAGGAGATTAGAGCATCCTCAACACCGGAGCAACAAGAAGAACCATCTACATTCGATCGAGAGGAAGAGCAAGCTCAAGAGACCCTCACCATCGAATTAGGTAACTCAAGCAATTTGGTTTTAAATAAAAAATATATAATATACTTTGAGTGTAGGGAAACCGGACACTATAAGAACAAGTGCCCAAAAAGAGTCAAGAAGGCTCCACCCGTGCCAAAGGTCAAGGAGATCGGTGCCTTAATGCAAAAAAGCAAGGAGCAAGTGATTTGCTTCAAATGTCGGCTACCGGGGCATTATAGGAGTCAATGCCCTAGGGGGAGCAAAAAGATATAAAATGGAGCATCACATGTAAGGGGAGCTAAGACTAACCCTAAGGTATATTTTAGTAATGCTCCTTCTAATTTGAATGTTAAAAAGCATGCTAGGAATTTCAATTCTCTTGCAATTTATCATGACAAGCATGCTAGGAACAATGAATATTGTTTAGGAGCTAAGAAGGTCAACCTTAGGAATAAGAAGAAATTTGGGACTAATATCCCTAAAAATAATTTATCTAAAGACAAATCTAGGTCAAATAATTCTAGACCAATTCTACCTAGGGAGACAATTAGAAAAGTACAAGAGCACCTAGGTTTTAACCCTAAATGGACTAGGCATATGCCTAGGAAAAACAATGCCCAAAGATTAAATCAAATTTCAAAAATTGGGCAATTAGAGGTTGAAAATCAAGCCTTGAGGTCAAGGCTTGAGAATATGGAAAAGACCCTTAGGATTATGCAAAACCAAATAAAAGGGTCAAATGGTCAAAGTCTAGGGTCTAGGTCCAAGAGTCAACACCTAGGGCCTAAGAGACAAGAGTCAACCAAGGGCAAGAAAGGTTTGGGTCACAAACCTAAGTCTAAAGTGGCTTATCATAGTGTTCCATTTGATTATGGAATACAAACTAGGTCTAGGAAGACCAAGGTTACTAGAAAAGTCATCCCTAAGGGTAACTAAGGTGTGTGCCTAGTGACTAGGGTTTCAAGGAAACCTAGGGAAGCCACTAAGAATATTACAAGGGGAGTCACCCCTAGAGTTAACCATGGCAAGACCCAAATGACCAAGGCTAACAAGCCTAGAAGGGTCATTAGGAAGGTATCTAGGGAGGTCATCCCTAAGGAATACCTAGTAAATCCTAGGAGCTCAAATAGATTTTGAGTTCCTAAGAGCGTGATCGATTCACGCTAGATGGGTTTAGGGTGTGCCAACTTTAAATGGAAGGGTAGTTAATCTAACCATAGTAAAGGTGGCACTTTAGGTGATTTTCAAGGTTATGTGATACCTTGGAAATAGGTTTGATCTTTGATCCTAAAAGATCTTAGGATGTGCCAATACATTTTTGGGACTATGAAAAATCAATTAAATTGGCACAATTTAGGTCTAGAGGTCATTGTGTGTCATTTTGGATTTTTGGCACATTTGGGAGAAAAGTAGCATTATGGCAAAATATACTTAATTATATCAAATGGCAACTAATTTTAAAATTTTAGGTATTCTTATACCTATACCTTTTATTTGTCATGCCTTGATTGCCATATAACATGTCATGTCATCCCTTGATTGCCTTTAATTTTTATCATTTATATGTCATGATTATGTGTAGGATTAAGGTTAATAATGTCATGTGTTTCTAGATTATATCATATGCCATGACATCATGATCATTGGTCATGTTTAATTATGTTATCATTTATGTCATGATCATTCATGTATTTAAGTTAATGAAAATTGATTCAAGGACAATGACATGACTTGAAGTCTCATTTATACGAGAATCAAGTAGAGTTGCCTTAGAAAATGCATGAGGCTTTAGTTTAAGATGAACCAAAACCCACATCTCACATCATATTGACTTGTATGTGTTTTCATACACCCTAGATACATGTGAGATGCTAGGATATGAGTTAAGTTCAAGGTGCATAGTTTTTGCATCTAGATGAACTAAAACTCATCTTATTTCATTTGTGGATCATTGGAAAAGCTTGTGTACAAGTCATGTACATTAAGCCCAAGGAATATGATCCAAAATAAGATTTTAAAAATATTTTAAAATCATTTTAGGAAACCTTGGTGAAGTCTATCTTTTGATAGCAATCACCATTGATGAAGTTGATACAAAGTGAGCTAAAACTTTGAAATTTTTCTTCACTTTTGAATTTTATATCAATTTTGATATTTTATGGGTAAAATATTTTTCTATCATTTTCACCCATTGTATTAATCATAAGTATTATACGTATGAATTTTCATGATTTTTCGATATACGTATAATTATTTATGAATTTTCAAAATCCATTTCTAATAATTGAAAATCGGATTTTTCGGTCGATCAACCCGCTTTGGTGGCGATCGATTGATAGAGTGGCGATCGATCTCGATAGAGTCATTCATCGTCGGATTCGATTTGAGAAAACAAGATTGTTTAGCCCATTTTCAGCCATGGTAAAGTTCCCTAACCACTTTTAACCCTAGGATATGCTTTGGGAAGCATTATAAAGGGTGAAAATCCATTGGATATGGATTAGGAGAGTTGTTAGGATGATGTATCAAATTTAAGGTGTGGAGAGTTCATGTTTGAACTTTGAACCTTATTTTTGACGGTTTAAAGTTCCTATTAGCTTAGGGACTTTCCAAGGACATTGTTGGTGTAATGGTCAAGAGGAAGCAAGCCTTTAGGGGGAGGTATCCATCAAGGGATGATGGATGGTATTTTTCCTTATGAAAGTGAAAATGGGATTTTGAGATACCCAATTTGGAAATTGGGAGAGTGTATAGGATTGTCTCTCTTGAGTGATATGTGACTTATCACTAGGAAGATAGTAGGCATCCTAGGTATTTTTGGACCAAGAGGGAGATTGTAAGATCTCATTGGATATGAGACATTGACCTCTTTGGGTGAACCTTTTTGATGTATGTCAAAAAGGGGGAGAAAGGTAAAATTACCAATTTGGGAAATTGGTAAGGGAATTTGAGTTAGTGTTCTAACTCAAAGGTATGTGTTTTTTTCAAACATCAAAAAGTGGAGATTGTTAGTGCAATCGGCCTAGGTCACGATTGACCAGGACTCGAGCTTGACTCGAGAGATGTTTTGATATTCGACAAAAACATATGACAATGTGATTGTCATGGGAAAGTCCAAGTCTTGAGTAATTGGCATGAGAAGTCCAAGCATGAGTCTTGGCAATGGAAAGTCCAAGTGGGACACTTGGCATTTGGGAAAGTCCAAGCATTGGTCTTGACAATGTAAAGTCCAAGCATGGGTCTTGGCAAGGAAAAGTCCAAGCATGGGTCTTGGCATGGAAAGTCCAACATGGGTTGACAAGGGAAAGTCCAAGCTTGAGTCTTGGCATTTGATAAGTCCAAGGGGTTTGATATTGGCGACGTAAAGTCCAAGCGGGAGTCTTGGCAACATAAGTCCAATGGTTGGCAGCGTAAATTCCAAGCGGAGTCTTGGCAGTGTAAGTCCAATGTGCCTTGGCGGTGTAGACATCGTTAGCATGACATAGCCGATGGAAGCATCTGAAGGCTAGCGCAATGGATGAACAAGTCATGGATGACTTGGAGGGATCCGAGAGGCGTGAGGCTGATGGAGGTGGCTAGAAGGCTTAGGTCTAGTGTAACGACCTGGCCCCTATTGGCGGAAATTCGACGACCCCTATTGGTCGACGACCGTCGCCCCTATTGGCCTGTCGTTACTCACTCTTCACCCACAGTGGGTTTGCCTTCAGATTGAACTCTAGACCTCCAGGCTAAGTACTAAAGTTTATGAATCCTGGTAACCAAGTGATCCTTGATCACTTGGTTACCAGGATTCATAAACTTTAGTACTTAGCCTGGAGGTCTAGAGTTCGAATCATGGGGAAGGCAAAAACCCACTTCCAGGGGTGGGAAGACCAGGTGAGTAACGATATGCCAACAGGGGCGACGGTCGTCGACCAATAGGGGTCGCCGAATTTCCGCCAATAGGGGTCGGGTCGTTACATCTAGGCTAAGGGTAGTCTAGCAAGTATGGGGAAACTATACTTGGGTTAAAACCTCATGTTTGAGGTGTGTCATTGGATCGGGTGTCATGTGGCGATGACCGCATGAGTCAACTAGGGTTTGATGGAATTGGCCTAGCATGATCGCGAGGTGGGCGGCGACTAATTGTCGAGAAGTCGATCGATCGTGTGATCGATCGGTACCGGTGCTCGATATTCGAGACAGATGAGTCTCACTCGACTGCTAGGGCTAGCAGTCGAGTGAAGGCTCGATCGGTTGATTGATGGGCATGATCAGTCGACTGATGTCCTATCCGTTGGATTTTTTCAGCGTGGATTACACCGTTGTCTCACAGCAATAGTGTCATCAGTCGACTGATCGGCGATTTCTAGCCCAGGCAGAAGCTTTAAATGGAGCTCGAGGAGGAGGAAATCAACAAGGTTCTTTGAGGTGTTTTGGGGCGAGTTGCTGCTGCAATTCAGGGTCTCCAAGTGCTACTCGATCAACCTAGCAAGCAAGCATTCAAAAGAGTTTTGTGTAAAGTTTTCTTTGTATCTCTTGTTGTATTTCATATTGTATTTGCTTGTTGTATTTAGTTTATTATTGTAAACTATTGTAAGAGGTTTCTCCTCCTCCGACTTGTGTCGAGAAGGAGTTATTTCATAGTGGTGTGTGATTGGCATCGCTAGAGCTCTTTAGAGCTCGATCCGTGGAGTAGGAACTGTTCGGTTCCGAACCATGTTAAATACTTGTGTTTGCGTGTTTGTCTATTTTTTTATTGATATTTATTATTATTCCGCTGCGCGCTAACGATTGTGTAGAGATGAATGCAATTGAATTCCATCTTGCAACTAGCACGACGTTATTCACCCCCCCCCCTCTAGCGGTCAACATTTCCTCTACAGGAAAACTCTGAAAGACACGTTTAAGGTGATACGAATATGTATTTAGACGACCAATAAATGTTCTAATTCGGCGATGTAAAATAATGACAAATATATATACCAAACGAGGAAGAGGAAGACAAAAAAAGATTTGGTTAGTAATAATAAAACACGATAAAATTTATTTAAGTATAGATGATGATATAGTAGAGGATAGGACCCAATGACATAGAAGGATATGTTAGTGTCAGTCCTTAGTATCAATCATGAGATGATTGATTAGGGATCATATGTATCATATTTCATTAATAACAGGCAAAGATTGATTATTATATTTACTTTATGCGTGTGCCAACTAAGTAAATATAATAATGCCCTTGAATAGTAGGTTCTAATCTACAGTATATCAATTGGTAGAATTGATTATGAGAAGCTATAGAGAACACTATACTTAAACATTCCTAGTCAAGTATTGTATTAATAGACAAAGGAATATATTAATATATTGAGACTAGCATGTAGGTCAATGGATGACTTGATCCCACAAGTCATGGATATGTGATATCATATTGACACATAGGTATATATATTGGAGAATATATGTACTGAATTGACCCATCATGAGAAAGTGTCATGGATCATTATATGAGTGTCATATACTTTCTCATGTGACTATTGGTATGAATAGTCCTTAGACCTGAAGTCATTACGGTTCTCTACATAAGGAGTTATATACTTTGGTATCGTCTAACATCACCCGTAACAGGGTGCACTATAACGGCGATTGTTGGGTATGTAGCAAATCATGCGGAGGGATGTGAGTGATGTAGATGAGATCTATCCCCCCCCCCCCCATATGACGGGAGTGATATCTTTGGCCTCTTGATAGAGTATGACCACAAAATGCATGGTCATGCTCAAATGAGTCAATATGAGATATTGAGCTCATTTGTTTGAGTGAGTCTACTTGGGGATCAAGAAACATAAAGATCGATAAGGGGATGATACAGTCTATGCCTCATTGATCGATCTAAGATATCAAGGATAGAAGGGCACCATCATACATGATAATAGTCACGGAAAGGTTGTCGGATCTCGACTTTCTTGTAACTTGGATAGCAATGATGTATTGCTAGATACCACTTATTGCTTATGCGTCTAAAAGGGATTTTAGACACATTGCCAACATTACAAGAGCTTATTGGGTCACACACAAATGACATTCTATTTTGGAGATGGTTTCTTTTAGTTTGACTAAAAGAACAATTGAGCAAATGGCCAAGACTTGAGTTAGACTCAAGCTGGTTGAACTTGAGTTAGACTCAAGTTAAACCATGGAAGATGATTCATCATGCAAGAGAATACCAAAGGTCTTGGTATTCATGATGAGGAGATGAGAGGTTTTATGCATTGATGAAAGAGAATACCAAGGGTCATAGTATTCATTAGGAGATAAGGAAGTTGATGGCTTGGTGGTTTTTTGGATATGATTTCAACGTGAAAGCAAAAGGGTGCTTTCGTGTTTTGGACGTGCAAGCCAAGAGCTCCTCTCCTTCTTCCCCTTCTTTTCTTCCAAGTGTTCTAGTGGTTTGCTGGGGTTGCTAGCACAACGTGACTCCAACACTACTGAGTGTTAGTGTGGATATCGTGGAGATATGGTTGTCCTTGCCGTATAGAGATCCGAGAGTGCTTGGATTAGCGGGATTGCGAAGAACTCGCATCGAAGGTATACTTCTTCCTCTAGATAAGATCTAGACAAAGTAGGATAATCGAAACGATTTATATGTTTTGCATGGATCTCTGGAGGGATTCGATTTATATTTTATTTCCACTATGGTTGTGCGAAGTATTTGCCCACGATATTGTGAATGTCACGATCCGAATTTTCCCTACAGGATCCATATAGTCGGCCCTATCTAGTGGGATAAGGCTTGTTGGTTGTTGTTGTTGGTGGTGGTGGTGGTGGTGGTGATGGTGTTGGTGTTGTTATATTTGGTTGCATATACTTATAAAGAATAAATTATAAGAGGTTTCTTCATTTCCGAAAGGTACTTGATAAGGAGAAAGGATAATGGATCTATTGTTAGGAGTTAAACTGTGGAGTATGAACTAGAGATTTTGAATCATATAAAACAATTTGTGTTTGTGATGCTTGTACTTATTTTATATTTTATTTTCTCTATATTTATTAACGTGTTGTAAATAAGTATGCAATCGATGATCAAATCACGAATACTATTTGTCTCCTAGCGACATCATGGTCCCAATAATATACAACAAAATAATTAAAGTAATGACACATACGCTAACATATTCGATGTAATGCAATTTAAAACTCTTACTCTTACTCCACATTCTATACTTTTTCGATGCATTACTAAAAGCCTCAGTGGTTTATCTTATTCATGGACTTTCTTCAGAGGTAGAGAAATCTTTTATAAACTTTCTTACAATATGAACAATAGAAACTAAGAAAAATAAGGCTTAGGATTACACTAAAGAGAGCTTAAAATATGAATGCAAATAAGTTTGAAAGTTAGCCTTCAAATGTTCATGTTGTTCTCCTTTTATAGTCTTCCAACATCTACAACTTCAATTGCTCGTTTGTTATTCTGTCAAGCTACAACTCTTTTTTTAGCTGGCACCAGGTATCCAAGCCTCTTTGGCCCGACTAATCCTGGGGGTGGTTTGTCCATCTCCACGAAAGTTTCTCATCGGCCACCAAGATAAATCGAGGAACGCTCACAGCGGACAGCCCAACAACCGAGCTTTCTTAGGCCCAACACTCCATTTGGAGGAAATTTCTGTAAATGTGACACAGCTGGAGTTCGAATTTTAGATGTTTGAGAAACTGCATGGATACCCAGTCACTACGCACATATCATTGAAACATAGAGCCCAATAGCTACAACTTCAAATGTATCATTAGTTGATTATTTTTATAATCACAATAGCTCTCAATTTACCCATGGCTATTCTAATAGACTATTTTCTTATGACCTTTAGGTTTGTGTTAAATTAGTGGCTACTTATTTTTTTTTATCATCAATCGACTAAAATTTATCATATGTTGACTAACTCTAGATTAGTCTACTGTCTAGTCGACTCAACCATAAATAGAAAAAAATTATTTACTATTTGATCGACTTGAGTGACTACTTAGTGTTGGATCGAGAAGCGTCGCTAGAGGGGGGGGTGAATAGCGATCGTAAAACTTTCGTTTTCGTTTGTTCGATACGCAAAGTAAACGAGTAAACACAGCGGAAAATAAAATGACACGTTTATTTTACTTGGTTCACAACCCAGTGGTTGCTACTCCAAGGCCCTATCGGTCCTTGACCGCGTACGGAGGGCAAAGCACTATAACGTCTCCTCCTCGTTGGAGGTAGGAGACAACGATCACAAAATCCGAAAGTACGAGGATGAGGCAACAAGCCTACCTCACCTCGTTACAAAAAAAACAACGAATACAATAATAAAAAGTATTACTAGATGCTGCTGCCGACGAAGAAGATCTGAGGTTGTCGTCGCGTCGACGTTATGACGGTGTTGAAGCGTTGGCGTTGTAGGAGCACTTGATGAATAATTGATGTGTTTTGGAGTGGAATCCTCCCCTCCTTTTATAGACTTTGGCCTCTGATATTGTCTCCTATTTCTATGGATCGGATCATGGATTTTTCCAAATTTTATCGCTGGCGGCCGCGCCAAACGTTATCCGCTTTGACATAGCGCCAAAAGGCCGAAGTCGTCGCCATCACGATCGATGCCTCTCATCACGATCGATGACGATCGATGCATCTCATCACCAATGATAATGATCGCCCAATGTCCGAATGATCGCACACCGCCACTTCCCTGCAGTAAGAGATTAGCTCGGAAAATGATAAATATGACGGTTTCTAACCGTCCGATCTCGACCTAGACCTTCCACAGGAAGTCTTAGTCGAATCGTCGCCTACGGTCGTCCCCGTAAAGAGGACACGACCTTATAATCTCTCACTCACACGAGCTTACCTCGATAGTAGCTCTCGCTTCCGGCCTTCCACTCGATTCCTTCGGCTCCCTCCGAATTCACTCAAGTGTCGCCCGACCACCACGGCTTCCTCCGGGTGTCGCTAGCCTTCAGCTCCAGCTTTAGTACTTTTCTGCACACTTGATTTAGCTCGTGAGATAACAATATAAACTTAACTTTGTGTCTTTGCCATAATCAAAACACAGGTTCGATTATCTAGTGCCCCTGCACCAACACTTAGTCGACTCAACCACCATCAATCGACTAGAATATATTATTAGTTAATGGACTTCATGTCACTCGAATTTTCAATCTACTTAGCCACCAATAAAAATATATTATTCATTGGTTGAACAACTTAAGACAACTACTTAGTCAACTCAACCACCAGTTGATTAAAAACTATACTTGGTTAATTAAATTATTGACAATGATAGTATTAGATTAAATTGAAGACTATCCTCTCTCTCTCCTAGAAACAAGTCTCTTAAGGCTACGTTTGATACGGAATAATCAAACTTATATATGGCTATGTTTGGTACGGGGTAATGTAATCAACCTTGTAATGTAATCAAGTTTGTAATGTAATGTAATGTAATATAATGTGTATTACATTACTGTGTTTGGTTAGCGATTGATGTGTAATCTTTGATTACAAAAATGATTACATTCGTTTGTTTGGTATCCATATTTGTTATAAGGAATGTAATTCATATTATTATAAAATGACAAAAATACCCTTATAAGGTTGTCGCCGATCGCCGGTGGGCACCGGTCGATCGTCGCCCGATCGCCGGTCGTCGGTCGCCATCGGTCGGTCGTCGATCGTCGATCGCCGTCGATGCGTGTCATGCCGGTCGCCGGTCACGCCGATCGGTCGTGCCGCCGATCACGATCACGATCGCCATGTAAAATACTGAAATTTAAAATACGAAATTAAATGGCCAAAATTTCGGGGAAATAATCCTAGGGATTATTTTCGAGATTTTTAAGAATTTTTCTGGATTTAATCGGAGGTCGTACGAGAAAATTTCGGGGATAAACTTAACAGGCTTTTAAAGGACCTATTTGGACTAGTTAATAGGATTAATAAACTCAGGTTTTTACTTTCTAATTCCCGTTCTTTTTCTCCCCGCCGCGTTGGTTTCTCTCGCGCGACCCCCTCTTCTCCCGACCTCGCGCAACTGCCGTCGTTCCCACACTTTTTCCCGAGCCCCTCTTCTCTCGGCGATTGCTTCTCTGCCGACGATCAGGACTCGCCGGCTTCTCCTCCTCGCCTTGGACCGCCGCGCGATGCCCCTCTTTCTCCGCGGCCGCGCGACGCCCTTCTTCTTCTCCGCAGGCACCGGCTCCTTTGTCACTGACGCCGCCGGTTTCGCCTGTAGCCTCCGGATCGCCGTCGCCGTAGCCCTCTCTGCCACCGATGTCGCCGCCTGAGACCTTGCGGTTGGTTGTTCCTCCTCAAGCGTCGGCAAGTGCTCGCCTTCCTTATGCCAAGGCCGCTGCCGCTCGCCCGAGCCCCACACGTCGACGACCAGGCCGTCGTTGCTCGCCGAGACGCACACGCCGCCTCCATCCACGACATCCTCCGCCGACTCCTCTGCTACTGTCGTTGCTGCAGTGCCTTCCATCGCCGGATTGAGGGGGGGTGTCACGGTCACTTGTTGTCGAAGCAAGATCGTCGTGTGGGGTGCTAGGGCAGCAGCAGGAAATTCCGGTGAACAGGGGACAGGAGAAGGAAGGGCTGCCGAGGGACTTCTAAGGAAGGTAAGCGGTATTTACAATTTTAATGTGAGTACTGATAAATTTCTTTACTGCTGTGTGTGGATATCTGTGATGAAATTGGTGATTAGGGGTCAGGTGTGTTGATGTCGACTGTGAATTGGAGGTTGCGACCGCGTAGCTATGAGTGAGAGAAGAAGGTTTATTTGAGCTGTGTGTATGTCACCTAGGGTTAGGTTGGATTTATACTTCTGATTCGGTGTGATGATGATCGGTTCTGTAATTCAGTATGGAGGATTGATTAGGTTGAATAGGATAATTAAATCAATCTGGTGGATCGGATATGAGGTCGAGGTAGGATTCGATTCGATCATTTGTTGTGAGATGGATAATAGTTTCATATGATGAGTATTGATCATGGTGAGATTAATTGCAAGGATATGTTCTTGGATTGAGGAGTTAATCACAATTTGTGATCTACGGGTTGAGGGTCTATTTGGGGATACATAGTAGTAATTTAGCACGTTGTCGTGTGCTTGGATTTGATGGATTTACTTTGGATTAATTGGTTATGGAAGGAATCGATTAGTATTTGATTTGTCGGTGAATGGTATTTTGTGCTTAACAATAGTTATGCATTATGCAGGTTTCGGTCACGAGGCAGGATCACGGTCGTGACGATCTGGTTCTCTTTGCGGATAATTGGCAGGCGGGTATTTTGACTTATCTTTTAGATATAGTCATTGTTGATATGCTAGTTAGGATAGCTTACAATAATTTTTCATATTTATATGCCTGGTATGCTTTTGGTGCCTACTAGATACATGCATGTGATAGGATATGATTATATTTCCCTGTTTAATTTGGATCATAGTACATGGATCAGGGATATGTACATATTGATTGTACATATTATTCGGATAGGTATTTTGAGGATTTACATGCTTTAGTATCATGCACCATTTTTGCATGATTGCATGCTGGCTGGACAGGGTTCCATTATTGTTGAGCCCGCAGCCATATTACATGCACACCTTGTTAGTGGTACATCGAGGAGGTGTGTGCGATTGCTGTCGACTCCATTCATTGGTTCGCTCATGGGTAGCGATGAGGCAGCGTGGTAGCGGGCAGGGATCCCTCCTCTGGTCTATGACACCGGGAGATGAGAGCTTAGCTCCCCCACTATGTTTGGGGTAGGAGGATAGGTGTACTCCGACAGCATCCTGTCCACTCGGTCACTCAGGAGCAGTGATGGCAGAGTGCACAGTTGTCATAGCCCTACCCACTCGGCTTCACCATCGCGTGTGAGGCGGCTGACTGGCGTCAGGGGTGACCATGTCATTGGCACGGCATGCACTTTGCACAGATTGCATTTGTATTGTGTTTGCTGCATTTGTATTGATGCCTTGGATGTGCATATGATTGTCATGCATACAGGATACATGTTTATATATGGTCAGGACTTTATTACTTCTAGTCAGGCACATGCTCCTATATCAGGGTAGGAGATTCAGGTAAGTACAGTCATTTTGTATTTCTTGCTTGCATACCCTATTTATGTGAGACTGTACTGGCATGATATTTTTATTGTTAGCTATACCTTACTTTGCATATCTACTATACCCGCAGAGTTCTTTGAACTCACCCCGTTGATTATATCTATTTCAGGATGAAGCTGTCAGGAGAGTCCAGCTGCCAAACCCCCTCGTCGTGGAAGTGTATTTGGTTATTTGTTTTTTTTTGTTTTGGATATCTTGTTTAGAAGATATATTTTGGACTGGAATTGGATTTATGTATTCGTGGATTTTTAGTGTCCTTATGGACCTCTGTTCGGAGTTTTGTTCGGGATTGGATTTTGGTTGAGTATTCCTGCCCAGATGGTAGAAGGGGTAGGTTTATATGTGATATACTTTTGATTAGGTCATTTGTTTGTTGGCCTGAGGCCTAATTATACTCTGCGTGTGTTGTTTGGATTCCGGTCGTGTTGACCGATGTATGTGGCCGTGTAGGCCTTGTATGTAAATTTGGGATTGTCGCCCGTACAGTGGAGATGCTGCCGAATTTTCGTCTGGCAAGGTCTCCTTCGGGGCGTGACAATTTATTTGGTATCAGAGCGCCTAGGTTTTCGAGTTCCTACGGGTTTTTGGATTTTTCGGAGTTCGCCATGTTTGGCAGGTTTTACGAGGCAATCTGGAAATTTTGGATTGGTATGGATTTCCGACGATTTTTATGTTTCGAAAATTCGAGGATTTTTGACGAGGTTAATATGGGGTTTTGGCGGCGACGGGACCTCTCCTGCGACAAAATAGGTATGATGATTAATTTATATGTTATTACTTCTAGTAATATCTGTTCTAGTAACATCTGTAATAATTTAACAGATATGAGATGAGGTGAGCGTGCTCCTGCACCGAGACGTAGTGCAGGGTAACCACGCAAGAGGGCAGTGAGATCTCTGGCTATGGAGTTGCCAGAAGGGTCTATAGAGTTTTGACTCATGTGCAGACTCGTAGTAGGGGTCGCCCACCAAGGTGACCAGCCGGAGTTGTCGTAGTGTTTATACTCCAGGTTAGATTGGCTATGTGTTAAGTGGATAATAGGAAATAACATTTAAGTGTGTTGGTCACTATTTGTAATCGTAGATGGAGTTGACCACAAATGACTTGTTCAGTTTGTGAGTCTTGGACCTGTGACGAAAAGATGCATTGCCTTTTTGAGAGTATCGTCTGAAAGCGACGAGTCAAGTCGTCACATTGGTTGTGGAAATCAAGGACTACAGTGTTAGAGATTTTCACTGATTATGCTAGCGATTATTACTCAGGCAATGGACAAAGAATGTATACTATTGTTGATACAAATCCTTGGAGGTTTAAGTTACGGTTCCATAGGGATTTTGATCCTTGAGCGACTTGAGCCTTAGATTGATAACATTGAAGTGCGATAAGTACCTAAGCAGTATTTATATAGGAGTGGAGATAGTTTCTTACTATTGCAATGATCAAGTTGTTACTTGGTGGAATATGTAGAAGAATTTTGGGAAAATAATCCATTACGGGATCATGGGTTCAGGATGTTTTCGGAAGACAATATTTCCTTATGCTATTTTTGTATGACTCATTGTTGAGGAATTCTTGAGCCTTTAGTTGAGTGATAAATTGTTAATGGATTTCACTATAGAGTTTATTAGAATTACAGAGTTTACCCCCACTTAAGGGCTCAAGATAGTGATTGAGTTGTTTGCGATCACCCACAATTTATTGGCTTACATTTGGATTAGGATAGTTGGATATTCCATCAGTTCCTATCGGGAGGCATTAGGGTGAGTCATATTTATGAAAATGACACTGCAGCAAGTGTCTCAAGATAATGGTGTAGTCGATCTAGTGATAATAACCTACACTTCTGATAAGGCAACCATAAGTCGTGAACGAGGTCTTTTAGCTAAATTCACGTGGCATTATGTCACTCCCATGTTGATGCTTGATATTGATCAGGTTGTTGCTAGAGGTGGTAATTTGATGTTGATGATGAAAGTTTACAATCTCTTGAGTGATTGAGGGTTTAGTTGGAATTTTAGTTTATTTTGGTAGGTGATCAAGGCTCTGTCTTGAGAATGAAGGATTTATGAAACACTTCAATTTCCCAACGGAAAACAGGAATATGGATTAAAGCTTTTACCTCAGATTTATATGGTTCTTGAGGTAAATGAGAGGAAGAGGTGTACACCTAGATTCATACAGTTACCGAATTCTTATTCTAGGTCACTGTGAAATAGGGAATCCGTTAAGAGCAGAACTTGGATGAGTTTGCATCTTTACTCGAAAGGAATTGTTGATGGTTGAAGGATTGGTCATTGAGGTAGTACTATAGTTTACTTTACTTGATGATATATTGAGAGATACAGGTGTTTACAGATATCTGTGGTTAAAACATGTACAGATAGGATTAAATGGATGTCTATATTTGGATCATATGGATTAATTGTGTTTCCACCGACAGGTGAGATGTTGAGATGATTACAGTGATGATTATTAGAGGGGTATGATATTGATTTTGGATGTTTAGAGGTTGATTGATGGAAATGTTATATTATAGTGAGAGAGTTGACTTAATTGTTTTATAGTTGACTTGGTTGATATGATGTGAATATCTGGATATTAACTTGGAGGTTATGCTTGTGACATGATGATATAAGAAGGTCTCTCGGATGCCTGTATAATTCGAGAGTAATCAGATGTAGTGTTGGATGAATTTCTAGGTTTGCCGCTGTACAGGCAAGTAGAGTAGGCGATCGGAGTGATTTCAGAAATAGTTTCGATATCGAAGATCCCCTACTGTGAGATACTTTATTTGGTACTGAGGTAATGTTATTTTACGAGCTAAATGTTTGTACTTATGGTGCTTTGGCTGAGGGCTAGTGTAAAGCACACAAGGTTGTTGAAGCTCGTAATATACTCAAGGCGATGCCATCAAATTGGCTGAGCGCCAAATCGAGTTGCTTAGATACCGTCATCGATCGGTCTTTCAAAGTTGACAAGGTTGATGGTGCCGAGAGGTATTTGTAAGAATGACGATTTTTCAGGAGATAATTTAGTTGGTAGCAGTGTTGCTGAACACTATGGGAATTGGAAGAATCTAAATTCCAATTATAGGAGTTGTTGGATGGGTTATTTATTTGTCCCAGTATTTTATTTCTTGAGAAGCTCTGGAATTCATTGTTCAATGAGAGATGAACATTTGAGGTTATACATCGATTATCGATGATGAAATGCGGTAGTGGTAGAAGGAAATGAATATCCTTCATGGGGGATTGAGGATCTATTTAGATCAGCTATAGGACACCTGTGTATACTCTAGGATTGATTTATGATTGGTGTGTTGATATTGTAGTGACAGGGTGTCATACAATTATCAAAGTTATAGGGATGATTGATATATCATCAGCCTAGAGTAAAGAGGATGCAGGTGTATAGTGATGACAATTTCATACTTGGTATGAATTGTACGAGGTTTGATTATCTTGTTTGACTTATGATGACTTAGTCATCCAGGGATTTAGGAAATCGTGTATTCTGGACACGATTGGATCATTTATGATGGTGGCAGTTGGAGTTGAGCACTCGGCCATTGTAGATGATGGTTTTCTGGTATTGATTTGATTTTTTTTCATAAATATAGATAGGATTCTCTAGTGGTTCTACACCGCTGATTGGTGATGAAATTTACTTGGTCTGAAGCTTGTGAAACTAGTTTCAGGGCTCAGACGATGGTTGACTTTTACACTAGAGTTGTTTGATCATTCTCGGGTGGAAGGAAGGGTATTGTATGCGGATGCAATGTTTCAAAGAATGGAGTGTTTCTGAATTAGTTGATTGAGACGTATCCCATGGTTACGTCAAAAGAGGAACTACGAGATGGGTTGTCATATATATATATGGCGTGGACTTAGCAGATGTTATTTTGCTTTGTAGAGGTGAGGAGTAGGAATGCTCATGGAGTTTTAGCTAGCTACTAAGTAGTTAGTTGCCTAGAGTTGTTAGAACAAGGAAAGTTGCAACTAGGGATCCCTGTTGGGATGATAGAGAGCATCTACCATAGAGTTGTACTTTTGCTCTACTGGTTCAGAATTAGTGATATTGGAATTTGTATGTAGTAGGTGGCTAGATAGCTACCTGGCATCTTGACTGGCTATGAGTCCTGATTGTGGTAGCATGTCGTTGCCCGTAAGTAGTGCCTTTTGTGTTACCTGGAGAGCCACGAGGCTTTATCATGATATTTTGATAAGTATTGCTGAAGATTGCAATAGGTTTTATATGTTGCAGATGTATAGGATTGTATTCGGAAAATAGTAAGTATTGAAACGTTCTCCGTGGTGGAACGTCATGTGGAACTTAGTTGATTTGGAAGTCTGGTGTTCAGTGTGTCAACTAGTAAAGGTGGAATGCTAATAATCAGCAAGGTTACTGTACCGAGATTATTCGAATTTGAAAAGGACTTAGTATGATTAGCTAAGTCCGCCATTTTCATTCGATCCATACGATGAGTTGCTTGGATCGCCGATAGGTTATATTGTACGAAGATTTCCAGGCTCATGGAGTATCTTCGAGTATTTGATGCGATAGCGATTCAAGATTTACCTTAGGATTATGGTAAAGTCTTTAATAGTCACTTGACATAGAGCCCACCTGTACGCTAAGTACTTATGATAGGTGGTCGATATATGAAGATACTATTCATACTTTGGAAGGGTCGCTAGAAGCAAGTGTGATTTGATGTTAAGGATATCAAGAACCCACTTAGTCACTTGAGGTGTGACTTGTCTCCAGATGCTTGAGATGGTTGTTGGGACATCTCGTACTAATATACGAGTAGAAAATTTGGGGACCAAATTTTTATTAGTGGGGGAAAATATAAAATACTGAAATTTAAAATACGAAATTAAATGGCCAAAATTTCGGGGAAATAATCCTAGGGATTATTTTCAAGATTTTTAGGAATTTTTCTGGATTTAATCGGAGGTCGTACGAGAAAATTTTGGGGATAAACTTAACAGGCTTTAAAAGGACCTATTTGGACTAGTTAATAGGATTAATAAACTCAGGTTTTTACTTCTAATTCCCGATCTTTTTCTCCCCGCCGCGTCGGTTTCTCTCGCGCGACCCCCTCTTCTCCCGACCTCGCACAACTGCCGCCGTTCCCACACTTTTTCCCGAGCCCCTCTTCTCTCGGCGATTGCTTCTCTGCCGACGATCAGGACTCGCCGGCTTCTCCTCCTCGCCTTGGACCGCCGCGCGATGCCCCTCTTTCTCCGCCTCCTTCTTCTTCTTCTCCGCAGACCGGCTCCTTTGTCGACGCACGGTTCACTCAGCCTCCGGATCGCCGTCGCCGTAGCCCTCTCTGCCACCGATGTCGCCGCCTGAGACCTTGCGGTTGGTTGTTCCTCCTCAAGCGTCGGCAAGTGCTCGCCTTCCTTATGCCAAGGCCGCTGCCGCCCGAGCCCTGCGTCACGACCGGTAGTCGTTGCTCGCCGAGACGCACACGCCGCCTCCATCCGCGACATCCTCCGCCGACTCCTTTGCTACTGTCGCCGCTGCAGTGCCTTCCATCGCCGGATTGAGGGGGGGTGTCACGGTCACTTGTTGTCGAAGCAAGATCGTCGTGTGGGGTGCTAGGGCAGCAGCAGGAAATTCCGGTGAACAGGGGACAGGAGAAGGAAGGGCTGCCGAGGGACTTCTAAGGAAGGTAAGCGGTATTTACAATTTTAATGTGAGTACTGATAAATTTCTTTACTGCTGTGTGTGGATATCTGTGATGAAATTGGTGATTAGGGGTCAGGTGTGTTGATGTCGACTGTGAATTGGAGGTTGCGACCGCGTAGCTATGAGTGAGAGAAGAAGGTTTATTTGAGCTGTGTGTATGTCACCTAGGGTTAGGTTGGATTTATACTTCTGATTCGGTGTGATGATGATCGGTTCTGTAATTCAGTATGGAGGATTGATTAGGTTGAATAGGATAATTAAATCAATCTGGTGGATCGGATATGAGGTCGAGGTAGGATTCGATTCGATCATTTGTTGTGAGATGGATAATAGTTTCATATGATGAGTATTGATCATGGTGAGATTAATTGCAAGGATATGTTCTTGGATTGAGGAGTTAATCACAATTTGTGATCTATGGGTTGAGGGTCTATTTGGGGATACATAGTAGTAATTTAGCACGTTGTCGTGTGCTTGGATTTGATGGATTTACTTTGGATTAATTGGTTATGGAAGGAATCGATTAGTATTTGATTTGTCGGTGAATGGTATTTTGTGCTTAACAATAGTTATGCATTATGCAGGTTTCGGTCACGAGGCAAGATCACGGTCGTGACGATCTGGTTCTCTTTGCGGATAATTGGCAGGCGGGTATTTTGACTTATCTTTTAGATATAGTCATTGTTGATATGCTAGTTAGGATAGCTTACAATAATTTTTCATGTTTATATGTCTGGTATGCTTTTGGTGCCTACTAGATACATGCATGTGATAGGATATGATTATATTTCCCTGTTTGATTTGGATCATAGTACATGGATCAAGGATATGTACATATTGATTGTACATATTATTTGGATAGGTATTTTGAGGATTTACATGCTTTAGTATCATGCATCATTTTTGCATGATTGCATGCTGGCTGGACGGGGTTCCATTATTGTTGAGCCCGCAGGCAGTTACATGACCTGCACACACTGCCACTCATGGGTTAGTGGTACATCAGGAGGGTGTGTGTAGTTTCTCTGTCAGGCTCCGCTGGTCCGCTCATGGGTAGCGATGAGGCAGCATGGTAGCGGGCAGGGATCCCTCCTCTGGTTTATGACACCGGGAGATGAGAGCTTAGCTCCCCCACTATGTTTGGGGCAGGAGGATAGGTGTACTCCGACAGCATCCTGTCCACTCGGTCACTCAGGAGCAGTGATGGCAGAGTGCACAGTTGTCATAGCCCTTCCCACTCGGCTTCACCATCGCGTGTGAGGCGGCTGACTGGCGTCAGGGGTGACCATGTCATTGGCACGGCATGCACTTTGCACAGATTGCATTTGTATTGTGTTTGCTGCATTTGTATTGATGCCTTGGATGTGCATATGATTGTCATGCATACAGGATACATGTTTATATATGGTCAGGACTTTATTACTTCTAGTTAGGCACATGCTCCTATATCAGGGTAGGAGATTCAGGTAAGTACAATCATTTTGTATTTCTTGCTTGCATACCTTATTTATGTGAGACTGTACTGGCATGATATTTTTATTGTTAGCTATACCTTACTTTGCATATCTACTATACCCGCAGAGTTCTTTGAACTCACCCCGTTGATTATATCTATTTCAGGATGAAGCTGTCAGGAGAGTCCAGCTGCCAAACCCCCTCGTCGTGGAAGTGTATTTGGTTATTTGTTTTTTTTGGTTTTGGATATCTTGTTTAGAAGATATATTTTGGACTGGAATTGGATTTATGTATTCGTGGATTTTTGGTGTCCTTATGGACCTCTGTTCGGAGTTTTGTTCGGGATTGGATTTTGGTTGAGTATTCCTGCCCATATGGCAGAAGGGGTAGGTTTATATGTGATATACTTTTGATTAGGTCATTTGTTTGTTGGCCTGAGGCCTAATTATACTCTGCGTGTGTTGTTTGGATTCCGGTCGTGTTGACCGATGTATATGGCCGTGTAGGCCTTGTATGTAAATTTGGGATTGTCGCGTCTGGCGGAGATCTTTGCCGATTTTTGCGCGAGTCTCCTTCGGGGCGTGACAATTTATTTGGTAGATCACTTGGTTACCAGGATTCATAAACTTTAGTACTTAGCCTGGAGGTCTAGAGTTCGAATCCTGGGGAAGGCAAAAACCCACTTCCAGGGGTGGGAAGTCCGGGTGAGTAACGACGGGCCAACAGGGGCGACGGTCGTCGACCAATAGGGGTCGTCGAATTCCGCCAATAGGGGCCAGGTGCCAATAGGGGCCCGGTCGTTACAATAAAAAGGTGCCTTTTATTGTAACGACGGCCTATCGGAGTGGCGACCTATTGGTCGACGGCCGTCGCCTGTTTACTGTCGTTACTCACTGGTCTTCCACCCACGAAGTGGGTTTTTAGTTACCATGATTCATAAACTTTAGTACTTAGCCTGGAGTTCTAGAGTTCGAATCCTGGTGAAGGCAAAAACCCACTTCCAGGGGTGGGAAGACCAGGTGAGTAACGACAGGCCAACAGGGGCGACGGTCGTCGACCAATAGGGGTCGCCGAATTCCGCCAATAGGGGTCGGGTCGTTACACGTCGGCCGGTCGTCGGCCGCCGGGCGACGTCCGCCCGGTCGTCTGTCGGCAACCATTGTCGGTGGTCATCGTCGACGAGCATCGGGAAGCAATGAGAAAAATAAAAGAAGGATATATTTATCATGATAAATATTGAGTCTGTAATGTAATCGGATTACATAGCTTTTCCTTCGTAATCGAGATTACGGATCTTGTCTCTTATTTTGTAATGCGATTACATTACATTACATCTTTGAAATGTTACCAAACAAAGTAAATCATCTTGTAATGTAATCCTGATTACATTACAAGCCTGATTACCCCGTACCAAACGTAGCCATAATGTAATCAGGATTACATTACAAGATGATTTACTTTGTTTGATAACATTTCAAATATGTAATGTAATGTAATTCCATTACAAAATAAGAGTCAAGATCCGTAATCTCGATTACGAAGGAAAAGCTATGTAATCCAATTATATTACAGACTCAATATTTATCATGACAAATATATCCTTCTTTTATTTTTCTCATTGCTTTCCGGCACTCATCACCGGTGACCATCGACGACGGTTGCCGACCGGCGAACGATGACCGACCGACGATCGGCCGGCGATCGAAGACCGATCGACGATTGCCGGTGACCGCCTGGTGATCGGCCGGCAATCGGTCGACGACCGGCCGACGACCAGCGACCAGTCGGCGACCGACCGACGACCGATCAGTGCCCATCGGCGACCGATCGGTGCCGTCGACCGGCCGGTCGGCAACGACGGCAAGCCGCGCCCGGCCAATCCATCGGCGACCGCTCGACGATCGACGACCGACGACCGACCGATGACCGATCGGCGATCACCCAACGACAGCCCGGCGACCGACCGGCGATAGCTCGGTGACCGACAACCGATCGGTGATCGGCGACCGACGATCGATCGGTGATCGGCGACCGGCGACCGACGACCGGTCGACGATCGGCGACCGACGACCGACGACCGACGACCGGTCGACGATCGACCGACGATCGGCCAGCGACCACGGTCGGCAACCGAGCCGACGATCGGCGATCGGCGGCCGACGATTGCCGATCACGGCGCTTGCGATCGAGCGACAGATCGGCCGTGGCGGTGATCGACAATCGACGACTACGAATTATATTACCTTGAAAAGAAATTATAAGGGTATTTTTATCATTTTATAATAATATGAATTACATTCCTTATAATAAATATGGATACCAAACAAACGAATGTAATCACTTTTATAATCAAAGATTACACATCAATCGCTAACTAAACACAGTAATATAATACACATTATATTATATTATATTACAAACTTGATTACATTACAAGGTTGATTACATTACCCCGTATTAAACGTAACCTAAAAGTTTTACATTGCTTCTCCTTGTCGACAACAAGGTCATCTCTTGTGAGGTTACTCATCCCTTGGATACATTGAAATCTTGAATAACTCCACCTAAAATCCTTCACTTTTCACTTGATGTTTCTTATTGTGCAAGCTCTTGGATGTCTTAAACCATCCTTCTCTAATCCCTAATGAATTTCAAGTCATTAAGAAAATCTCTAACCTTTGTCACACCAAATCTCATGTTTATTTTAACTGCCCTATACGATTTCATATGCAAAAATAATCCTAACTTAAACTTTTTGTCAAATATCAAAACCCAAGGTCAAAGTGACTACTTAGAATAGATTTACACTAATAGTCTCCTTTTTTTTTTTTTAATATTTGCCAATTCATTATAATCACAAATGAAATTGGTGTTTAAAGTAGGCTCCCACCATTGGAGGAGAGAAGGTTTTTAATCTAATCTTTTCTGTTCTTCCCTTTGATACACATAAAAAAAATTAATGCACTAAATACAATTTAATCTCATGAAATTGATCATTAACTTGTATTTGTAATTCCCATAATAGATCTAAATGGCTTACACAAGTCAATATGATTAAAAAAGTTAAGGGCGTGCATGCATGTTTGGTCCAAATAATTGATGATAACATATTTGATTATATGATTTAATTTTATTTGATTTAAATATTGAGTGATTTCTAGATAATGGAGTATACTCGTCACGTCAACAAATGGAGTATAATTAAGTATATAATTCGGAATCACATTATCTTGCAAGAGTAAGATTTTTCTTAATTTCGAGATTATACATGATAATCTGATAATCACATAACTAAAATTATATAAGAAAATTTGAACCAAACACACCCATAGAATTATTTGATTTTTGAGAAATGCAACTGAAATTAAATATTTTCATTTTTTTTTAAGAAAATACAGCGGAAATTACAATTAAAATTGTTAATATTATTTTTTGAAAAAAAAAAAACTTGGACAATGCAAACATTGAATTAGAAAGATTTATATGAGCAAGAAAAATGTAATGCAATAAGAAAAGAAAAAAATGGACACAAATATTTAAGTGATCAATTTAAAATCCCTAGTTCTTGTTCTACTACCTATAAACTCGTAAGGTGAATTGGCCCTCCAAAATCTACTATATCTTTTTCTTCATGGAATCTTCTAGAAGTTAAAAAAAAAAAAAAAAAAGGGCTTGTTACAAACTAGTTGCAAGAGATTATAAATATTGAGATGATGATGTTTGTGGAGTCGTGCCCCAAGCATGTAGCATTACATGTGTTTATAATGTTTGAACTAACTTTAAGTTAGGCATTATTAGTGTTGGTGTATCGATCATACAATTGCAAGAAGTTTAATAGGTAATTGTGATGCAATCATGGGAATTCAAGTAGATCGAAGAGGATTGGATATTCAGTGAGATGAAGTCCTAATATGCCAATAGGTCGGAGGCTAGATAAGGAAGTTGTGATTTGGACCGAAGAACTCAAAATTATGAAATTATAGTATAATTGAATTTGAGGTAATAATAGTCGACTGATGCATGTAAATGGTCTAGTTGACTAGTGAATTTGAAACCATTAAACTCTAGTTTGGATGAATTTAAGATTTGAACAGTCAATTGATCAAGCAATAACTCGACAGTCAATTCGGGATGAAATGCCAACAAATAGAATCATTCTGTTTATGAATCAATCAATTGAACATTGAACTAATATACATTGGTCAACTGAGTTGATCGATGACATTGTCAACAAATAACATGGATTGCTGAAAGTTGATGATGAAGTCGTAGTCTAGAGGATTCGATTATGATTCTATTTAGCCTTGTCGATTGATGGTGAATAAGAAGTCAAATAATCAATAACACACAATTAATTGATGACTCGTTGAAAAAGAAGCTTATCAAAGTTGAATCTCATGAGAATTTTGATAAAAAAAAAAATGCTAGTGATTAGTTCTAAAGAAAGTATGGTTGCATTAATTTTAGATCCTTCGTGAGCAACTTATAACAATCAAAAGCAAACAAACAACAAATTCTTTTTCATTAATTCATGTAATTTCTATTAATATTATTACTACGAGAAAAGAAAAGATTATTAGAAAAAATAGATAACAACCTCTTATATATTTTGGCAGGTAAATATGCATTACTAGTTAAAAAATTCCGACGTTGATTTGTAATCCATGGTCAATAAATATTATTCATTAGACGAATAAAGATGGGTATTCTTTAAGAAAATTATTGGCCAAACAATTAATAGTCTTTTTTTCAGTAAATATAAATATATATTTAATTGATAATTTTAATTGAGTTACTAACTAAAATACATTTGACAATTCAATTTAAAATAAATACTAGCAATTTTTAGCAAATTTTCAGCAATTTCTATAAAAAAAACAGTCCATAAATTTTGAATACGGATGAAAAATTACCGGTCAATTAATTTTTGCTAGTATTTCAAAAAATATAATTATTAATTTATACTGGTTTTAATTTCCCACGTATTTATAAGTAATTTATCCACGAATAAGTTTATAAAAGTTTTAATTAGGAAACCATTAATATTGATATATTAATAAAAATATATCCCTAAAAATTCAATAGTATATATCATCTATATAAATAAATAGAGTAATAATTATCTAAAAATGATTTTAAAAGGTTTTTTTACTCCAATTGCAGTACAACAACATAAGAGAACGTTTGGTTTGATTCGTGAAAGAATTTTTTTATTTTTTATTTTCTATTTTTTTTAGAAAATAAAAAATAATTTTTTTATATTTTTCAATTTTCCATAAAATACTCTTTTATTATGTGGAAAACGAAAATGAAAATAGAAAATAATTTTTTTTGTATTTTCTAATTTTTCAAAAAATGGTCATTTATTTTTTGAAAAACGGAGATGAAAAACACCAACTAAATACGTTTTTTCATTTCTCCAAAAAATAAAAACGAAAAAAAAAAATACCTACCAAACACCCTAAGATCACTCACCTAAGAACAAAAATAAGTCAAACAAAATCAAGCACCAATTTTGAAGACTCTTGTAGTATAAAAATACAATTATATTCGTCTCAATATTTTTCACTATCGATGCTTCAATGATGATAAAAAAAATACATCATGAAGAGAAAAGGGGGGAGGGAGGTATGCTCTTTGATCTATTGATCAAAAACAATATATGACTTTTGAACTCGAGTGAAGATTTTAAATTCCATGTAGAAATTCAATTCTTGTTCATTTATGTTGCTCTAGCCAATGGACCATCTCAAAAGACATCAATTTTGAAGATTTAAAGTAGAAACGCCGTGGACATTTTACTCAATTTTATGGTTAATTAAGTCAGAGAATATTACAAATTAAGATACAAATTTAAATCTTAAAAATAATTTCTCATAAAATAAAATATAAAACTATGTATAATAAATTCTTCTTCAAAATCAGAATTACCTTTTTAAATTTCCTCCAATTAATCTTAAAAGGAAATAGCCTTCTTCGCTCGTTCGGATAAATTCAAAACATAATTAAATATACTTTGAAATCGATTTTCAAATTATTCACCTCATATAAAATCTTAATCCCATTATTATTCCTCGAGTGTTTTACCATTGCACCGTAGAGTTGCAAATTGAGAAATTCGAAGCTAGATAAGGTCAGTGATTCTTGAATTAAAGGATGCTAAGATTAATAAAATTGGACAGGAAAAAAAATATATTTTTCCCTTAGCCTAAAACCACTTCCATGGTAAAGATTCAACTAACATGCTTTCTTTAATTTTTTCTATTATTATCATGTAAAATATAGATTACAAATCACATAAACTTACTCTACAACGAACCTGAAATTTTAGAGGATCCCTCGTGATTCTAATGATAAAAAAATTACAAAATACAAAAACGGACTTGTTTGCTACTACAAAGATCAAAAAATGTGATCCTCAACTGCTATCACCGAGAAAATATCCAAGCTAAGCACCAGGCAGAACAAGAACAAATTCCTCTGAAGAATCCTTGTTTTCCTCATTCATAAGCTCTCTATCACCGTGTCCAAATTTGATACATGGAGGGATAATTTATCTCTGACAAACACATCCAAGTCGAAGTCACTCTGGAATGGACCTGCATTATCTTCGCACTCAGATTCATTACCTGTGAGAGTTGGGTTCCTCGAAAATTCATTGGAATTGTTATTTGCAGTTTCCAAGCTTCTTAGAATCTTCTGCTCCTTTAACTCAAAGCTCCGGTCCAAATTTAACAGTCGCTTCAGGCTATCAAGAGCCGGATCAATGATGTCGACGAAGTTCATAACCCAGGAAGCATCATCGACTACTTCAGTCCGCTGTTGGAATAGCAAAATTGTTAAAAAACAGTCTGCATCTAGCAGGTGCTGAGGAAAGCATTATAGAACTGTACTAACAATCCAAGAATGCCAAAAAAAAATTTTAAAAAAAAATCACAAAGATAGTCATTTTATAATATATTCAAGTAAATATATGACTTTTTCCTAGCTCCTAATCAGCAAATGAGGACATTTGGTGTTTGGCCTAAAATTATTCCGCAATCAGGACATTTAGAGGATTGTCCAAGAGTACCCAAAACCAGTTAGCAAGCTACTATTTAAGAACATCACGCGACATGGAAATAAATTATAACAGAGTTTAGTAATTGTAAACTTTTAGAGGCTTTAAAATTTCTAGAACCATTAGAGTATTTTGACTCAGCCTACATATTTATTTGAAGGTTGATGTTAAAGGAATTAGGCAGACATCGTAGTTATTAATTTGTGAAGAAGCTTCATGAAAAATTCTAGGGTATTGAAGTGGTTGACTCTCAAGGGCAGGGGCCCTAAAAGCATAAAGTTGTTAACAACATCGAACACTAGTGAGCTTGACTCACCAACTTTCAAGAACAAAGCCCATGAATAATTATAAATAATCTTATTTATTAGAAATATTAGACTGCAAATTTTCATAATTTTTATCAAGAGATATAAGTGAAATAATTTTGATTAAAACAAACAAGATGAAATAGAACGTACAAGAAATTTCAGTGAAATATGAATAAAGACATCCCGATTAGAATAGCACCCACTTGCCTGTTGATAATATAGATTACGAATTTCTTCAGCCCGAACAGGATTACCTCGTCGCTCCTCCAATGATGCCAATGTCATCCATGTAATATAACTTTGAGAATTTATTTCAAGTGAAGATCTAAACAATCTTCTTGCCACTGATAGGTTTCCTATCCTTTGCTCCAAGACACCCCACGCCTGTAAAGTTACACTGATGGAATTTTTCAAAATATCAAGAAATAAAGATACAACTTAAAGTGGGATTTTTCATCCCTATGAAAACTCAGCGAGCTCGCCAACAGATGCCGGTATGCAACTAGCTACCAAGAATTTATCTTGAGTGTTATACTATAGATTTCCGTCTAATCGGCAGACAATGAGAATAAGAGTGGTGATTACTTTTACCTAGATTTTTTTTTGGAGTTCTTTACACAATTGGCATGCTAAATATTAGAGAACTTATATTGTTTGACATATTAATAAGCTTGTTTAAGTAGTGATGCAACCTTAATCACTTGCTTTCTTTGCAAATAGATACCATTTTCATTCAATCTTACTCAGCCAAAGATCTTAGAACAAACTGCCAAGGTTATTCAGTGGCGTTCACTGAAATGGTCCACATGAGCCACTTTAACGAAGTAATCCTACATCATACAACAACGATAATCTTTGGTTTGCAGGATAGTCCAGAAAGCAACGTATTAATGTCACATTTGCTGGTAATAATAATACGTTTGTTCATAAAATTACATTCAAACCTATATTAAAAAACAAGTAGAAAATCTGTATTTACTAGCAAAGAACAGACAAGCGCAGCATGGAAAGCAACCTACAAGATTCAAGAAAACACAGACACCTACTAATAGGTAGAATGTGTATATTGGATTCAGGAAAAAAACAATATCAATGATATGGTTACTACCTGCAGGCAACGAGCAGCACTTTCAGAAGTTGAATCAATTGATAAAGCTCTTTGGTAAAGCTCCTTGGCAATGCTAATATTTCCCTCTTTCCACTCCATCCAACCCCATGCCTAAAAAGGAAATATAACTTATTGGTACTATTGGCAGTTAAGAGAGACATTTTAACAACAGTTTTATGATTTGCAATTTTCCTAATATTCCCATAATTGGAATCAAAATGCGCTCAGCACATGCAGATCTTAAGATAGCAAGGATGTTAATGTGCTCAATAGCATCAAGATAGATTTCCTTAGTGTAGGGTGAAAAAGACAATGTCACATACTAGCATCGTGTGAACACATTCACATAAACATCCTTGACAGGTGGCCTTTCGTATGCAAGCAGAAAGCACAAGTTCCTTTCATATGCATTTATTATGGCTAGATCCATGAGCTAATTCTGTCTTTTCAGGTAATTACGTAATGTCCCAGGTTTTATTTGATGTAGCACGAAGAACAACTCACCTCAGCAAAAGAGGGAAATATTATTAATTGATAGCTAATTCAATACAAAGGATCATAATCTCTTTTATAAGAGGCAGGTAATGAGCCTATCTTCGTTAAAATAGGAGTTAGTTGTCTAAAATTTCAACAAATTATCAAATAAATGTAAACAACCTTTAAAAATATAAACAGACTCAAATAAATCTAAACAGCCTTTTAAAGAAAATCTACTACATCATCTCCCCCACCAAGGAGAACTCAAACTTTGTCAAGTAGGGATGCGGAATGTTCCATCAAGTCTTATGATGCCTCACATAAGAGTGGAGTGGCCAATCAAGGAGTGCATCTATGGAAGACAGACTCTGTTACCTATTGTTTGATCTTAGTAAATAAGTTAGGTATCATGCATTATAGTTCTTTTGTGATTCATGCATCTTTTATATCTAAGGGACCTTTCTAGTAGACTACGTTCTAGTGCTTCCATGGGGAGCTATCACTATCTACGTATAGATACCCTCTCAATCATATAGGTCAACTGCATCAAGGGACCCAGAGTTGGAGCCGAAGTGGCAAGAGTACAAACTTTGAACACATTAACAGACAAAGGAGTCTCCACTGTCCCTCAATAAGATATTAGATCCTTTATAGTGAAAACTGACTAACATTTATTTTCGGTGGTAAATCAACAATGTAAACACGAAGACCTATTTTTCTAACAATGTAGAAGGACCAATGCAGAGAGCAAGGAGTTTCTTGTGGTGGTTTTTAGGAAGCCCCTCACAGTAGATGTGAATAAGAACAGTCTCTTACATTGCATTTCTTTAGTCTATGACGATGTGGATCTATATGAATTTTAAAAAGTTAATTATTCAGTGCAAGTTTTCTCCTAAAATTGGTATGTATCTCTTGAATACACTCAAATAAGTCCTTAGTTGGCTCAGAAAGATAGAAGATGGTATCTAAGAAAATGGTTGGTAATGAAACCAAATTCGATAGGGTGATGATCTTCAAATGCATAAACAATCACAAGTTGACTTCTATTCATGAAACAATTTTAGAATTATTATAAGCAAATTTAGTAATGGGTAACATAAATCCCAAATCCTTGGGTTTTCCCCTATTACACGCCTAAGAAAATTTCCTAAGTGACGATTAACCATCTCAATTTATTCCTCAATCTATAGATGAAATGCAATAAAAAAATTTAGGTCCCAAATAATTTCCATAGGGCCTTCCAAAAGCAGCTAACAAACTTTACATCCCTACATAATCAATGTGGATAAATCTATGTAATCTAACAATCTCCTTAAAGAACAACTTAGCTATTTATGAAATTCATCATTTTCTTATTGCAAGGAGAGAAATGCATCATTTTATAAAACCAATCTACGACAACTAAGATTCAATGATGAGTTTGATTGGTTTAAGGGAGAACTGAGAGAAAATCCATGCTATTGTCTTTCCATGGTTCATTAGGGATGTATAAAGGCTTGTGTTTTTCTTGGCTATCTTAGTTGTTTGACATATGCGAGTAATTCAACACCCCTAGCTATATCTTATCTTAAAGATGACCAATAAAATCTATCTGGAAAGGTTATGATTTTGTCCTTCCTCAAGTGTCTCACAAGACCTCGTGCATGTGCATGTAACTCCATATTAATGTTTATGTTCTTGGGATGCATAGATGTCTGCCTTGAAATAGGTAGTTACCCTTGATTACAAAATCAACCTTATGATGATTCCTATTTTGAATCTCTTTAAAAGTTATCCCAAAGTCAGAGCTACTTGCTCTTAGGAATTCATATCAATATACCATGATTTTCATCTTCTATAAGATTATTCACCGTGGATTAAGGATGAAAGTGAATTCTTAAAGGTACTCAACTCATCTAGCATATCTGGTTATCAAATTCGTTTACAATTGAATGTAGTTAATTGTTTTATTGTTCGAGTGCAATATGAATTCATTTGGTGGTAGGTAGTCTCACTAATGTTGTCATTGTCCCATTGAGTTTTTTACTAAAAAGAGGCAACAAGGCACTGTTTCTGGCTTACAGTACCTAAAATTCTTACCCTAGACACATCAAACACAATCTAATCTTAGGAAGGTTTGGATGCTCGAAGACAATGGCCTGAAAGGGTAGAGAGACAAACTTATTCCAATAAAACTCCCCTTCTTTTAGGTAATTCATACTCAGAGCCATAATGGTAGTAACAATAAAAGGTTACAAAGCCATAAAAGCTTCAAGCCTGTTAAAAGGTATGGGTTCAAGCTATTCCGTTATTGCTCTAATGATATATATTGAAATACCATTTGAAAAGATAATAAGGTCAAGCACTTTTTTAAGTTGGCAAATGAGCTTTCGGTTGAGGGTCACAAAGACAAGCCCTTTCGGCTAAGGATCTCAAAGCCAAGACATATGTTTTGGGTGGGAGTCAAGCTCTTTGCTATAGATTAGGATGTCATCGAAAAAGACTCCCAAAAATTCTCCTAGGGTTTTAGGACTTGATTTATTACCCTCGTGAATGTGCTTAGGGCATTTGAAAGTCCAAAAAACATGACTAACCACTTGTACAATTGATCTTATTTTTTGAAAGCAATTTTTCACTCATTCTCTATCCTGATCCAAATTTAATTATGCCACTACATAAGTTAATCTTAGAGAATCATTTAGCTCTATTTATCGAGTTGAGCATATCAGAAAGTCAATATATTAATGACATGACTATAAATGCACTGACCAAAAAATCCTTTACGGAGTCGATAGCAAGGACAACAGAAGGACTCATCCTTTCTCTAATAAAACCCTTTCTATAGAAAGAAGTCTCTTGACCTATCTATTTAGCTTAGTGTATTCCTGAGGTTCATATGGTAGTCTTATTTAGTTTGGTAGTGTGGGAGGTTTGGTAACTATAATCAAAGAAAACAATCTATTGTGCACAAAGGGGGCAGTTCCTTAAGTAACTCTTTAGAAATTAACTCTTAATTAATAGATTAATTTATTATGATAATTAACTCTTAATTATCTATCTATCTCCTTCAACGTAAACTCATCACATATATAAAAGTTCAAATCTTATATGTGTAACTCTATAGACTCCAAACATAGTGACAATGTAGCTAAATGACCAACCTTATTGATCCTATACACAAGTCTTGATTACTATAAGCATCACATCAAGGCTACCCATCGCTCTGAAAGTGATGATTTCCACGAAAGGTTTTTTTACAGAACAATTTCTGTGTAATATAGTCCCCTAGAATTTAAATTACTATTTCTCCTATTCAAATGCATCTATATGTTTCTCAATACAACAAAACACAGTGAAAGAAGCACAATCTTGAGAGAATGTTTCTCGATTGATGTCTACTGTACATACATTTAATCCAGTAGGTTGAGTTAGGTTTATCCTGTGATACTCATACGTGCATCAAGTGTGCAGGGGTCTTGGTAGAACGTACATGGAGCTTATAACTTGATGTGCTCAAGTGATTATGAGTAACCTGCCACATTTAAGTTGAATGGTTATGCTCAATGGTTCATAGGTCTATAACGAGGCGAACATAAAAGTGACCGTCGAAAGATGGTCTAGGATATCAAATGGAACAGAAGTTCTTGGCAAGTAGACTCTAGAACAAGCATAAAGTGGTTCTTGGTTTGATGGTTTGACAACCTATAGCAGGGTGAGCTCATGAGTGATTGGCAAAGGATTGCATAGAGCATCTAAGAGACCAAAAATTCCTAGCGAGAGGTACTCTAGGGCAACTCAATAGAAGGTGGATTCCATAGGTGAAACAACAAAGGATGGCATATTCAAGCAAGCTTAAAGTGCTTGGTGCATTTGAGATACTTAGGGCATAAGCACAAGGTAAACTCAAAGACAACATAAAACATTAACAACACGAACGTTAAAGCATTGAAAAAACTAATTGTAAGAGGAAAAGGAAAGGGTAGAAGGCTGAAGGGTTGAGTTTGTTATGATGTCAGGGTGGTGAAGCAATGAGGGGAAGAGGGAGGGTCATGGTAGCATGTGGTGTGGTGTTTAGTTGGAGAGTGTAGGAGATGGTTACCACAGGTCTATAGTAACCCAAAGCTATTTTAGATTTGTAGTAACTGAAAACTTCAAAATTGAGGGCAGTTGGTGACTTTTTCTCCAATAGGGGCATGATTGAGATCCTTCGGGATGAGTTCTAAAGGCAGAAACAATTTCATATATATTCATTTATTTTTTTTCTCCAAGGGAATGGTGGTGGATGGGATTTGGTGGAGAGAGGGAAAATTCTGTTATTTCAGTATTATATTAGATTCCATCTTCCTTGTGCCGATCCAAGTGAGTTGGGCAAGGTCTAGGCCATCTCACTGGAATTGGGACAAGGAAGACGGAATCTAATATAATACAAAACTTTCCCCTTCTTGCCAAGAACCCCCTTTTCTATACAGGAATTCCTCAAAGAGAATAACTGGATTGTGAAAGGGGAAGAGAGAGTTTAGAGAAAAGAGATGGGAGCAATGAGAGAAAAGCATTCACCCCAAAGAACATCATTGGTATCACTGTGTCACAAAGATTTAGTAAATTTTATTATAGCTGCAGTTGGAGAATACACAATTAAGTCAGGACATGGATAGAAGAATACATACAAAGCAGATTTTTAGAGTAAGTTTATTATAGTATTTAAAATTGATTTTTTAAAATAAACAGAGCACCATTCCATATTCTAGAAAAGAACAACAGTATGAAAAATATTAGGTCTGGCAATATTAGAAGCACACTCAACATGAATTGCAGATGCAAGTGGAGGACAAAAATAGTCTACAAAAGAGCAGGTCTGGTGACATTAGGAACTCTCAGAAACATGAATTACAGTTGCAAGCGAAAACATGACAAATCGATGGTTGTTGACATGATTAATCTGTTTATCTAATCAACTAACTCGCAAATCACTTAAACTAGTTCTTTACATTAAAAAAATTGTAGAAAGATATTTTAGACATTTTAACCAATGTTATATCTTACAAAAACACTAGTTTTATACCATTTTATAAGATTAATTACTGACATGTAGCTACTATATAGTCTCTATGAGTAAGTTTTATCAAAGAGGTACTTGACTGCTATCTAAGCATAGAATGAGACAATCTTACCACCCAGACAGGTTGGTGCCTCGGGTCAAGTACAGATGCTTTTCTAAACAATGCACGAGCAAGGTTGGCAGATGAATGCTTATATTCTATCAAGGCTAAGGACTGAAGGATGACAGGATCCCTTGGGTTTACAGCATGGCCAATCTTCAGAAGCTTCCTTCCTCTGTCAATGTTGCCTTGATTAACCTCAAACAGAGCCCAGATATGCCACGCAAACCTGTTCTTGGGACTGGCCTGTACAGCTTCCTGTAAATCAGCCAAAATGGATCAATGTAACCAAAGCATATCCACTTGTGTAAAATTCTTAGCCAAGAAGACTGAATGCATGAGAAATAACAAAAATTCTAGCCGCTATAACAATCAATATTAAACAGAATAAAAAACTCTAGCAGTTATTCATAAACAAAGCCGCTAGCTGGAGATTTGCACCATGAGAAGAAATCGGGATAAAAAAAACTACACTTTGTGAGGAGGTACCAATTCCTCCATGTTAATAATTAGATTTTTATTCAAAACAGTTATTAAGCAAAGAAGATGAGAATTTGGATGACTTTTTCATGTAGTATGGATTGATGGAGTAGATGTGGATGCAGCATCAGAATCCAATCTCAGAGACCACAAAGAGAAAAACTACATTAAAGTAAAAAAAATTGCGTACATGAAGGGTGAAAATCCCATTTTATAAAATGAAAAAAAAAGCTTTCTCATAAACACACTAAGAGACTAGATAGCTTCCTAATAACTAGTAAAATTTAACAACCTTGTAAAACAATTATAACCTAAAATTTTAAACAAACTCTCTTGCCTATTGCATTATTCTCCAGTATCAAGAAGAATCAACCCTGACAAATAATTTGGTCCATGATAGACCAACCTCATATTAGAATAATAACAATAATAAGACTCAGAATAAAAATGAAAATATATAATTAAGCCTAGATAAATTTTTAATCATGATTGACACAGAATCATTATTGACTGTTCCCTTATTGATTGTTGCCATCGTAGTTAAGAACATAGTGATAAGCAAATAGTCGTATGAGCTAATGTTCGAATCCCTCCAAAAAATCCACTCTTCCGTGAGTGCATTAGATATATAGAAGCCCTTGTCTGGTTATAATTTCCTGACTTTTTTTTTTATTTTCAAACCAAGGATCAAAGGTGTCATTTCAATTGGCACAAATGAAACTTACCGTTCCACAGGTTTATTGAAATTAACATTATGTTGGCACAAACATTCTGTAGCAAACCTATGTCAATCGGAACACTACCAGTGTTGTCTCATTTAATATAAAACTACAACCCGTGCAGTTTCGCACGTGAGGTACGGAGAAGGAATCTATTGTCAGACGCATCTTACTTTTGCTATTTTTGCAAGAGATTGTTTCAAGATTTGAACCCGTGATCTCTTGATCACAAAGTAGCAACTCATGTGCAAGGCTCTCTCATTTAATATCATGTTAAAAAAACTATAGTTGATAGACAAAGAACATACCGAGCAGCAATCTCCTCCAACTGCATCTCACAAGGTTGATCAGTAAGAAAAAAGGTAAATGAGGTCACAAAGTCAGCAGATCATAAGCAAGGTTAGGATATCGGCCAAGGCAAGTTGGTTTGTGGGACAGGAGTTTGGAGTCAAGGAATGACATTTTACATTTTAGAAATTCTGTTATGTTAAGACTTTAAAAAGAATTGTTTAGATTTATTTGAAGGCCGTAAAGAGTTTGGAATAGCCAAATCCTATTTTCACAAAGAAATGCCCACATTATGGATCTATAAAAGAGTTATGATTTCTTGTATTGATTATCTATCTCATTCAATGAGTTGAAACCCGCCATAGCTAGTTCCAAACCCAGATGAGAAAGGGTAAAAATTGCGTTAGGTTGTCAGTCAGCGTTGAACTTCGACAAATTTCAATGAATAGATCTATCAAGATATTATGCTAATGCTAAATTATTTTCCAAAAGGAATGCATTACAGGTCCGATCAGTAATATCTCTACAAGGAACGTTACATCTATTTGAGAACTTGTATTTAATATTAAATATGCAAGAGTTCTCTCAATATAGATTTGATAAAAATAAATATTATAGGAAAATTGATTGTTTATGATTTGAAATATTAAATATAAGAATACTCATCGGTAAACGAGAGAAGTAGTAGATACTATGATTAGAAAAAGAATTAATATTATGTATTTATAATAGACAAAATAGATAGGAGAGAAGACAAAGATGATAAAAAAACTTAGGTTTTAAGTTATGATGCACAAGAAAGAGTAGAATATGAAATGGAATAGCTATTGTTCTAAATAGTTCATTAAATGATAAAGTAGTATGAATAATTACAAAAGGAGATAGAATTATAGCTCTCAACCTAGTGATAGCAAAAGAAACTATTAATATAATTAGCATATATGTACCTCGAGTAGGATTAGATAAATATACTAAAACTAAATTTTGGGAAGACTTAAATAAGATATTACAAAGAATTCTACCAAACGAAACGATTTTGATAGAAGGAGATCTAAATGGGCACGTAGAAGTAAAAAATGGGTAATATAATAGGGTGCATGGGGTTGGGATAAGCAATGAAGAAGGAAAAATTATATTGAATTTTGCGATAGCATATAAATTTATGCTAACTAATACATTTTTCAAGAAAAGAGAAGAATACTTGGTCACGTTTAAAAGTGGAAATAATAAATCACAAATTGACTTTCTAATGGTGAGGAAGAAAGATAAAAAGATATATAAATATTGTAAGGCTATTCTTGGAGAAAACTTAATTGTCAACATAGGTTGGCAGTATTAGATATGCGCCTTAAATATAGTATTAAGAGAAGAAAAACACACATGATTCCTAAAATTAAATGATGAAAGTTAAAAGATGAGAAATAAAATATATTTAAAAAGAGAGTAGGAGTACAAGTATTAGAAGAAATACATGATGACTTGAATACAACATGGGATAAAATGACATTAAAGTTAAAAATAATAGTCAAAAGTCTACTCAGTGAGTTAAAGGGATGTGCACCATCAAGTAAAAATTTTAATGGTGGAATGAGAAAGTACAGGAGAAATTGAAGAAAAACAAAAAGCCTATAAGATATTATACACTTGTAAGAACGAGAAAAACTTAAAAAAAAACATATAATAGTCTGGAAAGAGACAAAAAATAGTATGTGAAGTTAAGAATGAAACTTTTGAATGTTTATATCGACAACTGGATATAAAAGAAAGGGGAAAAGGTATTTATAAAATAGGTAAAACTAGAGAGAGAAAGGCTAGAGAGATCTTACCCAAAATAAGATACATTAAAGATGAATGCAATAGGGTATTATTAGACAATACAGAAATAAAAGAGTCATAGAAGAGGTATTTTCATCAACTTTTTCATGAAGGTTTATATATCAATTTAACTTAGGTAATTTAAGTAGGTTAAAGAAATATAAAAATTTAGGGGTTGTTTGGTATGGGCGCGCGTTTTCCCTTTTCTAGAAAAGGGAAAACAACTTTTTCTTGTTTTCTAGTTTTTCAAGAAAAAGTTTCTTTGTTTTCTAGAAAACAAAGTTAGAAAACACCAATCAAACATCATTTTCTTACTTTTTTAGAAAATGAAAACAGAAAATAGAAAATTTTCCACGAACCAAACGCTACCTTAAATTTTTATTGAAGAATTCAACCTTCAGAAGTAGAACAGACTTTAAATAAGATGTAAAATGAAAAAGTAATTGAACCAAATAATATTGCAATAGAGGTATAGAAGTGTCTAGGCAAGTAAGATATTGAACGACTTACAAAGTTATTCAACTTGATATTGAAAATGAAAAAATGTATGATCAATGGACGATAAGTTCTTTAGTTCCTTTATATAAAAAAGAAGACATACAAAATTGTACAAATTATAAGAAACTATGAGAAAAAGTAATAGAAAAAAAGACTAAGGAAGGAGATCACGTTGACAAAAAAATAATTTAGATTTATGGCGGAAAGATCGATAATAGAAGTTATATATCTTCTCATATAACTAATTAAAAAATATAATAAAAGTAAGACTTACACATGATATTTATTGACCTTGAAAAAGTTTATGATAAAATTCCAAGAAAAAGTATATAGAGAATTTAAAAAAGAAAGGTGTTAGTGCATCATATATTGAAATAATTAAAAATATATATGAGGATGCAATGACAAGAGTAAAAATATCACGAGGATTAATCGAAGAGTTTCTCATAAAGATAACATCAAGGATCAACTTTAAGTTTCTATCTTTTTATACTAATCATAGGTGAACTCACTAAATACATTCAAGATACGGTACTATGGTGTATGTTATTTGTAGATGATATTGTTTTAATATATGAGACACATGAAGAAATAAATGCTAAATTTGAATCTCGAAGGAAACGCTAGAAGCAAAAGGTCTCATGCAGAATATATGGAATTTAAATTTAGCAGTATTAGATACAATATGACAATTGTTAAGTTAGGAGATAATGAATTATTTGTAACTGAAAATTTTAAATATTTAGGATTATTTTTACAAAAGAATAGAGAGATTGAAAGAGATTGTCTTACATAGAATAGAAGCAGGATGGTTGAAATAGAGAAGAGCATCGACTGTTCTTTGTGATCATAAAATACCTTTAAAACTTAAAGGGAAATTTTACAAAACAAAATAGCAATTAAACCTACTTTGTTATATGGAGTTGAATGTTAGGTCATGACTCGAGCACATGAGTAGAAAATGCGAGTTGTAGAGATGAGGATGTTAAGATAGATGTCTGGATATACGAGAATGGATAAAATAATAAATGAAAATATTAGAGCGAAAATTGGGTTGTACCTATTCAGGAAAAACTTTGGAAAATACAGTTAAGATGATATAGATATGTACTTAGACGATCGATAAATTCTCCAATTAGGCAATGTGAAACTATTATAAATATGTAAATCAAACGAAAAAGAAAAAGACCAAAGAAGACTTGATTAGCAATGATAAAATAAAATAGCATAGTATTTATTTAAATATAGATGATGATATAATAGGGGATAAAGTCCAATGATGTAGGAGGATTCATATAACCAATCCCACCTAATGGTATAAAACTTGATTGTTATTATTGTTGTATTCAATGAGTTAAATTGTTCTTGATACTACATCAATTAGTATTATAACCAAATTTTTAATTCAGTATTCAATTCCATCCCCTATAATTTGTAAAACTCATCCACATGCAACTACTCATAAGCTCTAACCACAAGATTTTTGACTTCTCCCAAATTGATTCTCTTTGCCACCGTCAATCCTCATAACCATCGGTCTACAAATGTTACCCTATCTCTTAGTCCCAACCTTGAACTAATATCCAAACAACAATAATAAGTCCATATTGTATCTTCTTCAATGTATACAAATGTCATTCATTTGCTAATCGCCACCGTGCAATCACCTCCGACCAAGAGATGAACGGCTTGCTCCTATCCTCATCTGCATTCTCACTTCCACCTACCCCGAAACACAACATCTTCTCACCAAAAGAAACAATGTCGCTTGCATCACCCCTAAGTGCCACCACCGCATCACACACAGGCACCACCATCGCATTCAATGTCGGCATTCCTACATCATTGCTCCTCATATCAGTCACTCAATACCGATTTTGCAAATCAATGCTATGTGATAGGATCCAATTTGATTTGATCTCATTAAAAAATCATAGACTGATCCACATATTCGAAAGAAAAACAAATCAACTAGTTTAGGTCCTCACTTAGAGTGAATTTTTGCGATGAGACTAGGCTCGTTCAAACACTACATGGTGCACACTTCGCAACAGAAAGGCTCACATCAACTTGGTAAACTCATTATCTTATTGAAAATACATTTATTCTAATTTAGTTGGTTAAGTTAATTTTTGTGGTTCAGTGCTATTATAAGGACCACCTAAACGACACTTTTCTCTCAATCCCTAATTATAAGAACAGTATTATTATCCTATATCCTTTTAGTTCTGCTTGCTTTCTTAATTTAATATCCTACTTAATTTTATAATCTTCAATACTTGTCAATCCTTCACATTGGCTATAAGAAGATACTCCACTATCAGACAGCTAGCTACTTGGTGCTGGAAGTTGAGCTTAAAACCCTTCAATACAGAGTGGATGTACAGTGTGGATAACCTAAAATGGAAGGAAGGGTTTTGAGCTAGCAGCCCATAACGTTCACCTAGACACAACCAAGGTTTTAAATGCCGAGCCGTACGGAAGTTTCGGTCGGTGACCGGAACGATACGATTTCGGTATCGTATCGTGCGTGCCGATACTGTTTCGATATTTTTTTCTATTTTTTTAAATATTAATATTTAATTATTTTAAATGTCATTATTCATTTAATTTCAAATATTTATTGTTAAGTATATTTCGATTTTTTTTCTTGAAATAATTGATATATCAAAGGAATAAAAGTAAATAAATATACTTTTCTTTAAAGAAAATTGATATATCAATAACTTCAATTAAAATTGATACATCATAACATATTATTTTACTATACCAAAAAGAGTATCGTGAATCAGATGAAAACATTGGTTCTTGCGACATTATGCTTAGATCAATCCCATAATTCTCTAACGCCCAAATCAAATAATTATCCCATGACATGGAATATTGATATTGATTTCTCCACATATCCATCAATGTGTTTCGATTCATCACTAGAAGTTGGACTGGAACTGCTGCCACTGGAATCGGAACTGGTACAGGATAAGGATAAATATACATTCCCGATGTCGGATATGATTGATCACCATATAATGCATCAGAGCTATAATAAGGCCGAGAGTATGATGAACTCCGATCAGAATCAATCTCAACTAAACTCTCTCGCATATCTCGATAATCATGAGCTTCTTTTTGTCTATCACCCTTATATCGACGTTGATACTGATTTTTAATAGTTCTAGCACTATGATTTTCATCTTGAGTTGCATCTGTGAAATTTTGATTACATGTCCAAAGCTCTGATGTTGAAGTTGATGGAATATAAGTTTCACCACCACCGAGTGCACCATCACTATCATTACTTCCATGAGTACTTGCACTGCTATTAACATCACTATCATCATTTTGAACTTCTCGTCGGATTGCGATGTGAAAGGTGATGATGTTTCATTACTATCATCATGTTCTTGCTCATCAATTGGCAGTGGATTTTCATTAATTTTCACTTTGACTCCTTCCTTTAAAAGTAGGAATTATGCTCTTTCCTCTTTAATAAAAGTTGTCGAGCTTTTTTATACTTTGCCTTTGTTTGTCTTTGCTTTTATCTACAAATGTTTGTTGGATTTTGGATGAAGATGCTTGAGAACGTCTAATAATTCGAGATCCGAAAATCAAAATTCTTGAAAGAGTAAAAATTTACATCATTATTTTCCTCAATGATTTAAATATTTTAGCTTGTATTATTTCAATCTGTAAGAAACCGAGATGGTTGTGATGGATCTGCTTATAAGATTTTAGTAAAGGATTTTCTTTTTAATAGCACTCCACCAATTCTTCATCATCGTTATCACTTTAGACAAATCTAATATCAAATATATTTACATTATGATTCTTGTTTTCTGCTCTTCAATTATTGCTCTTAGTTGAAGACGATATTATAATAAAACATAGATCATTTTTTCCACGATAAGAAAGATGATTTATGTACTTTGGTATGAATGAGGAGAAAGTTGAATTTCTTTCACAACCACTAAGACATTTGTGAGAATTCAGATCTTGATCTTTTTTCAAATTTATGATCCTCCATACTCAGAATTGCCACTCTTGAAAGACAAATAAAATCAAACTAACATAGTATTTTCATTTGTAAATAATAATCAGTCATAATTTATGCTACATTTACCTGCATCCATTTTATATCTGCATGATATTGCAAAAGGATCAGCAAAAGAACCATATCCCTCTCGAAATAATCGACTTTCATTATTATCTTTTTGTTTGTAGTCTTAATATTACATTTTTCGAGACTCTTTTAACAAATTATCATTTGTGACAAGATTATAACGATATTGATATGCTGGATTGAGATAATAACCTGAAATAATTAAAGATATATAATTATTAATAGCAATATTAAAAAAATTATTATTAAAAATATACTTTCCCATTTGATTGCTCCACCTTGAAGTGATTATATCAATATAATGTTGATATTTAGTCGATGATTGTAGACGTCTTTTAATTTCCTCTTTTGCTTCATGAATCAGGTGGTAAATATTCATTTATCTGTAGCTTCTTCTTTTTATCTTTATATAAAACATACATCTAGGCTCAATGAAAGAATCTCAAACTTAACATGTGATTTTCCCAAAATCTAGTAGATAATATGATAATTTTTACATTTCCTTACCTTTAATCGCATGATATTGAGTATGAGAGGTTTCCATATCCCTCGAAATAGTGACTTTCATTAATAGCCTCAATCCTTTTTTTTTTGAAACAACACTTTAATAAGAAAGTGAGTTCAAACCTAGTTGCTCCCATTCGTGAATCTCTCCATCAATAAATCTCCTCATTAATCCATGAACCCAATGATGATAATATATGAATTTAAAGATATATAATTGATTACTACCTTCTTCATCACGAGTTTATCGATGATATCTGTCAATCAATCAATACGGTCACGTGAAGTGTCGAAATAATATTTGATATTTGTTCCGATGATCGGCTCTTTTAAAGTTGGCACCATTATCTCATAATCACTGTAAATATGCTCTACACCTATCTCTTGCACTACTACCATCAAATGATATATATAAGATGCATCATGATATTCTCTATCATCAATGAATCTGAAATATCACATTTCTATTGCAATATAGTAGAAAGTTGATAATGCTCATCGCTGGTCTGTCGTCCATGACACATCAATGTAACCCTACATAAGTTTCATTGCTTATCGCTGATAGAATCCAGTATTGATTTCTCCACTTGTTCATCTAAATATGGACTAAAGAATTTCAAGCGCTTGAGGTTGAATCGCACCATTTTTTGGATGTTAGATACCATGTCGCGGTAAAGGGAGCATCTCGGTAAAGTTGTTGCCTTATGACGAGAGGTCACGTTGAATCGAGAACGTTTTGCAATTAAGATCGTCTGATGGATTCGTTCTCCTGCATTTCCAGAGCCGTAGTTGTAATTTTTTTAGATACCATGCTACGAGTATATGCTATTGTCGCGTTGGAAGGAATTCGATTAAAATGAAAAATTTAGCAATACTTTCGCTAATCGATTTCTTCTTCTTTTGTATAAGCATCATCAATCCTAGTTTGCTTACTAGCTCGTCCGAGAATGCAAATAGATCAATATCGCCAATATCAATCGCACGCCGCGATGATGTATGAAAGAAACGACCAATACCGCTTTTGTTAAGCAACGCGAGCACTTCATAGCCTTCTAGTGTTGTCAGCACTAGTTGAGCCACTTCCACTAGCACCAAACGAGTCACTACCACTAGCGCCAACTATTTTTGTTACCATATCGCATATGTTCATCATATGCATATTGAAGTTCTGTAAGCGTAAAGAGTCACAAAATTCTTCTTCATTTAAATCTTCACCACGACCTTCAAATTCATCATAAACCGTGTTTCATAAGCTCGCCTATCAAAATTTTCTTTGTTATTATTGCTTATACTTCAATTCTTTTTCTCATTAAGTTCTTGTTTAGCATTTAATTTAATTTCATCGGGAACTTGTGAACATCTACAAACATCCAGATATCCACCAGCAAAATGTTTTATGCGTGTAGCTCCACCGCCACGTCCAATCATATCGCAATATAAACATTGCCAATGAAATTAATTTTCTAATTGACGTGCATGTCTCATCATAAGAATATTGTTTTGGTGTCATTTGTCTACCTATGCATTATAAAAATTTAAAAAAAATATTAAAAAAATAATTCACAATGAATATTCATAATTACAATATTAAAAAATTTAAAATAAAAATTATCTAATTTATCGTTTTAGTCTCGGTCTCATTCTCGATCAATTAATATATCTTCAATTAAATTATTCAAAAAAATACAATCTAAATAAAAATATATATTGTTATAGATTTTTAATAATTAAATATTTTAGATTTCTTTACCATAAATATTTTTTATTTTTTATTATAATTTATATTTTTTTGTTTTTAATATAAAATAATAAAAACATTAATTTATATAAAATAATTATATAAATTAACTATTAATTTTTTCTAAATTATACTGATATATATTTATATATTAAAATTTATAAAATATAATAACTATATTAAATACTATAATTTATATATATATTATAAATATATAATTTATATTATATTTTAAAATTATATATATACCAGTAAATTTTAAAATTTATCAAATAAAAATTTTAATTTTTTTTATAAAATTCTAAAATTATTTTATTTTTTTTTTGAAATTTTATTAATTTTTAAAAATAATTAAAGATTTAATTTTAAATAAATTATAAATTGAATTTAGAATTTAATTAAAATATTTTTTATTTGTTTAATTTTTATAATTTTAAATAAAAATACAATTTAATTAATAATTAATTTAATTAAATTTTACCGTTTAATTAATTTATATTATATATAAAATTTTAATTAATAATTTATTTAATTATAATTATATTATAATTTTTATATTAGTTATTTATATAAATTAAATTTTTTATTAATCTGCGATCCTCAGTGATCGCGATCACGATCACTGATCGCGATCGAGATCAAGATCGCAATCAAGCGACAAATAATCGTACCTCGCCGCCGAAGTCGCTGCCGTTGCTTCGCTCGCCGCCGCCGCCGCCTCGCCTCGCCGCGCTCGCGCTCGCTTCTGTGTAAGTTTCCTTCATTATATAACTTCCTCGTCAATCTTTAATCATCGCACTGCTTTAATCGCGTGAGCGATGTAAAGGAATCTATCGCCGACGAAGGAATCGCACTGCACTTCGTCATCGCGAAATCTCAAGATTTCGCTTTCCCCCACGCCAAACAATACGCTTTCTGCTTTGGATGAAACAAATCGCAAAACCATGGACACAACACACATTGTGATCATTACTCTATTAATTACTCTACTCTCCAAGAAGAAAATTGCTTTTATTGACACAAATATCAACTTGAGCCGGTACACAATCAAATACTACTAACTTGGTCAACTTTGAAGTCAATATTAAAGTACAAACTCAAATGTATTTCTCGATTAGGTTATTAAAATAGGCAATTAGTTTAGTTGGTACAGCATGACCAAGAAAGAATGAGCGCAATTTGCAAATAAACTATTCATCAAAGAAGTACTACGAAGATATTCAAGATCACTATGTTGCAAGCAGGCCAAGCCCATTAGATATTGGATAGAAATGAAATGAAAGTCGATGAAAAAATACATTTTGACACACTTCAAAAATCAATAGGATATCATAGGGATGAACCTAAAACAATCATGCCCTAGTGTAATTGAATATGAAAACAAGTTTGACGTTATGCATATACATTGCAACCACACACTAGACTGTGGGGAAACCTTTATCCACTTCATCAGTGGACAATGGCAAGTCAAGTTGTTTGCACCAACTTTGATAGAAGAGACCTGCTACAACCAAGCTCCTCAACCAATAATGCACCTCTTTATAGGGTGTCACTAAAATTGTGAAATCAACTAGTTTCAATCATATTTAAACTATTATCTAGTGTGCAAAAGTTAGCACATGGTGTAAAATACCATAATAATAAAATATATATATATATATATAAAATAAATATTGGGTAATTGGGAGAATACCCTATGAAATTTTTCAGGAATTTTTAGAAATTTTTCTGGACTTAAATGGAGATTTTCAAGACCCTCTTTGTTTATGAGGAGTTAAAGGACTTAACGGGTCTGAAATTCGACCCGTTATCTGCCAAATCCGACCCGTTCTCTTTTATTAATGTCGGGCGTTAATTTCTTTCGGTTTTCTTCTCCCGAGCGTTCCTCCACCGCGACTCCTCGCGATCTCTCTGCCGCTCATGATCTCTCAGCCACCGCGACCTTCTCTGCAGCGCCTAGAGATCTTCTTCCCTCTTCTCGTTGTTTCTTTCTCGCAACCCCTGCCCTCACGCACGACCGGCAACCTCCGCACCTTTTCCTCATCGAACGGCCGCTGCCGACAACTCCTTCCAGTGGGAGAGCAAGCGGGAGGGGAGGATCGACATTTGGGCTCCGGCGGGCATCCTCGATCGCGAAAGCTAGGGAGCGGCAAGGGATCTCGCTGCCGGATTTGGGAGTCGCCTCTTCCGATTTCTCCTCGCCGTCGCCCGCCCGATCGGTGCCACCCTCCCGTCTTCTTCTTCTCTTCCGATCCGGAAGCAACAAGGGTCGCCGGCCATTGCAGTTGCATCTCCACCGTGCGATTCCGACCCTGCCGATCTCCGGCCTTTTTCATCGCGGGAGCCTAGTTCGCCGGAGCTACTCCTCGCCGGGCGATCTCATGGATCGTCACCTCTCCGCCGCGAGCCACTCCATCGCCGCTGTTTCGCCGCCGACCGCGGATGATCGAAGTCGAGCCACCTCCGTCGGCCACCGCTTTGGGGCCGGCCGCCGCAGAAGAGATAGGTGAGTCGTGTTGTTCTTCGATTTTTGGACGAGATATAAGGTCAAGGCCTGTGGTTGGTGATGTGTCGGCAGATGCCTTGGTTAGGGATTCCACCAGGAGATCGAAAGATGGGAAGGAGGGGCACGGTTCGATCGATTGCTATGTTCGTTTGATCATTGCGGGATCCATCTTGTTCCTTGGCTATTTGTGTGAACATCACAACCATCTGTACCTCAATCAGCAGCAGCAACCATGGTGTGTTCTGGTAGTAATGCAACGCTGTCGCTCAATGGCTTTGGCTTGGTGGACCGTGAGAGTTTTACTCAAGGACCTACTCTCACATCTATGGGTAATTTCTTAGCCATCTTGTTGTTTCCTAGGTTACAATTGTGGTGTGTTTGGACAGGGATTTGGGCTATTTTGCATGTAGCAGGGATAAGGCAGGCCATTGTGGGCTTTGTCTTCAATTCAATTGATTGAACTTCGGTCTGATTGAAGCAAGGAGCTGTGGCTGAATGAAGTGGTGTTAGGTGTAGCTTGTTATGTGATCGAGTTCACTAGTATGGACGAACGAGGTTAATTGATTCAGATTGGGTCCTATGAGGTGGACAAGGAGGTTGTGCGATTAAAGCGTAACCAGGTGAGTCTGAATCTTAATGCTTATGAACATATGTTAACTGTAGATTGAGATGTTATTTAGTTAGTTGGATTAGCTATGATTAAATTGACCGTTGGTATGGTGATTAAAAGATAATGGAAGAAACTATTCAGTTAGTTGATCGAGATGCGAAGTCAATGTAGGACTCGAATCGATCATTCGTTGTATGCTTGCACTTAACTATAAATGTTGTGATATGTGCAGGACATGATATGAGGCAGATATTCATGAACGTGAAGACGATTGGTGTCTACAAAGCAGGTGGGTAATTTCCTACCTGGTCTGGGTAGATGTATTGCATTCGGATTTAGTCATAGATATGAGCATGTTAGGTGTTCATATTATCTTGACCCTGCTCTTATTATCGTATGCTTGATCCTTTACCGTTGACTATTAACTCCATTGCTGCTATCATGTTTATTTTACCATGATTAGGAGTTATAAATATAGGTGATGTAAGTAACTTAGAATTTGTTTGAGTTAAGTGCAAGTAGTAAAGTCCGGATGACAACCTGATTGTAAATTGGGCAAAAAGGTCATCCGTGGGTAGATAAGGTCTTGAACCTACGGTTAATTCTAGTACCCCTAGGTTGCATGTTTACCACTGACTATGTATTGTTTAAATGGTCGAGTGAATGGTACTTAATGTGTCGCTACGGATCTGTGGTCCTAGCTTGATAATCGGTTTGAGTACGACTCTCTACAAGATAGAGAGTGCATCAATTAGATTGGTATGACTCTACGATGGATAGAGTATTATGATCACTGAGTACTCTGCAGGATGAGAGTGCGCTTGATCCGTTAGTATGATTCTCGTAGAATAGAGAGTCTATGGTGGATGTCTCAGATATGAGACATCGTGCATTCATGCATTTGCACGCACGCCGGGCGACGAGGTCTCCTTGTGGTTGAGAGTGTCGAGTCATCCCGCCTCCACGCTTACTCATGGAGGAGTCACCCGTGTGAGGGCAGAGCATCAGGTGCCGCACTCTACCACTATGACGGTGGTAGTTGGATTCGCTGTCGTAGTCCTCGTGTGTGGCACTCGACCACTCATGGGTAGTGATCGTCGGAGTGGCCAACAGGGACCCCCATCGTAGCTTGCTCTTTACGCTTATACGCCACTCGATCACATCGCCACTCTACCACCGAGAGTAGTGGTTGGTGTTGAGTTGGGACAGCTTGTCATGCTCGAGCCAATCCACGCCACACCTCGTAGTAGCTTTAGGTGGCGAGCCGACACGACTACGATGCATCGCATCACGACTTACGGCATTTTCATATTGCCATATATATACATATATGCATGTATATATATATATATGGATGATTGTGATTAGTATACATATATAGATCACGATCTATATATATATTATTGTGATGTTGCATTTGATTGTATTATGTTTCTTTGCATTTAGGTGTACATCGTATTATTCATGCATGTTTCTTGCATTGTTATCTGATTGTGTCGGATCTTGGTATGGGTTAGACGACCATTAGATACCTTGACACCTAGCTAGAGTATATTGTGAGTTGATCTACTCTTCTGTTATATATATATATGTTTGATATATGTTGAGTTGGATCAGTAGCGTACTTGAACTTGAGTATGTGTGCATTTTTATGTTGTTTATTTGGTTAGACGGTATATGCTTGTATTTATATACTATGCTGATATACATGTTGTACCTCTAGAGTCTGTTGTTGAAAATACATGTGATATGACATATATACATGTTTTCTATTACTCTTGAGTTTTACTCACCACCCCGGACCCGGGTTTTACATGTCGCCCGTGGCGGTAGAAGACTTCGTGATGGCATTGGAGCACCGCCGGCTGACATCGTCTCATCTCACCTCCGTGGCTCCCGTGTCTGTTTTGGATTTTCCGTATGTCTTGTTTTGCATTCGGAGTTTTCGTGATGTTATGTATTATGTGATGTACGCACATGTTGGTGCGGGTTTTGTCGAGGTTTTTTTTATGTTATGGTGTTAGTCATACCGGTATGCATGTGTAGGATGTGTTGTTGTTGTATCGTTTCCGCTGTGTGTAGTTGTTGTGTTGATATATATATATCGTGGTGGTTTGGTATATTTTTATGTGTTGTTATTGTGGGCCTACGGGCCTTGTATTAACCCGAAATGTTGTCACGTACAGGGGAGATGCCGTCCGTTTGATTTTCGGTTCGGCATGCTCTCGGGGCGTGACACATAGACCTCTGGAAGATTAACAACCCTAATTCAGCCATTCGATACTTCAAGTGTCGTGATAAGGGTCACTAGCATTAAAATGTTCTCATTGGAATTAGAACCTAGGCATCGCCCTAAAAGTGAGGTAGCCTACTTCTAACTCCAAGATGATGGGGAGGTCAGACCCTTAGATGAACAATAAGAGACTTGGAAATGTGAGAAAAAGATTATAGTACTTTATGCAGTGTGCTACATCCTATCTACACACACCCACATCAAATTATTCATGGAAATGCAACTAATTCATGCTTAATGTTAAACTTTGTGAGCATTTCCTTTTTCTATTTCCTTCCCCCTACTATTTTTCCAACACATTAACTGATAGCCCAAGTCTGACTGCATCACTCATGTAAGTCCCCTTGTTCCGTCAAGTTTTTCATATAAAGATAGAATGCACACCTTGAACAAGTATAAGATTGATTATACATTAAGACCACAAGAATAACCTGGAAAAAAAAGTCACCTCAAAAAGCTTTCTAGCCATGTAGTTGTTCTGTTGCTGCATTTCTACCTGTGCCCATGCCTGAATCAAGAGGAACATGGGAATTGATGAATTCTTGTCCATAAGAAATACTAGTTGAGAGTCAAAAACAAGTTTTATAGATGAAAATCAAGTCTTACAAGCCAACTTGCACAGCTTTTAGGGTTGCATTTGGTAGCTTGCTGGAACAAGTACCTAGCCCTCTTAAACCTCTTTCCTTTTGCTTCAAGGATCGCAAGACTTTGGTAAATGTACTCATTTCCACCACAGTATTTGAGTCCTTTTGCAAGAAGATTTCTTGCCTTTTTTATATTTCCTTGCTGTATTTCTAGCACTGCCCATCCATGCCAAGCTGCAACATGCTTCTTGTCAGCTACTGTAGCAGCATCAAATAGCTCCCTGGCTCTACGGATATTTCCAGCCTTACTTTCAAGCATACCCCAACACTGTTCAAACAAAAAGGTGTGATCATCCCAGCTATGCATACTGCTCAGCATGAATTGCACAACAAATCATCACTGTCAAAAAGATGCTAAATGAGTAAGACGTTATGCCTGCATCTTGATGTAATATTAAAGATAAAAGAAGCTTTGATGAACTACATGTCCTTTGAACTCTCAAAATGTCTAAGCAAATTCATGAGGATGATGAATCAAGTCTTATCGTGGTTGTCAAAATCAGCTGATAATGATATAGATTGTCCTATTGAAGTCGCTCATCCAATCTTTCCATAGAAGTCGGTCATCTTATGTAGAGAAGTTAAAGAAAATAGATATTCAAAGAAACTACTTAGAAATGAGCTAACAAGACAAGAAAATAAATTAAATTGATTGAAAGCTCGTCAATTCATGAATGAAAAAGAGTGAAGAAATTTGGTCAAACTGGATTGATTGTGGTAAAGTCAACCAATCTAGCCAACCAAGTATATCTCCTCTACCTTTTGTTGCAAGATGAACAGAAAAAAAATTTACAGCGTGTAATATACGAATAAGTAAACAAGCACCGCATCTATCGCTTCTTCATGTATCCATGTAGTGACAATACTATTGGTTGAGAGAATATAGAGTAGTACTGCCATCATCAATATTGCCCAAAACCATCAAATCAATTAAACCCAATAATATAAAATTAAGTATTTTGGTAAAACATGTATAAAAGTGTATTATTATTGAATAACTTTACATTAGTAAATGTATGGTATCTATTAATATATTTTAAAATTTAATTCTATATTAATAAAATATCATTTATTATCAAGCAATAATCTAAAAGAAATATCTAGTTTAATAAAAAAAAATTTTTGATAGTTTAGAATATTATTTTATTAATGTCTACTTAGCCCAAAACTTAACTCTATATAACATGTCTAATTGTCATTTGTAAAACTTCCCTTTAAGTTTTAAAAGTACCTTACAATCACAAAGAACATCTAATGTCCTCGCCATCCTCTATTTCAACCATATTCCTAGATACTTACTCTCAATTACAAGTAATTCATCATTTTCTATTATAACAACTTCCATGCTATTCTAATACTACTCTTGGATTAATAGTGCAAGAGAAAAGAGCAAAAGTTAACCCAAAAAAAAATGAAAGAAAGAAAGAGAAAATAAAATTGCTCAGAAAGATGGTTGCACCAATTTTGAACGCCCCCGTCTCTGATACCAATTAAAGGACCGAGAAACACGCTAGAGGGGGGTGAATAGCGCTTAAAACTTCTTTCTTTCTTTGTAAAACTCAGAAACAAAATAAGATAAAATTACAGCGGAAAATAAGAACAAGAACACAAAAGAAAGTTTTACTTGATTCACAACCAAATGGTTGCTAAATTATACAAGTGTTTCGACTCTATGTGCCAAAAGAGTTGTGTGATTACTTAAACTAAATTAACATAATAATGAATGCAACATTTATACCACAAAGCTTTGGCTCCACGCTCATCAGAGTTGCATTATTATTTATGATAGAATAAGAAAAATAAATTATTATAACTATAACTATAGAGCATTGTTTCCACACTTAAAAAGGGATCTTAAGTCTTTTCGACATTTTGTAGATTGCATTTTACATGAGATGCTTTATTTAGTGGGTAAGTTTTGGGTCATTTACTTTTTCTTGTATGAGTCATTCACCTTATACATAATATATGCATTCATATGATGCATCTCGCAGTGAGTGGATTGTGGGCCATTCACTCTCTGTTTTTATTCTATAAACAATTCATTCTCTTATCAAGTGGATTGTGGGTAGTTCATTGGTTCCACGCTTTAAAAGGGATCTCAAGTCTTTTTGCGCATTTGTAGATTTCAGCCATTTTGCATGAAATGTTTTTCTTAGTGGATAGGTTGTGGGTCATGTACTTTTTGTTGTATGAGTCATTCACCATATACATAACATATGCATTCATATGGTGCACCTCATAGTGAGTGGATTGTGAAGGTAAATTGTGGGTCATTCACCCTCTATTTTTATTCTATATACAATGTATTCTCTTATCAAGTGAATTGTGGGTTGTCCATATTTATATACAATGCATTTATTAATGGGCAGATCATGGGTCATTCACCCCTTTATAAATTATGACAATTCTCGTGTAAAATAAAATAGCAAGGAAATGTGTAATATTATAAAAGTAGAATCATAGAGGAAATGGTGAAACTATTTAAAATTAAAATGAAAGAAGTATAACAGGAAATGATTAATGACGCCATGATGCTAAAAGAAATATGAAAAAATTTATAGAGATTTGTTATTGCCTCCTATGGTAAGATATCATGTATATCTTTTCTTCTTCCATTTTGCACTGATGTTCCCAATCCCTTTTTCCTTAACCTTCATGAGGTGATCTTGAAAGTTTAGATAGTATTACAAAGATATCAACAATATTAAAGACAATTCTATTAGTGTTCATTCATTTTACTTTTTCCTAGAGCATAGATTGTTACTTTTATGAATTTTAGTTTTTAATGTATTTTCTCATTTGTTAACACGTCTAATTATGTCAGTCAAAATGGGTCTAGTTATGTTGTCATCATGCATATTTTTATATTATTTAATAAATTGTTCTGATATTAATTATTGTTACATCTTTGTACACCCTTGGTGGTTAGTGGTGTCATTTTGTGATTTTGATGCAATGGCAGATATCCATCATGAGAGAGGCTATCCCTTATACAAGGACAGAAAGCTACGGATGTGTTGACCTGCACAATTCGGTACTTTCAATCCTTGATCTAAACTATCAAGAAACAATAGACCTCTATGTACTCAGTTCATTCGTAGAAGTAATCTACTCGATTCATAATATAATCCCTGCAAGTGCCAATCAAGCAATTTTACACAAAAATCAATTTGAGAAATAGGTTACCCAAGTCTTGATTTAGGAACACTCGCCTAAGTAGTAGTTCCTAAAGGATTTTCTTTGAATCATGTGGTTATGAGTTAATATACCATGAAATGCATGACAAAAGCCCCTTTGAATCACAGGAAAACAGAAAGATTAAGTCACAGTCTCACAACATGTAGCTTTTAATCCAAATGAAGATGATCAATCAAACAATCCCGGGCATACAAAGATTCAGTAACATTCCCATGGCTTTTGTTGAATAAGGAAATATTGTCCATGTTTAGTGATACCAAATTTCTATAATTTATCAAAATGATATGTTTCAACTATTTCCTTCGCATGATACGGCATGGTACAATATTTAAAATCATGCTCGACAAAGACTCCTTCCTATCTTTCCTTCTTCAACTTTAATCCATTTTCAGCACTATACATTGAAACATTAGCACAGTATCGAAACAATATCATTCCAATTAAAGACCGAAACTTTGGCACGGTTTGAGATTTTGAACCCTGATAATAATAACTTAAACTTGTGTAATACTATTAGATAAATATGTGAGTATCAAACACCAATAGTTCTCTTCAAAAATGCATTGCATGTTATGACATACAAACAACAAGAACTGGGCCAGCAGGGAACACAAGTCAGTCTAGGTTGAAATAAAATGGTAGGACAGTTATTTTCTGCCAGAACTGTAAAAGCAACCAAGGAACACCAATTCAATCCATATTGATTGCAGTGATCGATTATCGTTTGTAAGTGGATATGTTGCCGGTGTCTAAGACCAATTACTTTACTGTTTCATGTACTTCCTAAATTTGTAAAGAGTGAAAATTTCCCTTCTTTTAACAATATAGAAGCAAAATAACAAGGTTTGCACATGCAAGTACTATATAGTTCCAGTGCCACTTTCCAAGTTGTCAAACAATATGCAATAAAATACATGTATCTCACCCAAAGAACTGCTGATGTAGAATAAAAATACTAAAGATAGAAAATATACGTAAATGACCTGCCAAATATAAGAATTTTCTCCTTGTGTAGCTTGACAACCTCTCTCGTATACTGATTTAGCTTCTGCATACTTTGATTGCTTGGAAAAGAGCTTTCCAAGGGCCACATAAGCACGGCCATCCTCAGGCCAAAACGAAATGCACTGAATTCAATTGAAATAGCATGAATATAACACAAAATAATAATGAAACAAAACTCCTTGAATCATAATTCATAACCATCTTAGAAAAATTTCTTGTTTTGTCATGCTTTGGGTATATAAATTCCTATAGTCTTGCAGAAGAAAATTCAGTAAATAAATCTACAAATAGTGTTTCATCATTGTATGGCTTAAGAAGGGAACAAACAGCCAATGCTAGTTCATGTCCATCATAAATGGTATATAGTACAGTTATCAGAGCTACTTACAACATGTAGGTATTATCTCTATTTCATGATTAGTTCATAAAATGTAGATCAGTTTCTTCAAAATATAAGTATAAATGGGACATCCAATGCCCATAAATAAATTTATTGTTCATAATAGCTGACTCATAAACGTCCTGGCACTTTCTTAGAATATCATGAATGTTTCCAAAGACATATTTGACCTGGCAGACAATAATTCAGTAACACAAAAATATAAATATTTTTCAACATCTCATGATCTTTCTAACCATATATACTGAATTACTGAAGATTATTGAATATATTTCTAGTAGCAAAATCTATTTAATGTGATATGTAACTTCGATAACCTTCTTCATATTTCTCTTTGTATTTTCAGCCACGTTAATGCTGTGACAATTTTCTTTCCAAGTGTATATTTTCTTTAGCAAAAGCTAAAATTGACTTCTCAAGGTCACCCCCATTATTAGTTGCCTAGTTACCAGAAATATGAAAACCCTCAATAAAATAACATTGCTAAAAGAAAAGGTAAGTTGGACCACATTAAAAGAAGGATTTTTGGTCCACTATATAAGCAGTAACATTTGTAGTCTACTCTTCTACTTTTGCTTCCATCTCCAGTTCCCTGCAAGAGCTCAGTTTGGTTCAAACAACTTTTTTCGACCTCAAGCCTCAAGGTTGCCTCTGGCTTCTATTATTTTCTGATCTTCTTGACCAGGGCTTTGTTTTTTTAGCCACAAGAAGCCCTTCTTGTCAGTCTTCTTTGTTTAACTTAATTGCCCCTTAATCACAAGAACAGGACCTTTTCTCTCCCCCCACAGGCTGTCTTACCTACTATCTTAAATATTTAGTTGCCGGTCTTCCTCTTCCCTCATTGAAATATGAAGATCTAGGTCATGGTAATTTCTGCCTCCATTAGTTTTCACTAAATTAGTGACACCATTTATTACCTTCCTGGAAGAGTGCTCCACCATAGGTGTAAGCCTACCCGTCGCCTCTTTTGCCATGACCTCTACATCTGTTTTGCTCAGTGCTATAACATCTTCCCAAAAGGTTATAGGAAGGACAATGATGACATTCCCATCTCTACTAAATTTGTGGTAGGAAATCCCTTTTTATATCTCATCCCTATTGGATAATCAACTCTAATGGGGCTTGGCTGATGTTTCCAGTGTCTTTCTTTGATTTGATTCCGCGAGACTTGTCGATTAATCCCTTTTTTGTAAATATCACACATTTTAAATATTTTAATAACTTGGACGAAACTCATTTCCAAGACATTTTGTCATAGCCGGTGTTAGGTGTATTTTATCTTTACAATCATGATAACTGTCCCTGTATACTTTCAAAGATGGACCACACTCAAAGTGGAGAGCCTCATTAAGTATATTGAATTAAGGTAAGCATCATGAATTATTTTGGTGAATTCTCAAAATTTGAAACATATTGGATTGTGAATCATCAGATCAAAATAAAAATTATAAATAAATTTATCTTATTTTTTTACACCTTAGTTATATATATATATAAAGTGTTCTATTTTATATATTAATTTTATTAATGGAGTAAAGATGATATCGATTAAATATAAAAGATATACAGGTCCCTATCTCATATTGATGACAATGTATAAATTAGTTATTTTTTTGGACTTCACCCTAGCTATTGACTTCGAGTCTCTATAAAATGTGGAACCGCCACATTAGCGGCCCCCTCCGACTGCCCCTACCGGTGGAGGAGGTAAATCAGGACTCAGGTGGCAAGTGCAAAAGAGAGGGTCCGTCGATGGCCCAGAGTCATGACCTGCCCAGGAATTGACCCCTGCCCACTTAAGAGTTGCCCCTTTGCACTTACCAACTGGGCTAGCCCTGGGGGCTGACTTCGAGTCTCTATAGCACCAATAGAAAATACAGAAAGAAGATAACAACCATTTTACATGGAGAGGAATAAAATTGAGTTTGGTGTCATGAGATTTCTTAGTCATCATTAGTTCTACCCTTAGTGTCTTTGTCTTAATGTGCAATGACTCAATCACCATTGGATTCAACTCCACTTTAGAAGTGATAAACTTCGTCACCATGCGGCAAGATTCTTCTTTCACAGCATTGTTGTCTCATCAATATCATTATTGTCTGAACCATCTCCTGGGCCTCTCTACTTCTACCAAACAAAAAAAAACACCTTTGTCTTTCTTTTACAATGGTTTTAGTTTAATATTTGGCCTACTGGATTTAATATAATGCCTTAATCAGTTACATTTTGGTTGGATTTAATTTATGTTCCATTTTCTATTTCAAAAGAAAAAATCAACAAAATAAGTTAAATATTAAATCATATCAAACTAGCTGTTACATATGGTATATAGTTTTACATTTATATCATAAATTACTGTGTGATAAAAATCTCAATTCTAACAACTATAGTCCTGGTGGCTTTGAAACAAGTCACCAAGGGTGGATCCTTCCTTGTAGCTGACAGTGAGGAAGCAGCTCCTACCATTAAACCCAGTGCTTCCATGGCTGCCAAAAAAAGAGACTTCAAATTACAGATCATGCTTTTGCCACATCAAAGTCCCAAAGCATAAAAAATGTTTTCAGGGAAGAGGTACCATTGTCACTTGCCTCTTTCCCCAAGTTGTCCTACTCCCAAGTTATCTAAGCCTTTTAGAAAGCCAAAATCAAAAGAAAGGCTCCTCTAACAAGTTTGGGGTTGCACCAAAATAATTTCCTTGTTAAAGTCTCTAAATTTCAATTGAAGCGCCTTGTTGATGCATCACCAGGAATTTGGACATGTAAAACCTATGTTCTTAAAGCATCAAAATCGAATTATATGCCTCTCGAAATAATCAACTTTTGTTAGAAACCGCTAGTTGTCTATTTTAGTTGTAGTTTTAATATTACATTTTTGAAGGATGACAGATTATCATCATCATTTGTGGCTAGAGTATATTGGTATTGATATATCAGTTTGAGATAATAGCCTAAAATAACAAAGCATATACAATTCTTAATAACAAATATTAAAAACTATTTATTATTAAAAAATACAGAACTACTAAATGAATATATGATTTGGTTATCTCATCTTGCAATAATTATATCAACATAATATTGATACTTGACTGGTGACTATAGATGTCTCTTAATTTCTCCTATTGCTTTATGAATTAGGTGAAAAATATAGCTCATTTGCGACTTCTAGTCCATGTCAACTTTACATAGAACATCGTACAAGGTTCTACTGTCATAAGCATATCAACAATAAAGTTCCAAAAATTAGCAAATATAATAATTTTTTGTGCCTCCCTACCTTCATTGGTGCTAGAGCATCAAGAGTCTTCTCAATCCTAAGAAGTGAGTATGAGCATGGTTTTCAATCGAACTTTTTTTTAAGATGACTTTTAATAAGCACAAGGCTAGTTGATCCTGATTTTAAATCTCCCTATTAATCAGCAAAGTCAATGATGACTATAGAGGAATTTTATTAACGATTGACCTCTTTTCACTCTTCACTATATTGAATTTACTAATATCTACCATCATTTAATTGATATGACATGTTGTGCATAGTGTTTAAAATAATGTCAAATACTCTTGTTCCAATAGCTCTCAAATCCTTTTGAAGTTGGCACCATTGTCCGTAATCATCTGCATTATATGTTCACACTTATCTCATGAGAAGTCATTGCACATTAAGACAAAGCTTTGTCCCCTGTTGTTTATTTGATTAATCGTCTGACTTCTCAACAGTTGAATCTTGATTCTCCTTACTATCGTCTTTTCGGTATGCATCATAATTATCATATGTTACACACATTTGGATGTGTTTGCTTTGTTCACTTGCCTTCTCATGAGTGTCACAAGCTTACAGCTCAATCTGTAAAGTGCGGTTTTATGGGTTACAACAATGCTCAAAAGGGGTTTTTATGCTATAATGTTATTGCTAATCATTTTCATTTTTCTAGAGATGTGATTTTCTTTGAACATGAGTACTATTTTTTGCAACATGTTTCTCCTTCTGGAAATATTCTTCTTCCTAGCTTTAATGATATCTCCCCACTAATTGAGCATTTTAAACCTCGAATTGTCTATCAACGATGACAACCCCCATCGTCACAAATCATTCCTAACCCTGATCCAGTTACTACTCCGGTGGCTCTTTGAAATCCTCTTGCATTCATCATCCTCCTGATAGATATGGTTTATTTGCCACTTTAATTGATATTACAATTCCTTCCCCTTATTCACAGGTAACTAAACATGCATGTTGGATAAAAGCTATGCAAGAAGAATTTCAAGCTCTTCAAGAGAATCACCCTTGGGATATTGTTCCTTGTCCTACTGATGTTAAGCCCGTTGGTAGTAAATGGGTATATTCTATTATGTTGCGGCTGATGGCTCATTTGACAGATATAAAACAAGGTCGGTGGCACTCGGTAATCGACAAAAGTATGGAATAGATTATGAGGAGACATTTGCTCATGTAGCCAAAATGATGACAGTGAGACTTGTTCTTGTTATTGCTGCTTCCAAAGGTTAGTCATTACAACAAATAGATGTTAAAAATGCTTTTTTGCACAGAGATCTTAAGGAAGAGATTTATATGACTCCACCATTAAGGTTATTTTCTACACACTCTTTTGATATTTGCAAGCTAAAACGTTCACTCTATGGTTTGAAACAGGCTCCACGTGCTTGGTTTTATAGGTTCCGTTCTACACTTATTAGCTTCTCCTTTGTCCAAAGTCAATATGATTCCTCTTTGTTTCTTTGCAAAATTGCTAACAGAATCATCTTCCTTCTGATATATGTTGACATACTCATTTTAAGCTCAAGGGAATGAAGAGTTGTTAAAAGTGTTGTCATTTAGAATACCTTCATCACAACCTTCAAATTCATCATAGATGGGTTCTCCAAAGACACGTCTATTAAAAATTTCACGTTGTTGTCTATACTTTATTTCTTTTTTGCTATCAAATTCCTTCATTGCATGATAATTTTCTTGAGGAGCTTTAGACACTTAAAAACATCTAGATATCCACCAACAAAATTTATTTTAGGTGTGTGACCCTATTATCGCGTCCAATCATACCACAATACAAATATTCCAGTGAAATCAATTCTCTAATCAACGTGCATATCTCCAAACTAGATTATAAGTATGTTGTTTTGGTGTCATTTTAATACCTATGCAATAGCATCAAAAAGTTAAAATAATTCACAACAAATATTTATAATTATAGCAATAACAAAATTAACATAAGAAAAATTCTTCTATTGATAAAAAATCACAAGAATATATAATTTTAACAAAAAAAAATAGTAAATAAATAAAGTAAATATCTCCATATAGGAATATTATTTAAAACTTTTGAATAACTATTAAACTAACATAATAAATTTTTTATCTCAAGTTCATTACGCTTATAAAAATAAATATTAATAAAACTAAGAGTTTAAATATAATTTTAAAAAATTATATAAAAAATTTCTAAAGAGTCAAAGAGAATTTTAAAAAATATTCGTCATATTTTAAAGTTATTTGAATGTTTTTAATTATTATAAAATATATTTAAAAATTTATAATTTTAAAATTATCTACAAAATTTCTAAAGAGTCACAAATAAGTTTAAAAACTATCCATCATATTTTAAAGTTATTTAAAGGTTTTTCATTATTTTTAAATATATTTACAAGTTTATAATTTTAAAATTATCTACAAAATGACTAAAAAAAAAAGATAATTTTAAAAATTATTCATCATATTTTAAAGTTATTCAAAGGTTTTTAATTATTTTTAAATATATTTAAAAGTTTATAATTCTAAAATTATCTAAAAAATTTCTAAAGATTCAAAGATAATTTTAAAAATTAGTCATCATATTTTAAAGCTATTCAAAGGTATGTAATTATTTTTGAATATATTTAGAAGTTTATAAATGTTTAAAGATTATTTAAAACATTTAAAATTATATTTTGGGAATTAATTTAAAATTTTAAAATTATATTTTTATTTAATTCTTAATATATTAACAATTTTAAAATTATTTACTAAAATTTAAAATTATTTCAAAATTATTTTTAAATATTAGAATTATTTTCTTAAAATCCAAAATTAATTTTAATTTTAATAAATTATGATTGAAATTCATATGAACATGAATTAATTAAGGATTATCCTAAATCAACTACATCTAATTGATTTTGAATATTCCAATTCAAATATTTTTTATTTTTTATTTTAACTTATTCGCCTTTTAATAATTAAAAAAAACAAAAATATAAATTTATATATTACAATTATATTAATTAATTATCAATTTAATTAATTAATTATAAATTTATAAAACATATATATATATATATATATATAAGAGTTATATAATATAATAATAATATTGTCACAGATTAATACAACAATTATAATTAATTATATCAATGCTATGAGTTTATATCACTTCTGATATATAAAGTTAACCTATGTTGCTACCGCATATCCATGTCGGTGGAGTATTAATGTCGATCTAGTGTCAAAATGGTAAAAAATGCCTATTTCGGGCAGCATGGTTTGAAACTACATTATCACACATTAAATTAGTTAATTCTAAATTTTAATGGTTAATTATTTCTGAACCAAATCAGTTTAGGGCTGCTGGGGGCTCTATTTAAGTCTGCTTGGTGGGTTCGGTCAATTTGGGCTTGAATTGGGTTTAAATTGAGATTGAATTGGGCTGAAATCTTGAGAATAATTAGATTACGTATTGATTTTTCAAGTATCTTTACTAAAACTAACTCGACGAGGGAGACCATTGATGGCATAAAATACCCGACCATACTCTCCAAATAGTGGGCGTCACTTGGACATAGGCAACCTACAGCTGCCAATGGTGTTGTATGTTCGTCAACAGTAATGGGTCCAGTGAATTGAACGCAGCACAGAGTAAGGAGGGCATAATAGATCGATGATGCTAGGGTAAGCCAATGTCAGCTAGTCAGCACATGTCCTTGACAATTGACAAAGGTGACTAATTAACTTATGTCACTTGAAGGCTTATAAGTACCAATCTCCATAAACAGAAGGAAAAAAAGCAAAAGACTTCATAACCAGTGATCCACCTCCTTCGTGCTTCCTTGGGCCATTACAGAAAAACTTTGGCAAGCCATGGATCACTTTGGCTGACAACCTCTGGTGATTCAGAGTTTTCAACACTCTTGATTCTTTGTTCTATCTTAAACTTCTTTTGGCTTAAATCTTAATGGCAAACTTGTCTCAAACTTTCCCATGTAGTTATATTTTCATAACCAAAGTTCACGATTATGCAATTCAAAGCCAGAAATGATGAAAATGGCAAGTAATCCAAGTCAACAGAATGGTTCTTTTTCATTCAATATACTAAACTCGAAGAAAATCTAAGTTAATGACCAGCCCAATCAAAATTTACTCCCTCATGGCAACTACATCATACAAGAAGAAGGAGCGGAATATGGTTACCTTAAGCAGAATCTCCTCAGCTTCTTTGAACTTGCACTTTCTAGTGAGGACTTTGGCACGGTATAAACCTAGTTCCAAGTTAATTCCGAGCGGCCGCTTCTCACCAGCTACGACTCTCTCGGGTTCGAACATCATCATCTGTTTGGCAAACTCCGACAGTCCCCTATCGATCTTAGAAACTGAAGGTGTTTCTTCATCTCCCCCGCTCCTCTCCTCGATCTCCGCCGGAGAACCTACTGCCGAATCCACGACGTCATCCTTCACGGGACGGCGGACGACGAGGAGTCCCTCCGACCATCTCTTCTCGCCCGGAGCTTCGAGATCTTCTTCGACTCGGTCGTCATCATCGACGCCAACCTGGGCATTGTCGACCTTGCGTTGGAGGGGGGCAGGCAAGGAGCTCCCGGATCTAACGGGAGGGAGGGATCGAAGGGATGGAGCGGCGATGAGAGAGAGGGAGACGAGAATGGAGTTGAAGTTGAAGATCGGGGAGGATGGCGAAGGGATTAGAGGGAAGTGAACTTTGGGGGAGAAGAGGCGCATTTCTATCCGATTCTTGCTTACCGCCATAGGATGGATGCTAGAAGACGGGGAGAGATCCATGATCAAACAAAAAAAAAGGTGTGGTCTATGATTAGCCACGTGGCTAGAAGACGGGAGAGATCCATGATCCGCAACCGTTTTGATAGAACGCGGTCTATAATTAGCCACGTGGCTAAATCTGATTTATTGGTGGAGGAGCTCTAATATTCGCTCCTTGCCAATGAAATTCCATAAGGCTTATTTTCGTTTTCAAAATATGATAATGTTCACCTTATAATTCTTTTTAAATATCGGTCTCCTAATAATATGAAGAAAGATAAATCATAATCTTTTTAAATTTCAATCTCATAACAATATGAAAAAAAAATAAATCACAATCGATTTTAGAAGCTCAAGTTTAAGAGAGCTCATCATGTAAAAAAAAAAAAAAGTATACCTTTAATTAATAGAGTTTTATTGTAGCATGATAAAAAAATATGCTAAAGCTAAATTTTATAAGTTGAGTGCTAATTATCATATTAAAAATATACAAAATCTAAGGATAATTTTAGATCTCATAACTTAAGAACTACTCTATATAAGAATAAAAAAGTAGATAACAATTTAGGTAATAACTCCAAGAAGATTAGACATATGACTGAGAATAAAATATCCAAAGAAAACCTAATAAATTAAGAATCATGATATTAGAGGAGGAAAAATCAAGTCTTGAGATCAAAACTTAACAAATAAAAAAGTCCGAAAAATATATTTAAAGAGTTAAAAGGGCAAAATCTAGAGCTTGGTAGGCAAGAATCACATAAGCACAAAGAATTGTTTGGGATACAAACTTCAGTCCAGAAAATCATTCCATCGTACAATAGAATTTTATATAACTATAGAACTAATTCTAGGTCTAGAAATGTCAAGATTACAAGGGACGGTGTTCCTATATTGATCTTGATGAGACTGCAATAATTAAGGCTTTCAAAAAATCTAGAAGAGTCATTAGAAAGGTATTAAGGGAGATTATCTCTAGTGAATATCTAAGAAATCTAAGGAGCTCCAATAAATATTGAGTTCCTAAGAGTAAGGATGAGCACAAATTTGATTAAACCGACCAAACCAAACGAAAAGTTCAATTCAATTTAAAAAAAAATACAATTTTTTTTTATTTATTCAGTTTGATTTCGATTTCAAAACGAAAACAATCGATTAAATCAATTAAACTGAACTGGAGTAAATCAGTCAACTAAGATGCTTATCAATAAATTGTTCTTCACAAACTGTAAAGAAATCCCAGTGACTGGGGTGGTTCGTGCTCGGGTGGGTGCTCATGCTTCCGAGGCTCGAGCCACCCCCCCTCTCCCCTGTGAGGTCGCGAGCACCAATGCTAAGCGACAGTGTGTTGCACGGGTGCTCAGGCACAGCTGCGCGGGTACTCGTGTGCTCGGGCCCTGTGTGTGCTTGAGTGCGGTAGCGCGAGTGTTCGAGCGTGGTCATGCGGGTGCTCAAGCCGTGAACTACAGAGTATTGTGTATTTCTCATCCATTCTGAGCACCTATTTCTCATCCGTCCCGAACACCATTATTATGCATTTCTCATTCTCGAGCACCCCCGATTCATCAATTGATTGATATATTCATTAGTCAATTGATGGAGAAAAATCATCCCGAGCATCGTTACTGTGCATTTCTCATTTCTCAACACCCTCCGATACATCAGTTGGATAATGTCGAAAAATCAAATTTTTTATTTTTAATCGATTTGTTATTTCTTTAATCGGTTCGATTTTGTTAAAAAATTTAGTCGATTAGATTAATTAAAAAAATAGTTATTCGATTTTGATTTAATCGATCCAGTTATAACTGATTGTATAAGGTTATCTAGGAGTGTGATTTCTTAACTCTAAATAAGTACAAGGTGTTGTTGAGGATCTTGTGACAACTAGAGCGAGTGAATAGTGATTCTTTGATTCTTTCATCGTGCTTGTCTATAATTCGTTAGTGCGTAGCGGAAATAAAAGCACAAATAGAAACAAATACAAAACACAAGCACTACACAAGGATTTTACGTGATTTGGAAACCTAGTTCCTACTCCATCGAGCTTCTCCTAGTGATAGATCACACTATCTCTTCCTCCTTCTCGGAAACTTTCCAGAGGTGGAGAAACCTCTTACAATATGAAGCTTTACAAGGGAAGCAACCAAAATACAAGACAAGAATGAAATACCGAAATAAAAACAACTTCACAAGTGAACTTTTTCTTGAATGTTTGTTGATTGTTGTGGAATGACTTTGAAAGTCTGAAAAGCAATAACTATTCCCCTTCAAAAATCCAAGAATCGACTTCCAAAATCCTCTCATCGTCCTCCTTTTATAATCTATGTCGGGTTGATTTTCCGTTGATTAGTCGATTGACCTTACCCCCAATCGACTGGTCACTATACCGTTGTCTCACAATAGACTAATCCATGTCGAATTAAGCTGATCAGCCGATTGCTATGACCCAGCAATCGACTGCCAATAGTCATCAGTCGACTGTCATGAGCCAACTATCGACTCAAAAACATTCTATGCTCTATCTATTTAAGGCTAGTTGACTGTCCAACCCAATAGTCGATTGCCAGTGACTAATCGATGTAGGGACCGATGTGTCCGCACTAGAGGGGGTGAATAGCGGTTTTCGATTTCGTGCACTTGATTCGATCGCCTTGAGTACGTTCATACTCATCTACAAGTTTGTTAGTTCGCAACGGAAACAAATAAAAATGAAATACAAAACAAACTCAAGCACAATCAAACTTAATGATTTAACATGGTTTAGAACCTAGGGTTCCTACTTCACGGGTCAAGCTCAAGTGAGCTCTAGTGATGCATACCACTACTAAATCTTCTCATTCTCGGAACAATCTGGAGGTGAAAAAACCTCTTACAATATTCTTACAACAACAAGAAGTAAATACAAGCAACTATAAAGGAAATACAACAATAATGTAAATGACACTTTACAAGAACTTGAATGCTTTACTTGCTTGTTGGTTGCTTGGAGATGTCTTTGAAGACTCTGAAATGCATCAGCACTTCGCTTCAAGATCACCCAAAAAACCCTTGTCGAAATCCTCCATTGTAGCTTCCTTTTAACCTCTGTTTGGGCTGATTTCGCGCCTAACAGTCGACTGTTCATAGTGTCGTTGTCTCACAGCGACTCAATCCATGCTGAAAAAACTCCAACGGATACCACAATAGTCGAATATCCTTACTAGCAGTTGATTGTTGCCCAATAGCTAACTGGTCAATCGACTACGGAAGCTTCTGTGCCCATGTCCACCAGCGCCAGTCGAATGTCATCCATGGAAGTCAACTACCCAAGGCCAACGAATTGAAATATCCTCCAGTCGACTACCAGAGACACAAAGCATCAGTTGAGCCTTTAGTTGACTACTGACCAGTCAACTGGTCATAATCCCAATCGACTGTCAGAGCTGACTAGACTCTGAGTACTTACACACTCGACCAATCGACTAGACGCCTCAACCATGAGGTTTAACCAAGTATGATCCCCTCAGACTTGATAGGTCACCCTTAGCCTAGACCTGAGCCTTCTAGCCACCTCCATCAGCCTCACGCCTATCTGATCCCTCTGAGTCCTCCATGACTCATTCATCCATACGCTAGCTTTTAGGTGCTTCCACTAACTATTGTCATGCTAACCGGGTCTACCTTGCCAAGGTACATTTGGACTTATGCCGCCAAGACAAATGCTTGGACTTTATACCGTCAAACATTAGACTTATGCTGCCAAGACTACATGTTTGGACTTTATGCTGCCAATATTACACCCTTGGACTTCCCAATTACCAAGCATCCATACTTACACTTTCACTATCAAAGTTCACTTGGACTTTACGCCACCAAGACTACACACTTGGATTTATACTACCAAGACTATACCTTTGAACTTCCCATGTCAAGTACTCATAACTTGGACTTTACCATTGTCAAGACCATGCTTGGACTTTCTATGCCAAGACCCATGTTTGGACTTCTCAATTATCAAGTGCCCATGACTTGGACTTTCCATGATAATCACATTGTCAATCGTTCTGAAAAATATCAAAATAATACTCGAGTTCGATCAATCATGACCTAGGTTGATTGCACTAATAGTCAATTGGTACAAACAACCAATTGATTGCACGAGCACCGGTCAATTTTCTCAAGTCGTAGTTGACTGAACACTAACTCGCCTGACTCGACCAGTCGACTGCTCGATTCTTCTGAGCTCTCGAGTGATGAGCACCCAGTCGACTGATCAAGACCACCAGTCGACTGGTACACATCAAAACTAAGATTTACCACAAGTATGATCCTCTCATACTTACCACTCATCCTTATCTTAGACCTAAACCATTAAGCTACTTCCATTAGACTCACACCCTTAGGTTGAGTCCACGACTCCTCGCCTTTGTATTAGTCTTCAAGTACTTCCTTCAATCTTGTCATGTTATCGAGTCTACCTTTGCCAAGAGACTACACCTCCGGGACCTCCATCTCCAAGTTACACTTGGACTTACACTGCGAAGACTACACACATGAACTTACACGACTAAGACTACACACTTGAACTTTTCCATTATTAAATATCCATACTTGGACTTTTGTCGCCAAGACTATACACTTACACGACCAAGACTATACACTTGGACTTTTTCAAGTATCCATACTTTTACTTTCCCTTGTAAAGTCTCAAAATTTGGACTTCCCTTGCCTCCATATTTGGACTTCCCCTGCCAAGAATCTATTCTTGGATTTCCCTTGCTAAGTCTCCAAACTTGGACTTCCCTTGCCAAAAATCTATGTTTGGACTTCTCCATTACCAAGTATTCGTACTTAGATTTTCACTCGAGTTTTATTCAAGCTTGGTCAACCTTGATCTAAGGTTGATTGCTCCAACAATCTCCTCCTAACAATCTCTCTCATATGACCTTGGGTATTTCAACCCATCCACTATTCATATTATCATATATATTGGTAAACGTATTGTCAAATATCAAAACAATACTCGAGTTTCACTCAAACTTGGTCAATATTAATCTGAGACTTATTGCACCAATAAGGTATGTCAACTTAGAGTGAAAAGGTATCTAACCATAGTAGATATTTTAAAGTATTTTCGATGTGCAATGATACTTTGAAAATAAACTTAAAATTTATCTTAAAGGATTTTAGAATATGCAATGGAAATAGAAGTTTAAAATTTAATCATGTTTGGCATATTAGGATAGGGTCAAGTTTGAGATTTTGGCACACTCAAGGGAGTTATCCATTCTTATGTCAAATTTATTATTTGACATAATTTTAGATAATGATGATTAGATTTAAAATTTAGATATAATTATACCTTATTATCTTACACATTTATTATGTTTTATGTGTCATATGATATATCATAATCATTTTCATATATGAAATATAGTTAATGTAGATCGCACCATATACCCAATATTTGACAGATATATAAATGATTTACATGAGCCACATTTGTCAAATAAAAAAGAAAAATAAGAGGAGGTCAAAAAAAAAAAAAAAAAAAAAAACTAGATTCTAGGTGGGCATTAAATCTTAATAAAATCACGTAGACAATAAGGCTGTCTTTGGTTTTAACGTTTTCTATTTTCATTTTCAGAGAAATTAAAAAAAATGAAAAACATTGTTTAGTTGATTTTTTCTATTTTCGCTTTTAAAAAGTAAAATTTATATCTGATTTTCTATTTTCTAGAAAAGAAAAAATATAAGGAAAAGAGAAAATAGAGAAGACAAATCAAACATCCCCTAAGTTTCAATAAATCCAACCCATTAGATACCAAATAAGTAAGAAGTTCCAGTAAATCAAAAATTGATTGTGTATTAGGAACAAGATAAGAAATTCAAACAAAGTTCCTGAAGACTAATTATCATAGAGACAATAAATCTCGATAGATCCAACACATTAGATACCAGATAATTAAGAAATCTCAGTAGATCAAAAGTTAATTGTATATCAAGCATAAGATAAGAAATTCATAAAAAAATCCACGACCATGAGGGATATATAGTCTCTTGCATTCTAGATGGTTGACTAAGAAACCATCAGATTTTTCAAAGTCAAAGTCAAACTATTTTTCTTTCCTATTAATTCTGATGATCCAATTCGATTCCACAGTGAGCACCACCAATTGACGAGACGGAATCGGAATAGCATAGGGTCAATGTACGTTAGAAACTCATGTGTCACCAAAAAGATCAATCACACTGAAACGGAGGACATCAAGTATTGTCATCTGCACAACGTACATTGTCATGACGAAATTGACCCTTGAAAATACAACAGAGAATCTCGTAATTAACCGTTGTGTCATACCCATAGAGATCGAGTTCACATGAATCTTGATTAAATTGTACATGGCTTTTTCTCAAATAGAATTTGAAATGTTTAAGTTTTTGATTTATCTTTAACGATTTTATATTTTTGATTAAATTGTTCACCGTCGTCTTTTTTGCAATAAGTTTGTAGGATTAATTAAGTCATCCTTTTAATATAATTATTTTGTTTGGACACATGGACCTAATTGGTCAACCCAAAAAATAATACTTGAATAGTTAGCAAATCTAGTTGCCCAAGTTATCCAATCGATTTGACCACGTAAATAATAGTGGTCACACATAAATTCTATTTATATTGATCGACCAGATGACACAGTCAACAATTAATCCAGATGAAATGGATCACATGGCAATAGATCAGATGATTGAGTCAACCACATGCGATGAATTTTAAAAAAATGAGCAATTTATTAAAGGACGTGAAATTTAGAATTATTCAAACGATATCATATAATTTTATATTTACTAAAGAACGTACTTCATTTTCTTTTTATCCCTCCGATAAAATATGAATTTAATGCTTAGATATTATATACATCAGAGCCACAACTGAAAATGCCGAGGGATACTTTCCAAATTTAATGGACTTGATTAGATCGAAGAAAATGTAAATAGGATCATCAATAAGTTTTGACCGAAACTCATGGATGAACCTAGAAGAGTTCTAATTCAAATCTTGATACGAATCAAAATTTTACAGTATGAATTGTTAATTTATCGAGGAAACTTAGTTCTGATCCTCCTACCTTTCAGTTTTGGTCGCGTGTCACGTATAAATTTAAGTTGAACGAGAAAAAAGACGGTGCTGAGAATTATATTCCCAGGAGCACAGTGATCTTCAGGTTTAAATCCCAAAAACACAATGGTTCTTAGATTTAAATTTCTAATAACACGTTCAATTTCGAACTGGCCAAGAAAAAAGATGATGTGAAAAATTATATTTCTAAGAACACAATGGTCCTGAAATTTAAATTTCCAGCACCATGTACAATATCAAACTTGTATAAAAAAAGATGATGCTGAGAATTATATTTCCAGGAACACAATGAGCCCAAGATTTAAATTCCTAGCACCACGTACAATATCGAGCTGGCCAAAAAAAGATAGTGCTGGGAATTATATTATCAGGAACATAATAGTGCTGAGATTTAAATTATCAGCATCACGTACAATATTAAACTGGTCGAAAAAAAGATGGTGTTGTGAATCATATTACCACAAGCATAGTGATGCTGAGATTTAAATTCTCAGTATCACGTACAATATCAAGCTGCCCGAAAAAAAGATAGTACTGAGAGTTATATTCCTAGGAACACAGTGATCCTGAGATTTGAATTCCTAGCACCACGTACAATACAAGCTCGCCTAGAAAAAAAGATGGTGTTGGAAATTATATTCTCAGAAATACAGTGGATCTGAGATTTAAATTTTCAACACCACGTACAATTTGAAAAATAGGGGGCTCCCACATGGGGTGGAAGTGATGTTTGGATGACTCGGGATTTTCGATTGTGGTTTGAATGCATGCAAAATCTCAGTATTAATTGTATGTTTGTTTGGCGGAAGGGGTAAAAAGGGAATAAAGTACGTGTTTTGATAAATATAAAACTATGAGACTGTGTTTGGACAATTCCAAACTTGAGATGTACTCTTTGGTAAATTGTTGTAAAAAAAATCTATTTCGGGTGGTCATCGAACTAGGAGTTTGTCCAGTAGATGGAGTACAACTTTGACGTTGGACCGTCGTTCATGATGACACGACTGCGATGTCCAGATTGAACCATAAAAAAGCTATAAACATTTCTCTGATTCACTCTTAGTGGTCGGTAGAGACCACTTAGGTTCCGATCTTATCTGATTCAGCGATTGACGAGGTATCTCAAAGGTTCGTAAGACAGAATCGATCACTCTCAATAGTTAGTCGGGACTAAAGATTGAGATATCCAAATATCAATTTAAGAAAAATATGATCAATCACATGAATAGATATTGTTTGTCTTATTGTTTTTTTTATATCATTCAATGTCATGCTCAAATAAATGTTTGTAAAATATTTTTCTTATTAGACATGGAGTGGTTACTGTGCGCATCACGCAATAACCATATGTTAAATACTAAAAATTTAAAATATTAAATTAAATGACCAAAGAATTAAAAAAATAATCCTGGAAATTTTTTGGGATTTTTAGGGAATTTTTCGGATTTAAACGGAGTCCGTACAAGATAATTACGGGGATAAAATAAATAGGTTTTAGGTGGGAGTCTATTTAAGGGGTTTAATACGCGATGAAAACCTAAATTTCTATTTTCTTTTTCCTTCCCCGCCGCGACACATTCCTTCGGCAGTTTCTTCCGCCTCGATGTTTAGTATGCCAGTAGGTGAAGGCTGAACATCAAGAACTCGCTGGATTGCTTTAGAAAATTCTGATTCCGAAATGGAAGTGGGAGCATATCACTATTGATTGCGTTACAGGATTATCTAGGACCCGTAAAGGACATGATGCGATTTGGGTGAGTGTGGATCGATTGACCAAATCAGCTCATTCCCTTTCTATTCGTGGGTCGTACTTGTTGGATCATTCGGTAGAGTTGTATTACCGAAAGAGTATCAGATTGCGTGAGATACTTTTAAGTACCAGATCGGATAGAGATTCGCGATTTTGACAGGGTCTGCACCAGACTATGGGCACAGAGCTTCGGCTTAGTGCAACATTTCATCCGCGGACTGATGGACTGTCTGAGCATGACATTCAACCGTTGGAGGATCTATTGCGATCTTGTGTCGTGGATTATGGAGGTGTAGCTTATCGGTTGGCTTTACCTCCGACACTTGCGGGTGCTCGCAACGTATTTCCTATTGTTATACTGAGGAAATACGTGTCGCATGTTGATTATGTTCTGAAAGAGGTTTCGATTCTACCTCTGTCTAATGCGACTTACGAGGAGATTTCAGTGCGTTTTCCTGGTCGCAATGAGCGTCAATTGCAGAACAAAACCATCCGACTCATAAGGGTTGGATGACAGCATCATATTGATGAGGAGGCTACTTAGGAGCTGGAAGATACTATCCGAGCTCGATAGTCTCATACGTTCACTTGAGAAATATATGTGGTCCTTTCGGAAACTTGCTTGAAGTAATCTTTGCATGTTAGTACGAAATTTGGGGACCAAATTTTTTTATAAGTGGGGGAGAATGTAAAATACCGAAATATATATATATATATATATAGAAAATACCCCGTGTTAATTAAAGAATTACCTTGGAAAATTTTTCAGGAATTTTTAGAAATTTTTTCTGGATTTAAACGGAAGTTATATGGATACTTCATGGGGATAAAGCGGATTGACTTTTCTAAAGCCTATTTAGACGGGAATTAAATGGGTTAAGTAACCGATGCTTTCCGTTTTTCCCGTCGATTCTTTTTCCCGACTCTTCTTCTTCTTTCCCCGATCACGCCGGATGTTTCCTCATTGCAACATTTCTCTCCTTCTCCCGATCGTGCGTGGCCCTCCGTTTCCTCGCGCTGCCGACTGCCGAATCGGGAGGCAGCCGACGACGCCACAGCGTCGTAGCTCATCCTCTCCCAAGAGCCCCAACGCCGGTGCTTCCCTTCCCTGCATCGAGCCGTCGGAGCAATCTGTTACCAACCAGTGCCGATCTAGTTCGATCTCCGCTGCCGTTTCTCCTCCTCCGCCTGATGGCGCTCCCCCTGCGCGATTTTCCCCTCTCCACTGTGGTTGCTGAGCGAGCTCGCCACTCCACGGTCAGCCATCACTCCGCCTCCACGCCGTGCCGCCTCGTCACCGCCACCTTCTCCCTCGCGTTCGCCCGACCACGCCCAACCGCCGATGGCCTCTGCTTGGCAGCCATCGTACACGCGCCGCTGCCCTTGCGCGTCAGCCAGCAGCCGCGACGTTCGCCTCTTTTCTTCCCGATCTCGCCGCCGCTGCCATCGCGAGAGCGATCCATTGTCGCCACCGCCATCTGTCCGGTCGTGCAGCTGGCAGAGCCATTCTTTTTCCCTGAGCCCTGGTTGTCGTTGCCGCAGCGTTCGATCGCCGCCTATCTCGTTGGCGAGCCGATCACCGGTTGCTTCAACGGATCACGAGCCTCCAGATTGACTGCTGTGAGTTTTCCTCACCAGATCTCGATCTCGAACTCTTCCCCCATTCTTGCGTTCTCTCTTCTCTATTGTCGATCTGTGTAGGTTGGTCTTCAGTCGTTGCATGACCACTTCGAGTGAGCACTGCTCCTAAACGCTGGCTCGGGACAACCTAACATCGGAGAGGAGCTAGCGACCTAGTATCCTCAACGATGACATGATACGGTGTGCCACCGTCTTGAGCAACCCCTGTTCCTCCTTGCCGCTTGATGAGGAGTATTGATCTGGAGCAGCACTGCCTCACGAGCTGACCTTGGGGCTAAGAGGAAGATCTTCCATATCCAGATTTGCCGTGTTTCCCCGAATTGATTGTGAATTGTAGGGGTGTAGCTGCACTGCCGTGGGAGAAGGGAGGTAAGGCTATGGAATCGATTTTGAGTTAAATTAGTTGGGTTTATGAGTTTGGGTGATGTATTGTATGCAATAAGATCTGGATCCGAAGTTCGATTGATACTAAGCGAGGTTGGAATGGGATTGATGATACTATATAATTGGATTAAGAGGTAAAGGTGTGAATGTTTTGTGTGTACTTTAGAAATATTCTTGTTAATCGATTGAGGATTCTTGAATTTGATCGTGGATGGAAAACCGTATACTATAGGTTACAACTGCTAGGATGTAGAGTTCATCTTCGATTCATCTGGATTGAGCAAATCGGACTCATCGAAGGGAATGGAGAAGTTATGCAAGCGTGGATAAGCTTGGTAAGATCTGATTTGAATTGTTGTAGATGAGATGCTAGATCTATAGCTAAGCCATTATTGGTTGCTGATTATGAATTAATAGAGGAAGATATTTAGTTAGTTAATCGAAATATAAAGTTGAAGTAGGATTAAGATTTGATCCTAACATTAGAATTGACAACATATAATCGGATCATACATGTTGTGTGCAGGATGTGGAATCGAGATAAATTCTTGGACGTGGATACGAGACAAGTCCACGACCGTGAGGATTTTATTAATACGAGCTTCTCAACAGGTAGGTAATTTTCTACCGGTCGGGTAGATGTAATGATTTCCAGATTTAGACATAGATATGAACATGTTAGATGTTCATATTACCTTGATCATGCTCTGTTTATCGTATGCTTGAACTTACCGTTGATATATATGTGTGCTCGATTATTGATAACACATATTCCCTAGCATAATCTAGAAGTTACAGATGTGATGTAAGTAGGTCTAACTGTTTAGTAGGGTGTAGATGTTAGAGTACGGAGGATGACCTAAGTTGTAAATTTGGCAAAAAGGTCCTCTGTGGATAAGTATGGCCCTAGATGTAGGACTTATTCTATACCTGTATGTTGCACATTTATTCACCAACCACGGGTTGTGTGAATGGTCATGTGAGTCGTGAACAGTGTGTCGCTACGGACCGATGGTCCTAGCTTGTCATGATCAGATGAGTGACTCTCTACAGGGTAGAGAGTGTACTGATCAATTGGGTGTGACTCTTTGTTGAACAGAGAGTCTAGGGTAGATGTTCAGATGTGAGACAAGACCCTCATGTCATTGCATGCATACTGACGACATCGTCTCCCCTTGGGGTTGAGAGAGAGTCGTCAGTCATCCTGCCTCCCAAGTTACTTCCAGAGGAGTAACTGGTGTGAGGACATAACATTTGTTGTGCCGCACTCTACCATTATTGACGATGGTTGTTGGAGTTGCGTCACAGTCTGGTGCATGACACTTGACCGCCATTGGCGCGTGTCACGGAGTGGCCGAGCAGCGGGACCCCGCTATGTAGCGAGCTCTTTACGCTCATATGCTACTTGATCATACTACCCAACCCTCGCCACCGAGTGGTGGCGGAGTCGATAGTTGTCATGTCGTGCCACCTAGGCCACACCGGGTCGTGTAGTAGCGAGTAGGGGTGAGCAGCATGACCATGCATCTTTGCATTGCCTTTTGCATATGATTATATATATATACATACCTGCTTGTATATATATATGGATGATGATGATTAGTATACATACAGATACAGTCTATTTGTATACTCACTTTGATGATGCATTTGTACGTACTATGCTTGTTGCATTTTTTTGTACATATTCATACATGATACTGCATTTCCTGTATGGTAGTAGGCTGGTACTTTTATACCTGTTAGATATTCACAGTGATACCCTTGACTCAGGTTAGGATATTGTGTTAGTAATATACTTTTATACCCTATGATGTGATTATATGCCCAGGTTGGATCAAGATAGAATAGTTGACTGTCAGGTATGTCAACATCGTTGATGTTCAGTTTATTTAGTATATGCATGTATATCTATTGTTATGCTGATGTATACTTGTTGTACGAGTAGATTAAACTGTTGAATGACATGTAATATTGATATATATATTTACATGTTTTCTCGACACTCGAGTTTTACTCACCACCTCCGACCCTGGGTTTTTCTGTCGCCCAGGTAACAGGTAGACGCCTTTGTGACGACTTGGAGCTGCGCCGATCGATCCATCCCATCTCCATTTTCCGATGTCTCCCGAGGAGTTTATTTTGTTTCTCTCTTATGGTTATGGATTTTGGTCCTATGTCATGGACCCTTGTTTTGTTATGGACTTGTCGTGACGTCGATGTTTTATTTACTGCTTGATCAGTGGACTTGTCAGGTGGTGTACACCTGTATATTTTTGTTATGTATGTTGTGGGTATGCGCTCTTTATTTCCGCTGCTGTTATTTGTTATTTGTTATATATATTGTTGTTGTTGTGGGCCTATGAGCCTTGTATTAACCCGAAATGTTACCACGTACAGGGGAGGTGCCGTCCGTTTGATTTTCGGCTCGGCATGCTCTCGGGGCGTGACAACTTTATTGGTATCAGAGCCCAAGGTTCTGCGATGCCATATTATATTGTTTTTGAGTCGAGTCTTGGATTCTTGGGAGTCGATTTATTCGGTTTTGGTTTTCTGAGATGAGATGGACAGCGGCCTGAGCTCCAAGCAGCACGAGGTAAGAATTCCTGAAAAACTTATGGTTTAGTAGATATTTATCTAAACTTGATTAGTAGGTGTATACAATATAGTTATGACACTGCAGACTTGTAGTAGGGTCGCCCACCGAGGCGATACCAACCGGAGTGACCTTTAGGTTTATACTCTGCTATGTTGGCTATGCATTTAGATGCTTATACCAGGAATAACCTTGAGTGTGTTGGTTATTATTCAGAATCGCGGGTATGAGTTGACCACGAATGACTGCTGAGTCCGTGAGTCTTGAACTGTCGAGAAAAGGTGATTTACTGAGAGCCGATCGATACCGAGTCGGAAAAACAGGGTCAAGTCGCCACATTTATGGAAATCGAGATTTCTACTTTAGAGATTTTCACTAATCCATGTTAGTCGATCATTACCAGGGTAATGAACAGACTTATAGACTATTGTGATGCAGAGATAGCGGAAGGCTAGGTTACTGTTTCATAGGATTTTATCCTCGAGTTGTTCAGATCGAGATGTATAACTCGAGAGTACTTTTGAGTACTTAACTCATGTTATACCGAGAAAGAAGAGTTGTTTGCATACCATTATCGGGATCAAGCCGGTATTTGGTGATAAATGCAGAAAATGACCTTCGGGAAATAAAACATCACTTGACATTGGTTTAGTGATGTTGAAAGAGAATATTTTCTTGTGTCACTTTTGTGACACATTGTAAGAAATTCTTGAGCTTCAAGAAAGGGTGATCGGTCAGTAATAGTGTACTGTGCAGAGTCGTGAGACTTGTGGAGGTTACGACCAACTAAAAGCTCAAGAATATGAATGGATGATTTAAGCCACCGAGTTATTGGCTTATAGTCGGATAAGGATGTCGGATCTTCTACCAGATCCTACCTAAGACGCTTGGATCGAGACAGAGTTTAGAAATGACTCGCATAAGGGTTTAAGAGTTGGAGACCGATAAGCAAATATTGCAGGTCAACTTAATAGAGTTAGAAGTCTCCAACTATTGGATAAAAGGAGTAAGATCAAGGTCATAGGCCTTGGGCTACTTTCTGATTATAGAAGACCAACCGCAGATCATCAAGATGTTCTCGGATACATCAAGACAATCGTAACAAAGACTTCAAGGGATTATGTGCGGCAAAGGCGGATCACGAAGACACGCCAAGTCGATAATCCATTGGATCAGCCATTTGCTATTGTGTGAGCAACCAAGATGCTGGAGGAGGTGTACTTTCAAGACTAACCAAGACTATCGATGGTGTTCCGGAGGTAAATCAAAGACAGTAAGATGTGGGTTACCTTATCTCAGATCAACCTACTACCTCGGCGTGGTTGAAGTTCCGTGATACTCCCCTTCGAGAGATCGCCAGTATAAGACATCGAAGACATCTTAGAAGATTCTCAGACAACAAGCTTACCTCGGATGTGATTTGATTAGTCAGAGGAGAGAGTATACGATGGTCGTATCTATTCAAGATTCTATAGTTGCTGTAGAGGATTAAGTAATGTGATCGATGATCTAGCATGATCCTCGGATCATTCATTGCAGAAATGCTACCGCTTTGTCGTGGACTGTTGGATCTGAACTTGTTCTCTTCGGAGAAAGGAGGAGACCTGCGGGGAGCCTTTGGATCGGATCGACAGATAATTGATCGTTCAGGGTATTACTCTAGTTTTACCCTCTGAGTTAATATTGAGAGATACTTGTAGTTTACGGTATCTGTCTAGAACATTATTAGTTCTGGATTAGAAGGGTCCTTGCATCGACTTGTGGGTCGGGTATCTCTACCACGTGAGATGTGGACCAACAATTAAAAGGTTAAGAGATGTCCTTAGACTTTGATATACATACTTTTTATCAGAGACATATCCTTGCGGATGCTCAAATTGTTGCAAGTATGGTATGATATGTTTCTCGGATGTGCGTATAATCCGAGAGCCTTCGGATGTAGTTCGGATGAACTCCTAGCCTTGCCGTTGCTTAGGCAAGTGGAGTAGGCGATCGAAATGATTGCGAAAATAGTCCGGTATCGAAGATCACATAACGAGTGATATTTTTGTTGGTATCAGTGTTGTTAAACACTATAAAAGAATTGGAATAACGTGAGTTGCGATTATAGGAGATGTTGGAGGGGATATTTATCTATCCCAGTATTTCTCCTTGAGAAGATCCGGAACTCTTTGTTGAAAGAGAGATGAACCTTTGAAGGTATGCATCGATTATCGATGATGAAATACAGTAGTTGTCATGATAAATATCCTTGTTGTGGATGGATGATCTATTTAGATCAGCCAAAGACACCTGTGTATACTCTAAGGTTGGTTTACGACTGGAGAGTGTTAGGACCCTTGGAACGGTTAGAGGGGGGGTGAATAGCGTAGATGAAATTCGCTCGCGTTTGTGTCTACAATTTCGTTAGTGCGCAGTGGAAATAGAAATAATAAAAGCGATAACGAAATAGACAACAAGCTAACACAATGATATAACGTGGTTCGGAACCGCACGGTTCCTACTCCACGGATCGAGCTCTAAAGAGCCCTAGTGATGCACACGCACTCACTAATGATAAACACTCCTTCTCGACACAAGTCGGAGGCGGAGAAACCCCTTACAATAAATCTTACAACAGTAAGAATGAAATACAAGCAATATACAATGTAAATATGAAATACAAGTAAAGAAAAGACTTTACAACACTTATTTTGATTGCTTGAATGCTTGGTTGCTTGCTTGCACTTGGAGACCTGATTTGCACCAACAAATCGCCCCAATAGCCCTCAAGAACCGGTTTTTTTTCCTCCATCACGAGCTCCATATATAGCTTCAACCTGTGCTGGAAAAAGTCTATCAGTCGACTGATCGAGACCATCAGTCGACTGATGCCACTGTTGTCATGAGACAACGGCTAGTTCCACGTTGGATAAGTCCAACGGAACTACCATCAGTCGACTGATTGTGACCATCAGTCGACTGATGGAGTCCTCACTCTACCAGTTGAGTCTCGACTCTATTCTGTGGCCGAATTCTCGAGCACCCGATCGATCATCGATCTCGCTGAGCATCGATCGACCGCTAACCTATGGCAATGATCGCTAGGCCATAACCCGCATCAAACCCTAGTTGACTCGGTCCGGTCGGCCCCGCCACATGGCACCGGGCCGGCACACCTCAACCATGAGGTTTTAACTCAAGTATGGTTCCCATACTTGCTAGACCACCCTTAGCCTAGACCTAAGCCTTCTAGTCACCTCCATCACCTCACGCCTCTCGGATCCCTCCAAGTCATCCATGACTTGTTCATCCATCGCGCTAGCCTTCAGGTGCTTCCATCGGCTATGCCATGCTAACGGTGTCTACACCGCCAAGGCACATTGGACTTACGCCGCCAAGACTCCGCTTGGACTTTACGCCAATATCAAACCCTTGGACTTCTCAAATGCCAAGACTCAAGCTTGGACTTTCCCTTGCCAACCCATGTTGGACTTTCCATGCCAAGACCATGCTTGGACTTTCCTTGCCAACCCATGTTGGACTTTACATTGCCAAGTGTCCGACTTGGACTTTCCATGACAATTATATTGTCATATGTTTTTGTCGAAACATCAAAACACATCAAAACATCACTCGAGCCAAGCTCGAGTCCTGGTCATGTGACTGGGCCGATTGCACCAACAATCTCCCCTTTGATGTTTGACAAAACCAAACAAATAATCGAGTTAGAATACTAACTCAAATCCTTTACCAATTATCCCAAATGTTCTCCCCCAAACATTCTCCCCCTTTTTGACTAACATCAAAAAGGTTTTCTCTCCAAGGAGGTCAATGTCTCATGTCCCAATGAGATCTTACAATCTCCCCCTTGATCCAAAAACACCTAGGATGCCTACCATCTTCCTAGTGATAAGTCCCATATCACTCAAGAGAGGCAATCCTATTCACTCTCTCAATTTCCAAATTGGGTTTCTAAAAATCCATAAATTTCCCAAATTGATAACATTCTCCCCTTCAAGGAGAAAAAAACATCCATCATCCCAAGATGGATATCTCCCCCTAAAGGCTTGCTCCCCCTTGACCATTGCACCAACAATGTCCTTGGGAAGTCCCTAAGCCAATAGGAACTCTAAACCATCAAAATGAAGGTTAGAAATTCAACATTGAACTTTCCACACCTTAAAATTGATACAAACCCTAAACAACTCTCCTAATCCATATTCAATGGATTTTCACCCTTTATAATGCTTCCCAAAGCATATCCTAGGTTAGAGTGGTTAGGGACCTTTGCCATGGTCAACACGGACTAACCAAACTTAGTTTTCCGAAATCAGCCTTGGCAGTCGACTCAGACTACGATCATCACCACACTCATCGATCGCCACTCAGGCTGATCGATAAATCAAATTTCAATTTCGCTTATTAGAATCGAGTTTGAAAATCATAAATAATTATACGATATCGAAAAATCACGAAATTTGATACATTGATAATACCTATGACCAATACAATGGGTGAAAAATGATTGAAAAATATTTTACCCATAAAATAGTTAAGTTGATACAAAACTCAAAACCATTGAAATTTTCAATGTTTTGGCCCTATTTTGTATCAACTTCATCAATGGTGAGTGCTATCAAAAGATAGATTTCACCAAGGTTTTCTAAAATGATTTTAAAATGTTTTCAAGACCTTATCTTGGATCATATTCCTTGGGCTCTATGTGTGTGACTTGTACACGAGCTCTCCTAATGATCCACAACTAAAATTAGATGAGTTTTAGTTCATCTAGATGCAAAACTATGCACCTTGAACTTAGCTCATATCCTAGCATCTCACATGTATCTATGGTGTATAAATACACATACATGTCAATTAGATGTGAGATGGGTTTTGTTCTCCCTAAACTAGGGTTTCATTTTCTAAAGCAACCCTACTTGATTCCCTTATAAATGGGACTCCAAGTCATGTCATAGTCCTTAAATCAATTTTAATTAAATGCATGAATGATTATGGCATTTGAGATGATATAAATAAGCATATGCTCATAATCATGATGTCATGGCATAATATGAAATCTAAGAACACATGACATCTATAGTAACCCTAAATAATGTCATGACATGGTATATGATAGCAATACAATTATATAAATATTCATTCATACACACAAGATTTTTCACAAACAAACAATTCATTTAACCTAAAATTTTTATTTTACATTCAAAATGGAGATTGGCTATGCTCAATCTCACTACAAAAATGACAACCACAAAAAAAAATCTAATATCCTCTAATCGTCCGCAGGAGGTGGCGGCGGAGGAGGCTGCTGACTCAGAGTCCAGGCCCGCATCATCTCTAGCATATCGGTGATCTTTGCTCCATGCCCTGGGGTCTCCTCCATCCTATCGAGACGAGCGCCAAGGCAACTGACTGTCGGTAGCTCGATAGCGCCCACTCGCTGCGATAATCCTGAAATCTGGACTCCGCCACGACGGTGATGGACCCGATGTGTCTGGCTGGCATCTGGTCATCCTCATCTGCTGGTCTCGTATCCTCGTGGTCCTCTGTCGCCTCTGGGCGGTGGAGGAGGTCGGTGTCTCGGTGGTCGAGGCGCCAACTCCATCTCATCGGCGCCATCCGTAGCTAAGGAGAAGTTACGAATCGATATACTCAGACACTTCCGATAGCGCCGCAGAGAGCCCCTATGGATGTTGACGCCTACGGAGTCGAGCCATGCTGTGATGATATGTCCAAAGGCATATGCACTTTCCTCAGACAGGGAAGTGAAGTGTACAATGATGGAAAATGATCAATGCAAAATTAATGTCTAACTGATGACGTATGGCATATAGAAGAAAGAGATGGGGAGGCCGAATCTTGGCGGACCGAGTGACAATGGGCGAGAACACCCAACAATGACCTTGTAAAGGACATTGTCAGTGCATAACTCTCGGTGATAGGAAATAAATTCGCGGACGAGGATAACCAAAAATATGCTCATGCATGGACTCCATAGAGATGTGGGCAAAAGGCTCAGGTAGAGGAAAGTCCATGGTAGGGTAAAAGATGAAGGTGTCATCTGAAGGCCTACACTCGAGAAACTCCTGCAGTATCGTAGGAGTGAACTCTAAGTCGCGTTTTGCAACGCGAGTAGTGTATGTAGGGCCGTCATCTACCTTTTTAAGGTTTTGGTAGAATTCCTTAATAAGGTCATCATTGATTGGATGCGTGCACAAGACAATCTTCATCAAATTGTAGTATGCAATTAGTTCCATGACGTCACTACAATGCCTATTGAAAAAATTCCTATCGATGTACCTAACCAACATAGGTTGGTACAACCGAGAGTCACTCTCGGATGGATCACTCCTACGGGCTCTCCTATTATGAATGTAATGTGATGATATGCAATGCAATGGCAACAACACGCGATTAGATAAACCTCCATTGTAATGGAAATGAAAATTAGGGCTCGGAAAGAAAAGTCGTTACTTAGGCGCATGTGTGCCGAAGGGAAGACTCAAAAGTTGCTGAGGATCGCCGGAAAGCTTCAGCCGCCGGAACCCTAAACGGAACAAGAGCAATAAACCCTAAATCGCGTGAACTAGGGCTCCAAGATAGGTCAGAAATGGAAGAGGAGAGACATGCTTATCAAACCTAGGACTTTGGAAGGTTGGCACGCCGGAAGAGCTGGTCGGAGAGGGAGACGGCGATCGGAGACCGAAGGAAGAAGAAGGCTTGTCTGAGGAAACGCCGAACCCTAGCGGTTCGGCGTTTTAAAACACGATTCGGTCCGATCGATGTGGAGCATCACCGATCGATGGCGTTTATTATCGGGTTTACCGAGCCGGCAATGATCGATTGGCTCAGCAATCGATCAACCTTCTCGTAACGCTACGATCATCACCGATCGATGTCGCCATCAATCGATCGATGTGCACATCACTGACCGCTCGTCGAGCACTGACGATGGCCTTCTACTCGGTGAATACCATCACCGATCGATGGACCTCATCACGACCGATATTCGATCATCGAGTCATGGAGCTAGCACTCGATGATGGCCGATCGTGATCGTGCTACTGTTGTTATCGGGCCGATCGATGTCCGATTTCCACTCAAAATCAGAAAATCTCGATTTTATCATCTTAATTGTTCCATTTTATCACGTTAGATCTTGTATTTTGAATGTATTGATGTTATACTTTTATTTATGTATTTGTTAATGTATTTTAATGTTTTATTTCATTTTTGCAAACATTAACATTCAATGATTTCCAAAACCTAACATCTCACCCTTTCTAAGTGTTGAAATACACAATCAAGGTAAAAGACTTGTTTTGTGAGATGTAATTTATCCTAGACATTCATTCCATGCAAACATATGGTAAAACATATGAAGCATAGTGAATACAAGACGCCAAGTTGTGTGACACTTGAGTATCACTCTAGATATTACCTTTACATCTTAACCACACATTTCTTGATACATGACCTTCCAAAGTGTGCCAATAATCAAGGGTACACACTATGACCTCTAAAACTAGATCGTGTCAATTTTATTGATTTTCATGTTTTCAAGATATATATTGACACAACCTAAAATTCTTTGAGATTAAGACTCAAGGATATTTCCAAAGTAACCATAACCTTGAAAGTAACCTTAAGGTGCCACCTTTATTATGGTTGAGTTAACTACCCATCCAATCAAGGTTGGCACACCCTAAACCCATCTTAGCGTGAATCAATCACGCTCTTAGGAACCCAAAATCGATTTGAGCTCCTAGGGTTAATTAAATATTCCTTAGGGATAACCTCCCTAGATACCTTCCTCATGACCCTCCTAGGCTTATTAGCCTTGGTCATTTTGGTCTTGCCTAGGTTAACCTTAGGGATTGCCTCCCTAACAACCTTCTCAGTGGCCATCCTAGGTTTCTTCGAAACCATGGCCAATAGGCACAAACCTTGGTCAACTCTAGGAATGACTTCCCCATTGACCTTGGTCTTCCTAGACCTAGTTAGTGTCCCATAGTCAAACGGAACACTATGGCAAGTCACCTTGGACTTAGGTTTGTGACCCAAACCATTCTTGCCCTTGGTTGACTTTTGACTCTTAGGTCTTAGAAGTTGATTTTGACTTCTTGACCTACGAGTTTGACAATTTGACCCTTGAGATTGATTTTGTATTTTGTTTAGGGTCTTTTCCAATTTCTCAAGCCTTGACCTCAAGGCTTGGTTTTCTAATTCTAATTGCCCAATTTTAGAATTTTTATTTAACTCTTGGGCATTGGACTTTCTTGGCGAATGCCTAGTCCATTTTGGATTAAAACCTAGATGTTCTTGGATTTTCTTAATAGATTTCTTAGGTATTGTTTTTCTAAGGACATTAGTCCCAAATTTCTCCTTATTCTTAAGATGAACATTCTTAACTCCTAAACACATATGCTTGTTATTTTTAGCATGCTCTTTATGATACATACTACAATTGCTAAAATTAGTTCTAGCATGCTTTAAATTAGACGGAACATTATTTAAATATACCTTAGGGTTTGCCTTAGTGGCTCCCCCTACTTGTGATGCTCCCCTTTGCCCCTTCTTCTTCTTCTTTGGGCATTGACTCCGGTAATGACCCGGTAGTCGACATTTGAAGCAAATGACATGCTCCTTGCTCTTTTGTCTTGGAGAACCGGCGTCCGTTGACTTTTGTTGACTTTTAGGCGCCGGAGGAGTTTTCTTGATTCTCTTTGGACATTTGCTCTTGTAATGCCCATACTCCCTACACTCAAAGCACATAATATGATTTTTGTTTGAAAATAAAGTGTTTGAGTTACCTAGGGTGGTGGTAGGTGCCGGAGTTGAATTTTGAGCTTTCTCATCTTGATCGGATGTTGAGAGCTCTTCTTGAGGTTGCTCCGGTGTAGAGGATGGTCTATCCTCCTCAATCCTAGAAGTAGATGCTTCTTCCACCTCTTCTACTTCTTCTTTCTTCGATTCGGAAGTTGACTCCATCTCAACTTCCGATTCCTCACTTTCACTTGAGGATGAACTCTCCTCATGGTATCTTGCCAATTTTCTCCATAGCTCCTTGGCATACATGTAATCCCCTAACTTGCACAAAACATCATTAGGGATTAAATCTTCCAAAAGTTTCGTTACCTTAACTTCGGTCTTGAGCTTTTGGCGTTGCTCTTTTGGGTCAACTTTTTCAATTTTAGGACATTCCCTTCTTATTCCTAGGGTTCAAGACCTTCAATGAGGATGAACCAATCCTCTATGTTCATCATCAAAAATGTTTCCATTCTTGCTCTCCATGCCGGAAAATCTTCTGGATCATATGGAGGTGGAGTGTTGATTTCCCATCCCCGCTTGTCTTGAATTCCATCTTCACCCTCTAGCCTTTCACCTTAGCTTAAATCCGTAGAAGAGCCCCTGCTCGATACCACTTGTTAGGACCCTTGGAACGGCTAGAGGGGGTGAATAGCGAGATGAAATTCCGCTCGCGTTTGTGTCTACAATTTCGTTAGTGCGCGGAAATAGAAATAATAAAAGCGATATAACGAAATAGACAACAAGCTAACATTAATGATATAACGTGGTTCGAACCGCACGGTTCTACTCCACGGATCGAGCTCTAAAGAGCCCTAGTGATGCACACGCACTCACTAATGATAAACACTCCTTCTCGACACAAGTCGGTGCGGAGAAACCCCTTACAATAAATCTTACAACAGTAAGAATGAAATACAAGCAATATACAATGTACATATGAAATACAAGTAAAGAAAAGACTTTACAACACTTGTTTTGATTGCTTGAATGCTTGGTTGCTTGCTTGCACTTGGAGACCTGATTTGCACCAACAAATCGCCCCAATAGCCCTCAAGAACCGATTTTTTTTTCCTCCATCACGAGCTCCATATATAGCTTCAACCTGGAAAAGTCTATCATCGATCGATCGAGACCATCGATCGATGCCATCGCTGTCGTGAGACAATGGCTAGTTCCACGTTGGATAAGTCCAACGGAACTACCATCAGTCGACTGATGGAGTCCTCACTCGACCAGTCGAGTCTCGACTCCATTCTGGTCAATTCTCGAGCACCGACCGATCGGACTATCGATCGCTGAGCCATCACCGACCGCCAACCTATGACAATGATCGCTAGGCTATAACCCGCAAATCAAACCCTAGTTGACTCGGTCCGATCGCCACATGACACTGACCGCACACCTCAACCATGAGGTTTTAACTCAAGTATGGTTCCCCATACTTGCTAGACCACCCTTAGCCTAGACCTAAGCCTTCTAGTCACCTCCATCAGCCTCACGCCTCTCGGATCCCTCCAAGTCATCCATGACTTGTTCATCCATCGCGCTAGCCTTCAGGTGCTTCCATCGGCTATGTCATGCTAACGGTGTCTACACCGCCAAGGCACATTGGACTTACGCCGCCAAGACTCCGCTTGGACTTTACGCCGCCAATATCAAACCCTTGGACTTCTCAAATGCCAAGACTCAAGCTTAGACTTTCCCTTGCCAACCCATGTTGGACTTTCCATGCCAAGACCATGCTTGGACTTTCCTTGCCAACCCATGTTGAACTTTACATTGCCAAGTGTCCGACTTGGACTTTCCATGACAATTATATTGTCATATGTTTTTGTCGAAACATCAAAACACATCAAAAGCCAAACTCGAGTCCTGGTCAATCGTGACCTGGGCCGATTGCACCAACAGAGAGTTGATATGGTAGTGACATGGAGTCATATAAGTATCATTGTCGTTGTGATGATTGATATATCATCAGCTTAGAGAAAAAAAAGGGGATACAGGTGTGTGGAGACGACAATTTCATACTTGGTATGAATTGTATGGATTTTGATTTAAGTTGTTAGACTAATTAACGAATTAGTCGTCTATGAATTTGAGAATCGTGTATCCTGAACACGATTGGATCCTTTTGTAGTTGTTGGAGTTGCGTAATTTGACCACTGTTGATTGTGGTAGTTGGAGTTGCGCACTCGACACCGTAGATGGTGGTTTGCCTTATATATTTTGGTTAATTCTGTTGATGTGGATAGAATGCTTGACATTACTATACCACGGACTTGTTTGATAAAGGTGATGATGGAAATCATTTAGTCGGAAGCTGGTGAAACCAGTTATAAGACCTAGACGGTGGTTAACTTTTACACGAGTATTAGTTAATCCTTCCAGAGTGGACAAAAGGATGATATACGCAGATGCGTTGTTTCAGGGATCGGAATGATTCCGATGCAGATGAATGAGGCATATCTTATGCCTACGACAGTTAAGAAACTACGAGATAGTCTGTCATATACATGACGTGACTTTAGTAGTTATTTTCTGGATTTGTAGTTGTATGGAGCAGAAGTGCTCATTGAATTTGACTAGCTACTGGGTAGCTACTATAGAGTTCTGGAACGCGAATGGTTGCAACAAGTGAGATTAGTCGCTTTAGTCTTCCATGCACTTGCGGAGTGTGGTGGAGAGAATTTTGAATGGTTGATGGACTTCTCTTTTGAGAAGACATTTCCCCGTCTCTGAGAAGGATGGTGGATTCCGGAGTTGCAGTGTTAAGAAAGAGTTGCTACAGAAAGCACATAATTCATGATGGGTTATATACCATTGAGGTACTCTGATGTACCGAGAGTTGAAACATTTATACTGGTGGAACGGTATAAAGAGAGTTATAGTAGATTTTGCTGCTCGATGTTTAGTATGCCAGTAGGTGAAGGCTGAACATCAAGAACTCGCTGGATTGCTTTAGAAAATTCTGATTCCGAAATGGAAGTGGGAGCATATCACTATTGATTGCGTTACAAGATTATCTAGGACCCGTAAAGGACATGATGCGATTTGGGTGAGTGTGGATCGATTGACCAAATCAGCTCATTCCCTTTCTATTCGTGGGTCGTACTTGTTGGATCATTCGGTAGAGTTGTATTACCGAAAGAGTATCAGATTGCGTGGGATACTTTTAAGTACCAGATCGGATAGAGATTCACGATTTACCTCGCGATTTTGACAGGGTCTGCACCAGACTATGGGCACAGAGCTTCGGCTTAGTGCAACATTTCATCCGCAGACTGATGGACTGTCTGAGCATGACATTCAACCGTTGGAGGATCTATTCCGATCTTGTGTCATGGATTATGGAGGTGTAGCTTATCGGTTGGCTTTACCTCCGACACTTGCGGGTGCTCGCAACGTATTTCCTATTGTTATACTGAGGAAATACGTGTCGCATGTTGATTATGTTCTGAAAGAGGTTTCGATTCTACCTCTGTCTAATGCGACTTACGAGGAGATTTCAGTGCGTTTTCCTGGTCGCAATGAGCGCTAATCGGTAACAAAACCATCCGACTCATAAGGGTTGGATGGCAGCATCATATTGATGAGGAGGCTACTTAGGAGCTGGAAGATACTATTCGAGCTCGATAGTCTCATACGTTCACTTGAGAAATATATGTGGTCCTTTCGGAAACTTGCTTGAAGTAATCTTTGCATGTTAGTACGAAATTTGGGGATCGAATTTTTTTATAAGTGGGGGAGAATGTAAAATACCGAAATATATATATATATATATAGAAAATACCCCGTGTTAATTAAAGAATTACCTTGGAAAATTTTTCAGGAATTTTTAGAAATTTTTTCTGGATTTAAACGGAAGTTATATGGATACTTCATGGGGATAAAGCGGATTGGCTTTTCTAAAGCCTGTTTAGACGGGAATTAAATGGGTTAAGTAACCGATGCTTTCCGTTTTTCCCCGATTCTTTTCCGACTCTTCTTCTTCTTTCCCGATCACGCGGATGTTTCCTCATTGCAACATTTCTCTCCTTCTCCGATCGTCGTGGCCCTCCGCTTCCTCGATACGATCGACCTGGGAGGTACCGACGACGGCCGTCGTAGCTCATCCTCTCCCAAGAGCCCCTAACGCCGGTGCTTCCTTCCTGATCGAGTGTCGAGCAACTGCTACCAACCAGGCCGATCTAGTTCGATCTCCAGCCGTTTCTCCTCCTCCGCCTCGATGGCGCTCTCGCGATTTTCCCCTCTCCACTGTGGTTGCTGAGCGAGCTCGCCCTGTCGCCGGTTCGCATCCATCACTCCGCCTCCACGCCGTGCCGCCTCATCACCGCCACCTTCTCCCTCGCGTGCGCCCGACCACACCCAACCGCCGATGGCCTCTGCTTGGCAGCCATCGCACACGCGCCGCTGCCCTTGCGCGTCAGCCAGCAGCCGCGACGTTCGCCTCTTTTCTTCCCGATCTCGCCGCCGCTGCCATCGCGAGAGCGATCCATTGTCGCCACCGCCATCTGTCCGGTCGTGCAGCCGGCAGAGCCATTCTTTTTCCCTGAGCCCTGGTTGTCGTTGCCGCAGCGTTCGATCGCCGCCTATCTCGTTGGCGAGCCGATCACCGGTTGCTTCAACGGATCACGAGCCTCCAGATTGACTGCTGTGAGTTTTCCTCACCAGATCTCGATCTCGAACTCTTCCCCCATTCTTGCGTTCTCTCTTCTCTATTGTCGATCTGTGTAGGTTGGTCTTCGCGTTGCGACAGATGACACTTCGAGTGAGCACTGCTCCTAAACGCTGGCTCGGGACAACCTAACATCGGAGAGGAGCTAGCGACCTAGTATCCTCAACGATGACATGATACGGTGTGCCACCGTCTTGAGCAACCCCTGTTCCTCCTTGCCGTTTTCTGCTTGATGAGGAGTATTGATCTGGAGCAGCACTGCCTCACGAGCTGACCTTGGGGCTAAGAGGAAGATCTTCCATATCCAGATTTGCCGTGTTTCCCCGAATTGATTGTGAATTGTAGGGGTGTAGCTGCACTGCCGTGGGAGAAGGGAGGTAAGGCTATGGAATCGATTTTGAGTTAAATTAGTTGGGTTTATGAGTTTGGGTGATGTATTGTACAGGGCTAAGATACTGGATCCAGAAGTTCGATTGATACTAAGCGAGGTTGGAATGGGATTGATGATACTATATAATTGGATTAAGAGGTAAAGGTGTGAATGTTTTGTGTGTGTACTTTAGAAATATTCTTGTTAATCGATTGAGGATTCTTGAATTTGATCAGTGGATGGAAAACCTGTATACTATAGGTTACAACTGCTAGGATGTAGAGTTCATCTTCGATTCATCTGGATTGAGCAAATCGGACTCATCGAAGGGAATGGAGAAGCTATGCAAGCGTGGATAAGCTTGGTAAGTTCTGATTTGAATTGTTGTAGATGAGATGCTAGATCTATAGCTAAGCCATTATTGGTTGCTGATTATGAATTAATAGAGGAAGATATTTAGTTAGTTAATCGAAATATAAAGTTGAAGTAGGATTAGGATTTGATCCTAACATTAGAATTGACAACACATAATCGGATCATACATGTTGTGTGCAGGATGTGGAATCGAGATAAATTCTTGGACGTGGATACGAGACAGGTCCACGACCGTGAGGATTTTATTACTACGAGCACTTACAGCAGGTAGGTAATTTTCTACCGGTCGGGTAGATGTAATGATTTCCAGATTTAGACATAGATATGAACATGTTAGATGTTCATATTACCTTGATCATGCTCTATTTATCGTATGCTTGAACTTACCGTTGATATATATGTGTGCTCGATTATTGATAACACATATTCCCTAGCATAATCTAGAAGTTACAGATGTGATGTAAGTAGGTCTAACTGTTTAGTAGGGTGTAGATGTTAGAGTACGGAGGATGACCTAAGTTGTAAATTTGGCAAAAAGGTCCTCTGTGGATAAGTATGACCCTAGATGTAGGACTTATTCTATACCTGTATGTTGCACATTTATTCACCAACCACGGGTTGTGTGAATGGTCATGTGAGTCGTGAGCGGTGTCGCTACTGGACCGATGGTCCTAGCTTGTCATGATCGGATGAGTGACTCTCTACAGAGAGTGCATCGATCAGGGTGTGACTCTTTGTTGAACAGAGAGTCTAGGGTAGATGTTCTGTATGTGAGACAGTACCCTCATGTCATTGCATGCATACTGACGACATCGTCTCCCCTTGGGGTTGAGAGAGAGTCGTCAGTCATCCTGCCTCCCAGGTTACTTCCAGAGGAGTAACTGGTGTGAGGGCATAGCATTTGTTGTGCCGCACTCTACCATTATTGACGATGGTTGTTGGAGTTGCGCGATTGTCACGGTGCATGGCACTCGACCGCTCATTGATCGGTCGGAGTGGCCGAAGATGGACCCCCGCTATGTAGCGAGCTCTTTACGCTCATATGCTACTTGATCATACTACCCAACTCGGTCACTTTCGAGAGTGGTGGCGTGGAGTCGGGATAGTTGTCATGCGTGCCACCTAGGCCACCGGGTCGTGGTAGCGAGTAGGGGTGAGCAGGCATGACCATGCATGCTGCATTGCCGTATTATACGGTGTTTTGCATATGATTATATATATATACATACCTGCTTGTATATATATATGGATGATGATGATTAGTATACATACAGATACAGTCTATATGTATACTCACTTTGATGCACGTACTATGCTTGTTGCATTTGTTTGTACATATTCATACATGATAATCGCATTTCTGTATGGTAGTAGGTCGGTACTTTTATACCGCTTAGATATTCACGGATACCCTCGACTCAAAGTTAGGATATTGTGTTAGTAATATACTTTTATACCCTATGATGTGATTATATGCCCAGGTTGGATCAAGATAGAATAGCTGACTATCAGGTATGTCAGCATCGTTGATGTTCAGTTTATTTAGTATATGCATGCATATCTATTGTTATGCTGATGTACACTTGTTGTACGAGTAGATTAAACTGTTGAATGACATGTAATATTGATACATATATTTACATGTTTTCTCTAATTACCTATTAAGTTTTACTCACCACCTCCGACTCGGTTTTTCTCGCACGCCTGTAATGTAGACGCCTTTGTGACGACTTGGAGCTGCGCCGATCGATCCATCCCATCTCCATTTTTCGATGTCTCCCGAGGAGTTTATTTTGTTTCTCTCTTATGGTTATGGATTTTGGTCCTATGTCATGGACCCTTGTTTTGTTATGGACTTGTCGTGACATCGATGTTTTATTTACGGTTTTGACTGTGGACTTGTCAGGTGGTGTACACCTGTATATTTTTGTTATGTATGTTGTGGGTATGCGCTCTTTATTTTCGCTGCTGTTATTTGTTATTTGTTATATATATTGTTGTTGTTGTGGGCCTATGGGTCTTGTATTAACCCGAAATGTTGCCACGTACAGGGGAGGTGCCGTCCGTTTGATTTTCGGCTCGGCATGCTCTCGGGGCATGACAGCTTAGCTCCCCCACTCTATTTGGGGCAGGAGGATAGGTGTACTTCGACAGCATTCTGTCCACTCGGTCACTCAGGAGCAGTGATGGGAGAGTGCACAGATCGCATTTGTATTGTGTTTGCTGCATTATTGTATTGATGCCTTGGATGTTGCATATGATTGCCATGCATACAGGATTCATATTGGTATATGGTGATGACTTAATCTCTTATAGTAGGGCACATGCTCCTATATCAGGGTAGGAGATTTAGGTGAGTACAGTCCTTTTGCATTTATTTCTTGCTTACCCTATATGTGAGACTGTACTGGCATGATTTTTATTGTTAGTTATATCTTACTTGCATATCTACTATACCCGCTGAGTTATTTGAACTTACCCCGTTGATTTATATCTATTTCAGGATGAAGCTGTCAGGAGAGTGCAGCTGCCAAACCCCACTCGTGAAAGTTTTTATTTGTTATTTGTTTCTATGGTTTGGACATTTTGATTAGAGGACATGTTTAGGTTTGGAGATTGATATTTGTATTCGTGGATTTTTGGTGTCCTTATGGACCTTTATTCGGTTTTGTTTGGATTAGTTTTTGGTTGAGTATTCTTGCCCAGATGGCAGAAGGGGTAAGTCTAGTTATGATAGATGTTACTCATTTATTTTGGTTGATGGCCAGAGGCCTATTTTATTACCTGCGTGTGTGTTTGGATTCCGGTCGTGTTGACCGATGTATAGTGGCTGTGTAGGCCTTGTATGTAAATTGGCATTGTCACCCGTACAGGGGAGATGCTGCCGGATTTTCATCTGGCGGGGTCTCCTTCGGGGCGTGACAATTTATTTGGTATTAGAGAGCCTAGGTTTTCGAGTTCCTAGGGGTTTTTGGATTTTTCGGAGTTAGCCATGTTTTGGCAGGTTTTGCGAGGCAATCTGGAAATTTTGGATTTGGTATGGATTTTCGATGATTTTTATGTTTCGGAAATTCGAGGATTTTTGACGAGATCAATATGGGGTTTTAGCGCTCACGGACCTCTCCTAACGGTGAAATAGGTATGTTGAAAAATTTTATATGTTTTTACTTCTAGTAACATCTATATTAATTTATCAGATATGAGACGAGGTGGGCGTGCTCCTGCGCCGAGACGCGGTGCGGGGCGGCCACGACAGAGGACATTGAGATCTTTGGCGACTGACTTGCTAGAGAGATCTACTGAGGACGAGCTTATTGATCAGGGTCAGATTCCACAGGGTGCTGCGGGAGTTATGGATCCGCAGTCCTCGACGGATCCTCCTCCCGAGATACCCACTGCTGGGGTATCCGATGTATCGGAGACCGCGCTACACATCGACTTCGCCAAGAGGGACTCGCTACTACTGCACCCGACTAGCCCATTAATGGAGCCGGTCGACCCTCACTCAGTATCGGCCCCTACTTATCCTACTGATGTTGCTGCGGCACGAGCTCGGATTCCAGGATTATCAAAGTCAATGAAAAGCCGGTTCACTTTATTCAGCGGAGAGACTGATCCGATCGTGGCTCAGTCTTGGATCGAGACGATGGAGCGTACCTTCTACTATATGGTCTGCTCCGAGTGGGAGAAGGCAGAGTTGACGACCTTCCATTTACGAGGCGAGGTCGAGGTCTGATGGGATATGCAGCGCTCGATTATCGGCGAGCAGCAGGTTACCTGGGGGAGATTTAGAGAGGCTTTTGAGAGTCAGTATTTCCCACGGGCATATCAGATGATGCGACGACAGGATTTTATGAGTCTACGATAGAATAATCGCTCAGTGATGGAGTATAATACAGAATTTAATCTTAGCTGTGTTTTGTCCAGAGTTAGTCTTGAGGACAGGTCACGCATGATGCAGTTTGTTCAGGGACTAGATGGGCATCTCCAAGTCAAGATGGCAGGATTTGGCAGTTCTTCCTACCGAGAGGCATTGGATAGAGCTTTGTTGATCGAGTCGGCTCAACAGAGGGTCAATACTGACAGGAAGAGGAAACAGACCGAAAGAACCACAGGTCAGACCCAGCAGCCACAGACTCTTGGATGCAAAGCGGCCGCAATCGGGTCGAGTCATTCTAGGGCATCTAGTCGACCTCAAATCGGACGATCTTCACCGGCCCTCCTCCTTCTCAGCAGAGCTGGAGGCCGCCCACTAGTGACACCCACTGTACTCGTTGTGGATCGAGAGAGCATATCGTCTCAGCTTGCACCTTGGGACAGTCAGTTTGCTATTATTGCAAACTGCCTGGACACCTGAGCCGAGATTGTTCATTGAAGGCTCAGTATGTGGCTTTCGGGGTTTCGATTCAGGGAGGACCGTTGCGTCAGTCTGGGACTTAGAGAGGGGGGCAGACAGCCAGACCTTCGCAACGCCCGCAGAGGACAGCTCCCCCTTCCGGAGTCGCCTATGACATTCATGGACAGGAGTACACCAGTGCCCGTATGGTGTCACAGGGTTCGGTTTCAGGACCGCAGTACCAGATGCAGTCCTAGCCATTAAATCTGATTCCATTGCAGCAGCTACTAATACAAGATCACTGAGCCCCACATCGTTCAGACTGGGCCGCACCTTCATACCACCTACGATCCGCCTCAGATCAATCTCAGTGTCTAGACACACCACCTGCACTGTAGTGATACCACCTCCACCTCCACCGGAGACTGGGCGGATTCATGCGATTACCAGAGAGGATGCACAGCGAGCCAACGAATCCGTATTTCGCGGTACGGTTTCACTTTATGCATGTTTAGCTATTATGCTAGTTGATACTGGTAGTTCGCATTCGTTTATTTCTCGTATTTTTATGAGAGAGATTGGTAGATTACCTACTAGTAGATAACAAAGATTAGTCGTCTCCCTACCGTCTGGCGATACATTGGACGTTACCCAGGAGGTCCGAGGTTGTCCCTTAGATTTCGGTAATATCATTCTTACAGTAGATTTATTGGTACTGAACATGGTCGAGTTCGACATTATCCTTGGCATGGATTGGCTGTCAGCATATCATGCCACAGTTGATTGCCAGACGAGGGTGGTCACATTCCGACCTTCGAACCAACCCTCGTGGGATTTCACTGACATCTGGGATGACGGTATAGCGACAATTTCTGCGATTCAGGCTCAGAAGCTTTTATTGCACGGTTGCCAGGGTTTTCTATTATCTACGATCAATGTAGAAGACAGTGGTGACTCTCAAATCGTGGACATCCCTATTGTCCGAGAGTATTCAGATGTCTTTCCAGAGGAGTTACCGGGCCTGCCTCCCAGAAGGCAAGTGGAGTTCATGATTGAGTTAATACCTGGGACGTCACCGGCATCGAAAGCTCCTTATCGTATGGCCCCGAGAGAGTTGGACGAGTTAAAGGTTCAGCTCCAGAAACTTTTGGACAGAGGTTTTATTCACCCTAGTGTATCACCCTGGGGTTCTTCGGTTCTCTTCGTGAAGAAGAAAGATGGTTCGATGAGACTGTACAACAGGAGGGTATGTGCAGTTGCTTCACAGTTCACCGGGTCCGCTCATGGGTAGCGATGAGATAGCGTGGTAGCGGGCAGGGATCCCTCCTTTGGTTTATGACAGCGGGAGATGAGAGCTTAGCTCCCCTACTCTGTTTGGGGCAGGAGGATAGGTGTACTCCGATAGCATCCTGTCCACTCGGTCACTCAGAAGCAGTGATGGCAGAGTGCACGGATCGCATTTGTATTGTGTTTGCTGCATTATTGTATTGATGCCTTGGATGTTGCATATGATTGCCATGCATACAGGATTCATATTGGTATATGGTGATGACTTTATCTCTTATAGTAGGGCACATGCTCCTATATCAGGGTAGGAGATTCAGGTGAGTACAATCCTTTTGCATTTATTTCTTGCTTACCCTATATGTGAGACTGTACTAGCATGATTTTTATTGTTAGCTATATCTTACTTGCATATCTACTATACCCGTTGAGTTCTTTGAACTTATCCCGTTGATTTATATCTATTTCAGGATGAAGCTGTCAGGAGAGTGCAGCTGCCAAACCCCACTCGTGAAAGTTTTTATTTGTTATTTGTTTCTATGGTTTGGACATTTTGATTAGAGGACATGTTTAGGTTTGGAGATTGATATTTGTATTCGTGGATTTTTGGTGTCCTTATGGACCTTTATTCGGTTTTGTTTGGATTAGTTTTTGGTTGAGTATTCCTGCCCAGATGACAGAAGGGGTAAGTCTAGTTGTGATAGATGTTTCTCATTTATTTTGGTTGATGGCCAGAGGCCTATTTTATTACCTGCGTGTGTGTTTGGATTCAGGTCGTGTTGACCGATGTATAGTAGCTGTGTAGGCCTTGTATGTAAATTGGCATTGTCACCCGTACAGGGGAGATGCTGCCGGATTTTCGTCTAGCGGGGTCTCCTTCGGGGCGTGACAATTTATTTGGTATTAGAGAGCCTAGGTTTTCGAGTTCCTAGGGGTTTTTGGATTTTTCGGAGTTAGCCATGTTTTGGCAGGTTTTGCGAGGCAATCTGGAAATTTTGGATTTGGTATGGATTTTCGATGATTTTTATGTTTCGGAAATTCGATTTTGACGAGATCAATATGGGGTTTTGGCGCTACGGGACCTCTCCGACGGTGAAATAGGTATGTCAAAAAATTTTATATATTTTTACTTCTAGTAACATCTATATTAATTTATCGATGAGACGCAGCGATGTGGGCGGCCACGACAGAGGACATTGAGATCTTTGGCGACTGACTTGCCAGAGAGATCTACTGAGGACGAGCTTATTGATCAGGGTCAGATTCCACAGGGTGCTGCGGGAGTTATGGATCCGCAGTCCTCGACGGATCCTCCTCCCGAGATACCCATCGCCGGGTATCCGATGTATCGACGGAGACCTCTACACATCGAACTCGCCAAGAGGGACTCGCGCACTAACTACACAGTGCCCATTAATGGAGCCGACCCTCACTCAGTATCGTCCCCTACTTATCCTACTGATGTTGCTGCGGCACGAGCTCGGATTCCAGGATTAGCAAAGTCAATGAAAAGTCGGTTCACTTTATTCAGCGGAGAGACTGATCCGATCGTGGCTCAGTCTTGGATCGAGACGATGGAGCGTACCTTCTACTATATGGTCTGCTCCGAGTGGGAGAAGGCAGAGTTGGCGGCCTTCCATTTACGAGGCGAGGTCGAGGTCTGATGGGATATGCAGCGCTCGATTATCGGCGAGCAGCAGGTTACCTGGGCGAGATTTAGAGAGGCTTTTGAGAGTCAGTATTTCCCACGGGCATATCAGATGATGCGACGACAGGATTTTATGAGTCTACGACAGAATAATCGCTCAGTGATGGAGTATAATACAGAATTTAATCGGTTAGCCAGGTTTTGTCCAGAGTTAGTTGCTGAGGACAGGTCACGCATGATGCAGTTTGTTCAGGGACTAGATGGGCATCTCCAAGTCAAGATGGCAGGATTTGGCAGTTCTTCCTACCGAGAGGCATTGGATAGAGCTTTGTTGATCGAGTCGGCTCAACAGAGGGTCAATACTGACAGGAAGAGGAAACAGACCGAAAGAACCACAGGTCAGACCCAGCAGCCACAGACTACTGGACAGCAGCAAAGTGGCCGCAGTCAGTCGGGTCAGAGTCATTCTGGGGCATCTAGCCGGCCTCAGAAATCAGGACGATCTTCAGCTGGGCCCTCCCGGTCTTCTCAGCAGAGCCGGAGGCCGCCCACTAGTGACACCCACTGTACTCGTTGTGGATCGAGAGAGCATATCGTCTCAGCCTGCACCTTGGGACAGTCAGTTTGCTATTATTGCAAACTGCCTGGACACCTGAGCCGAGATTGTTCGTTGAAGGCTCAGCATGTGGCTTCCGGGGTTTCTATTCAGGGAGGACCGTTGCGTCAGTCTGGGACTCAGAGAGGGGGGCAGACAGCCAGACCTTCGCAACGCCCGCAGAGGACAGCTCCCCCTTCAGGAGTCGCCTATGGCATTCATGGACAGGAGTACACCAGTGCCCGTACGGTGTCACAGGGTTCAGTTTCAGGACCGCAGTACCAGATGCAGTCCCAGCCACTGGTACAGTACCATTCGCAGCAGCAGCCACTGATACAGTATCAGCTGCAGCCCCCGCCACTGGTTCAGGACCAGTCGCAGCCTTCATACCAGCCTACGTATCAGCCTTCCTATCAGCCTACGTATCCGCCTTCGTATCAGTCGCAGGTCCAGACACAGCCACCTCTGGCAGTGATACCACCTCCACCTCCACCGGAGACTGGGCGGATTCATGCGATTACCAGAGAGGATGCGCAGCGAGCCAACGAATCCGTATTTCGCGGTACGGTTTCACTTTATGCATTTTCAGCTATTATGCTAGTTGATACTGGTAGTTCGCATTCGTTTATTTCTCGTACTTTTATGAGAGAGATTGGTAGATTACCTACTAGTAGATCACAGAGATTAGTCGTCTCCCTACCGTCTGGCGATACATTGGACGTTACCCAGGAGGTCCGAGGTTGTCCCTTAGATTTCGGTAATATCATTCTTACAGTAGATTTATTGGATCAACATGGTCGAAGTTCGACATTATCCTTGCATGGATTGGTCACAAGATATCATGCCACGCTTGATTACTGATTTACGAGGGTGGTCACATTCCCACCTCCGAACCAAACCTCGTGGGATTTCACTGACATCCGAGATGACGGTATAGCGACCATTTCTGTGATTCAGGCTCAGAAGCTTTTATTGCACGGTTGCCAAGGTTTTCTATTATCTATGATCAATGTAGAAGACAGTGGTGACTCTCAGATCGTGGACATCCCTATTGTCCGAGAGTATTCAGATGTCTTTCCAGAGGAGTTACCGGGCCTGCCTCCCAGAAGGCAAGTGGAGTTCATGATTGAGTTAATACCTGAGACGTCGTCGGCATCGAAAGATCCTTATCGTATGGCCCCGAGAGAGTTGGACGAGTTAAAGGTTCAGCTTTAGAAACTTTTGGACAGAGGTTTTATTCGCCCTAGTGTATCACCCTGGGGTTCTTCGGTTCTCTTCGTGAAGAAGAAAGATGGTTCGATGAGACTGTGCATCGACTACAGGTAGTTGAACGCTGTCACTATCAAAAATAAATATCCCCTGCCACGTATTGAGGACTTGTTTGATCAGCTCAGAGGTACATCAGTCTATTCTAAGATTGATCTGCGGTCCGGATATCATCAATTAAGGGTTAGAGATTCTGATATTCAGAAGACAGCGTTCCGTACTAGATATGGACACTATGAGTTTTTGGTAATGCCATTTGGGCTTACCAATGCTCCAGCGGTATTTATGGATTTGATGAACTGTGAATTTATGGATTTCCTAGATCGGTTCGTCATTGTTTTTATCGATGACATTCTGGTCTATTCTCGTTCCGAGGAGGAACACGCGCAGCATCTTCGTCTTGTTCTCGATAGGCTCCGACAGAAGCGACTATATGCGAAGTTCAATAAATGTGCATTTTGGTTACACTCAGTCGGTTTTCTGGGACATGTTGTTTCGAGTAGAGGTATATCGGACTTGAAGATCAAGGTCTACCACCGGGAGCACCAAATCGCTCAGAGGTTCGCAGCTTTCCTTGGCTTGGCCGCTATTACGAGTTCGTTGAGGGTTTTTCGAGCATTGCTATGCCATTGACATGCCTTACCAGGAAGGGCGTGAAGTTCACGTGGACGGAGGCGTGCGAGACTAGTTTTCAGGAGTTGAAGAGGAGACTGGGGTCAACACCGATTCTGGTATTACCATCAGGGGACGATGGTTTCGTTCTTTATATAGATGCGTCTCTACAGGGTTTAGGCGCAATATTGATGCAAAGACTACAGAGGTAGTCTCTTATGCTTCTCGCCAGTTGAAGGATCATGAGAAAAACTATCTAGTTCATGATTTAGAGTTAGCCGCTATTATCTTCGCCTTGAAGATTTGGAGGCATCATTTATATGATATTACGTTTGAGATTCTTACTGATCATAAGAGTCTCAAGTATCTGTTTATGCAGAAGGAACTCAATCTCCGACAGAGGAGATGGATGGAGTTTCTGAAGGATTATGACTGTACCATCAGCTACCACCCAGGGAAAGCCAATGTGGTTGCCGATGCACTTAGCCGGAAGTCCCAAGGGACTTTAGCTTCCTTCCGAGTTTTGGTCACGGATTTGATTCGGGGTTTCTCTGAGTTGAGCCTTGAGGAGCAGGGACCGATAGAGCAGGGCATTCTGGTTACCATGGTTGCTCAGTCGTCTATCCGGATGAAAGTCCGGGAGGCTCGACGATGATCATCATTTACGATTCATTATTGATGATAACCGAGCAGATCGAGTTCACAGAGATGATGAGGGTATTATATATTTCCGAGGCAGATTATGTGTACCTCAGCCTCACCCGATTATGGAGGAGTTACTACAGGAGGCTCATCGCTCTCGATTTGTGATCCACCCAGGTGGAACCCGCATGTATCGAGATTTAAAGCGTTTGTATTGGTGGAACGGTATGAAGAAAAACATCGTGAATTTTGTAGCGAGATGTCTGATTTGTCAGTAGGTAAAGGCTGAGCACCAGAGACCAGCTGGATTACTTCAGAGGATTCCTATTCCTGAGTGGAAGTGGGATTATATTACTATGGATTTTGTGATGGGTTTGCCTAGGACACGTCAAGGCCATGACGTGATTTGGGTAGTCGTAGACAGACTAACCAAATTCGCGCACTTCTTATCGATTCGGAAGACCAACTCTCTGGATTGGTTGGCAGAGCTATATTGTCGGGAGATTATCAGATTGCATGGTGTTCCTTTGAGCATTATATCAGATAGAGATCCCCGGTTCACATCTAGGTTCTGGCAGAGTCTGCAGCAGGCTTTAGGCACACAGCTTCAGTTTAATACTGCCTTCCATCCGCAGACAGATGGACAGTCTGAGCGGACCATTCAGACACTAGAGGATTTGCTGAGGTCCTGTGTTATAGATTTCGGAGGCAACTGGGAGGATCATTTGCCGTTAGTGGAATTCGTCTACAATAACAGTTATCATTCGGCTATCCAAATGGCCCCGTATGAGGCATTGTATGGTAGACAGTGTTGTACACCCACCCTCTGGGAGGAGGTTGGGGAGGCCCATTTGCTATGACCCCAGAGAGCTCAGCATGAGGCAGAGTTGGTCCGTACTATCAGACGTAGGATGACAGAGACGCAGGATTGCCAGAAGAGTTATGCAGATCGTAGACGGAGACCTTTGGAGTTCTTTGTTGGTGATCATGTATTCCTGCGAGTTTCACCCACAAAAGGGGTGAAGAGATTTGTCCTCCGTGGTAAGCTAGTTCCTAGATATATTGGTCCGTTTGAGATTTTGGAGAGGATCGGAGCAATGACTTATCGTCTAGCGCTACCACCATCTTTGACGAGTATACATGATGTGTTCCATGTGTCTATGCTGAGGAAGTATGTGTCAGACTCTACACATATTCTGTCAGATGTGTCAGGTTCCATTTAACCTAATGCTACTTACGCAGAGGTTTGAGATTTTGATTACAAGGAACGCATGCTATGAACAAGGTTGTGCGACTTGTCAAGGTCGGGTGAATTCACCATACCGACGAGGAGGCGACTTGGGAGCTCGAGGAAAAGATCAGAGCTCAATACCCCCACTTGTTTACTTAAGGTAAGTGAAGTATATTTTTCAGTACTCAAATTTTTATTAGTGGACCAAATTTTTATTAGTGGGGGAGAATGTTAAATACTGAAAATTTAAAATATTAAATTAAATGGCCAAAGAATTAAGAAAATAATCCTGGAAATTTTTCAGGATTTTTAGGGAATTTTAGGAATTTTTCTGGATTTAAACGGAGTACGTACGAGATAATTACGGGGATAAAATAACTAGGTTTTAGGTGGGGGTTTATTTAAGGGGTTTAATACGCGATGAAAACCTAAATTTCTATTTTATTTTTCCTTCCCCACCGCGACACATTCCTTCGGCAGTTTCTTCCGCCGAGCCTTCTCTCCCCCGCCGTGCCCGACGCCCCTCCTCCGCACGTGTCGGCCTCCACGGCCACGGAATCGTCGCCGCTCACAGCCGCGACAACAGGATTGCGCCGATCGTCCCTCTGCAAGCGTCGATAAACTCAGCGTCTGCATTCCGCCGTTGCTTCGATTGTTCTCCGTCGATTGAGCCCCCACACGCGACGGCCAGGTCACCGGTCACGCCGCCAAAGAATCGCCATCGCGCCTTCCGCCGTGGCCCGACCCTCGGTGTGCTTGCCGACTCCTCTGCCATCGGACCGCCCGAGCCTCTTTTTTCCCCTTCGCTGTGATTTCTGGCTGGAGGTCGTCGGAGCAGGTAAGAGATGCCCCTTTTTCCCATTTCGGACGATTTGAGTTAGGGATTTTGTTCAACTGATTGTGTTTTGGTGTGAGCGGGCTGTGAGGGTCGATTAGGGGGCTGTAAAAATTGGGAGGTTACTGTTGAAGGAGTCGTTTGTGGGGTTCTTGACCACGTAGTGGGCTGCGAGTTGGGGATATTGGCTGCCGGTGGAATTCCTAGGGCGGGTGAGCTTGATTGGTCGATTTGGGATGATTTTGGTGTTATTCGGTTGATCGTATTGTATTCGGAGGATATGAGATGGTTGGGTGATATTGTTTGATCTTGAGGATTTTTGTAGGTGATGAATTAAGTTAATTGATTAGGAATTAATTGGGTAAATTGATTGGTATAATTATTAGATAAATTAAAAGTCATTAAGTTTTATTTATTTGGCTTAGGTTGTTAAAATGCGGGTTAATCCAGATTTAATTGATTAATTAGCTTATCATTAATTAATCAAAAATTTTATCAATTGATTTAGTGGGCTAAATTAATTGTATGGATATTTGTGGTAGGAAAAGACTAATAAGATGATTGGAAAATTAGTGAAAATTGGAAATGTATTTGGGTTAATAAGGAAATCGATTAAGTATTCGATTTGTCGGTGAATTGCATTTTTGTGCTTAACTATAATTATGCTATATACAGGTTTCAGTCACGAGGTAGGTCCCCAGTCGTGACGATTTGGTTCTTTTTGCGGATATTTATTCAGGCGGGTATTTTGACTTATCTTTTAGATATAGTCAAGTTGATATTCTAGTTAGGATAGCATGCAATAAATTTCATGTTTATATGCCTAGTATATTGTTGGTGCCTACTTGATACATGCATGTGATAGGTTATGATTATATCTTCCCTGTTTTTATTTGGATCGTAGTTACTTGGATTATGGGTATCTACATATTGATTGTACATATTATTCGGATAGGTATTTTGAGTAGGATTTACATGCTTTAGTATCATGCATCATCTTGCATGATTGCATGCTGGCTGGACGGGGTTCTATTATTGTTGAGCCCGCAGCCAGTTACATGGTCTGCACACACTGCCACTCATGGGTTAGTGGTACATCAGGAGGTGTGTGCGTTGTTCACAGTCTCACCGGTCCGCTCATGGGTAGCGATGAGGCGTGATAGCGGGCGTGGATCCTCCTCCAGTCTATGACACCGGAGATGAGCTTAGCTCCCCACTGCTTGGGGGGCAGGAGGATAGGTGTACTCCGATAGCATCCTGTCCACTCGGTCACTCAGGAGCAGTGATGGCAGAGTGCATAGTTGTCATAGCCCTACCCACTCGGCCACCCATCGCAGAGGCGGCCGATGCGCTGGGGGGTGACCATGTCATTTGCACGGCATGCACTTTGCACGGATCGCATTTGTATTGTGTTTGTTGCATTATTGTATTGATGCCTTGGATGTTGCATATGATTGCCATGCATACATGATTCATATTGGTATATGGTGATGACTTTATCTCTTATAGTAGGGCACATGCTCCTATATCAGGGTAGGAGATTCAGGTGAGTACAGTCCTTTTGCATTTATTTCTTGCTTACCCTATATGTGAGACTGTACTGACATGATTTTTATTGTTAGCTATATCTTACTTGCATATCTACTATATCCGCTGAGTTCTTTGAACTTACCCCGTTGATTTATATCTATTTCAGGATGAAGTTGTCAGGAGAGTGCAACTGTCAAACTCCACTCGTGAAAGTTTTTATTTGTTATTTGTTTCTTTGGTTTGAACATTTTGATTAGAGGACATGTTTAGGTTTGAAGATTGATATTTGTATTCGTGAATTTTTGGTGTCCTTATGGACCTTTATTCGGTTTTGTTTGGATTAGTTTTTAGTTGAGTATTCCTGACCAAATGACAGAAGGGGTAAGTCTAGTTGTGATAGATGTTACTCATTTATTTTTGTTGATGGCCAGAGGCCTATTTTATTACCTGCGTGTGTGTTTGGATTCCGGTCGTGTTGACCGATGTATAGTGGTCGTGTAGACTTTGTATGTAAATTGACATTGTCACCCGTACAGGGGAGATGCTGCCGGATTTTCGCGCGTAGTCTCCTTCGGGGCGTGACACCATACATGCACTCGAAGGAGTGTGTGCATTTCTCCACTACTACTGCATGTCCAAACCCATATATAGGAGGGAGCATCCAAGAGCTTTAGTACGTGTAAAAAAAAAAGTGCGAAAGCACTGTCGGAGTGAGACGTCGTGAGGCTACTGGAGTGAGACCGTGAGATCAGAGAACACCAAGGCGGTTGGAACTTGGCTCGTGGAAGAGAAGGATTTTTCCGACGTGATCGATCCTCAGGTGGCGAGCAGAATCGTCATCCCTATAATGCCAGAAAGCTCGAAGATTTTGACGATCGCTGTGAATTTTACTTATAATCTTTTTTTTTTTTTTGTTTTCACTTAAATTTATATAAACAGATGCATTAATACCAACATTTTTATCGTAACAAAGTATTCAAAAGAAAAAAATATATATAATGAATTTGACGTGGAATAATTCACCTAACCAATTACTAAATCACGGAGTAGAAATTTAAAGAGTTATTGAACTACCTTAAATTAGCACAGTTATTCTGGATGCATATTATGCGCGATTGAACACAGAAAGGACTTTTGTACAAGCGACTTCTATACAATAAAATGAGAATGTATAATAAATTTTCTGGATGCACAGAATGGCAATAGACAGAGTATATTGCATTGTGCGGCTGTGTCGGAGATGCACAGTAAAATAAGAATATATAATAATTTTTAATGCCTATTCCCTCCTAGTCATCTGGACGCAGAATTACGTGGAGACAGATGCCTTCGTGGCAATGTTCTCTTGCATGCCGGTGTTCTCGGTGAGGAGGAAGGCAACGGCGAGACTCGCGGTGAAGAGGTGTGTGAATCGATGGCACTTAGCTGCGAACGACGATGTCGGTGTTGGGAAAAAAAAAGTTCTCTTGTGCGTCGATGTTCTCGGCAAGGAGAAAAGCAACGTTGAGGCTCGCGGCAAAGAGATGTGCAAATCCTTATATATATATATATATGAATTTGATTTCTTGTGCAACGATCTTCTGTACTCTACGTTGGCTCACGCGCGGTGCAAGCATCGTCGCTGCGTCATTCGGCCATCGTTGATCGTTGGACCGAGCGCGATAGACGCGCAACTCGCCGACTGTCTGATGGGGCTCGGATTTCGATCGATTAGGGCTCAAATTCCGTACAAACCAATCGAAATGATCAAAACACGCGTCGATGGGCGCGCACATCGCCGATCGCAATCGAGCGATTCCAACCGAATCCAACGCCGGATAGGCCGGCGTCGCCTGCCGATCCGTCCGGCGCCGAATTCCGATTGTAATTTGACCGAAATCTGGCCTGATCACGGTCGAAATCGAGCGCCCAATTTTGACGATCAATTTCGGTCGCGATTCGACCGGTTGACAACCGACCGTGCGACCGATCGAGTATAGTGGACGGACCAAAGATCGCTCGTCGATCCGTCCGACACCGGATTCCGCCGCAATTCAATCGGAATGCCCCGATCGCGCTTAGCGGGCGCCCACTGTCGACCGCGTGTTTTGGTCATTTCCGATCGGTTTGCGTCGGATTCCGAGCGCTAATCGGTCGGAATCTGAATCTCGCCAGATCGCCAACAAATTACGCGTCGATCGCGCTCGGTCCAACGATGACCGAACAACATGGCGGCAACGTCGACACCGCACATGGCTCACGCATGGAGCACACGGACGAGCGAGAGATTGTCATCCAGAATATATATATATATATATATATATATATATATATATATATATATATATATATATATTTTTTTTTAAAGAATCTTTTCTAAGAAATATTGACTTGTGATATTTTTTAAACCTATTTTATTATTATTGCATTTTATGTCAATGTTTCCATTAATTATAGTTTTATTTTTAGAAATTTTATATCGATAATTTGTCCTATTAAATTTTGATAATTTATCATTAATTAAAATGTTAAAATTTATGTTTTCCGATCAACTTACATATTTTAAAGACAAAGGTATTTGGTTATAATGATTAAAAATTTTGTAAACTTTTCTATAATTAATAGAATCAGGACTAAATTCTTCTTTCCACTCAGTTTAATTTTTTTTCAAGTGAAATATTAGAGTATACCCTAAAAAAATTAAGTCGTTTATACAATTTTTGGTTCTCACGAGAATGATGTGGTGGTTAAGATACGACAAAGTTTACGGATAAGATAAGGATCGACTTCGGAAGAGGTCCAAAGTTCTTTCTTGAATTAAGATAATCTTTATGTGTCTTAGCTGCTACGTCAAGATCCATAGGACCCTTCGCGATTTACCTCCCTTACAATGGTCGTGGGGCCGGATCAATAGAGTCGCTAGGTTAGCGAATTTCAACCTTTTGCGGGCAAGTATTTTTCGATTTACTTTGATAATGATGAAAACCTTTCATAAGATCAAAATGATTGTCCTCTTGTTCCTACGGGGATGATATGATGATTAAACAATCTAGATTGTAGAACGATACTTAATCGATTTCGAAGGAAATTTAAAACTCTTTTCTGGATTTAGATGACTCCCATATTTCTTAATCACCACATCAAAATTCATAGAACCTTCCGTGATTTATCTCTCTCATAATAATCGTGGGATAAGTTGATGGGGAATGTTAGATTGACAATTTTAATTTTTTTTCTTAGAAAATGATTATCCTCCGAATTAACTAGCTCGATCGAAAGATCTAAATATTTGACGCAAATTAAAAATTAAAAAAAATCTTCTTCGATTCTTCTTTATTATCCTCCAAAGCACAGTATGATATGGTAACGGTGTGATGGTGACGCCAATGCAATGACAATTTGTTCATAGTGTGCAAATTTATTACACCAACGACGCTTGAACCGTCTGTCTAAATTTAATTGTGTTTTTCGAATTTATTTTGATGATCAATTCTTAGAGATTCAGTTGATCATCTTGAGGATTAATGGATGTAAGTGACGATTCACTCATCTCTAATATCTCCGTCAGTCGATTTCACAATTAATACAAATGAGATTAATCATGCTAATCTTACCAACGTCTGGACATGGTAGAGAGTCGACACTCCGTACTTGGCGAAGATTGACTCTTGTCCATTGATACAACTTTACACCATACTAGCCATCTGATTTTTGTAACGGAGACATCTTGAGGATTAATCATTCTACAAGATCTAGATATCTAGATTTTTAAAAAAAGAAATATATTCTTTATATCCAACGAGTGTGATTCTTTAAACTCTGCAAAAGGTTGGAACCGTCAACCTAGCAACTCTTATCGGTATGTCCCACGATCATTATAAGGGAGGTAAATCACGAGGGGAAGGGGGAGGGGGGGCTTTAGATCTTGACGAGTTGGCCAAAAACAGTAGGGGGTCATCTGAGCCCAAAGAGAAGTTTTAGACCTTCATTCGGAATCGACCCATATTAATTCTGCAAACGTCATATTGTTTCAACCAATGCGTCATCACTGTGGGAACATACAGAGAGTGTGATTCTTTATACCTAGAGTGTGATTGGAATGTAAATCAAGAGGAAGATTATCTCCTCCGTATAATATGAATAACTATATATATAGAGAGAGTTTTGATATGGTGTACACCTATCATATGCACCTATGAATACAAAGGTATTTTCGACGTGCGTCGTTGTTTTGATGAGCACTATAGCTAATCCCCTAGACTCATCAAGGTCGTCATCGTCACCATCAGAACAACAATGCTCACACTACTTCCTGCGCAATGCCATGCACACATGAGAGACGAGCAGCAATCAATGTTGGCTGCCACGTGGGCATCACTACAAAAATAAATCAAAATAACGACGAAATTTAGTAACGAAAATAATTTGTTACAATTTTGAAACAAAATTTGCGACGAATTATAAATTTCGTCGCAAATTAATAACGAAATTTCCAACAAAAATTTTGTTGTTGCAAACTTATTTACATTTGCAACAAATTAAATTTCATCACAAATATCATCGCAGTTTTGCAACGAATTTGATTTTTCGTCGCAAATTTGTGGCGAAAAATCAATTTCGTTGTAAAATCTTGCAACAAAAATATAAATTCGTCGTAGAATTTACAACGAACTATGAATTCGTTGCAAATTTATGCAATGAATTTATAATTCGTTGTAAAATTTTTGATAAATTTGGCGACGAAAGATTTTCATTGGACATTTTCAATTATTTGGAAAAAATAACAACGACGGGAATTAAGAAATTTGCGACAAATTTAATATTTATCGCTAATTTGGCAACGAATTTAATTTTCGTCACTAATTTTGTGACGAAAAATAAATTTCGTCGAAGAATTTTACGACCAAATGTAAATTCGTCGAAAATTTTCAATGATTTAATAATTCGTTGCAAAATTTGGAATAAATTTAACAACGAAAATTTTTTCGTTGATATTTTTAATCGGCAATGAATATTGCAATGAATTAGAAATCATCGTCGATTTTTCCTAATTAACATTCGATCCCCTCTCCTTTCCTCTCTCCTCACGTGCTCTTCCTCGTCGCTCGATCGACGTCTCGCTACCGTGAGGTCGTCCACGATCTATCACGGCAACTGCCGTGCGAGATCGCGACAGCGGGTGCGATCTCTCGCTCGCGGGAACACTATCGAGGTGTCGCGGGCACATGTCGTAGGGGCACGACGACGTGGAGAGGGAGGGGACGGGTTCATCGTCACCCCTGGATCGCGCACCTAGGTGGTTCATCGTCGCCCCAGCTGGAGCTATCGTTTGTTCCAGGCTCCGTAATGCCCTAGTTGGGTGGTTCATCGTCGCCCTTGGATCGCACACAACTATTGTGGCAACCCCGTCCCTCCGCATCATGTACTCAGTCATAACAGAGTCAACATGTTATTCAAATTAAATCAGTAATGTGTAATATAAATACAAAACTAATGTTTTATTTTTCTTAGGTTTGTCGTACTTCGTCCTTCAGATGATTCGTGTGTTCGTGAAGTCTTCAACTGTAAGCTCATCCATTGCTTCCACCAGAACTGGTATATTATATATTCAAAAATTTATAGTATTATCATTTTATAATATATATAATTAATGTTTGATTTTAAGTAAATTTTTTACTGTAAATATATAATATTTGTTCGATATGTTATAATTTTTAATTCAATATTATACAAAAATACAGTAAGCACTTGAAGAATTTATTTTGAGTATAAACTTATTGTTAAATTAATATGGATGGAATATATATAAAAAAAGAATTAATCCTTGATATAAATTTGGAAATAGGACAAATGGAGAGAGAAAAAAGTTGGATGTATAAAAAGAATTTACCAAAATATCGTGGTTTAACCGATGAATTTATTATTGGGCTGGAATAATTTTTGAATTTTACTAGTAGCAATGTCAAGTTTATGGATGAGAATAAATTAAGGTGTTCGTGCAAAAAATATCATAATGGTAAATTTTTCCAGTATGATAATGTTCGAGAACATCTTTGTAGATTTGGTTTTACTCCAAATTATTATAATTGGACATGTCATGGTGAACCATTCATATCCGATAAAGAGGTTGGACGAAATATACAAAAGACAGTTAGTGGAGATCAAAGATATTATGATCAATTCAATCCATATCATAGGATGATAGTTGATGCAGTTGGTCATAATTTGAATACCGAATCAAATGCTGTAAGTTCTAGTTATCCTCAAAAATTTGAACACACGTATACTAGTTATTCATTGCCGTTGGAGGAGGTAGAAGTAACTGATGTTCATGAAAATGTATACAATAAATCATATCTCAAATTTCAAGAAGTGTTGAGAGCTACAGATAAACTCATATGGTCTGATTGTGATAATCACACTAAATTATATCTCACTGTAAGATTGTTGAATGTTAAAGCAGAGCATAATGTGTCCGAAGATTATTTTAATGATTTCATTCAAGTTATTAGAGAAGTATTGTCACACGATCACATAATGTCCAACGATTTTTACAGTATGAAAAAACTTATGAAAGATTTAGGTCTTCCGGTGTAAAGAATTGATGTTTACAGAGATGGTTGTATGCTATATTGGGGAGATAATGCAGATTTAGAGATCTGTAAATTCTATAATCAATGTAGGTACAGGAGTATCATGAGATCGAATCATAATAAGTGATATAAATCATTTAAACAAATATTCTATTTGTCTTTTAACTCCTAGATTGCAAAGGCTTTATGCATCAAAGGTCACTGCTGAATACATGACTTGACATGCAAATCATGAAATAGAGGAGGGGCTAATGTGTCATCCATCAGATGCAGAGGCGTGGAAATTTTTTGATAAAATATATTCTGAGTTTGCGAATGAGACTCAAAATATCAGGTTGGGTCTATGTGCTGATGAATTTGCTCCATTTGATAAATTAGGAAGAACTTATTCTTGCTGGCCAATTATCGTAACTCCGTATAATCTTCCACCAAGCATGTGTATGAAAACACCGTATATATTTTTAACATTGATTGTGTTTAACCCTCATAATCCCAAGAAGTTAATAGATGTTTACATGCAACCACTGATTGCCGAGCTGAAACAACTATGAGATGAGGGTGTTTTTACATATGATGTTCATACTAATCAGATGTTCACAATAAGAGTTGCGCTTCTCTGGACCATAAATAATTTTCCTACTTATGGTATGTTATTGGGATGGAGTACCGTTAAGATTTTAGGATATCTAATATGTATGGAGCGATCAAAGTTATTCAGATTGAAATATTGAAAGAAACCGAGTTATTTTGATTGTCATAGATAATTTTTACCGCTAAATCATAAATTTAGAAGAAATAAAGAAGAATTCACTAAGAATAGAATTGAAAGAACATCTCCACCATTGAGAATCACCAGTCAATTCTTATAGCATATAGTGTTTAACTTTCTATCTGTTATTAAAGAACCAAATGTTATAACATATGACTATAAAATTATGCATAAATGGACTAAACGAAGTATATTTTGAGATTTACCGTATTGACAGAGTAATTTGATTCATCACAATCTTGTAATGCATATTGAGAAAAATATTTTTGATAATATGATAAATGCGTGATGGATATTTCGAAAAATAAAAGACAATTTAAATGTAAGAAAAGATATGTGCCTCATATGTAAACGATCCTGATGTTGATAAAAATAGTAGGGGCCAAAACAAAAGAAGTTTATACATCAATAAGGATCAGACGATTGTTTGTGAATAGTTAAAATCATTGAGATTTCCTGATGGTTATGTCTCTAATCTTGGCAGATGTGTCAATTTGAAGGAATGCAAATTGATTTGTTTGAAAAGTTTTGACTGTCATATATTCATGGAAAGACTAATTCCTATTTCTTTTAAGGAAATGTTACCAAATTTTATATGAGGTGTTGTTAAATATGAAAATTTAAAATACTAAATTAAATAACCAAAATTTAGGAAAATAATCCTAGGAATTATTTTTGGGATTTTTGGAGAATTTTAGAAATTTTTCCAAAATTTTTCTGGAATTAAATGGGGCTTGTACGGGGTATTTACGGGGATAAAAAAATAGGCTTTTGAAGGGCCTATTTAAAATATCAATTTTTGAGGGGTTGATGTGTTAACTAAAACCTAGGGTTAACTCGTCTCTCCCTTTAACGCGAGCCACCGACCGTTTCCTTTCGTTATCGGCGGTTTCTCATCGCGGATTAAAGCCCCGTCTCTTCCCTCATTCCCAATCGCGACTCTTCTTCTCTTCCGAAATGCGCGACTGCCGAGCCTCTTCTCTTCCTCTCCCGACGCGCATCACTCTCTTCCCCTCGTCGCCACCGGCTGTTCCCCTCTCTCGAGCTCACTCGAGCGCCGACTGTTCCCCCTCCTTTCTGTTTCTTTCGGTCCGATGGCAGCAAGGGTTGCCGCCCCATCACAGCTGCAACATCCCTCGCTCGACATCCGACGCTGCCACTCTGCCGGACTGATTGGCTATTTTCTTGGACGCGCCAACAACGAGCGGGTGTGTGGCTGAGAGTTCGGGTCAGCGGCAGCTTCACCATGTCTTGATCGAAAGTTGCTCTTCGCGATCTCTATCGGAACTAGGGCAACAGGGGTTTTCTTTCGGTAAACAAGGCAGTTTGGGAGGAGAGTCACCGGTGCAACCTCAAGAGCAGGTAAATCTCGGTCCATCCCTTCTTTCCATCTACTGGTTGTTCGAATCTAGGGATTGTTTGGGGAGTACCGCCGGTGAAGTTTCAATTGCAGGTATATCGCTCAGTTTTCCCTTTTCTCTTCTGTCCATTTCATTTTTGGCGATTGTGGGTGTTGGATCTTGGGTTGAATGGGTCAGTGGCAGTGTGTAACAGAGGGGTGGATTGAGTTTGAGATAAGGTGGTATTGATCGATGATTTGGTCATGTTGTTTATGCTGCAGCAGGGGTTGCTCATGGTGATTTGGTTGTGGGATATGGTATGCTGTTTTATTTGGGATAGGTTGTACAGGATTTTAGGCAACGATCAGGTTGTAGAGGTTGTTGGGCTTAAGGTGAGTCCTAAATTAACCTATAGTTGTGGAGCTGTGAACAACCTAGGTGATACTCTAGGTTGGGTTGTAAGCAAGCTGTGAAGGTTTGTCCAGTGAGATTGTGTAAAATACCGAGGGAAAAAAAATTAATACCCTTGTTAATTAATAAATTGTCTTATAGAATTTTTTCAAAAATTTTTAGAAATTTTTCTGGATTTAAATGGAGGTTCTATGGATATTTCATGGGGATAAAGCGAACATACTTTTGTAAAGCTGTTTAGACTATCTTCTAACAAAGTATTAAATAGTTTAAGTAAACTAATCCCTGCTGTTTCTTGTCGGTTTTTGTGTTCGCGACTCCTCTTTTCTTCTTAGCAATCCCGACCTTTTCTTCTCCTCCTTCCCCCACGCGACTTTCCTCCTCCAACATCGCTCATCGCTCCACTCGCCGCCGCCGCGCCACTCACCGCTGCCGCTTCACTCACCGCCGCCGCCCGAGCGAGACTCGCTCCGTCGCCTATTCGCTGCCGGGCGATGAGTCTCTGGCCACCACGGACAGTCTTGGCGGTTGACTTTCCTCGAGTTCCCTAGATCTGGCGGTGATCATCACCAACTCAGATCGACACTGACCACTTGTGCTTGTCTCATCGGTGTTCGACCAAACAAGCATCCCGAGCGCTTTGCCCTAGTTGTGCCATCGGATTTCCTTGCCGTGCTCTGCCGATCCGGACGACAGCGAGTGCCAGTAGCCTCCCTCTTCCACCGATCGACATCACTTGCCTCCTGATCATTGGTATCCTTTTCTGATCGCTCCGGCCATCGTACCGACAGGTGGTTTCTCGTTCGTGCGCCGCTGCAGTCGTGGACGGAGCAACATTGACCCTTTGCATCACCGCCAATTTCGGCTGCATTAGGGCAGGCTGTGATTTCCCGGTCCCTTTCAGTGTGAGTGATTTGTCGTGGTCACCTTTCTCCTCTGATCCGCAAGCAACAAGGGTCGTCGGCCAACATTGATCGTGGATGGTGATGCCTTTGTCTGTGATGTTGTTGCTGCCTCCGTCGATCGTTGCTCCTGATGTTCATCACCGATAATTGGTCCTGCCGCTGAGTTTTGGAGCTATAATTTTGTTTCATTGAAATGGATCTTTGATTTGGGCAGTGGTATGTCCCCGGTGAACAACATGGTTCGTGAAAGGGGGGGGGCTGCGTCGGTGGTTGGTTTGGTGTTCGATTGGTGGGAGACGAGAAGATTCTAGCCGATTGGATTTTTGGGTGATCAGTTATGGGAGGCTTTTTGGATAAGTAGTGGCTGATTCCAAAAGTTGAATGTAAGCTTTAAATTGTATTTTATACATTAGATGTTTAATTATTGAAGAATGAACAATTGTGTTGATAGTATAATTAGATCCGTGAATAAATCATAATTAGATTTTGGTTGTCATGGGATTTATTTGTTAAAAAGGTGGGCAGATCAAATTCCATAAGTGGATTATGAAGTTGGTTGTGATTGAAGCAAAGATTATGACTTTGATGTGAGGCGAATTCGCGGACATGAAGACGATTGGTGTCTACAAAGCAGGTGGGTAATTCCTACCTTGGTCAGGTAGTTTTAATGCATACAGATTTAGATGCATAATCATCTTATATGATCATGTTACCTTGATCATGCTCTTATTATCTTATGCTTGAACTTGTCGTTGGCTATATTTACTCAAAGGTTGATATCACATTCCCTTTATTATGATTTAGGGTTATAGAAGTGATGTAAATAAGCCTAGATGTTTAGTAGGGTGTAGATGTTAGAGTACGGGTGATGACCCAATTTATAAATTGGTAAAAGGGTCATCCGTGGATAGGTAATGCCCTAAATGTAGGATTTATTCAAATACCCGTATGTTGCATACTTATTACCAACCATGTGTTGTGTAATGGTTAAGTGAAGGGTGATTAGTGTGTCGCTACGGACCAGTGGTCCCAGCGTATTATGATCAGTCGAATACGACTCTCTACAGGATAGAGAGTGCGTCGATCAGTTGAGTACGACTCTCCAGTGGATAGAGAGTTATGATCAGTTGAGTACGACTCTCTACAGGATAGAGAGTTCGTCGATCAGTTGAGTACGACTTTCTACAAGATAGAGAGCGTATTGATCAGATAGGTATGACTCTCTGTTGAACAGAGAGTCTGTGGTAGATGGTTGTACGTGTGACAACACATTCATGTCATTTGCATGCATTCTGACGACATAGTCTCCCTTGGGGTTGAGAGAGTCGTCATCATCTTGCCTCCCATTACTTCTCGAGGAGTAATCGTGTGAGGGCAGAGCATCTAGCCAGCCGCACTCTACCACTATAGACGGTGGTAGTTGGAGTTGCGCAGATTGTTCAGTGCGTGACACTCGACCACTCATTGGTAGTGTCGGAGTGGCCACAGCAGGACCCCGTGTGTAGCGAGCTCTTTACGCCATATGTTACTTGATCATATCGCCACTCGGCCACTCTAGAGCATGGTTGGTGTGAGTTGGGATTGTCATGTCAGGCTGTCACGCCCGGAGTCCTCACGTAAAAATCCGCAAAGATCTCCTGACGGATGACAATACCAATTTTATACATGGCCTACACGACCACTATACAACGGTCAACACAACCGGAATCCAAACAATCCACGCAGATAATAAAATAGGCCTCTGGCCAACTATCACAGTAAATGGTAACCAGTCCACAATAACTAGACTTACCCCTTCTGCCATCTGGGCAGGAATACCGAACCAAATCCAATCGAAACAAAACCGAATAAAGGTCCATAAAGACACCAAAAATCCACGAATACAAATATCTAACTCCAATCCTAAACATGTCTTCTAATTAAAATATCCAAACCATAGAAACAAATAACAAATAAAAATTTTCACGACGAGTGGGGTTTGGCAGCTGGACTCTCCTGACAGCTTCATCCTGAAATAGATATAAATCAATGGGGTAAGTTCAAAGAACTCAGCGGGTATAGTCGATATGCAAAGTAAGATATAGCTAACAATAAAAAAATTATGCCAGTACAGTCTCACATATATAGGGTATGCAAGAAAGAAATACAAAAGGACTGTACTTACCTGATTCTCCTACCTTGATATAGGAGCATGTGTCATACTAGAAGTAATCAAGTCATCACCATAAACAAATATGTATCCTGTATGCATGACAATCATATGCAACATCCAAGGCAACAATAAAAATATAGCAAACACAATACAAATGCTATCCGTGCAAAATGCATGCCGTGCAAATGACATGGTCACCCCTGACGCCAGTCAACCGCCTCACATGCGATGGTGAAGCCGAGTGGGTACTCGCCATCATCGCTTCCTGAGTGACCGAGTGGACATGATGCTGTCGGAGTACACCTATCCTCTTGCCCCAAACAGAGTGGGGGAGCTAAGCTCTCATCTCTCGGTGTCATAGACCAGAGGAGGGATCCCTACTTGCTACCACGCTGCCTCATCGCTACCCATGAGCGGACCAGCGGAGCCTGACAGAGCAACTGCACACACCCTCCTGATGTACCACTAACCCATGAGTGGCGGCAGGCAGAGCTATGTAACTGATCATGCTCAACTATAAAGGAACCCCATCCAGCCAGCATGCAATCATGCAAAATGGTGCATGATACTAAAGCATGTAAATCCAACTACATACACCTATCCGAATAATATGCACAATCAATATGTACATATCCATAATCCAAGTAACTATAATCCAAATAAAACAGGGAAGGTATAATCATAACCTATCACATGCATGTATCAAGTAGGCACCAAAAACATACTAGGCATATAAACATGAAAATTATTGTAAGCTATCCTAACTAGCATATCAACATGACTATATCAAAAAGATAAGTCAAAATACCCGCCTGCTATGAAGATTATCAACTGTCTTTATGCCTGCGAATGTCTCGAATCAAAACCCTGCACATAGAACATACATTTTGAATAAGTGCTAGCATACGACAAATGATCGAATCGAATCCTCCATCGACTTCATATTCGATCAACTAGATTGATTTAGTTATCCACTTAACCTAACCAAGCCTTCATATCAATCGACCATTAGACCAATTAACAATCTATTATGCATTTATAAACACCCATATCCAACTTAAATCTCACAGCCAACAACTCCTGCTCACCAAGACATCCTCCCAACTCACCAAGACCGCCACCATCACTCCAATTCACAGTCGGAATCAACACATCCGACTCCCAAACACCAATCTCATCACAAATATCCACACACAACAACAACAAATCAAAAGATAAAGAGTCTTACCCCTTTAAATCGCTTGATCGCTCACAGATCAGATCATGCCACTAGAACCAAGGTCGGAGACCCCATCTACTGTCGGAACCTCCAAGCCCTGCTCCGACACAAATCGGAGAAAACAACTCCCTTCCACGAGCTGCTCTTTTCCACCGGTACTCCTTCATTGTCGGAACAAATTGGCGGTCGATGAGTCATCGGACTCTGATCGTGGCTGGGCAGAGGCTAACAGCGAGAGTCAGCGGCTAGGGTGTCGCCGAGCCGCTGCTTTGGCGGGCGGGCGCGACCGCAACCGCGTGCCAGGCAATGTGACCGCGTGCTGATTGAGGCGGCGTGTGCATCTCGGACGAGCAGCGACGATGACTGTGGGCTGCGACATCGGGTTGGACATGAGAGAGGGGAAATAGAGAGCGGCGCGGTGGCTGGCCGGTGTTGTGCGGGCGTCTGGTGCGAGCGCGGGCGGAGGAAGGCGGCAGGCGTGGTGGCCGCGAGGAAAGGGAAGTGCGGCGCCGATGCTCGCGATCGAGGAAGAAGCGTGATCCGGTGGCCGCGGATCGCCATTGGTCGCTAGTTCCGATGGCTACCGCGACGAGGAAACAGCATGGCACTGCTCGATGGTCGCGGCCCGCGACGGATGCGAGAAAGGGGGAAAGGCTCGGGCGGATAACGAAATAGGAAACCTAGGTTTAGATGTTTATATAACTTGGGTTGATTTTTAATCACGGACCGGTTCAATTAAAAACCACTAAACCTAGATTAGGTTTAGTTATTCCATAACTTTAATTACCCCCTTAAATCTCGTACAAGCCCCGTTTTTAAATCCAGAAAAATTCCTAAAATTCTCCAAAAATCCCAAAATAATTCCCAGGATTATTTTTTCTAAATTTTGGCCATTAAATTTATATTTTAAATTTTCCGTATTTAACATTCTCCCCTACTAATAAAAATTTGATCCCTAAATTTCTTACTCAAGTACCAACAAACAATATCACACTGCTCAACTCAAGTACTTGGGGTAAACCACACCAAGTAACTAAGTGGGGTATTGAGCTCTGATCTTTTCCTCAAGCTCCCAAGTTGCCTCTTCATCGGTGTGGTGACTCCACCCGATCTTGACAAGTCGCACAATCTTATTCCGCAACTGTCGTTCCTTGTGATCCAAAATTCCTACCGGAACCTCTGTGTAAGTAGAATCAGGTTGAACGAAACCTGACACATCTGACAGAATATGTGTAGAGTCTGACACATACTTCCTCAGCATGGACACATGGAACACATCATGAATACTCGTCAAAGATGGTGGTAGCACTAGACGGTAAGAGACTGCTCCGATCCTCTCCAAAATCTCAAACGGACCAATGTATCTAGGAGCTAACTTACCACAAAGGTAAAATCTCTTCACCCCTTTCGTGGGTGAGACTCGCAGGAATACCTGGTCACAAATAGAGAACTCCAAAGGTCTCCATCTCTGATTCGTATAACTCCTCTGACGATCCTGCGCCTTTGCCATCCTATGTCGGATAGTACGGACCAACTCTTCCTCAATGCCGAGCTCTCTGGGGTCCTAACAACTGGCCCTCCCCAACCTCCTCCTAGAGGGTGGGTGTACAACACTGTCTAACATATAATGCTTAAAGGAACACCATGCCATCTGATGATATCCCGACAATATAACTCTGTCAAACGATCCAGAGAGTCGGTCTTCCGACTCGCTAAGAAGTGCGCGAATTTGGTTAGTCGGTCTATGACTACCCAAATCGCGTCATGACTTTGACGTGTCCTAGGCAAACATACCACAACATCTATAATAATATGCTTCCACTTCCATTCCAGAATCGGAATTTCCTGAAACATCTGTTCCTTAAACTAATGCAACTCCGAAAACCATTATCCTCCTCGGAGTCAGAGACGGTAGTCCATCTACGATCCAAAATCCACTCCACCATACACTCTGCAAGTGCATAGGAGACTATCGCGACCAAACTTCCATGTTACAACCGTTCGTGTTCCAGCTACTCTATAGTAGTTATCCAGTAGCTAGCCAAAAACTCCATGAGCATTTCTGCTCCTCACCTCTTCAAAACAACATAGTAACTGCTAAGTTCACGTCATATATATGACGGCTTATCTCGCAGTCCTTTAACTGTCGTAAGCTTAGGATACGTCCTATTCAATAGCATCGGAATCGCTCCGATCCCCGAAATAATGCATCCAAGTACACTACTCTTCCATCCACACTAGATTGATTAATCAACATTGGCGTAAAAGTCAACCATCATCTGAACCCTGAAACTAGTTTCACAAGCTTCAGACCAAATAAATTCCATCACCTTCCTGGTTCAACCAGTCAGCGATGTAGTACCGCTAGTGCATCCTATCCATATCTATGGTAATAATCAAATCAATACCAAGAAACCACCATCTACGGCGGTCGAGTGTACAACTGATCCAATCGTGTCCAGAATACACGACCTCCCAAATCCCTGGACGACTAAGTCGTCAATAAGTCTAATAAGATAATCAAAAGCTCATTCAATTCATACCAAGTATGAAATTGTCGTCGCTACACACCTGCATTCCCTTTACTCTAGGCTGATGATATAACAATCATCACAACAACAATGATAATTGTATGACACCATGTCACTACAATATCAACCCACCAGCCATAGATCAATCCTAGAGTATACACAGGTGTCCTATAGCTGATCTAAATAGATCCTCTATCCACAATGAAGGATATTCATTTCCTTCCGCAACTACCGTATTCTATCATCGATAATCGATGCATAATCTCAAAAGTCCATCTCTCTTTTAACAAAGAGTTTCGGATCTTCTCTAGAAAAATATTGGGACAGATAAATATCCCATCCAACACCTCCTATAATAAGGTAAAATGATCTTTCATCGTCTTGACCAGTATAGGCATACATGCCTTATCCATAACCAAATCACTATTAGTAGGGACTGATATTTTCTGAGGGTTTACTCCTTGTCCTTCAAATTGATGGCCTACAGGTCAAATCCCTAGCTTCCTAATTCGACATCAGTCGACACCTCTATAGAGTCCGTACTTCTGAAATCATTGTTAGGTTCTGCAAGGTCACCACGTCCTCGACCTCGCCCCCGACCATGAGTAGGGGCAATTTCACTTAAGTCAATACTCTTCCTAACCACAAAAATACCGTAACTACTAAAGACAACACTTTTCCTATAGCTCAGAGATATCCTTCAGCTCGCCTGGTCCCAAAACCCGAGAACTCCCAAAAATCCAAGGAAAAGAAAATCCTCGAAACACAAAACCCACAAACCAAAACCGCAAACCAATAAAATTGTCACGTCCTGGGGGCATATCCATCATCCAAATGAAAGAGGAGCCCCTTAGTGACAATATTCAGAAATCCATGGACCAAATCTGGTAAAAACCTCGAAATATTAATAGATATACAAATATTTTAATTAATTGCATGCATGCACGACTAAACATGTATCAATTAAAGTAAAATAGTTTTGTGACACCAAATCAAATTGCGACCAAAAATCCAAAGTGCATAAATAAAATGCAATACCGATAAAGTAGATCAAGCAGCATCTCGACGATGCAGTGGGACAAGAAAGGCAAGGGACTCTCTGAGCGACACGAAGGTAGGTCAACATGACACGCCCTCCATCAGTTAACCTAGAGGATAAGTGAGGAGGGGGTGAGTACAACCACTCTGTGGATGTATAGACAATAGTGCATAATCATAATACACATAATGAAAGTCACAGGGAACAAGCTAGAGTAACCCAACCCTCAGAATACCAATATCAGTCTGCAACTATCCTGATCAGCAGTATAACAAATATACCCGTAACATACACAACCACTACAATCTACATGCAATGCACATCCAGATATCACGACAATGCCTTGTGGCTCTCGCACACAAAGGGAACTATCTATGAGCTATCGCGAACGGTACTCATGGGTCGACAATCAATACGCTAAGCATCGCTTCACGCCAAGAACTACATGCTACCACAAATGAAACTCGTGGGTAGACATTGAAAGACTCATGTCTCATGAGAACGACATGCTACCACAAATGGGTCTCATGGGCAGACCGCGTATATAGATATCTAGTATTTGACTGCTCACAACCACATGCTACCTCTAATGGGTTGCGGGGGCAGTCGATTATCCTAGGTTGTTAAGCCTAGAGTTATCCAAGACATCTAGCATAGAACGTCTATCAAAATCGATAATGATTATCGATCTACAATTAAGTCCATTGAGGCGGTCAAGCGAGGGTTTCAACACCTCTAATACGAAATGTTTACCAAAGTCGGTAAAGATCATCGACTTATAAATAAATACATCCAGATGGTTAAGTCTAGGGTTCCAACCCTTCTAACATGATCAGTTATCAAGGTCGATAAAAATCACAAGTCCACTAATAAACACGTCGAGACGATTGATACTAGGGTTTCGTCCCAGCTAACAGGAAATGCCTATCAAGGCCAATAAGGGCAACAAATCTACTAACGAGCCCGACAAGAGGATTAAGCCTACATTTTTTTCAATCTACCAGTTTAATCATGCATGCTCAAACCTGCTACCACGAACATATCTCGTGGGTACTTAAGACGTAAAGTAGCTATCTAGCTACAGGCGTCATACGAATCCGATTATCGCCAACTTCGAACTGATAATGCAATAATACAACCTTACAGTAGGTCATCTCAACCATGATTGGGAGGAATGATTGACCACAAATATACAAAGCACCTACCTATAGAGAGACTCTACTGCAGACTCTCTCTCAACCAAGAATGGGGGATATAGTAAGGATTAATCGCATCCTAACCATACGAACTTTACTAGTCTGATCACCATATCACTGAAATAGTAAATGGATAAACATATACCAATATGCACATCTGGGTCATTACGCCTAGGGTTCCAACACCTAGGGTTCCACTAATGTTGTTTCATTCCTGAGATCCGCTCCTACAGAATAACCTCATCTAAGTTATGCTATCTCTACTAATCTCCGTCATGGTATCCACCTCAATAACACATAACCATATAAACATATAACACGCTGTCTCATAAACGACAACATAGACATACTAATGGGAATCAATGGCTGAAATTAATTAGGGTATAACTAAAAGGTCATACCAGAACAAAGTCAAGGCAATACTCAATAAAGCATCAGGTGCCTATATATACCCTAAACTACGTAAGCAATGTAATCGTGTCATCATGCACTAGGATCTAGAGAGTCAAAGAACCTCTATGTATACCTTCTACGAATTTATCCATCTTATACATATTATTCAACTAGTCCAATCCTAATACTAGTCCAAATAGTAATAGGTAAACATCTACCAATAATATCTAATCATTTATATCACAATGGTAACTAGTTACATATAGCAGTAATAGCAATTAATAATCATATGCTAACGATAAACCAACAACCTAAAAATCTAACAGTCTAACAGATATAATGTTAGAACAATACTAGACAAAACATGATACCACCTAAGTAAATCGCATAATGAATATAACCAATACAAATATGTACTTAATCTAGAAAATTTTCTAGAATTTATTTACTTGTTAGCCATCTGGAGATGTCCTGTTGCTGCCAAATCCCCAAATTGACCTCGTCATTAATACCTTGAATTTCCGAAACATAAAAATCGTCGGAAATCCGTACCAATCCGAAAATACCCCAGTTAACTTGCCAAACTTAGCGAACTCCAAAAAAAATCCAAAGACCCTAAGGAACTCGGAACCTACGCTCTGATACCAAATAAATTGTCACGCCCCGGGGAGTCCCCGCTAGAAGAAAATCCGGCAGCATCTCCCCTGTATGGATGACAATACCAATTTTATACAAGGCCTACACGGCCACTATACGTCGGTCAACACGACCAGAATCCAAACAATCCACACAGATAATAAAATAGGCCTCTGGCCAACTATCACAGTAAATGGTAACCAGTTCACAATAACTAGACTTACCCCTTCTTCCATCTGGGCAGAAATACCGAACCAAATCCAATCGAAACAAAACCGAATAAAGGTCCATAAGGACACCAAAAATCCACGAATACAAATATCCAACTCCAATCCTAAACATGTCTTCTAATCAAAATATCCAAACCATAGAAACAAATAACAAATAAAAACTTTCACGACGAGTGGGGTTTGGCAGCTGGACTCTCCTGACAGCTTCATCGTGAAATATATATAAATCAACGGGGTAAGTTCAAAGAACTCAGCGGGTATAGTCGATATGCAAAGTAAGATATAGCTAACAATAAAAAAATCATGCCAGTACAGTCTCACATATATAGGGTATGCAAGAAAGAAATACAAAAGGACTGTACTTACCTGATTCTCCTACCCTGATATAGGAGCATGTGTCATACTAGAAGTAATCAAGTCATCCCCATAAATAAATATGTATCATGTATGCATGGCAATCATATGAAACATCCAAGGCAGCAATAAAAATGCAGCAAACACAATACAAATGCTATCCGTGCAAAATGCATGTCGTGCAAATGACATGGTCACCCCGACGCTACCACCGCCTCATGCGATGGTGAAGCCGAGTGGGTAGGGCTATGACAATGCACACTCGCCATCATCGCTTCCCGAGTGGCCAGTGAGTGGAGATGCCGCCGGAGTACACACTATCCTCCCGCCCCAAACAGCAGTGGGGAGCTAAGCTCTCATCTCCTGTCATAGACCAGAGGAGGGATCCTCGCCGCTACTACCACGCCTCATCGCTACCCATGAGCGGACGAGGAGCTCGACAGAGCAATCGCACACACCCTCCCGATGTACCACTAACCCAGAGCCATATGTAATCGCTGCGGGCTCAACTATAAAGGAACCCCGTCCAGCCAGCATGCAATCATGCAAGATGGTGCATGATACTAAAGCATGTAAATCCTGTTAGTAATATATGAGAGATGTCCTAAGGCAATCGTCTTATGTATGAACCATTTATATGATAAATGAAGATTCACTATTTGAGTATACATGTTTTATGTATTTGATTGGATCTTAAACTCATTTACTGAATGTCCACGATACGATTCACAGCATGAGAGAATTTGTGATTGGATCACAACTAGTGAGTATCTCTACATGTGTAATTTTGATGTATCGGAATTATCCCTAGTCGATGAATTGATGGATTTGGACACCATAAATTCTGTCGAGACTAGCACGAGGTATACTCCTTGGTGTATCCAAGCAGCTGATTCTCACTGGCTGGAGATATAGTGATGTCCGGAGTTAATCGTGGATGCTAGTTATGGTAACTAGTTCATTGAAGTGACCAATCGTAAGACTTCATATGGTTCTCTGCATATATAGATATGTCAATGAAGTTCTTACTGTGGCTTAAGTGCGATGTTCCTTTGACTTGCGGTATTCAAGTCATCTTGATCATGGAGACTTATGCTTTGACATCTTAAGCAAGCATCTCTAAGGAGATGTTGACCCGGGATGATTGGGTATAAGTCGAAGTGATCGAAGGTGTTTGAATAGCCTATAAAGGATTCACCACTCCTTGCGAGGAGATGTATACCCATGGCCTCTCGTCGGATTGTTACTAAAGTCTTTGGCCAAAGCATTACATGTTTAGAGTAAGGTACTCTTCGATACATGTGGAGTAACTAGAATCCGTAGGACGAGGAAATAATACTTGGGCTAGGTGTGACGTAGTCAGCCTAGTGGAGACTGACACAATAGACCATGTCCTGAACCAAGTGGGTATAAGATGAGTGAAGGGAATGGGGCACGAATCATTCGAGCTGCTGAAGGGTTTCAGAAATAGTTCTGGATCAACCGTTGATCTTTTCGGTTAATTGGGGATCATGATGTACTACTAGGTGCCACTCATGATCGTTCTATAATTAATGGTTAATTATAGACGGCCAACATAAACCGATAACCTATTTGGTCACACGCACAACGAGCGTAATCCAAAGGATTTAAAACGAGCTTGAGAATGAGATTCTCAGACCGAGAGAAACAAGGTTTGGTTGGACCAAACATGAAGCGAGCATGAAATCGTTTCAGTCGCAATGGAAGCGTGGATGGGCCGTGTCTTATGAAGACATAATGGATGAACCAAAATGGTTTGGTTCTAATCCAATGGAGGAGAATAAACCAAAGGGTTTGGTTTATTTTAAACGAATGAACCAAAAGTTGGTTCGGTTCGTTTTAACTTAAAATAAACCATCATGGTTCGGTTCATTTTAACTTATCTTAATGGAGCGGGTTAACGGGCCTAATGGTTATGATCCAATAACCATTAAGAGAATTAGTTCTCTATAAAAGAGGGCTTAAGGGATAATTAAGCCCTAATCCAAAACCCTAGCTTGGAGTTGCCGCCCAACCTTCATTGCCGCCCAACCTCCATTACCACCCAGCTTGTTGTGCCGCCGTCCAGCTCCTTGCCGGCGACCAAGCTTCAGCCGGTGATCCTCCGGCGACCCTCCGGTGATCTCCTATAGGTTTGGCATCAAGGTGAGCCTTTCTTCCCTTGGTTGGCCGGCGCCTATCTCCTCCACCAAAGCTGTCCAGTTTTTCTGGACAGCTTGTTCTCCTCTCGTCGGAGCATCGTTTGGACGACGGTTAGAGCTCTGACAGCGGCTAACTTACCGGGGATTCGATCTCCGGTAATCCTCTGAGGTGGAGGATGAAGGATTCGTCAATTGGTTGACGAATACCTCTCCGGAGAAGCGAGTTTTGAGAACTCGTATTAGGATCCGAATTTGGATTCGGATCGTGATCATCTCTCGATCACGTCGTCTTCAACACGAGACTAGTAACCCGTACGAAGACGAAGCTCGTGGCTTAGCGAAGTCATCTCGAGGAACTCGGCGTGGATACGGATAGAGACGATTCTAGCGAGGATCGTTCCGGTTGATGCCGTTCCCGCTACACGTCATACGAAAGGTATAACATAGATAAATTTCCTTTTATTGCAAATTTAAATTTACGGTTATGTCTACACTTGTTGTAATATGCATGCGTGTGTTGTGTGTGTTGTAATAAATGTAGATTTATTATTTTATTGCTTCCGCTGTGCTCATGTTTACGAAACGTGATCGAACACACACACGCCGCGGTGCCGGAAACCCAACAAATCCAACTACATACACCTATCCGAATAATATGCACAATCAATATGCATATATCCATAATCCAAGAAACTATGATCCAAATAAAACAGGGAAGGTATAATCATAACCTATCACATGCATGTATCAAGTAGGCACCAAAAACATACTAGGCATATAAAAATGAAAATTATTGCAAGCTATCCTAACTAGCATATCAACATGACTATATCAAAAAGATAAGTCAAAATACCCGCCTGCTATGAAGACTATCAACTGTCTTTATGCCCGCGAATGTCTCGAATCAAAACCCTGCACATAGAACATACATTTTGAATAAGTGCTAGTATACGACAAATGATCGAATCGAATCCTACATCGACTTCATATTCGATCAACTAGATTGATTTAGTTATCCACTTAACCTAACCAAGCCTTCATATCAATCCCTATCGACCATTGGACCAATTAACAATCTATTATGCATTTATAAACACCCATATCCAACTTAAATCTCACATCCAACAACTCCCCTGTTCACAACCGCACATCCTCCCAACTCACAGTCGGCACTGCCGACCATCACTCCAATTCACAATCGGAATCAACACATCCGACTCCCAAACACCAATCTCATCACAAATATCCACACACAACAGCAACAAATCAAAAGATAAAGAGTCTTACCCCTTTAAATTGCTTGATCGCTCACAGATCAGATCATGCCACTAGAACCAAGGTCGGAGACCCCATCTACTGTCGGAACGTCCAGGCCCTGCTCCGGCACAAATCGGAGAAAACAGCTCCCTTCCACGAGCTTCTCTTTTCCACCGGTACTCCTTCATTGTCGGAACAAATTGGTGGCGAGGCTAGCGAGAGTCGGCCAGGGTGTTGTTGAGTCGGTCGGGTGCGTCGCATCGGCGACCGATGCGGGCGAATGGCGAATGTGGCCGTGTCGGAGGCGGTGTGTGTGTCTCGGACGAGCAGCGGCGATGACTATGGGCTGCGACATCGGGTTGGACACGAGAGAGGGGAAATAGTGAGCGGCGCGGTGGCTGGCCGGTGTTGTGTGCAGGGCGTCCGTGGTGCCAGTTGCAGCGGCGTAGGAAGGCCGGCAGGGTAGGGTGGCTGCGAGGAAAGGGAAGTGCGGCGGCGTCGGTGCTCGTGATCGAGGAAGAAGAAGTGATCCGGTGGCCGTGGACTGGCCGTTGGCTGCTGGTTTCGATGGCTACCGGCACGAGGAAACAGCGGTGGCGGCGGTTCGATGGTTGCGGTTGCGACGGACGCGAGAAAGGGGGAAAGGCTCGGGCGGATAACGAAATCGGAAACCTAGGTTTAGATGTTTATATAACGTGGGTTGATTTTTAATCACGGGCTGGTTCAATTAAAAACCACTAAACCTAGATTAGGTTTAGTTATTCCATAACTTTAATTACCCCCTTAAATCTCGTACAAGCCCCGTTTTTAAATCCAGAAAAATTCTGGAAAAATTCCTAAAATTCTCCAAAAATCCCAAAATAATTCCCAAGATTATTTTTCCTAAATTTTGGCCATTAAATTTATATTTTAAATTTTCCATATTTAACAGTGCCACCTAGGCCACACTGGGGGTCGTGGTAGCGAGTAGGGGTGAGCAGGCATGACCATGCATGCTGCATTGTCGTATCATATGGTGTTTTGCATATGGTTATATATATATACATACATGCTTGTATATATATAGACATGGATGATGGTGATTAGTATACATACAGATGCAGTCTATATGTATACTCACTTTGATGATGTATTTGTATGTACTATGTTTGTTGCATTTGTTTGTACATAATCATACATGCTATTACATTTTCTGTATGGTAGTAGGTCGGTACTTGTATACGTGTTGGTTATTCACTGGGATACCCTCGACCCATATCAGGATGTAGTGTGAGTTAGTATTATTCTTTATACCTTATGTTGTGGATATATGCCCAGGTTAGATGAGGATAGAGTAGCTGATTGTCAGGTATGTTAGCATCGTTTGTTGTTCAGTTTATTTAGTGTATGCATGCATGTTTACTTGTTATGCCGATGTATACCTGTTGTACGAGTAGATTAAACTATTGAATGACATGTAATATTGATACATATATTTACATGTTCTATCTTATTACCTGCTGAGTTTTACTCACCACCACAGACCTTGGATTTTTCTGTCGCCCAGGTAACAGGTAGCCAATTTCGTGATGGACTTGGAGCACCGCTGGCTGGCATCGTCTCATCTCAACTCCGAGAGTCTGAGTTTTTGGGTTTTCCGTATGCCTTGTTATGTATTCTGAGTTTTTCATGATGTTATGTGTTATGTGATGTACGCACATGTTGGTGCGGGTTTTGACGAGGTTTTCTTTATGTTTTGGTGTTAGTCATACCGGTATGCATGTGTGTAGGTTGGGATGTTGTTGTATTATGTTTCCGCTGTGTCTTTGTTGTAGTTAGTTTGTTATGTTGTTGTGGTTTGTTATATTTTTATATGTGTTGTTGTTATTGTGGGCCTACGGGCCTTGTATTAACCCGAAATATTATCACGTACAGGGGAGATGTCGTCCGTTTGCTTTTCGGCACGGAACACTCTCGGGGCGTGACAGATTGGGGTTGTAAAGGGTTGTTGATCGAAATTTTAAATTTGTAGTTGATAAATTTAGATGGTTACAAGTGCGATGCAGGATCTGATTTAATTGTTGTCATGTGTGTTAGAAATTAATGGTAATTATGTTATATGTAGGTTTCGGTCACGAGACAAGTCCACGGGCATAAAGACAGTTGGTATTTTTCATAGCAGATGGGTATCTTTGACTTATCTTCTTTTAGATATTGTCATATTGCTATGCATCGTTTACTATAACTAATAATGGTTTTCTATGCTTTTAACTGCCTTGGTATGTCACTACCTAGTACGTGTTGTAGCTTTTTCATATGCTTATTATATCGGTGCTCTATCATTTTGATACTTTTCATTTGTTTATTTGGCACTAAGAGTAGTGACATACCTTATATACTGGGCATTGAATGAATAATGGATATACCTTGCATGTGTACATAGACTTATGTACTTAGGTTACTTGATATGAGCTCCTATTGGTATATACCATAGGTAGCCATGGATTGACAGGTGTATCGTGCATTAGTGACATGGACCAACTTGCATTATTGCATGACTAGCGATCATCGGCTTCTCGGTAGGAGGTGATACTACTTGATAGTTGAGCCCATTATCAATTACATTATCCACACACACAACCACTCTTGAGTTAGTGGTATTTCAGGAGGGCGTGTATAGTTGCTCTGTCAGGGCTCCACGGTGGTCTCTCAGGATATTGGTATTGCGGTGTGGTAGCAGACAGAGATCCCTTCTTCGTTGTGAGATGAGGAGATGAGACGAGGTGATGCCTCCCATATATATACATGGGGTAGGAGGGTGATACTATGCTAGCATCCTATCCACTCGGTCACATAGGTGTAGTGACGATAGAGTACACAGTTGTCACAATCCTACCCACTCGACCGACACACATGACATGTCAGTGGCTTGACTGACGTCAGGGGTGACATATGTCATTGCATCATGTGCATACGCTTTTACTGTATGCATTGCTTGTTGCACTTTTGGTTGTTGCATATGATTGTCATACACATACAGGAGGTATTATGTAGTTTGTTTTGGTGATTCTACATCTGCTTGTATGGATGTATCTTATGTCAGCTTAGGTGATTCTGGTATGTATTTTTGTTGAGAAACTGTACCAGCATGATTATTATTGCTACTTATAGTTTACTATGCATGACTATTAGATATCCGTTGAGTTTTACTCACTCCGTTGATATCTATTTTATTTCAGGATAAAACCTTCTGGAGTGTTCAGTTGCCAGTCTCCTGATCTGACGACTTCGTTATTTTGATTTCAGTTTTCCATATTTTTATCACTAGTACTTTATGTTTTAAACTTATAGTATTTTATACTCGTGGTTGTTTTGGTGGTACTTGATTATGTCCTTATGGACTTTTTGTTCGATTTGTTTTGGTTATGTGTATGGTTGTGTATTCCTGCTCAAATGACAGAAGAGGTAAGTCTAGAGGTTTTAGGCTTCTTATTTACTTTGGTTGTTAGCCTGAGATCCATATATTATATGTATTGTGGTGTTTTATGTTCCGGCCATGTTCGTCGATGTATAGTGGGTCGTGTGGGCCTTGTATAGCAGGTTTCAATTGTGCTCAGTACATGGGAGGTGCTATCCGATTTTCGTCGGACAAGTATCCGCTCTCAGGGCATGACAATTTATTTGGTATCAGAGCCTAGGTTCCGAGTTCCTAAGGATTTTTGGGTTTTCCGAGTTTGCCATGTTTGGCAGGTCTACCTGTGCATTTTAGGATTTTTTTTTTTACGGATTTTCGTCGATTTGGCGTTTCGGACATTTTGGAGTCATATTTCGACAAGATCGTATTGAGGACTTGGCGGCGACATGATATCTCCAGATGGCTAACAGGTGAAATTATTGATTTTTTTATAATTTTCTACCTGTAGTAATACTTGGGCAATAATTTAGCAGATATGAAACGAGGTGGGCGTGCTCTCGCGTCGAGATGGGTGCAGGGCAGCCACGCAAGAGGACATTGAGATCTTGGGCGATGGATGTAAAATACGAAAAAAAAAAAAATTTATATATGGATTAAACCCTGTAATTAATTGGGATTAATTAAGGGATTAATTGTATATAATTAGTGGGTTAATTGGGCTGGAAATGGATTTGAAATTGGGCTTATTTGGAATGGGCTTGGGCTGATTGGTTTGACTTGGGTTAAGGGCTGAACCAAATCAGATTTGGGTTTGGTTTGGGCTGAGTTAACCGAATGGGACGAACAACGTTTAAAAGCCACAACCGATCACGATATTCCCATTGCGATCTTCGCTTCTATTTCTTCTCCGCCGCGTTTCTTCGTTCCGAGCAATCGCGCTGCCGGGTTCCAGATCATCGGCGTCCGATGAGCGTCGCTCGACGGTGCCACCTCAGTAGCTGATCTCCGGTCGGAGATCAGTAGGTGGTTCGCCTTTGGGGGGTGTCAGCATTCCTTCGCTCGACGAGTCGGCGATGCTGTCGCCATGGCAGCGAGCTGCCGATCAAGGTACGTCGGTGGTTTTAGTTTTAGCTGGGTTTTCCTTGTCATTTCCGTAGATCTGGTTGTGTTGATCGGAGTTTGGCTGAGAAACTTGGCATTGTCGCGGCAGAGTAAATTTTTCGACGATCTGTGTCTGGGATTGGGGGAAGTCTCGCCGCCGGTGAAGGTTGGACTCGGGCTGGAGTTCCTTCGGTGAGCAAAGGTCGAGCAAGGGTAGACTGTCGGAGAATCTACGGGGTTGGTAAGTTTCAATCCCTTTTTCCTTCGTAATTGTGTCGTGTGGAAAAATTCAGTGTTCTTATGGTTGATTGGTGTTCTGCTGTGATTATGGTAATTGTTGATACGGGTGTTTGGTTTGGCTGCAGATCGCGTTTGAGGTTGAAATTCTTCACAGTTGGAATCTGTTGGTTTCGGCCGATGAATTGTGGAAGTTGAAACTAGTGGTTTTCGCTTTGATTTGGTGTAATCGAGCGATTTAAGGAGGTAAGATTTCCTATTCCTTGATCTAGTATCGCTGATTTTGAATGTATGGGTTATTGGTGAGGCATTGGTTGTGAGCTATTCGGTGGATGAAGATGATATGGGTAAGGTTTTCCTTAATTGAATAGATTATGCAAATTGGTACTCTAAACTATGATCAAGATGTTGTGCAGTGGAAGCCAAACTTGGTGGGTGTCTGATCGTTAGGATACTTTAGGAAGGTATACTATTGTTTCTGATTGATTTTGGATGTTGTTGCTTCGATGATTGATAATTGGTGGATCGAGGTTGAGGTAAGATTTGAATTGAGTTGTGGTTCATTCAGATCTCTATTTTCCGCATAGTTTGTCCCAGTAGTTGATGAGGATGGGTTATTATTGTTCATAGTAACATTAAACTTGGATAACTCTGTTTGCAACAGAGCTTGGACTCTCCGACAACAATCGAGGTCACTGAGATGTTTTTCCTATGGTCTGATCCGACGGTGTGAGACTGGAAGGACTTTGATGGTGATGGATACATGGACGTGGAGATGTATAGCACGGATTACATATCAGGTGGGTAATATCTACCTGGTCCGGTAGTTTGATCAATTCCAGTGCATGATCTTGGATATATATGTTTATACCTGTTTATCTTAAATCTACTCTTATTTAATCACATGCTTGTACTGCCTTGACCTTTGAGATATATACTCTGTTACGCATTGATTATCTAGCACGAATAGGAACTATAAACCCTATTACGTATTAGCTGATGGATGTTCAGTAAATACAAGTGGTTAGGTTTATCTTTATGACTTCAGATTGGGTTACTGTCCTACATCACTAGGGTTAGGTGATGGTTTGAATTATGGAATCGATTGTTATATCATATCCGTATTTGTGGTGCATTTAAAATGGATCTAGTTGTCTGTGCATAGATAATTGTATGATTGTCAGTATGTGACCAGGGACTAGAGGTCCTAGCGTGATGGTATATCCATTAGGGATTGTGTGTCTGTGTATGGTTATATGGATGGTCGATTGTATATCGCTACTGACTCGAGGTCTTAGCATGGTTGACTGTCAGGTGTGTATGACTCTTTGTGTGATAGAGAGAGTCTTATGGATTGTAGTCCTTGCATGGTTGACTTTTGGTTGACTAGGTCTCCCCGTGAGTTAGGGAGTGTTGCGAGGATTTGTGTGGGCTATGCATCATTACATTCCATGCATGCTGACGACTGGGTCTGCCTTGTGGTTGAGACGAGTCGTCAGTCATCCTGCCTCCTCGGCCACTCGGGGTAGTGGTTGCAGGGTTGAGGGCAGAGCATTGTGTGCGTGCCGTTCTCGGCCACTAGGGATGGTGGTAGCTGGAGATGCGCACTTGGCCACTGTGCGGAGTGGTAGTTAGCGCACTCACCCACTATAGATGGTGGTCGTGTGATGTGCAGTAGTCCTGGGTGCAGTGCTCGTCTACTCATGGGTAGGGATGGAGCGGCTAGCAGCAGGGACCCCCGTGTGAGTAGCATATAGCTCTATAGCGGGCTAGCTACTGTTTCATACTACCCAACTCGGTCACTCGAGAGTGGTGGCGGCTGGAGTCGGGATAGTTGTCATGTCGTGCCACCTAGGCCACACTAGGGTCGTGGTAGCGAGTTGGGTACGCAGGCATGACCATGCATATGCACTGCTGATATATATGTATGCATGTATTTGATATATGTTTTACATATGCCTGTGAGATGCTGCATTTGATTGAGCTATGATTGTTGCACATGCTTGTACATCATGATACATGTCATTTGCATTTTATATACTGTTATGTGTTGAGCATGATATATATGTGTGTTTGTCCTGACCGATGTATGCATTTGATTAGTGTCATGTCATAGTGTGGTATGGACCGGGTTGTTATTACAGGTGATCATATACTGTTCATATGTTGGCGTATTGGTCAGGTATGGGAGTGTCTTAGTATGTTATATGGTTATGTTATAGTATACCTGTTCAGGATGATCTATCATATGGAGGACAGACCGTCAGGTACGTACATTACTTTATGTCAGTTGATCAGTTCAGTTTATGCTATGAGTAGGACATACCTGTGATTACTGATTACTATGCTTAGGACTGTATGTCTATTGGACTCATGTGGTATACCTGTAGATCTTCACATGTATACTTGTAGATCTATCCTTATATGTTGTTCATGCACTTCTATATATTACCCCTGAGTTTATACTCACCACCCCTGGACCCTGGGCTTCCTGTCGCCCAGATAACAGGTAGAAGACTCTTTGGACGTTCGGAGCTCCGCCAGCTGATCCCATCTCACACCGGACGAATGGACATGTTTTTCGTATTGTTGTATTTCTACGGATTGTCGTTTTGTGGTTTTAACCTGTATTATTTCCGTATCTGTGATATACGGACGTGTTGTATGTATTTGGCTTTCGATGTGACTTCTATTATGTTTCTTGTTGTGTCAAGTCACTCCGGAGTGCACAGTTGGGTCATTGTATATTGTTTTATCTGTTGTATGTTTCCGCTGCATTTTATATGTTGATATCTGTGTATATCATATTGTTGTTGTGGGCCTACGGGCCTTGTATTAACCCGATATGTTGCCACGTACAGGGGAGATGCCGTCCGTTTGCTTTTCGGCACGGCATACTCTCGGGGCGTGACAATGGAGTTGCTAGAAAGGTCTACGGAGAATGAGCTTGTCGATCAGGGTCAGACTTCATATGGTGTCGCGGGTGTATTGGGCCCTCAGTCCCCAACGGTTCCTCCTCCAGAGATACCCACTTCTGTGGTATTCACTGAACCACCAGTGGTACCCACTCCAATATATCCCGCAATACCCCCAACAACACCTACTACTGTACACCCGAAGGTATCACCGGTAGCCCCTACTGCTACATACCAGGCACCTCCTCCAGCAGTGCCTACGGGATATGCGGCACCTTCGCCAATGGTGCCTACTACTGCATACCCGACATCCCCACCAGTAGTATCGGTCGCCCCTTTCTCAATATCTACCCCTACTTATGCAGCTGTACCAACTCCAGTGGTTCTGCTAGCTCCCGCAGCGATCCCTACTCATCCTGCTGATGTGACTACAACACGAGCTCGGATCCCAGCCTTGGCGGAGTCGGTGAAAGGTCGATTCACGCTCTTTCGCGGAGAGACAGATCTGAGGGTGACTCAGTCCTGGATAGAGACTATGGAGCAAACCTTTTTCTATATGGCTTTATCTGAGTGGGAGAAGGCAGAGCTTGCAGCCTACCATTTATGAGATGAGGCTGAAATCTGATGGGACACGTAATGCGCAATTATTGGCGAGCAGCAGATAACATGGGCGAAATTCAGAGAGGTTTTCGAGAGCCAATATTTTCCACTATCTTATCAGATGACGTGTCGTCAGGATTTTTAGAATCTTCGACAGAACAATCTCACGGTGATGGAATATAATGCTGAATTTAATCGGTTAACCAAATTCTGTCCGGAGATAATCGCTGAGGACCGGTCTCGCATGCTTCAGTTTGTTCAGGTTCTAGACGGACATCTTCAGGTGAAGCTATTAGGTTTTGGAAATTCTTCTTATAAAGAGGCATTAGATTGAGCTCTTCTGATTGAGTCGGCTCAGCAGAGAGCAAATGTGGAAAAGAAAAGGAAACAACTAGCTCAGAGTTCAGTTCAGGTCCAGCAGCCATCGACTACGGGTCAGTAGCGAGGCGATCGCAGTGAGATGGGTCAGAATGCTTCTAAGGCATCAGGCAAACCTCAGAAGACCGGACGATCTTCATCAGGACACTCCCAGTCTAACCAGCAGAACCGAAAGCGATCCTCTAATGACAATCACTGTGTTAGATGCGGGTCCTGCAGGGATCATATGATATCAACTTGTTCACTGACACAGTTAGTTTGCTATTACTGTAAACTTCTTGGACACCAGAGTCGAGATTTTTCACTGAAAACTTAGCATGTGACTTCAAGAGTGTCTGTGCAGGGAGGACAGTTCGGATAGAAGGGACCTCAGCGAGGCGGGCAGAAATCCCAATCTTTGCAACGCCAGCAGAGGATGGCTACCCCGGCAGTTGCTACATATGCTATGCATGGATAGGAGCACTCTAGTGCCCCTACGGAGTTGTAGAGTTCTATATCAGGACCTTAATATCAGCCATTAGTGCGAGATCGGCCTCACCTGTTGAGTGCGATGCTCGATGTGACCTCAGTTGGTTCAAGACGAGCAGTGATTTATATCACCTCGATGCGATTACTCGATGCCACCTCAAGATCTGCCTCGATGGCGATCTCGGACACAGCCGCCGCAGCTTCTGGCAATGCTATCACCTCCACCCCCGCCAGAGACTGGGCATATTCATGCAGTTGCCCGAGAGAATGCACAACGAGCTGACGGATCTGTTTTCCGTGGTACAGTTTTACTTTATGCATTTTCTGCTGATATGTTAGTTGACACTGGTAGTTCACATTCATTTATTTTCTCGGGCATTCCTGAGAGAGATTGGTAGGCTACCCACTCTTAGGTCACAAAGATTGATGATATCTCTGCCCTCTGGGGATAAATTAGAAGTCACCCAGGAGATTAAAGGATGTCTATTAGATTTCGACAGCGTTATACTCCTGGTAGATTTGTTGGTTCTCGACATGATCGAATTCGACATCATACTCAGCATGGACTGGCTAAAAACGTATTATGCCACTGTGGTTTGTCAGACGAGTGTGGTTACGTTCCATGCTCCTAACCAACCCTCATGGGATTTCACTGGCACCAAAAATGATGGTATATCGACTGTTTCTACGATTCAGGCTCGGAAGCTTTTATCACACGACTGTCAGGGTTTTCTATTGTCATTGATCAACGCTGAGGACAGTGGTGACTCAGATCTCGGATATTCCTATCGTCCGAGAGTATTCGGATGTCTTTTCAGAGAAGTTACCAGGCCTATCTCCCAGAAGGCAAGTGGAGTTCATAATTGAGTTAATTTCGGGGACGGCGCCGACATCGAAGCTCCTTATTGTATGGCCCCGAAAGAGTTGGACGAGCTAAAGCTCCAGCTTCAGAAGATTTTGGACAGAGGTTTTATTCGCCCTAGCGTATCTCCCTGGGGTTCTCTGGTTCTCTTCGTAAAGAAGAAAGATGGACCTTTAGTTTTGTACCAGATATGGGCACTATGAGTTTTTGGTAATGTCATTTGAGCTTACCAATGCTCCGACAGTATTCATAGACTTGATGAACCGTGAATTTATGGATTTCCTAGATCGGTTTGTCATTGTCTTTATTGACGACATTCCGGTCTATTCCTGTTCCGAAGAGGAACACGCGCAACATCTTCGCATTGTCTTGAATAAGCTTCGACAGAAGCAACTATATGCGAAGTTCAGTAAAAGCGCGTTCTGGTTACCCTCAGCCGGTTTTATGGGACACATGGTTGTTGGGTTTCCAGCATCGCGGCGAGTGTGTGTTCGAACATGTTTCGTAAACATGTGCACAGCGGAAGGAATAAAATAATAAATCTAATTTATTACAACACACACACCACACGCATGCATAGTACAACATGTGTAGACATAATCGTAAATTCAAATTTTGCAATAAAAGGAAATTTATACTACGTGTACCTGACGTATCACGTGCAGCGGGAAAGACATCAACCGAAGCGATCCTCGCTAGAATTACCTGTTAGTTATAGCCCTAGAGCCAATCATGTGATGGTTGAAAAGGGAACATTTTGTATCATATTCAATAAAGGCAAAGGATTGGTTATTATATTTACATCTTGCTTGTGCCAGCTAAATTAAATATAATAATGCCCTAGAAAAGTAGGTTCTTATCTACAACACATTAATTGGCAGAATTGATTATGAGAGGCTGTAGAGAATACTTTCCTAAATGTTCCTAGTCAAGTATTAATATGCAAGGGCAATATTAATACATAAAGACTAGCATGTAGGTCTATTGATGACTTGATCTCACAAGTCATGGATATATGATATCAAGTTGACACATGAGTATATATTAGAGAATATATACTGAACTGACCCGCCATGAGAAAGTTTCATGGATCGTTAAATGAGTGTCATAAACTTTCTCATGTGACTATTGATATGAATAGTCCTCGAACCTAAAGTCACTACGGTTCCCTACATAAGGAATTATGTACTTTGGTATCGTCAAACGTCACCCGTAACAGGGTGGACCATAAAGGCGATTACTGGGTATATAACAAATTATGCGGAGGGATGTGAGTGATGTAGATGGGATCTATCCCTCTCATATGACAAGAGTGATATCGGTGGGCCCCTTGATTGAGTAGAACTACTAATATGCATGGCCATGCTCAAATGAGTCAATATGAGATATTGAGCTCATTTGTTTGAGTTAGTTTACTCAGGGATCAAGAAACACAGATTGATCGAGGATGACACGGTCTATGCCTCATTGGTCAATCTGATATCAAGGATAGAAGGACACGGTCATACATTATAGTAGTCACGGAAAGGTTAGTCGGATCTTGACTTATTTCGTAACTTGGGTAGCAATGATGTATTGCTAGATGCCGCTCATTGCTTGTGTATCTAAAAGAGTTTAGATCCATTGCCAACGTTATGAGAGCCTATAGGGTCACACACAAAGAGCATGATGATTAGAAGAATTAGTGCATTCTAGTTTGACTAGAATAATTTGGGAATAAGCTTAAGTACAAAATGGTTTTTGGACTTTAAGCTTAATGAGAATTTTAGCTTATTGATTTAATGAGATTAATTCAATATGTTACCTTATTGATTTAATGAGATTAATTCAATATGATAACATAAGCTTATTGAATTAATAAGATTAATTCAACATGCATGAATGCCACACAAGCATGCCACATAAGCATGCCACCTAAGCTAGATGAGGTGGAAGGAGACAAAGTGGTTTTTGTCTCCTTAAGTGGCCGGCCAAACAAGGAAGCCAACTCCTTGTTTGATTGTGTCTCAATGCAATGGATTGCATTGAGTGTTAGGAGGTGAAAGGGTTTTTCCAACCCTATAAAAGACTCCATGGAGTGGCTGCCAAAGCAAGATTTTTGGTTGTTGTGTGAAGCTTGAGAGCTTGGTGGAAGCTTTGTTGTGTGGTTTTGTGAGTGTAGGCTAGCAAGAAGAATAGTCTTCTTCTTCCTTTCTCTTTTTCCCTAGCTTCCTCTCCTTTAGGGACTTCTCTAGCAAGAAGAAAAGGAGAGCTCTTCTAGTTTCTTTTGTGAGACAAGAGCTTGCTTGTGTGGATACATATAGAGGCACGGACATTTGAACGTGCTAAAGATCCAACAAACCAAAAGGAAAAGCGGGATTAACAAGGGCACGCAACAAAGGTAATCCTCTCCTATAAGATAGGTTTGGTTTTAGAGAAATTTATTTTGTACGAGGTTTTCTATCGCAAGGATCACTAGGAAGGGATCCTAATTTTTCCGTTGCGCATATGCTATTTGGCATAAAGAATTCCTGATTGTATCGAGCCACTTGCGAAAGATCGTATAAAAATAGTTTTTCTCTATTTTATATATGATATAGAAGTAGGATAAATTTTATTATGATTTGATAATTGCATTAGCAATTTTTCAAACATAATAAAAATATCCGATGTCTTTTAAAAGTTAAAATTGACATGGTGCATGGTTATGGCCTAGTCCCAAAAGTTTGTGATTGTGTGTTGTAATTCTTAATACGGCCTGCGTGTCGTGCCTTTCTCCTAAAATTCTTGTTGTAAAAATTAGTTTTAGACTCGAATGTAACTCGAGTATTTCTCCTTTTGTAATATACAAAACAAAGATGGAGGGTCCATTGGATGATGAGGTTACAAGGAGGAAGTCAACACACAAGACAACCAAAAGGAAGAACTTGGGAGAAGATACTATCCCTAGGTTGACCAATCAATCTTTTCATTGGCTTGAGAAGATTGTAGAATAAGGGCCATAACCATGACACGCTTAGTTTAATATGTATGTGATGCATGTTAGTTTAGCTTATATGTGATGTATGCTAATATGTATATGATGCATGTTTTTATATCTTAATAAGTCAAATACGATATGCCTACCAAAGTTTGGTACTCACTACTTCCTCGATCATTTGTTATTGGGTTTGCCAAAGTAAAGCAATGCATTTTATCTTGGAAGAGTGCGAGTGGACAATCGTGATGTCCCACTATCAAACTTGGTTAAGACTTAATTAAGTTTTTCTTAATTAGTTAAGAAAGTAGAGGCATATATTAGCTTTGAACATAAGTTTTAAAATTAGTTTTGTGTGATTTCCGAACATCAGCTTTGTCTTAGAAGTGGTCGTTGCTCCGATATCCAAGAAGGCCTCTGTGCCTCGCCACAGCCTGGAAGCTAGTTTAGGAATAAGCACTAAACTAATCTAAACTTAACCAAAGCTATTAAAGAGTTACATCAGATGTAATTGGCAAAAGATTGCCTACCTAATCATACTACGTCTTGGGCGATTAGCCAAAGCTAACTCAAGACGAATTATGATGTGGATCTTTATCCCATATAAATTTATAGCTAAATAGTAGCTAATGATGTAAGCGAAAAGTGTTTGCCTACATCAATGATTAGCTCATATCAAAGCTATGAGAATTTAGTGGGAGCCTCATTTAATTAAAGGCCTAATTAAATGACTTAGGATGATACTTAATTTTGCATTTTATTGTTGTAGATCACCATGTCATCTAACACGACACACCCCCTCAACTTGCGATCTGTCCTTGAGAAGGACAAGCTCAATGGAGCAAACTTTCTTGACTGGTATAGGAACTTGAGGATTATCCTCAAGCAAGAACGCAAATTGTATGTCCTAGAGCAGTCTACCCATGAAATACCTGCCCCTGCGGCCACTCGTGCTGAAAAAGATGCTTATAAGAAGCATCAAGATGACGCATTAGATGTGTCATGCCTTATGCTTGCAACCATGAACTTTGAGCTTCAGAAGCAACATGAGAACATGGATGCCTATGATATGGTTGAGCATTTGAAACAACTATATCAAGGACAAGCCAGGCACGAGCGTTTTGAAGTGTCTAAGGCTCTTTTTGCATGTAAGATGCAAGAAGGAACACCTGTAGGAACTCACGTACTTAAAATGATTGGGTACGTTGAGAACCTCAAAGACTAGGTTTTCCATCGAGCCAAGAATTGGCAACCGATGTTATCCGCAATCGTTGCGAAAACATATAATCAATTCGTCATGAATTATAACATGAATGAAATTGATAAGTTTTGCTCGAGATTCTCAAAGATGTTAAGAATCACAACCGAATCTCAAGAAGAAAGTTAGTAACGTACTAATGGTCAAAAAGGACAAAGGTAAGCGCAAAGGCAAGGGTAAGACCCAAGCCAAAGGCAAGGCCAATTCATCCACTTCAAAGGGTAAAGGTAAAGTACCTAAGGAAGGGATTTCCATTCTTGGTGAGATCGACACCGAAGGCTAACTGCAAAGTCTACCTTGAGGAAGTAAAGAAGAAAAGAAGTGGGACTTCTGCCTCAGGTATACACGTTATAGAAGTTAATCTATCTATTTCTTCTACATGGGTATTAGATACCGGATGTGCATCTCACATTTGTACTAATGTGCAGGGACTGAGAAATAGTAGACTAATGGCAAAAGGCGAAGTGGACCTACGAGTAGGCAATGGCGCAAAAGTTGCTGCTGTAGCTATAGGAACATATTCTTTGTCTTTGCCCACTGGGCTTATCTTAGAACTAGAGGAGTGCTTATATGTACCTGCATTGACAAAGAACATAATTTCTGTATCTTGTTTAGACAAGAAAAACTTTTCTTTTATAATAAAGGACAAATGTTGTTCTATTTATTTGAATGAAATGTTCTATTGTAATGCACCACTTATGAATGGTCTCTATGTTCTAGATTTAGAAAACCCAATATATAACGTAAATACCAAACGGTTCAAATCGAATGATTTGAACCAAACATATCTCTGGCACTGTCGCCTAGGTCACATAAATGAAAAACGCATATCCCAACTCCATAAAGATGGATTATTGGACTCATTTGATTTTGAATCATATGAGGTATGCGAATCTTGTCTTTTAGGAAAAATGACTAAAACTCCATTTAGTGGACATGGCGAGAGAGCAACGGACTTGTTAGGACTCATACATACTGATGTATGTGGCCCTTTCAATGTCGAAGCCAGAGGAGGCTATAAGTACTTTATTACTTTCACTGATGATATGAGTAGATTTGGCTACTTATATTTGATGAGACATAAGTCAGAATCCTTTGAAAAGTTCAAAGAATTCAAGTATGAAGTACAAAACCAACTTGGTAAGCGTATTAAGCTACTTCGATCAGATCGAGGTGGTGAATACCTTAGTCAAGAGTTTCGTGATCACCTGGCTGAGTGTGGGATAATATCCCAACTCACTCCACCTGGAACACCACAATGGAATGGTGTATCTGAAAGGAGAAATCATACTCTATTATATATGGTACGATCAATGATGAGTCAGACTGATCTACCTACTTTCTTTTGGGGACTAGCTCTAGAGACAGCCGCTTTCACACTTAATCGCGTCCCATCAAAAGCCGTAGAAAAGACACCATATACGATATGGACTGGGAAGAGTCCCAAAATGTCTTTTATAAAGATTTGGGGTTGTGAAGCTTATGTTAGACGTCAAGTCTCAGATAAACTAGGATCCAAATCAGATAAGTGTTATTTTGTAGGATATCCCAAGGAAACTAAGGGATATTACTTTTACAATCCCACACTTGGCAAGGTGTTTGTTGCAAATGCCGCCTTTCTAGAAAGAGAATTTATTTCTAGAAAAACTAGTGGGAGTAAAATTCATCTTGAAGAAGTTCAAGATGACGATAACACTAAGGCTTCGATGGAAAATGAACAGGAACCACAAAGTGTTGTGGATGAGGAAATTGTTGCCCAAAGAGTTGTGGAGCAAACACCTGTTCAAGTAGACCAACCTCTTCGTAGATCTGATAGGATCCGTCGTCAACCCGAGAGATATTCTTTTCTCTTGACTAACAACGGTGACGTATTGCTTGTCGATCTTGACGAGCCTACATCCTATCAAGAAGCTATGATGAGCCCAGATTCCGAGAAATGGCTAGAGGTCATGAGATCCGAAATGGAATCCATGTACACTAACCAAGTATGGACTTTGGTTGATCCACCTGAAGGGGTAAAACCCATTGGGTGTAAGTGGGTCTTTAAAGTAAAGACTGACATGGATGGTAATAAGCATACCTATAAAGGTAGATTGGTGGCTAAAGGATTCAAACAAATTCATGGTATTGACTATGATGAAACCTTTTCACGATTGCGATGCTTAAATCCATTCGGATCATACTTGCTATTGCGACCTACCATGATTATGAGATCTGGCGGATGGATGTCAAAACCGCTTTTACGAATGGAAGCTACTCGAGGATGTGTACATGACACGCTGAGGTTTGAAGATCAAAGCATCTGGAAAGGTATGCAAGCGCAAAGGTCCATTTATGGACTAAAGCAAGCCTCTCGAATTTGGAATCTTGATTCGATGATGCAATCAAGGAGTTTGGTTTCATCAAGAATGAAGATGAACCTTGTGTCTACAAGAGAAATAGTAGAACAGTTGTATTTCTTGTCTTGTATGTAGATGACATACTTCTCATCGGAAATGATATTCCCTCACTCCGGTCTGTGAAGATGTGTGGTTAGGGAATTGTTTCTCGATGAAAGACTTAGGTGAAGCTGCCTATATTCTAGGCATCAAGATCTATAGAGATAGATCTAAAGATTACTTGGCCTAAGTCAGTACATACATTGATAAAGTGCTAGATCGTTTTGCTATGCAAAATTCCAAGAAAGGATTACGCCTTTATCACATGGTGTGAGTCTTTGAAGACTCAATGTCCCTCTTCTAAGGAGGAGAGAGATCGCATGGATAAGATCCCTTATGCATCGCCTATAGGGTCTATCATATGCGCCATGCTTTGTACTCGTACGGCGTCTCGTATGCTTTGAGCATGGCAGTAGATACGATCGGATCGGTGAAAGTCAGCTGGATAGCGATCAAAAATATTCTTAAATACTTACGAAGAAGCGAAGAATATTTCACGATATTTGGAGGCAATGAGAGCTAGCTGTAAAGGGTTACAGTGATGCAAGCTTCCAAGCAGACAAGGATGACTATAGATCGCAATCGAGTGCGTGTTTTGCACTGAATGGTGGGGTGGTGGAAGAGTTCAGCGAGGACACGATTCTTGATTCTGAAGGAGTATATTCTTTGCGTCATCGATGCGAAAGGAGGCTGTTTGGCTCCATGAAGTTCATCGATGAACTTGGGGTAGTTCTAGCATTGCAGATCCAATAGACCTCTATTGTGACAACAATGGGGCTATTACGCAGCTAAGGAACCTCGATCACATCGCGGACCAAACACATCTTTGCGGCGCTTCCATCTCATTCGAGAGATCATCGATAGAGGAGATGTGAGGATATGCGATGCAAGCGAAGCTAACATCGCGAGATCCATGACGAGGCTTTGTACGAGAGGAAGCATGATGGTCACACTAGGTCACTAGGTATTAGATATCATAGTGATTGGTACTAGTGCTAGTGGGAGATTGTTAGTTATAGCCCTAGAACCAATCATGTGATGGTTGAATAGGGAACATTTTGTATCATATTCTATAAAGGCAAAGGATTGGTTATTATATTTACATCTTGCTTGTGCATTAAATTAAATATAATAATGCCCTAGAAAAGTAGGTTCTTATCTGACACATCAATTGGCGAGAATTGATTATGAGAGAAATTTGTAGAGAACACTTTCCTAAATGTTCTAGTCAAGTATTAATATGCAAGGGCAATATTAATACATAAAGACTAGCATGTAGGTCGATTGATGACTTGATCTCACAAGTCATGGATATATGATATCAAGTTGACACATGGGTATATATTAGAGAATATATACTGAACTGACCCGCCATGAGAAAGTTTCATGGATCGTTAAATGAGTGTCATAAACTTTCTCATGTGACTATTGGTATGAATAGTCCTCGAACTCAAGTCACTACGGTTCCCTACATAAGGAATTATGTACTTTGGATATCGTCGAAACGTCACATGTGAGGTGGACCATAAAGCGACATGGGTATATAACAAATTATGCGGAGGGATGTGAGTGATGTAGATGGGATCTATCCCTCTCATATGACGAGAGTGATATTGGTGGGCCCCTTGATTGAGTAGAACTACTAAAACGCATGGCCATGCTCGAATGAGTCAATATGAGATATTGAGCTCATTTGTTTGAGTTAGTTTACTCGGGGATCAGAAACACATAGATTGATCGAGGATGACACGCGGTCTATGCCTCATTGGATCAATCGATATCAAGGATAGAAGGACACGGTCATATATTATAGTAGTCACGGAAAGGTTAGTCGGATCTTGACTTATTTAACTTGGGTAGCAATGATGTATTGCTAGATGGCTCATTGCTTGTGTATCTAAAAGAGTTTAGATCCACTTTGCCCAGCGTTATGAGCCTATAGGGTCACACACAAAGAGCATGATGATTAGAAGAATTAGTGCATTCTAGTTTGACTAGAATAATTTGGGAATAAGCTTAAGTACAAAATGGGTTTTGGACTTTAAGCTTAATGAGAATTTTAGCTTATTGATTTAATGAGATTAATTCAATATGTTACCTTATTGATTTAATGAGATTAATTCAATATGATAACATAAGCTTATTGAATTAATAAGATTAATTCAACATGCATGAATGCCACATAAGCATGCCACCTAAGCTAGATGAGGTGGAAGGAGACAAAGTGGTGTTTGTCTCCTTAAGTGGCCGACCAAACAAGGAAGCCCACTCCGTGTTTGATTGTGTCTCAATGCAATGGATTGCATGGACTGTTAGGAGGTGAAAGGGTTTTCCAACCCTATAAAAGACTCCATGGAGTGGCCAAAGCAAGATTTTTGGTTGTTGTGTGAAGCTTGAGAGCTTGGTGGAAGCTTTGTTGTGTGGTTTTGTGAGTGTAGGCTAGCAAGAAGAATAGTCTTCTTCTTCCTTTCTCTTTTTCCCTAGCTTCCTCTCCTTTAGGGACTTCTCTAGCAAGAAGGAAAGGAGAGCTCTTCTAGTTTCTTTTGTGAGACAAGAGCTTGCTCGTGTGGATACATATAGAGGCACGGACATTTGAACGTGCTAAAGATCCAACAAACCAAAAGGAAAAGCGGGATTAACAAGGGCACGCAACAAAGGTAATCCTCTCCTATAAGATAGGTTTGGTTTTAGAGAAATTTATTTTGTACGAGGTTTTCTTTCGCAAGGATCACTAGGAAGGGATCCTAATTTTTCCGTTGCGCATATGCTATTTGGCATAAAGAATTCCCTACATTGCCTCTATCCGTATCCATGCCGAGTATCTTCAGGATGACTTCACAAAGTCACGAGCCTCGTCTTCGTACGAGTTACTAGCCTCGTGTTGAAGACGATGTGATCGAGAGAAGATCACGATCCGAATCAAAATTCGGATCCAAAACAAGTCCTCAAAAACTCGTTTCTCCGGAGAGGTATTCGTCAACCGTTTGACGAATCCTTCGTCCTCCACCTATGAGGATTACCGGAGATTGAATCCCCGGCAAGGCTACCGCTGTCGGAGCTCCAAACGTCATCCAAACGACGCTCCGACAAGAGGGAAACAAACTGTCCAGAAAACTGGATAGCTTTGGTGGAGGAATACGGGTCGGCCAAATAAGGAAGGTTGAAGCTCACCTTGTTGCCGAACCCAAAGGAGATCACCGGAGCTCCTCCGGCAGCAGCTCGACGCTGGCAAGGGGAGAGGACGGCAGCTGCTGGACGCCGGCAAGGGAGCTTAGGTGGTGGTGGGCGGCGACAAGGGGAGGGCGCCGACTACACCAAGGAGAAGTGGGCGGCAACAATTAGGGTTGCAAGGATTTGGATTAGGGCTTAACAAAACCCTTAAGCCCTATTTTATAGAGAACAAATTCTCTTAATGGTTATCGGATCATAACCAAAAGCCCGTTAACCCGCTCCATTAATTTAAGTTAAAATAAACCAAACCATGATGGTTTATTTTAAGTTAAAATGAATCGAACCAACTTTGGTTCATTCGTTTAAAACAAACCAAACCCTTTGGTTTATTCTCCTCCATTGGATTAGAACCAAACCAATTTGGTTCATCCATCATGTCTTCATAAGACACGGCCCATCCACGCTTTCATTGTGACTGAAACGATTTCATGCTCGCACTATGTTTGGTCCAACCAAACTTAGTTTCTCTCGGTCTGAGAATCTCATTCTCAAGCTCGTTTTAAATCCTTCGGATTACGCTCGTTGTGCGTGTGACCAAATAGGTTCTCGGTTTATGTTGGCCGTCTATAATTAACCATTAATTATAGAACGATCATGAGTGTCACCTAGTAGTACATCATGATCCCCAATTAACCGAAAAGATCAACGGTTGATCCAGAACTACTTCTAAAACCCTTCAGCAGCTCGAATGAATCGTACCCCATTCCCTTCACTCATCTTATACCCACTTGGTTCAGGACATGGTCTATAGTGTCAGTCCCCACTAGGCTGACTACGTCACACCTAGCCCAAGTATCATTTCCTCGTCCTACGGATTCTAGTTACTTCACATGTATCGAAGAGTACCTTACTCTAAACATGTAATGCTTTGGCCAAAGACTTTAGTAACAATCCGACAAGAGGCCATGGGTATACATCTCCTCGCAAGGAGTGGTGAATCATTTATAGGCTATTCAAACACCTTCGATCACTTCGACTTATACCCAATCATCCCGGGTCCACATCTCCTTAGAGATGCTTGCTTAAGACGTCAAAGCATAAGTCTTTATGATCAAGATGACTTGAATACCGCAAGTCAAAGGAACATCGCACCTAAGCTGCAGTAAGAACTTCATTGACATATCTATATATGCAGAGAACCATATGAAGTCTTACAGCTGGTCACTCCAATGAACTAGTTACCATAACTAGCATCCACGATTAACTCCGGACATCACAATGTCTCCAGCCAGTGAGAATCAGTTGCTTGGATACACCAAGGAGTATACCTTGTGCTAGTCTCGACATAATCAATGGTGTCCAAATCCATCAATTCATCGACTAGGGATAATTCCGATACATCACAATTACACATGTAGAGATACTCACTAGTTGTGATCCAATCACAAATTCTCTCATACTGTGAATCGTATCGTGGACATTCAGTAAATGAGTTTAAGATCTAATCAAATACATGAAAATATGTATACTAAAATAGTGAATCTTCATTTATCATATAAATGGTTCAAACATAAGGTGATTACCTTAGGACATCTCTCATATATCACTAACAAACTCCCACTTGGCCTAATGTCAATCGCTGTGGTATCAAATACCATAAGCTCTAACATGACCCTCAAACTTACTTTGAGGTAATGCCTTAGTCAAAGGATCCGCTAAGTTCCTTTCAGTGGGGATTTTCTCGATTTGTATTTCCTTCCTATTGATGATCTCTCTGATAAGATGATAGCGGCGAAGCACATGTTTGGATCGTTGATGAGACCTTGGCTCTTTCGCCTGTGCAATAGCTCCATTGTTGTCGCAGTAAACCGGTATTCCTTCAACAATGACTGGAATCACGCCAAGTTCATAAATGAACTTCTTAATCCAAACCGCTTCCTTTGCTGCTTCCGAAGCTGCAATGTATTCTGCCTCAGTGGTAGAATCCGCTACAGTGTCTTGTTTAGAACTTTTCCAACTCACTGTGCCCCCATTCAAGGTGAACACGTATCCAGACTGAGACCTGGAATCATCCTTGTCTGTCTGGAAGCTGGCATCCATATACCCGTGTATCACCATGTCCCCTTCTCCATATATTAAGAACACACCCTTAGTTCTTCTTAAGTACTTAAGAATTGTCTTAACAGCCACCCAATGATCCATTCCTGGATCAGACTGGTATCTACTCGTGACACTCAGAGCATACGATACATCAGGCCTCGTACATAACATAGCATACATGATAGATCCTATTGCGGATGCATAGGGAATCTTACTCATGCAAATCCTCTCGTCTTCTGTGCGTGGACACATAGACTTCGAAAGGTGTATCCCATGCCTATTGGGTAGGAAACCTTTCTTGGATTCCGACATGATAAACCTCTTTAGCACTCGGTCTATATATGTTGACTGCGAAAGACCAAACAACCGTTTCGATCTATCTCTATAGATCTTAATCCCGAGGGTGTAGGTTGCTTCTCCTAGGTCTTTCATGGAGAATGTCTTGGATAACTAAATCTTAACTGACTGTAAAACTGAAACATCGTCTCCTATAAGTAATATGTCATCGACATACAATACTAGGAACATGACTGCACTCCCACTAACCTTCTTGTACACACAAGGTTCGTCTGGATTTTGTGAGAAATCAAACTTTTTGATTGTCTCATCAAAACGGATATTCCATCTCCTGGATGCTTGCTTCAATCCATATATGGACCGTCGCAATTTGCATACCTTGATTTTATCAACCGATGTGAAACCCTCAGGTTGTATCATATACACGTCCTCGAGCTGGTTTCCATTAAGGAAAGCTGTTTTCACATCCATCTGCCATATCTCATAATCATAATGAGCCGCTATGGCCAGGAGCATCCGAATGGATTTAAGCATAGCTACAGGCGAATAGGTTTCATTATAATCAACACCTTATTTTTGACGATATCCTTTCTCCACTAATCTAGCCTTATAGGTAATCACATTACCATCCATGTCGGTTTTCTTCTTGAAAACCCACTTGCACCCTATAGGCTTGATGCCTTCAGGTGGGTCAATGATGTGTGTAAATCATGCTATGTTTTCACTACTTTATATATGTGCATTTTATCTCATTTCATATCCTAGGCATGTATTTTATCATGATTCAGTTAAGTTTAGCATATTTTGGGAAGAAGAGACTGTTTTTGGGTGTTTTTGTGTTAACAGGGCAAAGGAGAAGGCGATCAAACAACACAGTGTTGGGAATCGACACGCTGTGTTATTAGAGCCGGACAACACGCCGAAGTTCAAAGCGCAACACGCGCCTGTCGGTGAATCCAGCACATGCCCTAGTGCGTACCGCGACACGCCTTTCAAACCGTAACACGCCTTGGAAACCAATACACGCTTGTGCCTCATGGCACGCGTGTTGGCCCGATTCCGCACTCCTTTTTCGTGAGCAATCGTGATCTTCGTCTGAATTAAAGGGAAATCTATTGCCTTAATTGAAGAGGAGGCCAAAGCTATAAAAGAGAAGATATTCTAACCCTAAAGGGAAAACGGCGGATGGTCAAAAAGGAGGAGAGAAGACGACAAAGGGATCGACAACAGAGGAAGCAAAAGAGAAGGAGTCGGCAGAGGAACGCAGATGGCATCCAGTATTGTATTTTCTTTCTCTAGCAACTCTTGTCAGACTATGGAGTAGTGTCCTGTAATCTTAGGATGGGGGAGTAGCCCTTGACGATTTATGATGGATGATATAATCTATACTACTCGAACCATTGTTTGTTTTGATCCTTCTTTTGGATTCTTATTGATAAACCTAAGGAGCTAAGGGAAGTACCTACGTGAACCCAGTTCTAAACCCGTAATCAACTAGGAATAACTCTGTCAAGTAGTAGTGTATCTATGAGGGCTTACGGGGTCTCGTGACAGTCCCTTATGATTATGGTCCCGCAGTGCAAACTTACTGTGAAAAGGAAATTTGACTCTAGCGGAACTCTTATGGACTTAATGGATCTATCAAATCCAGCTTTTACCGTAACGGAGGCAAGACTAGGAGGTTTCATGGGTCTCGTGAGTCCCCTTAGCCGATTATGATCCCCTATGCTCGAACACCGATGTAAGTTGAGTTTGATAGGTACTAGCATAGACCTCGAAAGGGGCCGCTGATTTACCTTAGGATAGGTTCCATCAAAACAACTCTACTAGCGGTAGGAAAGAATTAAATCACCTTATAAATCGCTGACGTGGTGAAACCCATATCCCGAGATTTTCCTCAATTCTTGACTTTTAGCTCGTTCTTCTCATTCGCTGTTATTGACTACTCGGTTTCTTTGCTTAAACCAACAATCGATTTACTAGATAACTTGGTATCACGATCATTCGTAATTGTTCCAATCCCCGTGGATCGATATTTTTATTACTTGACGCGATAACGTGCACTTGCGGAAAATAATACATCAAGTTTTGGCGCTGTCGGGATTGGCACTCAATATTGAATTGAGCGTGATTTAGTTAATCTAGATTTACTTTCAATTCTTGTTTCATTGATTGTTCCTATTTTTCTTTATATCTATTCTCAGAATTCTTGTTTTGGGAGCCTCTCTTGTTGTTGCATGCATGACTTAATAGGAAATTCTCGATATTGATCCCGAGATAGAGAGAACTTTCCTTGCTAGAAGACGATTTCAAAGAACCTCGGAAAACAATCGACCTCGACATGGTGTAACGAAAATAAACCCTTAAGGGATTATGCAAAGACCTAGTACAAGGATTGAGATCGAGTATTAGAAGACCCCTATTGAAGCAAACAATTTCAATTAAAACCGCGCTTACTATCTATGGTCCAACAAAGATCAATTCTGAGGAGCACCTCATCAAGATCCAAATCGCACTTGGAAGTATTTTTGGAATTTTGCGAGACTTTAAAATCAATGGAGCCTCACCGATGCTATTAGATTGCGCTTGTTTCCTTTCTCATTTCATGACAAAGCCAGCTTGGCTACACTCTCTTCCAAATGGATTGTATAACTACCCGATCACTGGAGCAAAGATTTTTAGACAAGTATTTTCCACCCAAAGAAACTGCAAGTCTTCGCCATCAAATCACTAATTTTGCAAAGGATGGAGAAACATTATTTGAAGCCCGGGACGATTTAAGGGATTACTACAACAATGCCTCATCATGGGTCGGAGAAGTGGCTCATTGTTCATACTTTCTACAATGGAATCTCAGATGCTACTAAGGTTTCTCTTGATTCTGCTGCGAGAGGAGCTCTTATGAACAAAACATTGGATGAAGCTTTTGAGATCATCGAGAATGTGGCAATGAATTCTCACCAATGGGCTACAGAACGAGGATATCAAACTAAAATGCCAGCAAGTTTGAGGTAAGTACCCTTGATCTACTCGGCAAAAGTCGATGCATTAACTCAAAAGCTCGAACATTTTAATGTATCACCAGAACTCATCTAATGTCACTTGTAGATCAGGTGTAACAGACACGAGCGATGAATCACAAATCCTACACGCACTATCATCAAGGTGGATCGAGCAAGTTGATGCGCTGAATAATTTTAATCGTAAGCCTAATGGTGGCAACCCTTACTCAAACACGCATAATCCCTGGAGAAATCATCCCAACTTTTCAGATAGAGCCCATCAAAATTCTTCTCCGACGTAACAACTTTGGAGCACCTTCTGGATTTCAAACAGAGTGAAGTCGAGCTTAGAAAAGATGATGGAAAATTTTATCACGTGTCGTGGAAGATAAATGATGAATTTCAAAGATATTGTCAGAATCAAAAACATCAAAATAATACCGAGGCAATCAAGCAATTGGGAAGCAAGGTTGATAATTTGACTAATCACACAAGAATGCCGGAAAATCAAATTTCCCAAATTACCAAGATCAAGGACGCCTGATGCATTTCCGGAAATATAAACCCAAATGAGCATTGTAATTTCTATAAGTTTGAGAAGTGGAAGGATTTTAGAAGGAGACAGAGCTAAACAAGCGACCTCGACGAGCGTGTCGGAGTTGGAAGATGACAAAGAAGACGCTGGTTGAACTCGACACACCCCGACCTGTATGTTGTTCAACACGCCGAGGCCCACGAGCGTGTCACCACACCCGTGTCGGGTCATTCCAGCAGATAACACGCCGGTGCCAAACAACACAAAGCGCGTCGAATAGGGAACCAAGAACATATAAGCCCCCTATCCCCGCTCCCTTAAAGGTCGATTAAGGAAAAATTGGATGAACAATTTGGTAAGTTCTCGAGGTAATTAGGAAGCTATATATCAATATACCTTTATAGAAGCTCTTCAACAAATGCCTACATACTCTAAGTTCTTGAAGGACATCTTAACCAATAAAAGAAAAGTCGAGGAGCATGTAATGTTGGCTCTTCGAGGAGGCAAAGGCTTAATTAAGAACATGGTACCTCCCAAACTAAATGATCCAGTAGCTTTTATACCTTGCATAATTAATGACTCAAATTTTGATAAGGCTTTTGCGATTTGGGTGCCGTCAATCTGATACCTCTTTCCATATGCAAGAAATTGGATTTGGGAGAAATGAAACTAACTACTATGGCCTTGCTTAGCCGATCGCTCAATTAGATATCCTTTGGGAATCTTAGAAGATGTACCACAGTGGGAAATTTTATTATTCTCCGATTTTGAGTGCTTGACATGGATGAAGACCCATGCATTCCACTCATTTTGGGAGACCTTTCTTGGCTCTGCAGGCAATGATAGATGTCAAGAACCACAAACTCTCACTTGCATTTGGAAAGCGACAAAATTGAATTCGACCTTTCAAAAGTGCAAGTAAACGTATTTCTATTTTGATGTTTGTTGTAGGATTGATAGTTTCAGTCAATAGCACTAGAAGGAGCATCAGAACAAACTTATCTTAATAAGCTCGAAGGGGATTTTGAGGATAAAGAGCTGGAGATTTCCGACCCCAACCTAACACCACAGAGCTGGTTGAGGAGGAAGAGGGGCAGAGCACACTCCTCGAGCCATATCCCCAAAACTAGGGGATAACTGAGGGGTCAAGCTAACGACCTTAAACAAGCGCTTCTTGGGAGGCAACCCAAGCTATTTTCATTTTTCAGTACTTTTATTTTATTTTATTTGATGTTGAGTTTTACATTTTTTCAGTTTACAGGACACGACATGTTAACGTAAGCATCGCGTACAAATTGACACGACCTCCTATCGAACGACACAAAGCGTGTTGAGGTTACCAAGACACACAGTCGAGCGTCGTTGCCGAGCACGTCGTATCACACGCTTCTCACCCGACACGCTCGGGCTGGATGGAAGCATGCCTATGTCGCGCTTAAAGACCACCTTGAGCTATTTTGTGAGTTTCGATGCACATCCTTTACTGCTTATGCCGTTTCTACTTAGATTTTTAGTTTGGTTATTGCTATTTTATTTGCATCTTTTCATATATCATAACAGTGCATTTTTTATATCATCTAGCGTAATACAACTGAACATTGGTCGGATCATGAAATTCCTTTTTGCCTATTTGATAAGAACCCTATTTCACCTCTAACACGGTCTATAGGTCTGAGGTATCCAAAGAAAAGATTTAGACCCCCCATATCAGACGAGTACCCGATTTTCCATCGAGACTTACTCACAAATTTGGTTCGAGAAACACTTTCCTAGAAGTATTGTGAAAAAAAAAAAAAGAGAGAAAAAAGGGAATTGTTTTCAAGCACCCCTTTGAGACCAAGTAGTTACTGGGGAAACACCTACAAGGTGCCCCTTTGAGACTAACTAGTTACTGGGGAAATACTCTCTAGGAATTGTTTTCAAGCACCCCTTTGAGACCAAGTAGTTACTGGGGAAACACCTAAAAGGTGCCCCTTTGAGACTAACTAGTTACTGGGGAAATGCTCTCTATAATTCCTTTCCTTCTCTCTTCTTGGAAAGTGCTCCTTTGAGACCTTTGATGATAGGTAAGGATGATCCATGCATTAAGGCGTAAGTGCCTCTATGCCTAAATAAGAATGCTCTACGATAGAAGGGATGTCAAGTCCTGATTGGTGTCCAATGACTTTAGTCCAACTTTTCACGCACTATATAGGATCTTTCGAACTTGGCAACTAGGAATGATTTGAAAAGATTAAGATCGATCAGATACCCTAGATGATGCCTAGTATTCCCACAAATAAGTTGTCTTTGAGTTTGAGTTTTCTTGAGGACAAGCAAAAGTTTAAGACTAGGGATTTTGATGTGTAAATCATGCTATGTTTTCACTACTTTATATATGTGCATTTTATCTCATTTCATATCCTAGGCATGTATTTTATCATGATTCGCTTAAGTTTAGCATATTTTGGGAAGAAGAGACTGCTTTTGGGTGTTTTTGTGTTAACAGGCAAAGGAGAAGGCGTATCAAAACAACGTTGGGAATCGACACGCCTGTGTATTAGAGACAACACGCCGAAGTTCAAAGCGCAACACGCCCGTGTCGCGAATCCAAAAAATGACACGCCTAGTGCAACGCCGCCCCGTAACACGCCTGTGAAACCGCTTGTGCTGCGCAGCGATTCCGCACCTTTCATGAGCAATCGTGATCTTCGCTCAATTAAAGGGAAATCTATTGCCTTAATCAAGAGGAGGCCAAAGCTATAAAAGAGAAGATATTCTAACCCTAAAGGGAAAACGGATGGTCAAAAAGGAGGAGAGAAGACGACAAAGGATCGACAGAGGAAGCAAAAGAGAAGGAGTCCAGAGGAACGCAGATGGCATCCAAGATTGTATTTTCTTTCTCTAGCAACTCTTGTCGACTATGAGTAGTGTCCTGTAATCTTAGGATGGGGAGTAGCCTTGGATGATATAATCTATACTACTCGAACCATTGTTTGTTTTGATCGTTCTTTTGGATTCTTATTGATAAACCTAAGGAGCTAAGGGGAAGTACCTAACGGTGAACCCGAGTTCCAAACCGAGAATCAACTAGGAATAACTCTGTCAAGTAGCGATAGTGTATCTATATGAGGGCTTGCGGGGTCGTGTGAGTCCCCTTAGGCGATTATGGTCTGTGTGCAAACCTACCGTGAAAAGGAAATTTGACTCTAGCGGAACTCTTATGGACTTAATGGATCTATCAAATCCGGTTTTTACCGTAATGAGGCAAGACTAGGGAGGTTTGCGGGGTCTCGTGTGTCCCCTTAGCGATTATGATCCCCTATGCTCGAATACCGTGACGTAAGTTGAGTTTGATAATAGGTTCCATCAAAACAACTCTACTAGCGGTAGGAAAGAATTAAATCACCTTATAAATCGTTGACGTGGTGAAACCCATATCCTGAGATTTTCCTCAATTCTTGACTTTTAGCTCGTTCTTCTCATTCGTTGTTATTGACTACTCAGTTTCTTTGCTTAAACCAACAATCGATTTACTAGATAACTTGGTATCACGATCATTCGGTAATTGTTCCAATCCATGTGGGATCGATATTTTTATTACTTGACGATAACCGTGCACTTGCAGAAAATAATACATCAGTCAACCAAGTTCCAAACTTGGTTTTCATACATGGAATCCATTTCTGACTTCATGACATCAAGCCACTTATCCCTTTCTGAACTTGTCAGCACTTCTTCATAACTGGTAGGCTCCTCATCATCAATGAGTAACACGTTGTTCGATTCACTTACGAGAAATCCATATCTCTCAGGAATGTTGCATGTTCTACCAGATCTACGAAGATGTGGTGTTTCAATAGGTCCAGTCGATTGCTCATCACTATGAGTTATCGGCTGTTGTGCTTCACCAGGTATCTCATCAATGTCTATTTGAGTCTCTCGAGCCTCCTTAAGCTCGACGACACTCCCACTATTTTCTTGCAAGAAAAACTCTTTCTCTAGAAATACAACATGCCTTGAAACAAACACCTTTTGTTCCACAGGACGATAGAATTGGTAACCCCTTATTTCCTTAGGGTATCCAATAAATAAATATTTATCAGACTTAGCATCCAATTTGTCTGATACAGTCCGCTTCACATAAGCAGGACAACCCCATATCTTCAAGTAAGATACATGAGGTTTCTTACTATTACATATCTCATATGGAGTTGTAGAGACTACCTTGGTTGGCATTCTGTTTAATAAGTAAACAACTGTCTGAAGTGCATAGCCCCAAAAGGACTTGGGAAGATTCGCATGATTCATCATTGACCTGACCATGTCCAACAAGGTTCGGTTACGCCTCTCAGATACACCATTATACTGTGGTGTATATGGCGGAGTCCATTGAGACAATATACCATTGTCTCTTAGATAATCAAGAAACTCTTGACTTAGTATTCACCACCTCGATCCGATCGAAGTATTTTAATACTCTTGTCATGTTGTTTCTCTACTTCATTTCTAAATTCTTTGAACCTTTCAAAAGCTTCAGACTTGTGTTTCATCAAGAACACATACCCAAACCGTGAGTGATCATCGGTGAAGGTAATGAAGTATTTATAGCCTCCTAAAGCTTGAGTTGACATAGGTCCACATACATCAGTATGTATTAGACCTAGCAACTCTCCCACTCATTCACCTTTTCCTGTAAAAGGTAACTTAGTCATCTTGCCTTTTAAGCATGATTCACATGTATCGTATGAATCCAATTTAAACGATTCCAGAATTCCACATCGGTGTAATTCGGACATGTGTTTCTTGCTTACATGGCCAAGACGACAATGTCACATGTAGGAGTCTATTTGATTATCCTTTCGAGCACGCTTGTTGCTCGCTTCGATATTGAAAATGTCACTGGATACGTCCAACGTATAAATGTCATTGCTCAAAGTTCCAGTTCCATAAAGTACGTCATTCAAAGTTATATAACAACAATTATTACTAAATGTCAAATGATAACCATTTCTATTTAAACAGGAAATAGAAACAATGTTCTTTATTAGAGAAGGAACACATTAGCAATTATCCAGTTCCAAGACTAGTCCGCTAGGGAGCTTCAGCAAATAAGTTCCGATGGCGACCGCAACAACCTTTGCTCCATTGCCAACTCGCAAATTTGACTCCCCTCTGACGAGTCTTCTTCTATTCCTTAGCCCCTGTATGCCATTACATATATGTGAGTCACACCCAGTATCCAATACACAAGTGTCTAAGGAAATAGAATGACAATCAATAACGAAGATATCTGAAGAGGATAGGGCATCAGATGCCTTCTTCTTCTTCATGGACTCAAGATAAATCTTGCAGTTTCTTCGCCAGTGGCCTTCCTTGCCACAATGATGGCAAGTGCTCTTTTGTGCTGGTTCTGCCTTCTTAGCCTTCTTGTTCTTCCCTTTCTTCTGTTCCTTTGCCTTCCTCTTAGAACCTTTCTTTGAGGAATCAACTAACAGAATCGCCTTCTCCTCATGCTTCACAGAAGGCTCCACAGTCTTCAGCATATTAAGGAGCTCAGGAATAGTGGATTCTAATTTGTTCATCCGATAGTTCATCACAAATTGTGAGAAACTCTTGGGCAAACAATGCAGAATTAAGTCAATACTTAATTCATGATCCATCACAAACCCGAGGGTGGCTAGCCGCTCGATGTACCCGTTCATCTTTAGCACAAATTGCACTACAGACGAACCTTCTTGCATCTTCGTGGTGAAGAGGAGCCTGGAGACTTCGAACCTTTCGGATCTCACTTGCTCATCAAATAACTCATGAAGATGGAAGACCATGGTATTAGCATCCATATGCTCATGCTGCTTTTGCAGCTCAGGTACCATCGCAGCTAGCATGATGCAACTCGCCAGTTCAGAATCTGCCACATGCTTCTGATAGACCAACATTTGGTCTGGAGTTGCATCGTCCTTAGGACGGTTGGGAAGAGGCTCTTCAAGGACATATGCTAGTTTTTCCGCCTTGAGAACAATTCTCAAGTTTCTAAGCCAGTCCAGGAAGTTAGGCCCAGTCAATTTGTTTGAATCCAAAATAGTGCGCAAATTCAAAGACGTCATGATCAATCGATTAACCTAGAAATACAAAACGAGCATATATGAGAAAATGATTTTAAAATGCATCAACATATATTTATAAATCCCATTCATTTTTTGAATTTCAAAAAACCCCAAAATCACTTCGGGAGATCGTAGGTCCATCTTCGAATGGGTTGATATCCATCATAGATATGAACAACCTTGGAGAGAGTCCAACAAGCCATTCATGACTACGATGGTAGGTATCAATTATACCGATTGCATATCACGTATATGCAACTATCACAATGTGCTATCAACTAATTGAATGTTCACACATACATCGGGTTGTTAACACATTAACAAGTATGCATCATATGCATAGCACCCAACATCACCTCCCTTAACATCGACCTTGGAGAGAGTCCAACAAGCCGATGCTCCAGGTTAAAGCCAACCCATTAATCGAGAAATAGTTTTAATATGGTTAGAGCGCATTCAACCAATTAGCCGGGCTTGGAGAGAGTCCAACAACCAAAGCTAACGATTGACCTCTGACTCTTACCATATTAGTATTAAACTATTCCATGGCTTGAACATGTTCGAGTTCGAGCTGGGCTTGGAGAGAGTCCAACAACCCGAAAAAGAAATGGAACTTTGGTTCTAACCATATTAATGGAAGGTGTAGGCTTTAATATTGAGTTAGGGTTTTTATGTCTCATCCTCTTTGCATGCAAATAACTATTATCTACATGGCATGACATACATGACATATATCTACATGTCACGACACGCATGACATAATGATATGCATCTAATGCAATTACATGACATACAATTATGTCATGTACAAAATTTTCTTATATGTCATAACTATTTATGGAAATAAAATATGTTTAAGATTTGATTCTCCAAATCAAATCATGATTAAATTAGGAAACAAATTTCCAAATCTAATCACATATTTTATTTGTAGAAATAGTTGATTAAGGAAAGTCAATTTAGGAAGTCAATTTCCTAAATCATCAAAACTACTTATGAAAATAAAAATATTTTTAAGATTTGATTTACCAAATCAAATCATGATTAAATTAGGAAATAAATTTCCAAATCTAATCAAATATTTTATTTATGGAAAATATTAATTTCCATAAATACTTTCAACTTTTCAAAAGTAGAAGATTTCCATAAATACTTCTAGTCTTTCCAAAATTAAAAATTTTCATAAATACTTCTAACTTTCCAAAAGTAGAAAATTTCCAGAAATATCATTATGACTATCGCAAAACAATTTTATGATTATGTAGAAACACAACCTGGGCTCTGATACCACTGTTAGGTTTCCAGCACCGCGGCGAGTGTGTGTTCGAACATGTTTCGTAAACATGTGCACAGCGGAAGGAATAAAATAATAAATCTAATTTATTACAATACACACACCACACGCATGCATAGTACAACATGTGTAGACATAATCGTAAATTCAAATTTTGCAATAAAAGGAAATTTATACTACGTATACCTGACGTATCACATGCAGCGGGAAAGACATCAACCGGAGCGATCCTCGCTAGAATCGCCTCTATCCGTATCCACGCCGAGTATCTTCGGGATGACTTCACAAAGTCACGAGTCTCGTCTTCGTACGGGTTACTATCCTCGTGTTGAAGATGATGTGATCGAGAGAAGATCACGATCCGAATCAAAATTCGGATCCAAAATGAGTCCTCAAAAACTCGCTTCTCCGGAGAGGTATTCGTCAACCGTTTGACGAATCCTTCATCCTCCACCTATGAGGATTACCGGAGATCGAATCCCTGGCAAGGCTACCGCTGTTGGAGCTCCAAACGTCATCCAAACGATGCTCCGACAAGAGGGAAATAAGCTGTCCAGAAAACTGGACAGCTTTGGTGGAGGAATATGGGTCGGCCAAATAAGGAAGGTTGAAGCTCACCTTGTTGCCGAACCCAAAAGAGATCACCGGAGCTCCTCCGGTAGTAGCTCGACGTCGGCAAGGGGAGAGGACGGCAGCTGCTGGATGCCGGCAAGGGAGCTTGGGTCGTGGTGGGTGGCGGCAAGGGGAGGGCGCCGACTACACCAAGGAGAAGTGGGCGGCAACAATTAGGGTTGCAAGGATTTGGATTTGGGCTTAACAAAACCCTTAAGCCCTATTTTATAGAGAACAAATTCTCTTAATGGTTATCGGATCATAACCAAATGTCCGTTAACCCGCTCCATTAATTTAAGTTAAAATAAACCAAACCATGATGGTTTATTTTAAGTTAAAACGAATCGAACCAACTTTGGTTCATTCGTTTAAAACAAACCAAACCCTTTGGTTTATTCTCCTCCATTGGATTAGAACCAAACCAATTTGGTTCATCCATCATGTCTTCATAAGACACGGCCCATCCATGCTTCCATTACGACTGAAACGATTTCATGCTCGCTCCATGTTTGGTCTAACCAAACCTAGTTTCTCTCGGTCTGAGAATCTCATTCTCAAGCTCGTTTTAAATCCTTCGGATTACGCTCGTTGTGCGTGTGACCAAATAGGTTCTCGGTTTATGTTGGCCGTCTATAATTAACCATTAATTATAGAACGATCATGAGTGGCACCTAGTAGTACATCATGATCCCCAATTAACCGAAAAGATCAACGGTTGATCCAGAACTACTTCTAAAACCCTTCAGCAGCTCGAATGAATCGTGTCCCATTCCCTTCACTCATCTTATACCCACTTGGTTCAGGACATGGTCTACAGTGTCAGTCCCCACTAGGCTGACTACGTCACACCTAGCCCAAGTATCATTTCCTCGTCCTACGGATTCTAGTTACTGCACATGTATCGAAGAGTACCTTACTCTAAACATGTAATGCTTTGGCCAAAGACTTTAGTAAAAATCCGACGAGAGGCCATGGGTATACATCTACTCGCAAGGAGTGGTGAATCCTTTATAGGCTATTCAAACACCTTCGATCACTTCGACTTATACCCAATCATCCCGGGTCCACATCTCCTTAGAGATAATTGCTTAAGACGTCAAAGCATAAGTCTTTATGATCAAGATGACTTGAATACCGCAAGTCAAAGGAACATCGCACCTAAGCTGCAGTAAGAATCAGCTGCTTGGATACACCAAAGAGTATACCTCGTGCTAGTCTCGACGGAATCAATGGTGTCCAAATCCATCAATTCATCGACTAGGGATAATTCTGATACATCACAATTACACATGTAGAGATACTCACTAGTTGTGATCCAATCATAAATTCTCTCATGCTGTGAATCGTATCGTGGACATTCAGTAAATGAGTTTAAGATTTAATCAAATACATGAAAACATGTATACTAAAATAGTGAATCTTCATTTATCATATAAATGGTTCAAACATAAGGCGATTGCCTTAGGACATCTCTCATATATCACTAACAGTGGTTTCTAGCAAAGGCATTTCAGTTGACCCCCAGAAGATCGAGGTTGTCACCAGTTAGGAGTAGTCGAAATCGGTTCAAAAGGTTCACAGTTTCTTGGGCTTAGTTGGATATTACAGACAATTCGTTGAGGGTTTCTCAAGCATTGCTATGCCGTTGATAAGTCTTACTAGGAAGGACGTGAAGTTCACATGGGCAGAGGCCTGTGAGACCAACTTTCAGGAGTTGAAGAAGAGATTGGTGTCAACACCGATTCTGGTATTGCCATCAGGGGACGATGATTTCATCCTTTATACCGATGCGTCTCTCCAGGGTTTAGGCACAGTACTGATGTAGTACGACAGGGTGGTATCTTATGCTTCTCGCCAATTGAAGGAGCATGAGAAAAACTACCCAGTACATGATCTAGAGTTAGCTGCTATTATCTTTGCCTTGAAGATTTGGAGGCATCATCTGTATGATATTACATTTGAGATTCTTACTAATCATAAGAGTCTCAAATATATATTTATGCAGAAGGAACTCAATCTCCGATAGAGGAGATTGATAGAGTTCCTGAAGGATTATAACTATACCATTAGCTACCACCCAGGGAAAGCAAATGTGGTTGCCGATGCACTTAGCTGGAAGTCCCGAGGGACTTTAGCTTGCTACCGAGTTTTAGTCACGGATTTGATTCAGGGTTTCTCCGAGTTGGGCCTTGAGGAGTAGGGACCAACAAAGCAGGGCATTCTTGTTACCCTGTTTTCTCAGTCATCTATCAGGACAAGAGTCCGAGAGGCTCAGGTCGATGATCAGCACTTACAGTTCATTGGCAGCCAGATAACCTCTAAACAGTAGACTGAGTTCACCTGAGATGACGAGGGTATTATTTATTTCCGAGGCAGATTATGCGTACCTCAATCTCACCCGGTCATGGAGGAGTTACTTCAGGAGGTTCATTGCTCTCGATTTGCGATCCACCCAGGCAAAACTTGAATGTATTGAGATTTGAGGCTTTTGTATTGGTGGAACGACATGAAGAAAGACATCACAGATTTTCTAGCTAGATATCTAGTTTGTCAACAGGTGAAGGCTGAGCACCAGAGACCTGCTGGACTACTTCAGAGGATTCCTATTCCTGAGTGGAAGTGGGATCACATTACCATGAATTTTGTGGTGGGTCTGCCTAGGACACGACGAGGCCATGACGTGATTTGGGTAGTCGTTGATTGATTAACCAAATTCGTACACTTCTTAGTAATTTGGAAGATCGACTCTCTGGATCGTATGACAGATTTATATTGTCGGGAGATCATCAGATTGCATGGTGTTCCTTTGAGCATTATATCAGATAGAGATCCCTAGTTCACGTCCCAGTTCTGGCAGAGTCTGCAGCAGGCCTTGGGCACACAACTCCATTTTAGTACAACATTCCATCCGCAGATAGATAGACAGTCTGAGTGGACCATTCAGACTCTAGAGTAATTGCTGATGTCCTACATTATGGATTTCGGGGGCAGCTGGGAGGACCACTTGCCATTAGTGGAATTCATCTACAACAACAGCTATCATTCGACTATCCAAATGGCACCGTTTGAAGCATTGTATGGTAGACAATGTCGGACACCCACCCACTGGGAGAAGGTTGGGGAGGCCCAGTTGCTAGGACCCCATAGAGCTCAGCATGAGACAGAGTTAGTCCGTACTATCAGACGAAGGATGACAGAGGCGCAGGATCGTCAGAAGTGTTATGCCGATCAGAGACGGAGACCTCTGGAGTTCTCTATTGGTGACCATGTATTCTTGTGAGTCTCACCCACAAAAGGGGTGAAGAGATTTGACCTCCGTAGTAAGCTAGCTCCAAGGTACATAGGTCATTTCGAGATTTTGGAGAGGATCGGAGCAGTCGCTTACAGCCTAGTGCTATCACTGTCCTTGGCTGGTATTCATGATGTGTTTCATGTGTCCATACTGAGGAAGTATGTGTCAGACCCTACATATATTTTGTCAGATGTGTCAGGTTCCATTCAACCTGATGCTACTTACAAAGATGTTCCGGTACGGATTCTGGATCACAAAGAATGACAGTTGCAGAACAAGATTGTACGGCTTGTTAAAGTGTGGTGGAGTCACCACACCGATGAGGAGGCTACTTGGGAGCTTGAGGAAAAGATCAGAGCTCAATACCCCCACCTGTTTACTTAAGGTACATGAAATATACTTTCAGTACTTGTGCTACTTGAGTGTGCTATCTCTTACTCATTATACATTTAGGTACGAAATTTGGGGACCAAATTTTATTTAGTGGGGGAGAATGTAAAATATGAAAATTTAAAATATTAAATTAAATGGCAAAAATTTAGGAAAATAATCCTAGGAATTATTTTCGGGATTTTTGGAGAATTTTCGAAATTTTTCCAGAATTTTTCTAGAATTAAACGAGGCATGTACAGGGTATTTACAGGGATAAAAAAAAGCTTTTGGAGGGCCTATTTGAAATATCAATTTTTGAGGGGTTAATGTGTTAACTAAAACCTAGGGTTAACTCGTCTCTTCCTTTAACGCGAGCCACCGATCGTTTCCTTCCGTTTTCAGTGGTTTCTCATCGCGGATTAAAGCCCCAACTCTTCCCTCATTTCCAATCGCAACTCTTCTTCTCTTCCAAAACGCGCGACTACCGAGCCTCTTCTCTTCCTCTCCCGACGTGCAACACTCTCTTCCCCTCATTGCCGCCAACTGTTCCCCTCTCTCGAGCTCACTCGAGCGCCGGCTGTTTTCCCTGCCTTCTCTGTTTCTTCCGGTCCAACGGCAGCAAGGGTTGCCGCCCCATCACAGCCGCAACACCCCCACCTCGACATCTGACGCTGCCACTCTGCCGGCCCGATTGGCTATTTTCTTAGATGCACCAACCACGAGCGGGTGTGTAGCTGAGAGTTCGGGTCAGCGACAGCTTCATCGTGTCTTGATCGGAAGTTGCTCTTCGCGATCTCTGTCGGAGCTAGGGCGGCAAGGGTTTTCTTTCAGTAAACAACGTCGGTGCAACCTCAAGAGAGGGTAAATCTCAGTCCATCCCTTCTTTCCATCTGTTGGTTGTTCGAATCTAGGGATTGTTTGGGGAGTATCGCCGGTGAAGTTTCAATTGCAGGTATATCTCTCGGTTTTCCCTTTTCTCTTCTGTCCATTTCATTTTTGGCGATTGTGGGTGTCGGATCTTGGGTTGAATGGGTCGGTGGCAGTGTGTAACAGAGAGGTGGATCGAGTTTGAGGTAAGGTAGTATTGATTGATGATTTGGTCATGTTGTTTATGCTGCAACAAGGGTTGCTCATGGTGATTTGGTTGTGGGATATCATATGTTGTTTTATTTGGGATAGGTTGTACAGGATTTTGGGCAACAATCAAGTTGTAGAGGCTGTTGGACTTAAGGTGAGTCCTAAGTTAACCTATAGTTGTGGAGCTGTGAACAACCTAGGTGATACTCTAGGTTGGGTTATAAGCAAGCTGTGATGGTTTGTCCAGTGAGATTGGGGTTGTAAAGGGTTATTGATCAGGATTTTAAATTTGTAGTTAGTAAATTGAGATGGTTACAAGAGCGATGCAGGATCTGATTTAATCGTTGTCATGTGTGCTAGAACTTAATGGTAATTATGTTATATGTAGGATTCGATCACGAGACAGGTCCACGAGCATAAAGATAGTCGATATTCTTCATAGCAGGTTGATATCTTTGACTTATCTTCTTTTAGATATTGTCATATTGTTGTGAATCATTTACTGTAGCTAGTAATAGTTTTTTAAGCTTTTAACTGCCCTGGTATGTCACTACCTAGTATGTGTTATAGTCTTTTCATATGCTTATTATATTGGTGCTCTATCATTTTGATACTTTTCATTTGTTTATTTGGCACTAAGAGTAGTGACATACCTTACATACTAGGCATTGAATGAATAATGGATATACCTTGCATGTGTACATAGACTTATGTACTTAGGTTACTTGATATGAGCTCCTATTGGTATATACCATAGGTAGCCATAGATTGACAGGTGTATCATGCATTAGTGACATGCATCATCTTACATTATTACATGACTGACGATCATCGGCTCATCGGTAGGAGGTGATACTACTTGGTAGTTGAGTCCATCGTCAGTTACATTATCCACACACACAACCACTCGTCAGTTAGTGGTATTTCAGGAGGGTGTGTGTAATTGCTCTGTCAGGGCTCCACAGTGGTCACTCAGGATATTGGTATTGCAACATGGTAGCAGACAAGGATCCCTCCTTCGTTGTGAGACGAGGAGATGAGACGAGGTGATGTCTGTCATATATATACATGGGGTAGGAGGGTGATACTCTGCTAGCATCTTGTCCACTCCATTACGTAGGTGTAGTAACGGCAGAGTGCATAGTTGTCACAACCCTACCCACTCGGGCGACACACATGACATATCGGTGGCTTGATTAGCATCAGGGGTGACACATGTAATTGCATCATGTGCATACGCTTTTACTATATGCATTGCTTGTTGCACTTTTGGTTGTTGCATATGATTGCCATACACATACAGGAGGTATTATGTAGTTTATTTTGGTGATTCTACATCTGCTTGTATGGATGTATCTTATGTCAGCTTAGGTGATTCTGGTATGTACAGTTTCAGATATGTATTTTTGTCGAAAAACTGTATCAACATCATTATTATTGCTACTTATAATTTACTATACATGACTATTAGATATCCGCTGAGTTTTACTCACTCCGTTGATATCTATTTTATTTCAGGATGAAGCCTTCTGGAGTGTCAAGTTGTCAATCCCCTGATCTGATGACTCTGTTATTTTGATTTCAGTTTTTCGTTATTTTATCGCTAGTACTTTATGATTTAAACTTGTAGTATTTTATACTCGTGGTTGTTTTGGTGGTACTTGATTATGTCCTTATGGAATTTTTATTCGATTTGTTTTGGTTATGTGTGTGGTTGTGTATTCCTACTCAGATGGCAGAAGAGGTAAGTCTAGAGGTTTTAGGCTTCTTATTTACTTTGGTTGTTGGCCTAAGGCCCATATATTATATGTATTGTGGTATTTTATGTTCTGGCCATGTTGGCCGATGTATAGTGGGTCATGTGGGTCTTGTATAGCATGTTTCAATTGTCTGCAGTACAGGGGAGGTGTTGTCCGATTTTCGTCGGACAAGTACCTCCTCTCAGGGCATGACAGGTGCAATTACGAAATTAAGTATTTTCTTTTATGATATTTGTTTGATAGTATTGAATCATTCACATATGGAGACATTGGAGAGAGACATTCTAATCATTTTGTGTAACTTAGAAAGAATATTTTCACCGACGTTTTTTGATTCCATAGAACATCTTTTAGTTCACTTGCCATATGAGGCTAAAGTTGGAGGTCCTGTTCAATTTCAATGGATGTATCTATTTGAAAGGTGAACTTTTTCTTTTTTTTTATCATTGTTAGTGCATTTGATTAATTTTAGTATAAAATAATTTTAATACATTTTGTTTTATTACTATTAGATTCCTCTATCACTTGAAAAAAAAAGTGAAAAATAAGACTCATGTTGAGGCTTATATTGCATATATTGTGGAAGAAGTTACTACTTTTGCATTATATTATTTTGACCCACACGTTCAATGCAAAAGTCAGAGAGCAAGAAAAAATTATGCGAGTCCTGTTGATCCCAATTTGAAGTCATTCTCAATTTTTAACTACCTTAGTCGACTGAGTGGATCTTGTACAAGTAGATACTTAACTGGTCAAGAGTGGCCAGTAGTCCATACATATATTTTACTGAACTATCCAGAAGTAATGTCGTATTTCGAGTGAGTATATAAATATTATATTATATATTTCATATATCATAAATTATTATTCATGTTATATTTAATTTTATGGTAGGAGTTTTCAAACCCTATATTATGAGCTTCCGGAGCAAGAGTTTGATTGTTTTTGCGATGAAGAATTTGCACCATGGTTCAAAAAATATGTAAGTAATCTATGATAATAAATTGGATAAATCTTGATTTTAACACATACTTATTTGACTTTAGGTTCCTGATAATCACACTCACATTGAGCAAAAACTAGTAAAACATCTGTTATGGGGTCCAAACTCAATGGTGAAAATTTGACCGACATTTCATAAACAGATATAATTTTCATACTCAAGAATATGGAACTGGGAAAGCTACAATGAATAGTAGAGTTTGTGTTCAGTCATCTAATAATGGAGGTGCAAGGAATGATTTTTATAGGTTGCTAGATGAAATTTTAGAGGTAGCGTACTCAGGCTCAGATTTGCAAGTTATTTTATTTGTGTCGTTGGTTTGACCCTATCAAAGACATGAGGGTGTATCCACAGTTTAATTTAGTTGAAATAAATTACAAAAAAGTATACAAGAGGTATAAACCATTTGTGTTAACACAACAAGCGATTCATGTATTTTATACTTCATATCATAGTTTGAGACGAGACAAAAGTGGATTGGCGGGATGCTTGTAAAAAAAAGCATGTAAAAAAATTGAGGAACATTGGAAGAACATAACATATCAACAAGATGAAGTGTCAATACATTTCATATCGAAGAATATAATATTTCAATATTATGAGATCCCAACGGCGTTATAATAGTCGTTGATGCAAGTGAAATGAATGAGGATGAAGATGAGGAATTTAATTTAGAGGATGACGATAACGATGACGATGACGATGACGATGACGATATCGAATAGACATATGACCAGCATGAAAATCACAATGCGGACTTCGATTTATAATTATGGGTAACTTTTATTTAATACCAATTATGTTTCTATTTACTATCTAATTCTAAATTTTATATATTTGATATATTAATAAACTGTCTTTTTTTGTAGGTTATCCAGTTGCTATAAATATGGTAATTTTTTCGTATTATTCATATTATAAATTCGATATGCAAATGTAATTCTTTTTTTACTGTCATATTCTTCTAATACTTATGATTGTTAGTTTCAACGTGGCGGTCATAGACGGAGTAGCGATGGAATATCATAGTCTTCCTCTGCTTCAGCCCTTACACAGTATGATGCTCTTGCAGGAAATGTGCCCTCCACCTCTTCTCCAGTTGCAGGATCTTCTGGTCCTTAACAGATATCTGCTAATGTATCTTCCCTAGTACAATAATCACTCGTTGAGAGGGAAGATACGAGAGAGTTGATATCTCCGCACGGAGATTTGTAAGTATTTAAGTTTTAGATTATCTATGTTTTTAATATGATATGTATTTTTATACGTAACTAACATGGTTTATTTTTATTTTACGTTAGATTTACAAATTCTATATATGTTATTCACGAGGTGAATAAAATAGTGAATAACTATTAGGGCGGAGTTTCTATGACTTATACGAGCACGCCAGAAGAAATAAAAAGTTTGTGATGGAATGAGTTCAAGATAAGTTATTTAAATCATTTTGTATATAAAATTGCAATTAATATAATAAATTCAATTTTTCTCTACTGCAGCGGTTATTTACTTGGGAGGAGAGTGAAATACTAGAGATTAAAAGGATTTTCAAGAAAAAATATGGTGACCATATCAGAAACATACTCAGTCATGCGAAAATAAGAAATAAAAAGTCACACGGTTTAACCGAGGAGAATTATAATAAAATTGTTACATATTGGAGATCTAAGGATAGCAAACGGAAAAGTGAATAGAATAAGAAAAATCAACACTGTAATTGCAGCACTATGCCTGTCACATATGCGGGAGGCTCAATCAATATCGATAAGCATAGACATCGATTGGTAAGTTTTTTCAAATCCTAATTTTGTAATCTAATACTCACTAATTTATAAATTATAACGATGTTTGTTTAGGCCTAGGAGATGGGGGCTGAGTCATTATTCATAGACACTTTCACCTATATATTCTAAAAGAAAGATAAGAAGTGGAGTGGAGAGAGCTAAAACAATGAAGGTTTGTAATTTAAAAAATTTATATTTTTATATTAGTATTTATTTATTTTTCTTTCAAAACAGGAAAAATACAATGAACTTCCATAGAAAAATTCGAGTGTAAGTGATGATGCAGTTGAATCTGAGCCTTCTGTTAGCAATATCAATTTATGGTTCGAAGCAACTGGAGGGGCGAAAAGTGGAAGAATAATTGGACTCGATTCTTTGAGTCGAACCTATAAATCCCCTGGTGCTTCTTCTTCATCCTCCTCGACAGTAAGAGCGAAAATAAATCAATTGATCAAAGAGATTACTCATTAGAGGGAGTTACTAATGCAAAAGGAAAATGAATCGAGACAAAGAGAGCAGGAAATAAATGAATAGATGAACGAATTTCGGAGGCAACACATGTTAATTATGTTGTAAAATACCGGAAAAAAATAATGCTTGTTAATTAGGAAAACACCCTATGGAATTTTCCAAGAATTTTTAGAAATTTTCCTGGACTTAAATGGAAATTTCTATGACAGTTGTGGGGAAAAATTCAATAGGCTTTGGGAAAACCTGTTTGGGTTATTTGCTTAGGAGGGGTTAATAGGGTTTAATTGAACCAAGGGTTAACTTCTTATAGGATCTAAAACCCGACCCATTAATGGACCTGACCCACTCTCTCAAACCCGACCTGTTTTCCCCTTCTTAACGCCCGACTATTTCTTTTCGATTGGTTTAATTGTCGTCTCCATTTCATTTCCTCTACGTCGTTTCTCTTCCCAAGCCCGATCGATTTCTTCTTTCTTCCCGCGATCCCCTTTCTTCTCTCGATCCCGAATCTTCTCCGCGCCTCTTCTCCTCGCCTATCGTCGCGATGCCTTGTTTCCCCCCCCCCCCCAATTCCGATCTGGTTCTCTTGATCGTGAAGCTCAACTCGTCGGCGTCTCTTCTTCCTCTTTGTTGTAGCCTTATCGCCATTGGTCGTGTTTCCCCCTCGCCGTGAGAACCATCTGCCATCGGCTTTCCTCGAGCGGATCTCACTCTCCGGCGTGACCGATCGACGCAGTTCTTGTGCTCGATCATTACTGATGTCGTTCTTCTTCCTTCGACCGCTGGCTTCTCTTTCAACTCGCTGCTCTCGACTCTTCGATTTCGTGTTGCACCGTTCGCTTGAGAGCCAACCTCCGCTGAGAGCAATTCGACGCAGTGCCCAGCTTGTCCTCGCTGTGAGCAGCCTCTTTCACCCATCACACCCGCTTGGATTCGAGTCAGTGTATTGGTCGACAACTGCGTTTGGCACAAGGAGGGTATGCCATTGTTGTAGCTTCAATTCCTGGTATTTCACAATCTCTTCCTCTCTTGTTGCAATTTGTGTTGATGTCGATCGAATAGGTATTGCCGACAGCCAACCATCTATCAGATTCGGGATTTCTAGAGGATGGCAACTGTGTCGCGGTCGGGAAGAACATAGCAATGCAGATCTTTGGATCGAGGGTAGATCTGTGAATTAATCATCTCCAATTGATGGTAATATCTTTGTTCCTTGTTTATTTTCTTGAATTGAGGGTTGAAGATGAGGAGAAACTTTTGAACAGTGGATTTGAGTTAAAAAATTTGAGTTGGTGAGGATCAAGACTGATATAATTCTGATTACAGAGGAGAAGGTTTTTCTTTGAGATGGAATTCATTTGGCCTTAGTTAAATTGAAGTGTTTAGGTTATATATATCTTCTTCACGGTGGGCAAAAGAATTATGGTCAGTTGCTTGTAATCTGCCTTCTAGTGCAGGTGATGAAGACAATGTGAGTAAGGTTGTCATTTCTTATCTAGATTGATTATGCAGGTTTGGTACACTGAGTTGGATTTGGTAAGTCTAGACTTAGATGTTTATGGATGCATATTGTGGTTACAATTGATTAGTATGATGGAATGGAATGAGGTTATGCCACTGTGAGATTTGGTTAATTAATTAGGGATTAAGATTGACTTAGATTCTTATTCCTACAATTTGATTATACTAGCATGTGGTGATATTGGATTCTACCGTTTCAGATATTTGATTCGAGGTAGAGATCTTGGTTGCGAAGACCATCAACACGAGCTTCTTAGCAGGTGGGTAATTTCCTACCCTGGTCAGGTAGTTGTTGATGCATGCAGATTTAGATATATGATCATGTTATATGATCATATTACCTTGACTCCGCTCTTATTATTCTTGTATTTGATACTTTGTCTTTGGCCTTATATGCTCTATTGTTGTTATCATACTTTCTTTCATTATGATTAAGAGTTACAGATGTGATGTAAGTAAATCTATAATTGCTTACTTATGTGTAAATAATGAAGTATGAATGATGACCTGATTTGTAAATTGGATAAAAGGTCATCCGTGGATAGGTAATGTCCTGAACGTAGGGTTGATTCCAATACCCTTAGGTTGCATGTATACTACCGATCATGTATTGTGTAAATGGTCAGGTAAATTGTGCTTAGTGTGTCGCTATGGACCGGTGGTCCTAGCTTGTTATGATCAGTTGAGTACGACTCTCTGTAGGATAGAGGGTGCGTCGATTAGATTGGTATGACTCTCTACAGGATAGAGAGTATTATGATTAGTTGAGTACGACTCTCTACAGGATAGAGAGTGCGTTGATCAGATTGGTATGACTCTTTGTAGAATAGAGAGTCTGTGGTGGATGTCTATATGTGTGACTATGCATTCATGTCATTTACATGCATGCTGACGATTAGATCTCCCTTGTGATTGAAAGAGTCGTCAGTCATCCTGCCTTTTTGGTTACTCATAGGAGGAGTAACTGGTGTGAGGGCAGTGCATTGTTATGCTGCACTCTACCACTATAGACGGTGGTAGTTGGATTTACGTGCAGTTGTCATGCGTATGTGACACTCGACCACTCATGGGTAGTGACTGTCGGAGTGGCCAACAGCAGAGACCCTCGTCATATAGCTTGCTCTTTACGCTGATATGCTACTCGATCATACTGTCTACTCGGTCACTCAAGAGTAGTGGTTGGTATTGAGTTGGGACAGTTGTCACGTCGAGCCACCGAGGTCACACTGGGATCGTGGTAGCTTTAAGGTGAGCCGGTATGACCATGCATGCTGCATTGCCGTGTCATATGAGGTTTTGTACACACACACACACACACACACACACACACACACACACACACACACACATATATATATATATATATATATATATATATAGATGATTGTGATTAGTGTATATATAGATGCAGTCTATATGTATGTTTATTGTGATGTTGCATTTGTTTGTACTATGCTTGCTGTATTTGGTTGTACATCATTTTCATACATGCCACTCGCATCTGTTATATGGTTGTGTTGGATATCTGTATACTTGTTGGTCGGACCATTAGATACCTTTGACTTGTATCATGATTATAGTGTGAGTTAGTATTACTCTTCATATTATATATTATGGATATATGCTCAGGTTGGATTAGAGTAGCGTAGCGGACTTTCAAGTATATCTGTATTTTACATTGTTCATTTGGTTAGACGGTATTTGTATGTATATGTTTATTATGCTGGTGTTTACCTGATGTACATGAATATTGTTGAATTACATGTGATATTTGTTATATCCATGTTCTTTCCTATTACTACTGAGTTATATTCACCACCACAGACCCTGGATTTTTCTATCGCCTAGGTAACAGGTAGAAGTCTTTGTGATGGCTTGGAACATCGCTGGCTGACATCGTTTCATCTCAACTCTGAGAGTCTGAGATTTTGGGTTTATCATAAGTGTTTTGTGATGGATTTAGTTTTATATGATGATTTGTAGTGTTGGACATTGCTATTGTTGTACCTTTCTTTTCTGATTTTGTTATGGCGTTTGTTTAATTTGGTGTTAGTCATACCGATATGCATGGTGTGTGGTTTGTATTGTAGTTGTGTTAGTTCCACTGTATTTTGTTATGTTGTTATGTTTATATTTGTATATGTTATGGTTATTGTGGGTCCAAGGGCCTTGTATTAACAGGATATATTGCCACGTACAGGGGAGATATCGTCCATTTGCTTTTCGGCTCGGCATACTCTTTGGGTGTGACATATGCAGCATCTTCAATTAACATCTAGTTCAAGTCAACTTCCTTCTTCTCGATATGGTTCTCCTCCTGATCCCTGTAATAATGACAATGATGATGTATTTTTTTATGATGATGGTGGTGACGATGGTGATTACATTTGAATTTATTTATTGTACTTAAATATTACTTAACTTATCACATACTATATCTATGTATTGTAAGTTATATTTACGTTTGTTATTGATTTGGTATTTAAGTTTGACATGTGAATTAATTTATATTGTTATATATTTTTGTTGTAAAACAGGAAAAATAGTATAATTTATCATGATTTTTTTATTTTTCCATATTAGCAATGAAAATAAATTTCGTCGTAGATTTATAATAAAAAATTATTTTTTATCGCAGAATTGGCAATGAAAAAAAAAATAGTTGCAAAAAATAAAGCAACAGTCGACTGCCTCATGTGTCTAGTCGATTGGTATACTATTAGTCGAGTGGGCAATCGACTAAAAAAGATTCTCTAATCAGCTTATCCACCACCAATCGACTGATGTCCGCCATCAGTCGACTGATACATGCGAATTTGTGATGAATTTTTTTTTTCATTGTAGAAATTGCATCAAAAAACATTTTTGTCGCAGATTATCTATTATCAGTCGACTGTTTTACTGTATCACCTTACAAAACCTTATTTAGCCGACTGCCCAATCGACTGTTCACTCGACAGTCGATTGATCAAAATGATCAGTCGACTGTTGCACCTTACAAAACCTTTGATATCCGACTGATCAGTTGAACTGGTCAGACGCCAATCAACTGATGGTATTCATCAGTCGACTGACCTTAAATATTTTGCAACAAATTTTTTTCGTCGCAAATTTGGCAACGAAAAAATATTCGTTGCCAAATTTATTTTTATTCATGAAAATATATTTATTAGACTTTTGCGACGAACTGTGTTTTCGTCGCAGATTTGGCGACGAATATAACTATTCGTCGCTAAATTTGGTGACAACATTTATTTTTGTCGCTAAATTTGGTGACGAATAGTTAATTTCGTCGCTAAATTTATTTTCGTTGCAGAGTAATATGTATTAGGTTTGTACGATGAACTATTTTTTCATTGTAGATTTGACGACGAACTATTTTTTCGTCGCATATTTGACGACGAACTATGTTTCGTCGCCAAATTTGGCGACGAATAATTATTTTGGTCGTCAAATTTGATGACTAATTTTGCAACGAAAATTTTATTCATTGCAATTTTTGCGACGATTTTTTTTTTCGTTGTAAAATTTAGCGGCGAATTATTTACAACAGAAAAAAAATTCATTGTAAAATTATATATATATATATATAGAGAGAGAGAGAGAGAGAGAGAGAGAAATTTTCTCCTGCGCGACCAATTCCTACGCGCTCGTGCGCTCCACGCCGATCCCACGCCATTGTCGGCATCGCCGCCGCACCGTCCGATCATCGTCGGCCGTCAAATTGGGCGCGATCGACGCGCAACTCACCGGCAGTCCGGTGGGGATCGACTTCCAGTCGGTTAGCGCCGGAATCCGGCGCTAACGACCGAAAATTCATCGTGTCACGCGGCCGATAGTGGCGCACCCATTGTCGATCGAATTGAGATCGGAATCCGACGGCGGACGAACTGACAGGCAACGTCGGTCCGTCCGCTATACTTGGGCGGCCGTGAATCGGTCGCCGATCGATCGAATAACGGCCGAAATCGACCGCCAGAAACAAGCACCCGATTTCCACCGCCACACCGCCAGATTCCGGCCCGATCGTGGTCGCAATGGGCGCGCCACTGCCAGCCGCGTGACGCGATGAATTTTCGACCGTTAGCGTCAGATTCCGACGCTAACCGATCGGCTAAGCCCTCACCGACCACGGTGAGTCTGTCGATCGCTACCGATCCGCGATCCGATGCATTTGGATCGGATGGTGCGACGGACAATGGCGCAGGATCGACGTGGAGCGCACGAGCATATAGGAATTGATCACGTAGAGAAAATTTCTATATATATATATATATATATATATATATAGATATATATATATATATACACTTCTGTTTTTCAATATTAAGTGTTTAATTTTTCTAACTATATATTGGACATTATAAAAAAAAATTCATCAGTTTTCAAATTTAAAATATAACTGTAGCCGATCTAATAATTCAGCATTATAGATTTTTTTTTTATTTTACCGTAAGAAAATATCTCTTCATACATCACCGTAATACTGAGAGTCAAACCGTATACAGTACACTGACTGTCGTCGCACCGTAGGCCGGGCCGAATTGCCGGAAATTTTATTCCTGTTAGATATCATCGATTGAGCGCCACAGAATTCGATTCCCAACCCATTATTAAAATATGGAGACTACTCTCGATCGCCCAATCAATGTTCCTCAAAAAGTACCAGCCAATTACAATAGAGGATTACCATGGTCCCATAGAGGAACCGTCAATAAAGATACGCGGGTGCGTCGGACTTTTTGAGTTGTCGTATTACGTTGACCCTACCAAGTCGCTTTCTTATTCGCTTTCGCTTCCGCTTCCGCTTCCGCATCCTCCCGCTTCCTGTTGGAGATGGAGAAAGGGGAAAAGAGAAGACAAGGAGAGGAAGAAGAACCCTAATTCGCGATCCCTCCTGTCCCTTCGAATCGATCATTCGATTCGATTTTTGTCATCGAGGGAATTCGGAGTTGCAGATCGAGTTAGGAGATGGCTGAGGGGATGAAGCAGATGCTGGCGAAGCCGATCCAGCTGGCCGATCAGCTGAGCAAATGGGCCGGCGATGCTCCGGCCAACAAGCAGGAGTTCTTAGAGCTCAAGGGGCGTGCGGATAAACTCGCCGCTCTCCTCCGGCAGGCCGCCCGTACTGAGCTCTACGAGCGGCCTGCGCGCCGCATCATGGACGACACCGAGCAGGTTCTGGGCAAGGCCCTTGCTCTCGCCGCTAAGTCGCGCAAACGCGGCCTCGTCCACCGCCTCTTCACCATCATCCCATCCGCCGCCTTCTCCAAGATCGCCACCCAGATTGACAACTCGATCTCCGACGTTTCTTGGCTGCTCCGCGTCTCCGCCCCTCCTGCCGACGACGATGACGGCGGCGGCATGTTCTATGGCCTCTGCCCCATCGCCCAGAACGAACCCATCCTCACTCTCATCTGGAGCAACATCGCCACGCTTCATACGGGCCACATGGATGCTCGATCCGAGGCCGCTGCCTCCCTCGCCTCCCTCGCCCGCGACAACCACCACTTCGCCAAGCGCATCGTGGAGGAGGAGGGGATCCCGCCGCTGCTCCGACTCCTCAAGGAGGGCAAGACCACGGAGGGGCAGGAGAACGCCGCGTGTGCCCTCGGCCTCCTCGGCCGCGATCCCGAGAGCGTCGACCGCCTCGTCGCTGCTGGTGCCTCCTTAGCCTTCGCTAAGGTCCTCAAGGACGGGCCGATGAAGGTTCAGGCTGTCGTCGCCTGGGCCGTCGCCGAACTCGCTGCCAACAATCCCAAGTGCCAGGACGTGTTCGCCCAGAACAACATCGTCCGCCTCCTCGTCGGCCATCTCGCCTTCGAGACCGTCGAAGAGCACAGTAAGTACTCCGTGGCTTTCAAGCCCCCGTCCATCCACTCCGTCGTGCTCGCCAACAAAGTCGCTGCTACCTCCCCATCCCCATCCTCCCTCGTCGACGGCCCAGAGATGGCCCCCCTCCGGCATCCCGAAAGAGGCCAATCGAAGACCAATCAATTCCACACGGTCGTTCAATCTACCGTCGCCTCCGCCAAGCTCGGCAAAGATGCCCAAAGCCAGAGCAGCAGCAACCCATCATTCCCCTGGAAACCACAGCAGCATTCTTTGTCAGCCTCCGGCAACCGAGCCAGGGAAATGGAGGATCCAAGCACCAAGGCTTACATGAAGACCATGGCCGCCAAGGCCCTGTGGCAACTGACCAAGGGCAACGCCGACATCTGCAAGAGCATCACTGAATCCCGAGCCCTCCTCTGCTTCGCCGTGCTCCTCGAGAAAGGCACAGGAGATGTTCGATACAATTCTGCTATGGCGCTGATGGAAATAGCCCGCGTGGCCGAGCACAATGCCGATCTCCGACAGTCCGCTTTCAAGCCGAATTCGCCAGCGTCCAAGGCCGTGATCGAGCAGTTCCTCCAAATCGTGGAAAAGGGGGAGTTCAGCGACCTGCTCATTGCCAGTGTCACAGCTCTGGGTTGCTTGTCCCGGACATTCCGAGCGACGGAGACGAGGATCATAGGCCCCTTGGTTCGCCTGCTGGACGACAAGCCAATGCCGGTGATGAGAGAAGCGATGGTGGCACTGACCAAGTTCGCCTGCACCGAGAACTATCTACACGTCAGGCATTCCCAGGCCATAATTGACTCCGGCGGGGCGAGGCACCTCGTCCAGCTAGTCTACCTAGGCGAGCAGGTGCAGGTCGAAGCTTTGATTCTTCTCTGCTACATCGCTAAACATGTGCCCGACAGCGAGGAACTGGCGGACGCTGAGGTTCTCAACACGCTTTCTTGGGCATACAAGCAATCGCACTTGGTTCAGAGTGAGAGGGTCGACGAGCTGCTGCAGGAGGCCAAGACTAGGCTGGAGCTCTATCAAGCCAGGAAGCTCTGATGGCTGATGATGATGATGCTTTTTGTTATTGTTTCTGATTAAAATGGTGTCAATAGATCAGATTCCTTTTCTTTTTTAAATTTTCTTTTTTTTTTCTCTCTATTGTATTGCTACACATTTTAGAGGCCGAGCTTCCAGGTGTTTATGTGCTTTGATATTTAATCCTCTATGCTTAGTGTCGATGAAGTAGTAGCTTAGGATTTGCCGTCGTCGGTATGCTCCTTTCCTTTTGTCATCGTTATTTCGAGCTCTCTTTTTTTTTTTTTTTTTTTTATTAAAGTCAATGCATAAATCGTACACATAAATTTTTAATATATTTTTTTTAAATAGCTATGTATGTATTTTTTATTCAGTTTTATATGGTGTAGTGTAGCGTTTAAATTTCGTGTTAAAGATTGATAACTGATGTCCTTTGATGTAAAAAAACATATATATGATGACGCTCACTTCGAGCACTTCTCGAAACGAATATAAACCATATAAATCACGAGATTAATTTATAGTCATTCATTTTGAGAATTGATCTTTGCTCTATTAATGTAACTGATGTGGTATGCTCGTTGGAGTAATAATTTAATGTTCTCAAGTAAAAGATGATGCGTTCACTCCCGAAACTCATTATCGCCGTCGAGTTTCATAACTATATGAAAAGAGAAAAATTACGAGTGATATTTTTGTCCAATTAAGAACTAGCACAGTGGGAAGATAGATACTTTGAAAAACTTTGTAGCCCTTGGGAATTGACCTTTACTCCTTAGAACAATTCTACTGTTCGTACTAGTCACTTGATCTTCTCATGGGGATAATAATTTGATGTCCTACTGTAAAATATTGAAATCCACTAACCTAGTGGCTCCCATCGGCCTGTCCCATGATCATTGTGAGGGAGATAAATCACAGAAGCTCCAATAAGCTTTGATGTGGTGACAAAGATCAGAGCTTTATCTAAAATTTAAAGGGTCCGAAGCGAATTTTAGAAAGTATATTAGTGAATTATTTTTGGACTATTTATATATATTTTTTAGGTAAGACATTTAGCCTATTTAAAAAATGGGCCAGAGGCGATTGCCTCTTTGATCTTACATTAGGTATGACCCTGACAAAGATATGTGGAGGTCATCTGAATTCATGAATGAACTTTAGGTGTAACACCCCCCCTAGTCTTTCCACTCTCTATCAGGGGAGATGTCACTACTTTACTGTCTTATCCTTTCTAGTAAGTTCATGCAATATACTAATGCAATATGCTAACAACTAAAATAATCATAAGGACCTTTACATCACTTAAACAATATCAAACATGACATAAGAAACTAAAAATCTGATTTAGACATCTGCACTTAGGATCTTTTACTTCCACTGTTCCGTCGCCACACACACCCATCACTTTATCCGCCATGCCACTTTACTGAAGCTTTTCTTTACCTTTATCTGCAGTATAAGGAAATGCAAACTATAAGCAATAACGCTTAGTAAGTACTTTCTATGCTCACAAAAACATGCATTGTATGAAATCATGCAACTAGTTCTCTTACCCTTGATATATTGATACACATGCAAGCACAACTGGAAATTATAATTCTGAATACATATCTCTTGTATAAACCAAGCTCTTAAGTATTTTAAAACTTATAAACAAGTAGATCTCGAATCAAATGATTAACTTTGAAAACTTTTACTTATACTTATACCGATACTTCAAAATAATAATCATCCTGGATATGGGCCCTAAGATAAGATTAATGCGCGCATTCCTAATAGTAGGGGTGGCCAACCACCGAACCTACTAGGGTAATCAAATCGAGGGCTTCGTGGGTAAATCGATGCCCTGACATGCCTCACAAAAGTAAAATACTTCCTTTATACTTATATTCTTATACATACTGAAGGAAATGCTCTTAATCCCTTAAAGTACGAATGAGGAGCACCATAAAGATCATTATGCTCTTGACCCCCAAAACTGAAATGAGGAGCATACTGAAGATCGTTGTGCTCTTAATCCCCAATTCGAACGGGGAGCATTTTTGAATTTTCTTTATAAAGGAAATATTTTTATATCTTACTCTACATTATGCATATAATTGTAAGCTACAACTCATCTACAACATGCATGATCATAAATCATATTCTTATTATGGATCTAAACATGATGCTGAATTACCCATAACATAACGGTAAAATCACGTAACTGAAAACACCATGCATAACTGAAAATAACATGCACATAAAAACATATCAATGATATACGATAACTACTTATACTGCAGGTGAGTAATATTTACCTCCTACGCTTTTCACCAATTTATATTGTTAGATTTCGTAAAGAGAAAACCTCCTACGTGTTCCTTTGCTTTAGCGTGATACTCTATCAATTCCTTGTGAAGATTCCTCTTGAATTATCCCATGATAGAGAAATTATAGAGGTTTTTTTTTTTCTCTTTTCCTCTCTTGTTTTTCTCGACGGCCAAAGAAAAATGAGCGAGAGAGAGAGAGAGGGGTAGAGAGAGGGTGAGCGTCGGCTGGCTTTGGAGAGAGGAGGGAGAGAGAGAGGCGGCGTGAGGGAGGGAGAGAGAGAAACGGCATGAGAGAGAGAAACGTGAGATTTTATAGAGAAAAAGGAATAAAAATTTATATAAAAATTAAAATTTTTTTAATCTAATTACTTCTTTAAATAATTAGTCAAATTAATCAATCTCTTCTTTTTTTTCGTCAATAGATATATTTTATTATATTCTACTCATTGGTAATCTTATGACTTAGTGGTAGAGAATCTATTCCCCTAAATCGACGGTTCATGGTTCGAGCCTCGGCTAACGAACTATTTATTATTTTTTTTTTTTAAATTCGTATTCTTAATTATTTTTATTCTTTTTATTATTATTATTATTCTATTCTTATTTTTATTATTTTTATTTTTATTTTTATTTTTATTTTTCTCTAATAAAAATATAGAAGTTAAAATTTGGGATGTTACATTAGGCCAACTCTGAAAATGACCATTGACTTATCTGCAAGCTACGTCGTGGGTCTAGTTATTGTTGCTTATGATAATTCCCCTATTGAATGCATAAGCGTATTTCTAATGGTAGAAACCTTTCGAGGTCCTCACAATGTCACGTCATGTTCATAAAAATAAAAAATTTCATTCATTCCTTCTTCACCGTAAAAAAAAAATCACATAATAACTCTTTTACAAGTCTCACTCTTTCTTATAAAATATTCTTTTAATACAACATAAGATAATTAAATATATTATAATTAATAAATTATTTTTTGCTAACTCTAACATCCAAATAGGATTCTAAATTGATTATCTTATAATTTTTCTAGATATATTTTTGAAATTTTTAAATGAAGTCCTAAAATATTTGTATAGTTTCTTTACTTATATATATATATATATTAAAAAAAATTAGTCGTTAAACAACATTGATTTTACTCATTTTTAATTAATTTGATTAAACAAACAAAACTTAAATTTATAAAATTATTTTATTAGAACAAAATAAAGGAGCCACTTAATTAAAAAGCTTTCTTTTTTTTAATTATTTGCATCAGATATCAGATACGATTTTTCTTCTCTACTAATTCTGATGGTCAACCGACCCTATTCCACGAAGTTTTTTCATCGGTCAACGAGAGTAAATAAGAATGACCATAACCCAAGCATGTATAAACCCATGCAGCATCAGGAAGACCGACCACGTTGAGACGAAAAAATTGATTTCTATCACCATCCACACAGCGTGTGCTATCGTGATGAAATTGACTCCTGAAAATATAGAGAAGAATCTCGTGATTAACTAATACGTCGTTGCCATAGGACAATTAAAAAAAAAGCTCCCTCACAATGAAAGAGAGTGGTTATTACATGAAGAACTCTCTAATGATAGAAATCATTGGAGAGTTTGGTGTGATCAACACAATGTCAAGTATTAAAAGTAAAACTTCACTCATCTTTTCACTACCAAAAACTTCTCAATAATTTTATTTTTGTAAGTGTCTTATTTTTTTATTTATATTTTATATTATATATAAATAATATGACTGTTTTCAAAAATTATAATAATAAGCCATTGAATAACGATAAAAAAAATTAATCGTTCGACAATAACTTATTTTTTTTCCCAAAAACAAACAACGATTAAGGAGGGAGCGCTTTTTGTCATACTCTATTGCTCTTCATCTTATCTTATGGTCCTTCAAATACATCACATCATATCTCTTCAATTTATGGGCACAAGTCATTAGATCATCAACTAATCTTGGTCATGCCAAATGATCTTCCTGTGTATCATTTTGAATGTCCGTGTTGGACCACGTTCTTTATCGTATTTATCAACGTATTAAGGTCAATGATCATCTGTGATTTACTCCTTTTCATATTTATGGAGTCGAAATGAGAAGATTGTTAGGTTGACGGTTTCAATCTTCGTATAGAATTTGCACAAAATGTGTAACATTTTGAAATCTTAAATGACTTATATACATATATCAAATAAAATAATAATCCTAATTTAAATTATTTGTCTAATTCATTAAAACATTGATCATATTCTATCTCCAAGGGTGTGATTGCACCAATATTTCTTGTTTTAATTTCCTCTAGACATTCTTATTTAAGTCTTAATTGTAAGAAGAATCTTTATTCACTCCTAACATAATGGTCATCCAACACATGATCCCAACAATGTATAACGTGATACAATTGGCTTGCAATGTTTGAGGCATTGTGATGAACCATAAAATACCAAAATTATAATAATTAATCAACTATAAAAAAAAGCTCAATGTGCATTTGAAATTTATTTAGAAAATACAATTTCATGTTTCCTCAGGGTTACTATTTTCAAAAGTTAGAATTTAGAATGAAGACTTTATACTTGATTCACAATTGAAACTTTTGGCAAATTCTTTTAATTTATGCCTATTTTGAAACTTATGATGAATTTTCATTAAAAAAAAATGGCGATCAAACAGTACTCATGAAGTTTGGAATTGCTCAAAAAGTACTTTTATATTTACCAAATAGCGCACTTAATTTCCTTTTTACCCTTCAAAAATAACGCATTTAATTTCCGAACGTGGTGCTGGGAATTCAAATCCCAGTACCACGGTGGTGGTGCTGGAATTGCATCACCACTGTGATGTTGGAAATTTCAATTTCAGTACCATTGAAATTTTCAGCACTACAGTGGTTCTGGGATTTGAATTTCCAACACTATAGTGGTACTAGGATTTAAATTTCCAGTACCACAGTGGTAGTACTGGAATTGCACCATCACTGTGGTGCTGAGAATTCAAATCTCAGCAGTGGTGTTGAAATTGTAAATCCCAGTACCATAGTGGTGGTGCTAGGATTGCACCATCACTGTGGTGCTGGAAATTCAAATCCCAACACCATAGTGATGTTGGGATTTGAATTTTCAGCATCACGTTCGGAAATTAAGTGCGTTATTTCTGAAGGATAAAAAGGGAATTAAGTGCGCTATTTGATAAATATGAAAGTATAAAATGTTTTTTGAGCAATTCTAAATTTCAGGAGCGTTGTTCGATAAATTGTCGAAAAAAAATACTTGATTCACAATTGACTCTGATTCACTTAACTGTGGTGCTGGGAATTCAAATCCCAGCACCACAGTGATGTTGGGATTTGAATTTTCAGTACCACGTTCGAAAATTAAGTGCGTTATTTCTGAAGGATAAAAAGGGAATTAAGTGCGCTATTTGATAAATATGAAAATATAAAATGCTTTTTGAGCAATTCTAAATTTCAGGAGCGTTGTTTGATAAATTGTCAAAAAAAAATACTTGATTCACAATTGACTCTGATTCACTTACCGAACAAATTCAAGGCATAGATTATGCACAATCAAAAGTTGATCTCTAGAATACTTGTCTCGATTATGATTGTTCTTCTAAATAATTTACCATTGTATCGTATCCATAAGAGCAATTTTTAACTTGTTTTGATTGTATTTAAGTTGTGTATTACATTTATCTACTTGGAGAATTCGGAATACAACTTGAATTTTATGAATTTACATTATTTAGTGTAATGTTTTTATATACATCGACAAGGGGAGAAAAATAAAAGATTCAAATTAGAAATTTCATTCTCCTCTTATGGATAAATTTTAAAATTCCTAGAGACTCTAGGAGGAGCTTAAGTGTAGGATTAGCCTAATATAAGACTTTATTTTATTTTATGATTAATCTAACTTGAATATATTATCAAATATTAAAAAAAGATAAGATTGTTAATGCAATCAAGTCGATAATGATCTTAATCAATTATGAATTTTAATGCGTAGACAAAGAATTTAAGTTAGAGTTTCATATAATCTGTGTCTATAAAATCATGCAAAACTTGGTAGATATACATATGAAGATGACTTTTGACTTGCATCGCCAAGCAATGATGAATCAACTGACATAAATTCTTTTACTTGGTTCACAATTACGAGGCTACTAATCCAAGGTCCAACGATCCGAGATCATTATCGGTGGGCAATCCACTAAATATCTCTTCCTCGTTGGAGGTGAGAGACACACTTCTTTACAAAAGATGAAGAACGATAACAACCTTACTGTCCTCTAAATGTAAGTACAGAAAGAAACGATACAAGACTAAAATAGATATACCGACACTGAGATTATGAAAGTAGAGCTTGCAGCCAGAGTTGTAGCATTACAACACTGTAGTAGATCGTCGAACATGAGGTTTGAGAGCACAAGCACTTGAAAGAAGATCATCTAGGGCTTCTGGTCAAAGGTACTTTTATAAACATTTTCTAGGCGCTTGGATCCAACCCAGGCGACTCCAACTTCGTCCAAATATAGATTCGATGTGATCGCAATTTATCCTATTACAGTCGACTGGAGTCCAATCGATCATCTGGATTATTCTGGTTAATCGACACAAGCTAATTTTTTGCATCACAGAGTTAGCACAGTAATACAACATAGTACATAGAGTAGCAACGATAATCTTCGACTGTCTGATCTTGAATTTGACACTCCCCCATAACCCTTAGTCAGACCGAAACCTAAGGTTATCCTCGTACCAAGAACACACAAGATTCTTACCTTGCTTATCTTTATCAAACCTTGTTTAGACTTTATTGCTTAGCATCTAATCCTTTGATCACCATGACTTCTTTCTAATGTCCAGACCCTATTGACCCATCATGAATCCCTCATTTGGTGTCTTTGACCACCACGCCCAGACCCTGTTGACCCACCACGAATCTTTCACCTGTCGTCCTTGACCACCACAACTTCTTTTTGATGTCTAGATCCCGCTGACCCATCATGAATCCTTCACTTGATATCTTTGATCCCGCTAAGACTTTCTTCGTCTAGTTTGATTTTACAAATGTACTAGGATTTCCACTTTAACTGTATCCAAATATTTTGATCTTGTTTGGATCAACACTTAGTCAGTACTTTGACTAAACAAAGATATATTATTAAATATCAAAATCCTAGAGGTTGATTGCACAAACAATAGTAAGTCGAGCTTAGTGCATTCTAAGAAGGAAAACTTAGATAAGAGATAGCCTTGAGGTGAAGAAGTTGCAAGATAAACTCAATGAGCTGAGAGATTTGTACCTCAAAGAGAGTAGTCTTCAAATTAGGTAAAGACATGATAATTACGATGTCATAGTTGATGATCCATTCAATCGAAGATGATCTTTAGTAAATTGATGATTGAGTTAATTAAGTAGTCAATACAAGTGAATTATCCAACAAACAAAATATTTGTGTTCATTGTTGAGTTTCGTGTTAGTCAATTGATAAGGTATTTCAATCGCCTAATGGTAGTCGAGTTAATTAAACAGTAAACTCACGTCAGGTAGGCAACTAATAAAATATTTTTGTTTATAACAGAGTTGACTAGATAATCCATTTATATAAAATAACTTGTCATCTTTCATATGCTACTTTAAAAGATAAGAGAGGTCATCAAGGCATGACACAGTTGACAAGGCACCACCAGTGTAAAATCAAACACTCGTGGTTCGAATCTCAGCTATGATGAATTTATGAAATTTATCATCCAAATGGGGCACGCGCTAAAGGATACTAGACTGTCCACTATTCGTGTTTTTCGATTTACTTAGGTGGCTGATGGAAAAATTCCATAGGATTGAACCAACCACTCTCAAAATTAGTCGGACCTAAAGCTTGGATACATGATATCAACTAAAAATAATAAAACTTAATAGAGAGTCATTGATAAGACAAGACTTATCCGATGAACTAATGGCTACAATACACAATTGACTGATGGTTGATCCAATCAATTGATCAACACGACATAACAAAATAGCATATAAAGTTCACAAATAATTTTATCCATTTGATCTCTATTGTAATACTCCTCTTCTTAAAATTCATTATAATCATCTTATAAGTGTGAGAAAGGATAAAAAAAGTCTAAGAAGGAGAAAAATTAATGGATCAATCTCCTAAAAGATCATAAACTTTAAAGGTAAATTACATATACTGGTTTATTAGTATTGTTATATTCTAATAGTTTTATTTTTTGTTAGGCTAACCAATTACATTCGATCTTATTAAGTCATTAGCAAAAGCACAAACTAAGATGAAAAGAAAAATCTCTATTCATTCTTCTCCTTGCCTTTTATCATCCAATTGCGAGGGTTCCAACATATGTTTAAGAAACTTTTAGCAAACTTTTAGCCAAGTTGCAATATCCTGATTTGTAAACTTGAATTTTTCTCTCTCACACTCTCTTTTTTTATAATTCAAATATAATGCGCTAGTAGTCACCTTCATAGCTTTCACTCCTCTGTAAGCATGCTTCAATTGGGATTTGAACTGTGATATTTTAGAGCTTGAATTTTTCTCTTTTTTTTTAGCACAAGATATTCAAGCTTTTGACTCAACTGATCGTAAAAAAAAAATTGATTCGGTCTCACAAAATTTTTTCTTCGATCATCAAAAATAAATTTAGATAACACTCATGATTCGACAACGAAGCTCAACCCCACAATCGTGTTATCCCTATAGGACTATCCAACGTCGAAATTATACTCTATTTACGAAGACAAACTCTCCTATTTAGCATCCAACCCAAGTCCAACACCTGATCTAGGGCCACCAAACATAAATTGTTTTATATTCACCACCATCAGATATATCTCAACAGACGATTGAACTATATCTATTTGTATGATGTCTCTTCTGTCTTACCACTACATCATGCCGGGAGGACTTGAATTTTCCTCTTAGCTCTTTCAAATGGTTGTTGGTGATCAAGCATTTCACTTATTAGCTTTGAAACTCTATATCTCAATAAAAAAAACAAATAATAAAAATAAGGGTTGCTCGCTTATGTTACTTCCATGCTCTCCAAACTCATCCAATGTTATTATTCTAAACCAATAGATATGTTAAAAAAATCAAAACTGAATCAATTTAAATTAAATTTTCTTCTGAAATTTAAGATAATTTAAGATTTAATTTTCAAATAAATATTTATCTATTTTTAAGATCTAAGATTTACTTTCAAAATTTCTTAAAAATTTAAAACTATCTTTTTGTCATCTTAATTTCAGATAACTTAAATTAAATTTTAAAATTTTTCAATAAAAATTCAAAATAATTTCTCAATTCATTTAAGTAAAAATATTATCTTACACAGTTCATCCATGAGCACAACATCTTTGTTATTCACTGTCTGATCTTCTAAGATTAAAGGATTGAACTATAATACTCATTCGATCAGGTGATGAATAATAAAGATATTTATGAATATTCATGGATGAATTATGTAGAGGATCATTCTCTTCATTTAAGATACTCAAAATTGATTAAACCTTCTCGTTCCTACCACATATCATTCTGAAAGAAAAAAAAAAAAAAGATCAATAGAAGAATACAAAATAGGACCATCCCTAAACAGAATAGACAAACGCATGAGGGCATACCTGTTTTAAAGAAAGTTATATCCCAAGGACGAAGACCAAGAGAGCATCTGATGGAGAAGTCGCAAAAAAATATCATGCAATGAGAGTAAAGGATAGGTAAAGATTCAAGTCAAGTTTTATGAACAAATTCCGCTAAGCTGAAGCTTGTCATTATTGGGAAAATGGGTGTTTACTCGAATCATGACCACGACGATGATCGCGTTAGTGTGGACCTCATCTGCCTGTCTTCCTCGAGTGCTACGATTCCCAAAAGGGAGGGATCGTCGAGCATCATCTTTGCCACCAAATAACCTGCAATTGACCAAGTTTGGAATTTCCGAGCTTGCTTCCCTACGTACCTGCCGAGCTTTCCATCGTAGTATTCAGGCCAGCTATCCTTCGGCAACCTGGTTTCGGCAAGATCGATTACTCGTTTGGCGATGTGAGGTCGCCCAGTCTTTATGGATGCAGCAGTAAGAAGCCAAAGCAGGACTGTAACAGCAGAGAGAATATTTAAAGGTAATTTTGTTAAAGAACAAATCTAAGGAAATTATAAGTTTATATGAGCTTCTAATCCCACTCTAGAAGGATTTGTAATCCTATAAATCATCCTGACAATAAAGCCAAACATGGACTTTGCTCATTTCACAACAAGATCCATGGTATTGTATGCACAAGGCAACATAAAGAAGTGGTTTTGTAATCATATTCGAAGACAGGAAACAACATAGACAATGCCTATTTATTTTTTTAACAGGCCATACATTGATAATGCAACAGTAATGATACCCTTGAACAGTAATTGTGTTCCACTGACTTATGTAGCTCCACTCCATACCAGCAGATTCAACCTACATGGCTCCAATCCAACCCAATTCCCTACTCGACTCAGCACCACACCCCAATTCGCCTCCACAGCTCGGCATCCCAAGCGCCCCATGCAGCTCAGCTTTTTGAGTTCCTCATGTGATTTGGTCCCTTGAATGCTTCTTACAACTTGGTCTCCCAAAATGCCCCGCACAACTCCTTACCTGAGTCCTCGAAGCACTCCACTCGAGGTTGTTTCGGAGCTCTATACTAAATGTTCCCTTACAAACACCATACTCTACTCTCCCTTCCAGGCAACTCGAGCTCTCCAGAGTCCCTTATGTTGGGTCTAATCTCTCAAACTACAAATAGAGGACATAACTAGATAGGTCCTTGTAGGGCCCATAGATAGACATGGGCCTCATAGATATGGACATAATTGGATACGGTCCCTACAAGCATGAACCATAATTGGACAAGCTCCTTATAGGCCCAATCTATAACTAGTTAGAGCCCCTTCATAGTCCGTACTGTTGTAGCTTATGACCCATAAGGCTCAACAACCTTTAGGATATGGGTCATATAAGTATTAAAGTCCTTGATAATGTGGGGACCTGACCTTAATCTCTCTTTTTCTTCCACCATTATTGTTTCCCATGGTTTCATCAACTCTCAGTCTGAAAATAGTTTAAGTGTCAGAAGAGCTTTGTCGAACAACTATGCCCTCTACCGTGTGTTATTTTATACAAAATCATCTTAATCCCTGAAATAGACATCATTCAATTTGGAGGTGGATTTCCAACACATGATCTTGACACTGTCTATGAGGAAAAAAAATTAAATCGAGCAAGACGTTGAGGATGATAAGCATGTGAAGGAACAACTTGAAGGAGTTGGCGGCGTCAGCTTCTAGTTAACCCCCTAGAGACAGCGACTGGACCTATCACCTTGGACGGGCTATAACTAGACATGGATCACATAGGTATAGGCCATGATCCTTGTAAATACGAACCATAATCAAATATAGTCCTTGCACGTATGGACCATAACTAGGCATGTCCTTGCAAGCCTAGGTCATAACTGGTCCAGACCTCTTTATAGCTCATAATGTTGCAGTTCATGAACCCTAGGGTTCAACGAGCCTAAAGTTCAAGATATAGGTCATATTGTCCCCACGGGGACGGCGCGATGGTAAGGCATGGTGTTGCTTGTAGAATGGGCAGGGTTCGATTCCGGATGAGGGGTCTAAAATCCCTCCTGGCTTCAGATGAACCCCTCCCTGCCTTGCCACCGTGTCAAGGGACTTTGTCCCCCCCCCCGGTGATTTACCTCTCTCTCGCCAGTGTCCTGGGACGGATAGCAGGAGGCTGCTAGTTGGGTAGATTCCCAACTTATTGCAGAAGATAAAGGTCATATTGTCCCAACGTGAGGGTCAAGTGACTAACACAAACAGTAAAATTATTTCAATGGGCAAAGATCAATCTTCAGGTTGTAAAACTTTTCGAGATGTCTATTCTCCCGCCCAGAGTAGACCTTGGAGGAGAGCTACCGAAGCTCTCGCCTAGGCCCAAAAATTTTTAGCATTAAATACTCCAATTTTATGGCCTAATATTTAAACTGCACAATGAAAATAAGACTCAATTTTCAAATTTTGCCTAGGACCCTAGAATCTAATTTTCAAATCAGGACCGACTCTGCTCTTGTCGTGCTAGTTCTTGATTGGGCAAAATGCTCATCGTGATTTACCTTACAATAGTTGTGAGACCAATCGGTAAGGATCGCTAGGTGACGAATTTCACCTTTTGCCCCAAGATATTGGTCATATAGTCTCCACTAGAGGACCAAGTGGCTAACACAAGCAGTAGAATTGTCCCAAGAGCAAGGGTCAATCTCTAGAGGTTGCAAAGCTTTTCGAGATGCCTACCCTCCCGACGTGCTATTTTTTGGTTAGGCAAAAATATCCCTCGTGATTTATCTCCTTTCATCTAGTTGTGGGACCAACGATAAGAGGCGTTTAGGATAAGTGCATCACCTTTTGCCTCAAGATATTGGTCATATAGTCCCCACAAGATGACCAAATGGTTACAGACAGTAGAATTACCCCAAGAAGCAAGAGTCAATCCCTGGAGGCTGCAAAACTTTTCAGGGTGTCTACCCTCCTGCCGTGCTAGTTCTTGGTTGGCAAAAATGTCCCTTGTAATTTACCCCCCTTCATCTAACTATGGGACCACTGATGAGGGGCGCCTAGGGTGAGTGCATCACTTTTTGCCCCAAAGATATTAGTCATATACCTGCAAATGCCCCTGAGGCAATAGTGTAGTGGCATGATGCTCATATAGATTCTCAGGCATTTTCGATTCGATCCCTAATTGTGATGCATTTACAAGACTTTTCCTCTAAATGGAGTGAAAAATCTTAAAACGTTAGGATGCTAGGTCACCCGCTGCAAGTGCTTTCCGATTTACCTTGGCGATCGGTGGAAAACTTCAGTGGGACCGCGCTGATCGTCCCCAGGATTAGTCGAGCCGAAGGCCTGGTGCCAACTAAAAAAAAGAGATATTGTGATGGAGACACATCTAGCGGTTAGATCAATTCTTATCTTAGGACATGACCCTACTTTCTTCTGGGCTATAATAAAGACCAATTAAGGCCTTCAACGAGGATCTTGATACCCCTATGACCTCCTAACACGATTATACCACATTTTAATTCTCAGAAAGAAAGAAATACATCATTCAAAAGCTCTCACGGTTTGCTCATGGTCACCACCACGGTCGTATTCTATTTTATGGCTCGACGTGGGCCTTCCAGTGGAAACTACAGTCTACCCATGATCCCCATCACGATCGTAATCTCCACCATGATCAGACCATGGCCACAATCACGATCGTAGCGCACTATCGCCACTAATTAGAGGTTCATTATCTATTATTGTTTTTGTTTTGTTTTAAAAAAAAAAATCTTTAGTTTTAATTTTTTTTATTGTTTCCTTTGTTTGTTCGAAGTTTTCTATTTTTATTTGTTTTGAACTTTTCTATTTATTACGAAGTTTTCTCAATCCCTAATCTATTTAAACAGGCTAACGCTTTGGTAGGCATTCATATTTTGGATTAATAAAATTATTTCTTTTCATCTAAAACTAGAGACGGATCCTCTTTGTTTATGAATTTTCTCCTCCTTCGATTCTCTCTCCCCCTCTCTTTTCTAACAATGCATGTGGAAGGATCTCACTCTTTTTGCTACCCCGGCTGCATCATATTAGTCATATATAAGTATTAAAGTTGGCAGCGTATGTGGATCTGAATCTAATCTCTTCTATTATTATTTTCCATGGTTTCATTAGCTTTGCCTAAGAGTAGAGCATTGGAGAGATTTTATCAGACAACTTTGACGCCCTCTACTGATTGTATTCTATGCAAGATCATCTTCATCTCCAAAGGAGGCTCCTACTTCAGCATCCAATTTACATGTGAACTTCCTACGCATCAAGTAACAAAACAAACTAAAAATAATATTTGGCATGATATAAATTACTATAGCTAGAGAAAGACCAAGTGGTATTTATTTAAATGTTAGTCTAAAGCTATATATAAAGAACTATAGCCTACAAGAGCTTCTTTAGCGTCTTAAGTAACACTTTCACCAAACTTAAAATAAAGAGTACAAAATGATGATAAAAAAAAGACACAAATAGAAACCAAATACTAAAAAAATGATGAAGGGACAAGAAAAGGAAAACTGTGGAAAAGGAAACAAATGAAGAAAACCAACAAGCCATTAAAAATAAAAGTTTAGGTCTACATATATCATCAAGATTCATTTTTCCAACAAAGGGATAAACAATCACTTCCATAATCAAAATTATGAACTAGAAATACTTTCTAATGCTTTCAAGTTTCAAACAACTACAAATTGATCATAGATGTACCCAATCGGTCTCTTATTCAGAAACTCCAAAATACACCTTAAACATTTTTTGGACCTGCAGCTCAAATTGCAGAAACAACCAAATTAATGAGGATGAAACCGCAATCTTTCTTACAACCGAAAATTTATTATCATACTGAGCTAATATCTAGTAATTTTGATAACTAAATGAATTCAATGCTGTTCAATTTATACATGTGTTATGTGTTAGAAGTTTGATTGAACTTATCACATAGTTATGGCAGAAGAAGGACGCAAGAAAATCAATCAGACAACTGATGCCAACCTCACTTGGCTCAAGTAATCATTGCCCAAGAGGCAACTGGTGTGGAACTGAGTTGACTTATAAAGATCCATTGGCAAACTGGAGGTGGAGGCAATATCGGAAGTAGTAGGCTAATCGGTAACAAAATAGAATAGTAAAGGTTGACAATAAATGGAAGGTTGTATAAGGAGAACCAAGGAGAGCCCTTGTGAGTTGGCAAAATTGAGTAACCATTTTGCTTTTTTCTTGAGCTTCTTTGTTTTACTTATGGGCTAGATTTTTATTTATGTTACTTGTTTTTGCTTGTTCTTATTCTTCTTGTAAGAGACTTGGTATCCGAGAAAGAGAAAGTGTAGTGAGGACTTGAAAGTTACTCACCAAAAAATTATAGACTATGAAATAGGAACAAGATTCCAAAATATGTTACAACGATTTGTTAGTGTTTGTCTTTATGTTTATCATTACTACTGCATGAAATCTTGTTTGATTGCCCTTAAGCAAGTAGATAATTGTATTTGTAGGTCAAGTGTTATTCACCCTCATCTAGCCATTCGACACCATCCCTTGCTTAACAGATCTCACATTCAAGAAGATTAGAAATGATATCTTAATCTATGTAAGAAATTTTAACTACGAATTCATCCGTCACTTATCTTACTTACAAAGTTTAGCTCAAGGTAATTTTTCAGTTGAGCTATAACACCTAGTAAGTCAAGTAATTAAGGCTCTGTTTGTTCATTAACGGAAGGGGAAGGGAGGGAAAGGGAAGGGAATTTCTTACACCCCAAATTGAAATGTAAGAAAATCTTCCTTTTCATGGATAAAGAAGATTAAAACTTACCCTTCCTTCACTCCTTTCCAAACAAGGTTCAAATTTACCTTCCCCTTGTTTATCCTTCCCTCACCTCCTCCCAAACAAACCGTAAAGGACCGACATTTTATCGCAATTATTCTAAAAAAATGAGATGCCATATTATTATCTTGAAGCTTTCTTGTTTGTGTTGATTAATATGTTATTGTTGACTTTATTATATTGTTTCATGCTTTCTAATAGCTTGAACAAATAGAATATGAAATGGAAATTTTGTTGATTCCTTGACAGTATAACGAAAACAGAATCTAATAATTTAGGGATGTCCTCCTCAAGTTCACGGGTTACAATTGTAATCCCTTAATTACTTGATTCTGCACTAGCTTGTACTAGTGCATCAAATTAGTTAAACATACAAAACTATGATCAAATTAGCTTGATTTTGGTCGCAGAGAAATTGTTGATTTTATACTGTTATTCTTTATAACTTGGTAATAATCATTCAACAATAGCATATTGCATTGTGAAGCTATTGAAGAAGCAATCCTAAAATTTGTAAATAAGATCAAACATGAGTTTTGAAGTTTCACCTGGCCAAGAGCCACCATTATGATAGCTCCATCTAGTGTTTTTAGGATCACATCCTGTTATAATCCGCCATTCATGTGTCTCCAAAGCTGGATAGCAAACTTTTAGAGGCATTTCTCCCACCAATTCTTCCCACCGTGCTTCCAAAAGATCCATAATTGCATCGGACTGATCTGGAGTAGCTAAAGATGACAAAATTGCAATGCAGTTGCCTAAGCAAAACCAACGGAAGTCCATTCTTGAGGGACTGACGTTTCCAATAAAGTATCCACCAGGATTTGGCATGAAATCAAATACCCAATCTGGCAGAGAATCAGGCATGACGTTGAACTTGTTTACAGCAGTATGAGAATATTCTTCAGTCTTGTAGCGATATATGTCATTAAGCTGGCGAAAGTCAAGCCAAAAGTAAGTTCGAATGTGATAGCTCAAGGCTTGAAGACGTTTCGTTATCAGCTCCACCAACTCCTTGCCCTTGTCATCTTGTTTTAACAAAGCTAAGGCACACTTCAAAGCCATAAAGAATAGTGCTTGTATTTCAATAGGATAGCCATAGATTCCCTGCAGTGCATGTTGTCATTGGGCAGCAATAAGAAAAGAATCTCTCATTCTTTTAATTTTAAATTCATATTTAATCATTTCAATTCTCCATAAAATTACTTCAGACAACTAAATTAAATTTATGATGGCTACAAAGAAAGACATAAAGGAGGAAAGCTAAGTATTAGCTAACAACCGATAACATGCATGTCCTAGAGTTATCCTTCAATATGAAGGGATCCATAAAAATTTTCAGATCATAAAGAAGCCAAATGATTGGTCACTGAATCTTCATTTTCTGTTGTAACTCAATTAGACGAAACACAAGACATGATAAAGAAACTGGATGTTTGTAACATCCATTACAAACCAACTACTGGTCATCCCTGTTGTTCTCTTAGTGCTGCCATGCATTACACCTGCCAATGAAGTAGGCTTGACTTAGTATGCAAACGTAAAAAAATTTTAGTATCCAAGTTCATAGAAAGTGGTACAAGTGGAATGCTTGCAGGCTTACCAAGCCATACTTATTAGTCTACAATTCAACAAATTTAGATTATATCAACAGCTACCTGGATAAGATAACTCACTCATTCTTGATCAAGCATAGTTCACTAATTTAAACTTGCACAATTTCTTTATTACCATGGCTTTATAATGTGAGGCTTACTGATTATCAAAAGCTTTTTAAATGAAAAAACTAAGCCCAATGATCAAAATCTACTTTAGTGTCGATTGGTGCATGTAAAACTTCTCCTTTTGTCAGCTAGTCAATGCGCAAAATTACATGAGACAACTAATAAATAGTCAAATTCTTCCTCAAAAGTCAATGAAGCTCCTACAAGATCCACTAAGCTTCCGCGGAGGTCACAAGATGTTTCAAGATGTCATGATCCATGACTTTAAAGCTTCTATAAGGTACGAAGCTTCCACGAGGTTGTTGAAGCTACAGTGAAGCTTCCACAATGTGATGAAGCTATGGCAAAGCTTCCATGAGGTTAGCGGAGATACAATGAATATGCAAGGTCATAAAGCTACGATAAAGCTTTTACAAGGCCTAAAGTTAAACCAAATCTTCCATGAGGTCAGCAAAACTAAGGCACATCTTCTATGAGATTGACAAAGCTTCCGCAAGCCCTCAAAAGTTGCAAGGTTGCATTTGCCTATTGGAAAGGCGAAGCTTATATGAAGAGTGTCTCCTCTCCGTGCAAAAATTCCCCTTCTCCTCTCTTTCCACCTTCTCAACATAGCATAGCATGACATACACAATAGATCTCTAGCCAGGGACTAAAACTCTAACTCAAAACAAGAGTTCAAACATTGACTAATCCATTAACTAATAAGGTGTAATCACCAGCCCAAACGCCAAATTAAAAATAGCTGTAAACTTATAAAGGTTTTTCATTAGCCTGACTAAACTGGGGTGTTACAAATTATAGTGCCTAGCTATTGTATTATTCTAAAACCAATATAGCCAATGTATTAGTTTAGGGTCACTCGAAATATAACTAGTTTTCATGTAATAATGACCATCCAAATTTATTTCGTGTACTTTAAGAATTTTATTAGGAGGATGATAAGTCATTTAATATGCGTGACATTGACAAAAGATGACTAACTGTTACGACTTAAAGCTGAGAGTGCAAAGACAGAAGTTGATTGGCACTTCAACTTATATTACAAATAAATCTAAGCATAAAAAAATTGCATGATATTTCTATGTTTGGAGAAAATCCCTTTGTTGCTTTAAAGCAAACATAAATATACAAGGAAAGTTGAAGCACAGAGTCCTCTCATATTTAAGCTATTTTGTGATTTAGGACTAATGAATGTTGCTCTGTTTACAAGTGTTTGAGAAGTCTAAAATCAAGTAACAATAAAGAACTGAATAATGTTTCTTTCACAATAACAATTAAATATGCATTTATATTAGTTGCACTTTTTGAAAAAAAAAAATCCAAGGATAATTGTATTCCATGATATAGAACTGACCAGTATGTTACAAGTTAAATTTAGATGAAAATGAAACCACAATGTTTTGTTCAAATATTAAAGTATTTCTAAGTAATCCGTGTATGTTTGGTCTCTTGAGATTCCCGATGTTTACTAAATATTTAAAACTGGTAAAAATTTGAATAGGAATTGTCAGTAGGCTATCTCACACTATCACTCATTTTATGTTTAAACATGAATGTTTAACATCTGCTTCTTTGATTTAGATTGAATAAGCTACTTTATATCCAAAGCTTTCCCAAATTAGATGTACAAGAAAAACCAATTCCAAGTTCAAGTGCAAAGAAAATTAGTGAAAAACAAACTAGTACAAAAAATTGAAACGCACCATGCGACGGTCAATCATACAACATCCATCGGCACAGAGCAAAGTGGGGAATGTGTCAAACCCTTCTGAAAGACACAAGGTCAAAATAAGACGTATCCCCTTTTGACACTCAGGAGTGTCAGCCAAGGATGAGTCCCCTGTTGACCTTGTGTAAGCACGAAGCAATATTATCCACCAAAAGCCAGAATCAACAGGGGCAACTCTACCTATGGCACTTTCTCCAAAATCAGCAATTAAAGTTTCTGTGTTATGGCGAGGATCATGCAAAACCTTGAAACTTGCTGGCATAACTCCAGCTCCTAGTTGAAAACGATCAATCCTCTTTTCCCATGATTGAAGTCGAAGAGTTTTCATTAGAAAATTTTTAACAACTTCTGGTTCCCTATTCATCAAAAATGCCAAGGCACTAGGGAAAAAATCTCTCACAAACACCTGGAAATTTGCAGTAGTGAAATTAGAAGTATTCATGGAACCTATAATTCTAGCATGAAATGACCAAAACAAAGTAAAAAATAGCTTTTTTGTTTTGCTAACCCACATCTAGCGTTTAACTCCATCTCATACAAAAGTCGGATACCTCATCCCAAGAATTCACTTTTAATCAACTAACTTATTATAGTAAAATCTAAGACAATCATACAAGCTGTATGCACAATGAATATAACTATATCACAAATTGTGATCAGGACAATGGACTTGAAATGCCAACTGAAAAAGTGGCCTATGCATATCTAAATCGAAATTGAATTTACCGCATTAAGGTTTTGTTTGTTTTGTGAAACTGTTTTATTTTCAATATGCAATTTTCAGAAAATAAAATAAAATAATAAATAATTAAAAAGAAAAGGATAAAAACACTTATCACATCCTTCACCTGTAATAAATTCAAATGTGTGAAAAAAAGTTATTTCAAAATATTGACTTTATTTCTCTTTTCCATTTTTGAATTCTATTTTCTAAGAAATGAAGAAAAATTAAAAAAAAAAAAACAAACCAAAGAAGGCCCAAAATTGTAGCTTCATAAGTTCCATCTATTAGACATTTGAAAATATCCAGATAACAATCTAAAGACTGAAAAGCAACACACTATTGTGAACAAACAAAAATTAGTCAATCCACTGAAAAGTGCAGTCTGACATTTTAACTTTTATTGATCTATAAATGCAAACTTATTTGCAATGAAAACTTATAAAATTTTATTATGGAGATATAAAAAAATCTTCAAAATTACAACTGATATAAGAAACTGGAACCTGATTATAGTTAAGTGCTTCTTCTGAAGGATCCAATGCAGCAATTGTACCGAGAGGACGTTCTCGAAAGTAAATTAATGCCCGCCTAAGAGCTTCCCAAGCTTCAGCTTGAATTTGGGAACTGTTTGATGCCTTTGGAGAGCCCATTCTAGAAGGTGGAAGTGCACTCTCCAGATTCTCAGCTATCTTTGAATGGTCAAGGTTCTTTAAAGAATCTTGAAACGAAGAAAGATGAGGAGGTGCATGGGTCCTGAATAGATCATATAAGGCCTTAATTTCACAGGATTTATGGCGATCAACAGTGAGAGTCCTAGGTCTGATATCCATCCTCGAGAAATCATATTTTTCGATTTTGGCAGGAACTGATTCCACAGCTTCTGTATCACAAGTTTTAGTTGTATCTTCTGAATCCATGCTGACTGAAGGCATAACAGAGTTTGACGAAAATAAATTAATATTATTAAATAGAAACAAGTAAAATATATCAGATTTACATGCAGTAAAAATCAAGATTTTAAGCAGTAACCTATTTCTGTATTGTAAAATTACATACGATATACAGATGTAACATAAAGCCAACTTAATTAAGCTTTTTGATACCAACAAATAGCAGAAAGTGAAAAGTATGGATACTCTTACCAGAATAAACAAGCATCAAATCGAATTAGCAGTGAAAGAGTTGTGATTATGATTTATAGTCATAACAGTTAATTTCCTCCATTCATATCCACCTCAATTTTGAGCACAGTCAGGACTACAAATCAACAGATTCAACAGCGGCTTTGAAATTTGAAGAATTACATGAAGTTACAAAATATGAGTTTGCATAGAAGCCATGTAAACAAGTCCACATGACTATGACCAACTTGGATCAAAAGATTAAGCACAAACAGATTCTATCAACACAAAAAGGGAAATTATATTGCATGATAAGATTATTGCTTTACTTTTTAGGATCATTTGAATACAACCATGGCTACATGAGTCACACATGAATATTGCAGTAGCAACAACACCGTATCATTGTTCTGTAGCCATTTCTCAAATATTCTAGCACCAAAATCAGTGTTTTGCCTAATACATTCTCTGTTTTCTTCCAAAATGTAAGTATTACACATTAGAACCCTGTCAATCAACTCCTACATTCTCTATGGATGTACATCTTTGCATCACTAAGTTATATAACTGGCAAAAGAATAGAAACGAATATAAACTAAAGAAATTAGAAGTCAAGAGACCACGGATATCTTTACTTCCACTAGCCAACTGGAGATATATTATTCATGTATCAAATGTAAAAGCACTAAAATATTACAATTAAAATCTTAACTCAGGTACTATGAACAATAATCAGTTAATATGATTTAATAAAATGAATTTACAACGAAGGTGCCAGACAATTGTCACCTTTTTCCCATGTTTTTAAAATTAGATACCATAGGTACTATGACAAAACACTGTAATTAAATTTTTTACTACGAGATTCACCTATAGCTCAAGAAATTAACGTAGCATTTTCAGAAGTTAATCGAGTCGATACAAAATGTATTAAGTAGTTTCTAAAATTAGGAAAATCAAATTTAAGAAAATAAAGCCAGGACTGTGCCAGAGAAAATAAAAGATTAAATTCAAAGATAGTGAATATAATAGCAAAGCGAACTCGATAATCTTGCTATCCAATAAAACCAGGATGTTTTTCTCGCAATCGGGTAGAAGTATCAATAACGTAGATCTAACAATACTAGAGTGGATGATTAACGAAAGATCGTTCCGCATCTAGCTCAAACACCCATCATGTGACCAAAAACTACACTCGCTCCGCATTCCAATAATTTGAAGTTTGCGACAATGCTCTCGACTTCATGACGAACCACAACTTCCATCCAAACGCAAGCAATATAACCAGACCTACGAGAAACCAGGGCAGAATCCGCACATACGACCACGCAAATGGAACAGTGAAAGAAGAAATGAGAATGCAGGAAAGAAACCGAAAGATCGCAATGAAAGGAAGAAAAAAAAGATCGAGCGATGGGATCGCGTTACCAGTTCTGCGTAAAAGAGAGCGACGAAGTGGAAAAGTAGAGGAGAAGCGACTGCGAACTCCACCGCCTTCCAGCCAAACCCTAGCACGACAATGCGATCGAGGGAGAGGGGAAGTGAAAATGGGGCTAGTTTAGCGGTATATATAGCACCCTGCGCCAGCTTCGTGCGATTTGAACGGCATGCGAGAGAGAGAGAGAGAGAGAGAGAGGAACCGGAACCCGAGGCGGCAACCAACATTCGTGACGTCGTAAGTGGGTGAAAACCCGGGTTTTGACCGGCCATACCCCGCCGAATTAATTCGATCGAAAGCATTCCGAAATCCCCTGCCACCGTCTCACCTGCGTACAACCGAATGCAACTGAAACACGGGCGCAGCGTCCGACGGTTACATGCCAAGAGCCAGTGATGTACAAGTAACTGATCATTTATTTACTGAAAGAAATTTAAAAAATTTAAAAATAAAATAAAATAGTATCATTAATTAAAAAATAATATAAAATTATCATATTAATAGTCTCTATGCGACTGTCCCATATAGAATATATGATAAATCAAAAAATACTCATACAGACTGTCCACGTTGGATCCAAAAAATCTTTGTCTACGTACATGCTCGTAAGGATTTTTTAATTTTTATGGATGCAATAATTTATATTTTGAGGAGTATATGAAAGCAATCATTAATGAGAATATTATTTATAATTTTGAATTTGCTAAATTCAAAAGAAGTGAGTCTTATCATCTTTTTCACTGCTCTAAATTAAGTAAATAATATTTTATGGATATGGTGGTTTCAGAAATTTTTGATATGTAAAGATGTTCTAAAAAAATTTATGACATGTAAACAAATTTCTTGGATCCTTATGCATGGGCAAAAAAAAATTTTCTCCCAATTTTATTTTATTTAAATTTGTACGGTAAAAAATTTTAAATTTTTATTATTACATTATATTAGGTTTCCGCTGGACTATATAACATCTTAGTTTCGTTTTTATGTACGAATAGTCTTGATTTTTTAAATTTATCATTTCATTTGATTTTTTTTTTTTTTGATGAATTCATGAATACTTGAAAATTGAACTAGACTCCTTGCACAGTAACTCTGAGGGCAGTATCATAAATTTAAAAAATCATGGGATGAACATTCCTTTTTAAAAATTATCAAATGGATATCCTATGAGATGTTTTATTTCGAAAGTATTTCTGTTCGAATATTATTAAAGTCATTGATCAATAGCTAAGGCTATCCAGTGTTATTGTAACAATTACACATTGCATTCATGAGCGGAGTCACCCATGGGCTAGGGTGGCCTCCAGCCCCATCCAATTTTTGAAAAAGATTTTTTTTTTCAAATTTAATTATAAATTTTATTTTTTATATATATAATTTTAAAATAATAAATTTAAAAAAATTAATTTTAAAAATAAAATATCAAATTAGAATTATAAATTTTATAAATATCATTATATTTATAAATTAATAAATATATTTGATATCGATAAGGTCTCAGACTATATACTCGAATGATCAAATTAAGAAGTTGAATCATAAAAGAAACAAGACCCTAGAGGGGCTAGCTCGAGTGATCAAGGACTCAGAAAGTTAAGAGTTTGAGTGATCAAGTTAAGGAGTTGGATCGTAGGGGAGACGGAATCTCAAAAAGTCGAGGGTGCAAGATATTGGAAGTCTAGTAAGTCAAGAATTTAAAAGTCAAAATCTCAAATAGTCGAAAGCTCAGGAGGCGAGAGTACAATAGAGGTGGGATCATGAAGAGTTAGAAGTTGAGTTAGACATAATTTCATCCTTAATATCCCTTGAAGAATACTTGTCTATAAGGCAGGGCTACTATAAAGACATATGATAGTTGCGAACATGGAAACATATTTATGTTTGCGAAGCTGACCACGAGATGAGGGGATATATGCAGATGCGATTACATAATAAGGACGTGGAGTAGATGAGTTTAAGATAGTTAAAAAGGTGTGCAGTAATGACAAGGAGGTAGAGAGACTAAAAAAAGGAAAAAAGATAAATAGAAAAAGAAAAATATAATATTGCTAATTCAATCTATATTTTTTATTGTCAGAATATTGATGCCAGTATTATTTTGGATAGAATCTCAGTGTGACCAAGTGGAAATGTCATTGTTGGAGGATTCGATACAAGAGGACTAACAGCTGACAACATCAATATTAATTATAACTTGTTTAATTTTTTTGCCCTAAATTTATCTATAATATCATTTTTTTTCTTCTCCGTAGTAAATAAAGAATTCATTATTAAAGGTAACCTAAATTTTTCATTTTTTGTTCAATAAAACCTTTTTTATTATTGATAAAGAGATAATAAACACCGACCGCTTAAGAAATGATTGACGAAACATTAAGCAATAGTCACTCATGAGATGTATGTTGTCTCATCAAGCGATGAACAATCTAAATTGTTTATTTTTGATTCAATATAAAAAATTTAGTTGTTGATAAAGAAATAACGAAGATCAATCATTCAAAAAGTGATTGGTGAGATAACGAACGACGATCACTCATGTGAGGCGGATATTGTCTCACCAGATAATGAACAATTATTTTACATATAGTAGTTTTGTGAATGACTCTAGATAATTGTCAATCAATCCCATATAATTTTAAATTTTGACTACACCCATGGATAAAATAAATTGTGAGTAGATGTTACAATAGTTTTGAAATACGATATATTTTTAATATCAAATATTTGACGGAGCGTCCTTTAGATTAATTTTTTAAAGGATTTTTTTTTACTATTTACGCCCTTTTGTTTTTTGCTCAAATAAAAATAAAATTATAAATTTCTTTGCTTATTTGGAAAGAAAATAAGATAGAAAAAAGAATAATTTTTTATTTTATTTTCATTCCACTTAGATAGAACAAATTTTCTTTTACAACCGAGTGCAACTAAAACACCGATGCAGCATTCAACCGTTCGATCCCAATTACTTAGGCTGTGTTTGATACGCCGTAATTTATCTTATAATATAATTTGGATTATATTACAAGATAGATTACTTTATTTGTTATTATTTTAAAATTATAATATAATATAATCTGAATTACAAAAGACATTAAAGTTTTATAATCTGGATTACGAAGCAAAATCTATGTAATTTAGATTACAGTTTAGAATGTAATCCAACCCGATCTTCGCCGTCGCTCGGCCCGCAACCTCGCCACCGTGTCGTCGTCGGCCGACCGGCCATTGCCGGTCGACGCCGCCGTCGGTCGATCGCCCGCCGCCGTCACCGCCGGGTCAGTCACCACCGTCGGCCGATCGGCCATCGATCGGCGTCGTCTTATCATCCTTATAATGAACACCAAACAAAAGAATATAATTACCTTTGTAATCCAAGATTATATACAATTTTCGACGATTTACCAAACAACGCACGTGAAGTTTAGAATTGCCTAAACAACGCCCCATACTTTTATATTTATTAAATGATGCACTTAATTCCCTTTTAACCCCTCCCGTCAAACAGAACTTTTAATGTTGAGATTTTGCAGGCATCCGAGCCACAATTGGAAATCCCGAGCCATCCAAACGTCGCGTCCAAACGAGCTAACATTAGTGTCTTTCTCTCTTTAGCTTCTGAGAAAATTTTTCGGACTCAGGACACAAATCTTCCAAACTTCTTACACTCCATTTTTCATCCAGCGTGATTTCTCGAGCTTCCGAGTTTTAGGATTTTCGACAAAATGCTTCGAGGTAATCTCGTGCCGTCCTCTCATTTAACTAGATGTGTTACCCATTTTTTACTCGGTTTTAAGGTTTTCGTTGAAAGTCGTACATCTCATAAGCTTTCTATCTACCATTCATTATTGCAGAATGAGTCAAGAATTTAGTTCAACCTCTCCTTCATCGGCTAAGGTATGTCTCACATTCCTTGCTTTAGTCGAATATGAAGTACGCCATTTATTTTAAATGTTTTTTCGATTATGATTTTGGAATGATTTCAAATATTCAAATACAAATGGATGATTTTTTTAATATGTATCTGAATTAGATAAATAGATCTCTGAGGTTTTTTTCATAGGATTATTGCAAAGCATTGCGGATTCTCTAATTTGTTATATACAATTACAAAATGAAGGAATAAATCAGGTTTTTAAAATTTTGTATTTTTAAATTTTTAGGGAAAAAATGAGTGTGTGAAGAAACTCCAATGGACCAACATTTTAGGCCACTTTATTGAATTTTTTGGAGATCCAAGTGCTAAAGGAAAGCGACGTCCGTCTGTTTGTTTATGTCACGCCCCGAGAGCATACCGAGCCGAAAATCAAACGGACGACACCTCCCCTGTACGTGGCAACATTTCGGGTTAATACAAGGCCTGTAGGCCCACGATAACAACAATATATATATATCAAAACAACAACTACACAAAAATACAACGGAAACATACCACAACAATACAACAATCCCACACATGCATACTGGTATGACTAACACACCACAACAACACGAAACCTCGACAAAATCTGAATATACAACATATACATCACGAAAACTCCAAAATATAATGCACAACGGACGGAAGACCCAAAACAAAACACGGGAGACTCGGAGGTGAGATGAGATGATGTCAGCCGGCGGTGCTCCAAGCCGTCACGAAGTCTTCTACCTGTTACCTGGGCGACAGAAAAACCCAGGGTCCGTGGGGGGTGGTGAGTAAAACTCAGCAGGTAATAAAAAACATGTATATATATGTAATATCACATGTATTTCAACGACATACTCTAGAAGTACAACAGGTATATCAGCATAGTATATAAATACAAGTATATACCGCCTAACCAAATAAACAACATAAAAATAAATGCAAACATACCTGAAGTCTGCCACGCTACTCTGATCCAACCTGAACATATATCCAACATATATATATATATATATATATATATATATAACAGGAAGAGTAGACCAACTCAAAATATACTCTAGCTACAGGTCAAGGTATCTAATGGTCCGTCTAACACATACCAATATCCGACGCAATCGTATAACAAATGTAAGAGACATGCATGAATATGATGTACACCCAAATGCAGCAAGCATAGTATAATCAAATGCAACATCACAATAATCATATATATATAGACTGTATCCATATATATATTAATCTCAACCATCCATATATATATATATACATACATATATGTATCTATATATAGTAATATGCAAAGCGCCATAAGATACGGCAATGCAGCATGCACGGTCATATCGGCTCACCTACTGCTACCACGACCCAGTGGCCTAGGTGGTACGACATGACAATTGTCCCAACTCACACCAACCATCGCTATAGAGTGGCCGAGTGGGCGATATGATCAAGTAGCATATGAGCGTAAAGAGCTCGCTACACAGCGGGGTCCTGCTGCTGGCCACTCCACTAACACTACGATGGTGGTCGAGTACCACGCACCCAGACAAGCCCGCAACTCCAACTACCACCGTCTATAGTGGTAGAGTGCGGCCTGGATGCTCTGCCCTCACGATTACTCCTCGGGGAGTGCTGCGGAGGCAAGATAAAATGATATATGTATGCTGTCACACGTACAACCATCTACCATAGACTCTCTATTCAGCAAAGAGTCGTACCCAACTAATCAATATACTCTCTATCCTGTAGAGAGTCATACACAACAGATCGAAGGACTCTCTATCCTGTAGAGAGTCATACTCGACTGATCCTGACTCTCTCTCCAATAGAGAGTCGTACTCAACTGATCGACGCACTCTCTATCCAATAGAGAGTCGTGCTCGACTAATCATACCAAGCTAGGACTACCAGTCCGCAGCGACACACTAATCACCCTTCACTTAACCATTACACAACTCATGGTTGGTAATAGTATGCAACATACGGGTATTGGAAATAAATCCTACATTTAGAGCATTACTTACCCATAGTGTAAGATACGATGAAAAAAAAAATGAATGATATGGTTAGGAGTTAATTACATCTAACCTAGCTTAAGAAATTTTAATAGCTTAATTAACCTAGATTTAATTGAATCTAGAGTTAATGGCTTATTGGATTTCTACCCTACCCATTCTCAAACCGACCCGTTAACACACTTAACACCTCGCCGATCCTGCGTCGTCTAGCCTTAATCTCGCCGAAAATCCTTTACTCCGAGCGTTCCAATTCACGCGACTTCACCTCCTTCATCGCGACAGCCGTTTCCCCTTCGCGCACACCGCGAGTTGCTCATCACCGACTCTGCCGCCGACGCAGACTTTTCCCGAATGCCTTTTCTCCTCTCCGAAGCGACCAGAGGCGATCGTGTCTTCGTGCTCACGCTTGCCGTCGCCAAGCTCGCCGTGCCCTAACGCGTCGCCGTCGCGAGAGAAAGAGCGGCTGCCGCCGATGTCGATCCAGCCCGATCCTCGCCGGATTCAGTCGATCCCCGCTTTATCTTGGCCGATCTCTGCTCAAGCTCACTGCGCGACCGTCGAACCGTGCCCCATCGCCGTCCCTTCCCTCTCGCCGACCTCTGGTTTTCCCAACTCTGTCGATTCCCCCTCGCCGCGAGATCCATATGCTTCCGGCCTTCCCTGAACTGGATCTCACCGGTCGCCTAAATCTCTGCCGAATCACCCGTCGCCATCCCTTCACTCCCGCCAGCGATCGGTGCTCCATCGCCGGCGACCGAACCTTCTGCCATTTGTGATATCTACCGGAGCAGGCAGCGACTGGGTAGGAAGTCAGCGCCCTTGCTTCTCTGTCGCTTTCCACTGTTGTCGTCGGGGGTTCGGATTTCTCCGAATCGTGCGTCGACAATGCTTCAATTGGAGGATTCCACAGTTGTCGCCGGAGTAAGGTAAGGGAACGATTCTTGTTGGTTTTAGTTGATCTTGTATACCCCAACTTGTTTGCTCATGCGAACAGCACTCCCACGGTGTTACTGCGGGTGGGCATTCTGGCGAAAGGTGGAGTTTTTCCGGCAAACTGGGGAGGAGAACTGTCAAGGGGGGGAGGATCCAATCTCGGTAAGCTTGATCTAACCCTTGCTTTCCATCTATCAATTGTTGTGTGTGACTTTAGTTGTTTGTGTATCAACGTGATTTGAATTGGACGTTGGGTTCTTTCGATGGAGCATGTGGGATGATGTTGTTTGGGAGAATTGGCCGACTGTGGTAGAGTGGACAGAAGCTGGATTTGAATTTGGAACAATGACGTAGGTGAATAAGGTAAGTGTTGTGGATTGAGATATGGATTTGATTAGTTTGATTTACAACTAATTAACTGTCAATGGCAGGACTTTGATTTGTGATGGATTTTGTTGATGAAGATAAAGTGAGTAAGGATTCAACTTATCTATTTAATTGATATAGATTACTACTTCAAAGGTGGATCAAGACGTTGTAGAAGGTAAGTGTAGATTTAGATTGAATTACAGTTATGGTGTGATAATTATAACTGATGTTGTAGTTGAATCGATAGTTAGTAGTTAGTGAATAGAGTTGTTCCATTGGTAAGATTTGGGATTAGGATTGGGTTAGATTCCTTTTCCTACCGATCATTTATGTTAGTGCTTGCATTTAATTGTGAATGATGATATTTGCAGGACGTGGATACGAGGCAGATCCACGGACGTGAAGATATTATTTCACGGAGCTATTTAGCAGGTGGGTAATTTCCTACCTGGTCTGGGTAGATGTATTGCATTCAGATTTAGTCATTGATATGAGCATGTTAGGTGTTCATATTACCTTGACCCTGCTCTTATTATCGTATGCTTGAACTTATCGTTTGATGTATTTATGCTCAATTGTTGATATCACACATATACCCTATCATGATTTAGGAGTTATAGATGTGATGTAAATTGACCTAGTTGTTTAGCAGGGTGTAAATGTTAGTACGGAGGATGATCCAATTTATAAATTGGCAAGAAGGTCATCCATGGGTAGGTAATGCCCTAAATGTAGGATTTACTTCCAATATCTGTATGTTGCATACTGTTACCAACCATGAGTTGTGTAATGGTTAAGTGAAGGGTGATTAGTGTGTCGCTGCAGACCGGTGGTCCCAGCTTGGTATGATTAGTTGAGTATGACTCTCTATCGGATAGAGAGTGCGTCGATCAGTTGAGTACGACTCTCTATTGGAGAGAGAGTTATGATCAGTCGAGTACGACTCTCTATTGGAGAGAGAGTTATAATCAGTTGAGTATGGCTCTCTACAGGATAGAGAGCCCGTTGATCTGTTGAGTACAACTCTCTACAGGACAGAGAGTATTGATTAGATGGGTATGACTCTTTGTTGAACAGAGAGTATGTGGTAGATGGTTGTACGTGTGACAGCATACACATGTCATTTGCATGCATTCTGACGACATAGTCTCCCTTGGGGATTGAGAGAGTCGTCAGTCATCTTGCCTCCCAGAGCACTCCCCGAGGAGTGTGAGGGTAGAGCATCATCTGTTGTGCGCACTCTACCACTATAGGCGGTGGTAGTTGGAGTTGCGTCTCGTTGTCTGGGTGCGTGGTACTCGACCACTCATTGGTAGTGTTAGTCGGAGTGGCCAGCAGCAGGGACCCCCGTTGCGTAGCGAGCTCTTTACGCTCATATGCTACTTGATCATACTACCCAACTCGATCACTTGAGAGTGGTGGTGGCTGGAGTCGGGATAGTTGTCATGTCGTGCCACCTAGGCCACACTGGGGTCGTGGTAGCGAGTAGGGGTGAGCAGGCATGACCATGCATGTTGCATTGTCGTATCTTATGACACTTTGTATATTACCATATATAGATACATATATGTATGTATATATATGGATGGTTGAGATTAATATATATATGGATACAGTCTATATATATATGATTATTGTGATGTTGCATTTGTTTGTACTATGCTTGCTGCATTTGGGTGGACATCATATTCATGCATGTCTCTTGCATTTGTTATACGATTGTGTCGGATATTGGTATGTGTTGGACAGACCACTAGATACCTTGACCTGTAGTTAGAGTATATTTTGAGTTGATCTACTCTTCCTGTTATATATATATATATATGTTGGATATATATTCAGGAATTGGATCAGAGTAGCGTGGCAGACTTCAGGTATGTCTGCATTTTTATGTTGTTCATTCAGTTAGACGGTATGGGCTTGTATTTATATACTATGCTGATATACCTGTTGTACTTCTAGATTATGTTGTCGAAATACATGTGATATGACATATATACATGTTTTCTATTACCTGCTGAGTTTTACTCACCACCCCGGACCACAGGTTTTCGTCGCCCAGTAGCTGTAGAAGACTTCGTGACAGCTTGGAGCACCGCCGGCTGACGTCATCTCATCTCACGAGGCTCCCGTGTTTTGTTTTGGGCCTGCTGTCCGTTGTGCATTGTATTTTGGAGTTTTCGTGATGTATATGTTGTATATTCAGATTTTGTCGAGATTTCGTATTGTTGTGGTGTGTTAGTCATACCGGTATGCATGTGTGGGATTGTTGTATTGTTGTGGTTTGTTTCCGCTGTGTCTTGTGTAGTTTTTATTTTCATACATATATATTGTTGTTATTGTGGGCCTACGGGCCTTGTATTAACCCGAAATGTTGCCACGTACAGGGGAGGTGCCGTCCGTTTGATTTTCGGTTCGGCATGCTCTCGGGGCGTGACACATAGATGACCTTTTTCCAATTTATAAATTGGGTCATCCCTCGTACTAACATTTACACCCTACTAAACATCTAGGTCAATTTACATCACATCTATAACTCCTAAATCATGATAGGGTATATGTGATATCAACAATTGAGCATAAATATATCCAACGATAAGTTCAAGCATACGATAAAGAGAGCAGGGTCAAGGTAATATGAACACCTAACATGCTCATATCTATGACTAAATCTGAATGCAATACATCTACCCGGACCAGGTAGAAAATTACCCACCTGCTTTGTAGACACCAATCGTCTTCACGTTCATGAATATCTGCCTCGTATCATGTCCTGCACATATCACAACATTTATAGTTAAGTGCAAGCATACAACGAATGATCGATTCGAGTCCTACATTGACTTCGCATCTCGATCAACTAATTGAATAGTTTCTTCCATTATCTTTTAATCACCATACCAACTGTCAATTTAATCATAGCTAATCAAGCTAACTAAATAACATCTCAATCTACAGTTAACATATGTTCATAAGCATTAAGATTCAGACTCACCTGGTTATGCTTCAATCGCACAACCTCCTTGTCCACCTATTAGCACCCAATCTGAATCAATTAACCTCGTTCGTCCATACTAGTGAACTCGATCACATAACAAACTATACCTATACAATTCATTACATAACTATAACATAACCTACTTCATAAAAATACAAATCAATGCTTACCCAACATCGTTTCATTCGTCCACAACTTCTTCATATGCTTAAAAAAATCCGCTCTGAATCAACAACTGGATCTAGCAACATCCATCTCCAAATCTACAACCGAATTGGGAGCAAAACCTCCTAACTCTACTCATCACTTGAAGATTGAAGGATAACCTTGATTTCCTTCGATCTTGCTGTGGTATCATCAGCAGAAACATCGGCTAGGCAGCTCACCGCAACGCTGATCTGGAAAAACAATCTATCTGTCCGGTAGAGTGGCAGCCCAGATGTCGAGCGATGGTGTTGCAGCTGTGATGGGGCGGCAACACGCGCCTTGAGACGGAGGAAAGCGAAGAGAGGCGCGATTAGCGCCGAGGTAGATCGAGAGAGAACAACAAAGGTCATCCATGGTGGCCGGAGGCAACTCGGCTGGCAGTGAAGATCGGGAAGAAGAGATGTCGATCAGCCCGCTGCTCCGGTGAAGCTCGATGAAGAGGGGGAAGAAGCGACGGTGACAACAGTGACTCTAAATCGCGATGGCAGCGGCGTGGCATTGGCGTCCGACGACGGGTGGCTCGAGGAGGTGGCCATCAGTGGCGACCACGGCTCGGGCGGAGATCGGCTGGCTCGGGCGAAGATAGGGCAGAGATCAGGCGGAACGGCGACGATGGGGCGTAGGGCGTGGCGACGGCGGCAGATTGAGCTTGGGCTCGGGCGACGACGGTAGAGAGAAGGAAAGAGGCCTCTGGTTGCTTCAGAGATGAAGGGGAGACGATCGGCTGCATCGCGCGGTGAAGGAGAGGCACGGCGACGGGGCACAACGACTGCCTGGCCGGCGCCGATGCGCGAGGGAGAGGCAGTGATGGAGGCGCGGCGACGGGGCGCAGCGACTGCCTGGCCGGCGCCGGTGCGCGAGGGAGAGGCAGTGATGGAGGCGCGGCGACGGTGAGGAATCGTGAGAGAAAAGGATCGGACGGGGAAGAGAGCGGTGCGATGGGGAATTAAGGGGAAACAGAAAGAATATAAAGGGTTTAAATTAAGCCCATTAATTCCTTGCAGATAGTCTAAACAGGCTTTACAAAAGCCTATTCGCTTTATTCCCATAAAATGTCCATAAGACCTCCGTTTAACTCCAGAAAAATTTCTAAAAATTCCTGAAAAATTCCACAAGATATTTTATCAATTACCGAGGAATTTTTTTTTCTCCGGTATTTTACATTCTCCCCACTTATAAAAATTTGGTCCCCAAATTTCGTACTAACATGCAAAAATTTACTTCAAGCAAGTTTTCGAAAGGACCACATACCTTCCTCAAGTGACCAGATGAGACTATCGAGCTCGGAAAGTATCTTCCAGCTCCCACATAGCCTCCTCATCGGTATGATATTGTCATCCAACCTTTACGAGTCGGATGGTCTTCGTCCCACTACTGTCTCTCCTTACGACCCAGGCTTCACCCTGAAATCTTCTCGTAAGTCGCATTAGACTGAGGTAGAATTCGGAACCTCTTTCAGAACATAATCAACATGCGACACATATTTCCTCAGTATAACAACAGGACATACGTTGTGAGCACCTATAAGTGTCGGAGGTAAAGCCAACCGACAAGCTACACCTCCATAATCCACGACACAAGATCTGAATAGATCCTCCAACGTTTGAATGTCATGCTCAGACAGTCCATCAGTCCGCGGATGAAATGTTGCACTAAGCCGAAGCTCTGTGCCCATAGCCTGATGCAGACTCTGTCAAAAATCGCGAGGTAAATCGCGGGTCTCCATCCGATATGGTACTTAAGAGTACCCCACGCAATTTGATAATCTTTCGGTAATACAACTCTACCGAATGATCCAACAAGTACGACCCACGAATAGAAAGGAAATGAGCTGATTTGGTCAGTCGATCCACACTCACCCAAATCGCATCATGTCCTTTACGGGTCCTAGGCAATCCCGTAACGTAATCAATAGTGATATGCTCCCACTTCCATTCCGAAATCGGAATTTCCTAGAGCAATCCAGCGAGTTTCTGATGTTCAGTCTTTACCTACTAGCATACTAAACATCGAGCAGCAAAATCTGCTATAACTCTCTTTATACTAATCCACCAGTATAAACGTTTCCAATCTCAGTACCTCCAAGTACCACCAAGGTACATAGTGTTGGTGCAACAATGCTCCAAGCATTTATATGTTTTGATGTTTGGATAATCATCTAAGTTAGGCAATGCTTTGTGATCTAATTACGAACATGTTTAAGTGATAGGGAAATCCAAGGATGAAGACTTGGTAAAAGAGAAGTCCAAGTATGATTTTGGCAAGGAAAGTCCAAGGGACGGACTTGGCAGCATAAGACCAAGCTTGTAGTCTTGGCAACGTAAAGTCCAAGTGAACCTTGACAAAGGAAGACCAAGTATGATCTTGGCAAGGGAAGTCCAAGGGATGGACTTGGCAGCGTAAGACCAAGCTTGTAGTCTTGGCAGCGTAAAGTCCAAGTGAACCTTGGCAAAAGAAGTCCAAAGTAAAGTCTTGGCAGCATAAGTCCAAGCTTGTAGTCTTGGCAGCATAAAGTCCAAGCATTTGGCAACCCAAGATATGACGAAACCGAAGGAAGCTCTTGGAAGCAAAGCGCAAAGGATGAACAAGTCGCGGACTCGGAGGGATCCTGGAGGCGCAAGGCTTAATGAGGAGCTAGAAGGTTGAGTCTAGGTCTAGGGTGTAAAATCAAGTGTGAATTACTTATACTTGATGAGTATCGATCGGCCCGATATGATGTATCGATCGGTCAGTCTCGGCCGAGTCGAGGAGAAACCACGACCATCGATCGCTTGCTAGCGATGTGTGATCGATGATGTTGCAATCGATCGAGCCAATGATGTCGATCCGATCAATGCAAAAACAAGCCTGAGTGTAGTCGCGCTCGACTCGGCCTCGATCACTCGTGATCACTTGGCGTTGGAAATTGTGGCTCTGAATCTCCGCGGATATGTTGGTTCGAAGCGTTGGCTTGGCGGACGATCGTGATGGTAAGCATCGGTCGGTGATCAGCCAATGGAAAAAATAGCCCCTCTTCTATAAGAAGGGGCCTTGGGGAGCTTGGTGAAGTTAGTGCTCTCATTCCTAGCTACACCCTCGTGCTCACCAAGCTTTCCCAAGTGCTTTAGTGATTCTAAACTTCCTCTTCTCTAGATTTTAATCTTCCATCATTGTAAAGAAGAGGAGAGCATTGTAAGACAAGATTTCTCCACCTTGGTTCATCCAAAGGAGGTTTTAGTGAAGATTGGCTAGGGCTAATCCACCTTACGGATTGCCGTGGAGTAGGAGCGTCATCTCCGAACCACGTACATTGGGTGTTAGCATTGCTTTCATTGTTTTCTTATTCGTATTCTTATTTTGTATTTGTATTGCTTCCGCTAACGTATTTGTAGAAACGAAGAAAGGCTAATCACCCCCCCCCCTCTAGCCATTACAAAGATCCCAACAAGTGGTATCAGAGCCCGGATAGCTTGGAAGATTTCACCATCAACCAAGGCATCAATGGCTCTTCAAGAGGGATATAGCACCGCCAAGCCACCTCTCTTCGATGGGAGTCATTTTGCGTATTGGAAAGGTAGGATGAAATATTATCTTATGAGTAATATTGAAATTTGGCATAGCATTGTAGATGGCTTCGAGGAACCGGTGGATGAACATGGAAACCCTATTCCGAGCAAGGATTGGACAAGGGAAATGAACCGGAAGTTCGAATCAAATGCCAAGGCGGTACTCACCATCCAATGCGGCATTACAATGGAGCAACTCAACAAGGTGGGGCCTTTCGAATCCGCCAAGGAGTTATGGGAAAAGCTCATTGAGCTAAATGAAGGATCCAAGGAGTCAAAGAGGGCCAAGAAGGACTTACTAATTGGACAACTTCAAGCCTTCCAAATGAAGATGCATGAAACCGTAAGTCAAATGCATGGAAGGTTCAAGGAGATTGTGAATGGACTCCATATCATGGGTGAGTGAGTTGACAACTAGGATTTGGTAAGATACATACTTCAAGCATTTCCTAGAAATTCTCTATGGACTTCTATAGTTGATGCTATTAAAGTAACTAGGGATCTTTCTCAAATTAAAATTGATGAATTATTTTGTGAGTTTGAATTGCATGAGCAAACTAACATGTCTTCTAAGGAAAAGGGTTTAGCTCTATTTGTTGAGAAGAAGGAAAAGAAGAAGAAAGAAAGAAAAGAAGTGTCATCATCATCCGAGTCGGAGAGTGATTCAAGTAGTGATGGAGACTCTTCTAGTGAGATGACCAACTTTGTCAAGAAACTCTATAGAAAATCAAAAGAGTTCAAGAATAGAGAAGCAAGGAAGGGGTCTCATTCTTCAAGAGGTAAAATCAGTGGTAATTCAAATTTTAATAATAATGTGATTTGCCATGCTTGCAATAAGAAGGGGCACATAAAGCCAAATTGCCCGGAGCTAAAGAAGGAGGAAAAAGAAAAGAAAAAGAAGGGCAAGAAGGAGAAGAAGAAGAAGGAGGCCTTGGTGGCTCAAACCACATGGGACACACCAAGTGTTGAAGATTCCTCCGATGATGATGAGCTTTGTCACATCACACGCCATGTAGCACTCATGGCCCAAGAAGATGACTCTGGTACATCAAGCCAAGGAGAAGAGTCTTCAAGTGATGAATCGTCATCTAGTGACGATGAGGTAATGAACTCTCCTAGAGTTAAGCTTCTTTATAAATCAATTACTTATCTTAAAGAGGCTCTAGATAAGTCTAAATCTAAGGTTAGAAGCATGAAGGTAGAACTAAAGGCCATTAGGAATGAAAAACCTTCACATGTTGATTCTTGCTTACTTAAGGAAGAGAATGATAAACTTAAGGATGAGGTTAGTGAATTAAAGGCATGCTTAGAGAAATTTACAAATGGCTCAAAATATCTTGACATGATCCTTAGCCGACAAAGAGCCGTTTACAACAAGGCCGGTTTAGGATATAAGTCAAAGGAAAAAGAAGTTGCTTATATTTTATTGATTAATAGGAAAGCAACCATTAAGGGTAAGGTCAAGAAAGCATGGGTACCTAAGAAGTTTTTACTTAATGTTACCGGTCCAAATGTTTGGGTACCAAAAGCTTGTGTTTTTCATGTGATTTAGGTAGGAGAGCAAGGTATGTGGATTGTGGATAGCGGTTGCTCAACACATATGACCGGGGATGTGAGCAAATTCTCCACAATTAAGTATGTGAAGAAGGGAGCGGTATCTTTTGGAAATAGTGGAAAACTCAAGATATTAGGTAGAGGTACAATTGAGGTATCCCCCAAAATTGTCATTCACAAAGTTTTACTAGTTGAAAATATGAAATTTAATTTATTAAGTGTTAGTCAACTTTGTGATGCAAGCTACCATGTTTCTTTTGAATCCTCTAAATGCATGATTAGACACAAGGAATTAAATGATTGTATGTTAGTTAGATATAGGAAATCAAACATTTATTATGTTGATCTTTCATATGCCTCTAACATTTCTACTAAGTGTCTTGTTGCAAAAGAAGAAGAAAGTTGGCTATAACATAGGAGATTGGGGCACATCAACATGAAAAACATAGCCAAGGTAGCCAAGTTGGAGTTGGTCAAAGGGCTACCAAAGATCAAGTATGTCAAGAACAAAATGTGTGATGCATGCCAAGAAGGAAAACAAACAAAAGTATCACACAAAGGTAAAATCTTAACTAATATTTCCTTACCATTAGAACTATTGCATCTTGATTTATTTGATTGTCATAGTACTCCTTCTTTAAATGGTAACAAATATTGTTTAGTCATAGTAGATGATTTTTCTAGGTATACTTGGGTTTATTTTATGAAACATAAGGATGATATCTTAGAAATAATCATAGGATTTAGTAAAAGGGTTGTAAATAAAAAGAGTCTCAAAATCAACCGGATCCGTAGTGATCATGGTGGTAAATTTGAAAATTCTAAATTTTCACAATTTTGTTTAGAGCAAGGGTACAAGCACGAGTTCTCTTGTCCTAGAACACCCTAACAAAATGGGGTGGTGGAAAGGAAAAATCGTGCCCTACAAGAGGCGGCTAGGACTATGCTTAATGCATATTCTCTACCTAGCTACTTGTGGGCGGAAGCGGTTAATACCGCTTGCTATATCCAAAATAGGGTTCAAATCCATAGGTTTTTTGGAAAGACACCATTTGAATTATGGAATGGGACTATTCCCACAATTCATTATTTCAAAGTCTTTGGATGTAAAGTTTATATTCTAAACACCAAAGATAACTTAGGAAAATTTGAATCCAAGGCGGATGAGGGAATCCTAGTTGGATACTCATCCATAAGTAGAGGGTATAGAGTCTACAATAAGAGAACCCAAGGGATTGAGGAGTCCTCCAATGTTCAATTTGATGAAACCACTAGTACCTACCCTAGAAAGTCCTCCATTGATAAGGATATTAATGACAATAATCAAGACGTTACCCAAAAACTTCAAAATTTGACCATAAGGGGTAATGATCAAGGGGGAGGAAGAGGAGATTCCGATGATGAAAGAAGGGTGGAAGATAACAATGATCAATTTGAAACCCCTTCTAGAACCCTAAGAATTCATCAAGATCATCCACTTGACCAAGTAGTAGGAGATATATCTCAAGGAGTAAGAACTAGGTCATTTCATAGACCTCCTACTAGTCAAGTTGCACTTATTTCACAAATTGAGCCCAAATCGATCAATGATGCATTACATGATCCGGATTGGATCTTGGCAATGCAAGATGAATTGACTCAATTTGAGAGGAGTCAAGTATGGGAGTTAATACCTAGACCCAATGATAGCACCATAATTACTACAAGATGGGTCTTTAGGAATAAGCTAGATGACCAAGGAAATATCACTAGAAATAAGGCTAGGTTGGTTGCTAGGGGATTCAATCAAGTTGAGGGGCTTGACTATGATGAGACTTATGCCTCGGTTGCTAGATTAGAATCTATTAGAATTCTCTTAGGATATGCTTCCTATATGGGATTTAAACTTTACCAAATGGATGTTAAATCGGCATTCTTAAATGATTATATTAAGGAGGAAGTATATGTAGAGCAACCATCCGGGTTTGAGAACATAGATTATCCAAACCACGTATATAAGCTTAGGAAAACATTATATGGGTTAAAACAAGGTCCCCGGGCATGATATGAAAGATTGTCATCTTTCTTAATTTCTAAGGATTTTAGGAGAGGCCAAGTAGATCAAACCTTGTTTATAAAGTCAACATTAAAGGACATTTTTATTGTCCAAATATATGTTGATGACATTATTTTTGGGTCAACAAATGATGATCTTCTTCAAGACTTTATAAAAAACATGGAGAATGAATTTGAAATGAGTTTAGTTGGAGAGATTAACTTTTTCCTAGGGTTACAAGTCAAACAAACCAATGAAGGTATTCATATTTATCAAACCAAATATGCAAATGAAATGATCAAAAATTTTGGTTTGGAAAATGCCAAAATTGTAACCACTCCTATGACCACTAGCACTAGAATAGATAGTGATCATGATGGTAAATCAATTGATCTTAAACTCTATAGGAATATGATTGGTAGCCTACTATATCTAACCGCTAGTAGACCCGATATCTTATTTGCGGTAGGTATGTGTGCAAGATACCAATCTTGTGCCAAAGAATCACATTTAGTAGCCGTTAAGAGAATTTTAAGATATATTAAAGGCACCCTAAATGTAGGACTTTGGTATCCTAGGACTAGGTCCTTTGAGTTGCTTGGTTATACGATTTACGATTATCAGGTTGCAAATTGGATAGGAAGAGTGCTAGTGGTGGATGCCAATTTCTTGGGTCTTCCCTAGTTAGTTGGAGTAGTAGGAAGCAACATTGTGTTGCTTTATCAACCACCGAAGCCGAATATGTGGCTATGGGTGGTTGTGTAGCTCAATTACTTTGGATGAGACATACTCTTGTGGATTATGAGCTACACTACTCTAACATTAAAGTTTATTGTGACAATGTGAGTACCATCAACTTGACCAAAAATCTGGTACATCACTCTAGGACCAAGCACATTGAAGTGAAACATCACTTCATAAGAGATCATGTGGCAAGAGGGGACATTGAACTTAATTATGTAGAATCTAAGTCTAACCTTGCCGATATATTCACCAAAGCTCTTCCCGAAACCGAATTTTCATCATTAAGGAGAGAGCTTGGTATGTGCTTTGTAGAGTAAAAGTCTAGGTTTGCATGATCCCATATTCATATGTTAGTCTTATACCTTGATACATCTCACAAAAAGCCTTAAGAAACCTTGATTTTTGTATTGAGACACTTAGAAACATGTGAGATGATAGGGAAGGTGTACTTGGCTCATCATGCTTGTTATGATGCATTACTATGAGCCAATGATACACCTAGAGACATAAATACTTAATGGACCAATCATTGGGAAGGCTTGTATTCAAGTAACGAATACATAGCTCTAAGAACATGGTTGGAAATTCCAAATCATATATATATTAAACTATGTTCATCATATTTTGAAAAACAGTTTTCAAGTGGAACACAAAAGTGATACAAAGTTTGCAATATCCTTAGACCTTTTGTTAGCTTCCAAATTTGTATCAATCTTGAAATCTGGAAAACATATATTTTTCAAACTATTTTTCCTTAATAAATTATGATATCAGAAATGTGTACACAAAATTTCATGATTTTTCGAGGTTTCTAGAATTTCTAACGCATTTCTGAAGTTGGGCTGAAAAGGCTGAAATTTCGATTTCAGGCGTAGCAGTCGACTGGTTCAGAAACCAGTCGACTGATACACTGTGTTTTCTGATAATTAGCTCCATTTTCTGATATTTAGTGTATCCTTGATGTCCTAAAACTATAGCATGATAATATTGAGTATAAACAAGTTTTAGGACTGTTTAATGCAATGTTTTAGGGGGAGTTTCATAAATTATATCTTTTTCATCCCCAAACTTCCATTGTTGGTGCAAAGTTAGGACTTAATTTTTGAATTTTTTTGTTATGCTTTGCTTCAAATATTATTTACACATCATGAGGCATATCTTGGATTAAGGGGGAGCTTAATATCAATCTTATACCTTAGTCCAAGATACAACAACTTTAATTCTTTCATTTATGAATCCTTCTCTTTTTGATGTATGTCAAAGGGGGAGAAGGAATGTTTAAGTTAGAATTGAAAATATGATTATGTGTGTATCTTTAAAAGACCTAACTTAAATGATTGCCAAACATTAAAAAGGGGGAGATTGTTGGTGCAACAATGCTCCAAGCATTTATATGTTTTGATGTTTGGATAATCATCTAAGTTAGGCAATGCTTTGTGATCTAATTGTGAACATGTTTAAGTGACAGGGAAATTCAAGGATGAAGACTTGGTAAAAGAGAAGTCCGAGTATGATTTTGGCAAGGAAAGTCCAAGGGACGGACTTGGCAGCATAAGACCAAGCTTGTAGTCTTGGCAGCGTAAAGTCCAAGTGAACCTTGACAAAGGAAGACCAAGTATGATCTTGGCAAGGGAAGTCCAAGGGATGGACTTATGCGTAAGCTTGTAGTCTTGGCAGCGTAAAGTCCAAGTGAACCTTGGCAAAAGAAGTCCAAAGTAAAGTCTTGGCAGCATAAGTCCAAGCTTGTAGTCTTGGCAGCATAAAGTCCAAGCATTTGGCAACCCAAGACATGACGAAACCGAAGGAAGCTCTTGGAAGCAAAGCGCAAAGGATGAACAAGTCGCAGACTCGGAGGATCTGGGCGCAAGGCTTAATGAGGAGCTAGAAGGTTGAGTCTAGGTCTAGGGTGTAAAATCAGTGTGAATTACTCATACTTGATGAGTATCGATCGATGATCGATGTATCGATCGGCCCGGTCAGTGCTCGATCGAGTCGTGAAGAAAAACCACGACCATCGACCGACTGCTTTGGCAGTGGCAGTCGACTAATGTTGCAATCAGTCGACTGCCAACATTGTCAGTCGACTGATCAACGCAAAAACAAGCACAGAGTGTAGTCGCACTCGACTGCGGCCTACGATCACTCGACTGATCACTTGGTCGTTGGAAATTGCGGCTACGAATCTCCGCAGATCTGTTAGTTCAGAAGCCGTTGGCTTCGGCGGCAGTCGACTGATGGTAAGCATCAGTCGACTGATCGAAGGCCAACGGGAAAAATAACCCCTCTTCTATAAGAAGGGGCCTTGGGGAGCTTGGTGAAGTTAGTGCTCTCATTCCTAGCTACACCCTCGTGCTCACCAAGCTTTCCCAAGTGCTTTAGTGATTCTAAATCTCCTCTTCTCTAGATTTTAATCTTCCATCATTGTAAAGAAGAGGAGAGCATTGTAAGACAAGGTTTCTCCACCTTGGTTCATCCAAAGGAGGTTTTAGTGAAGATTGGCTATGGCTAATCCACCTTACGGATTGCCGTGGAGTAGGAGCGTCATCTCCGAACCACGTACATCGGGTGTTAGCATTGCTTTCATTGTTTTCTTATTCGTATTCTTATTTGTATTTGTATTGCTTCCGCTAACGTATTTGTAGAAACGAAGAAAGGCTAATCACCCCCCCTCTAGCCATTACAAAGATCCCAACACATAGCCCATCTCGGATGATGTGCTTCCTATAGCAACTTCGGAACCCACTATCCTTATCAGAGACGGGGAATTATTTTCTCAAAAGAGAAATCCATCAACCCTTCAAAATCCACTCTACCACACACTACGTAAGTGCATGGAAGACTATAGCAATCAATCTCCCTTGTTGTAATTTTTTTTTTTTGCAACTATTCGCACTCCAGCCACTCCATTGTAGCTACCCAGTAGCTTGTTAAATTCCATGAGCACTTCCGCTCTATACAACTACAAATCCAGATAATAACTACTAAAGTCACGTTATGTATATGACAAACTATCTCGTAGTTTCTTAATTGACGTAGGCATAGGATATGCCTCATTCACTGCATCGGAATCGTTCCGATCCCTGAAATGACGCATCTGCGTACATTATCCTTTTATCCACTCCGGAAGGATTAACTAGTACTCGTGTAAAAGTTAACCGCCATCTAGATCTTGTAAACTGGTTTCACTAGCTTCCGACTAAATGATTTACAACATCACCTAAGTCAAACAAGTCCATGGTATAGTAATGCTAAGACATTCTATCCACATCTACAGTACTAACCAAACCATACAAGGCAAACCACCATCTATGGTGGTCGAGTGCGCAACTCCAACTATCACTATCAACAGTGGCTAGGTTACGCAACTCCAACAACTACAAAAAGGATCCAATCGTGTTCAAAATACACGATTCTCAAATCCAGGGAAGACTAAATCGTTAATTAGTCAAACATCTTAATCAAAACTCATAAAATTCATACTAAGTATGAAATTGTCGTCTCTACACATCTGCATCCTCTTTACTCTAGGCTGATGATATATCAATCATCATAACGACAATGATAATTGTATGACACCATGTCACTACAATATCAACACTCCAGTCGTAAATCAACCCTAGAGTATACGCAGGTGTCCTTAGCTGATCTAAATAGATCATTTATCCATAACGAAGGATATTCATCACAATAACTACTGTATTCCATCATCGATAATTGATGTATACTTTCAAAGATTCATCCCTCTTTCAATAAAGAGTTCTGGATCCTTCTCAAGGAGGAATACTGGGATAGATAAATATCCCCTCCAACATCTCCTATAATCGCAACTCACATTCTTCCAATTTCTATAGTGTTTAACAACACTGATACCAGTTAAATTATCACCCGGTATAGGATCTTCGATACCGGAACTATTTCCGCAATCATTTCGATCGCCTACTCCACTTGCCTAAGAAATGGCAAGGCTAGGAGTTCATCCAAAACTACATCCGAATGCTCTCGGATTATACGCACATATGAGAGACATAATCATACTATAATCTCAACAACTTGACCATCTGTAAGGACATGTCTACAGTAAAGATATGTCTATCCGAGTCTAAGGGCATCCCTTGACTTCTTAATTGTTGATCCTCATCTCACCTGACGGTAGAGATACCATCGACCCACAAGTCGATGTAAAGGACCCTTCTAATCCTACTGAGAATGTTCTAGATACAGATACATGTAACTACAAGCATCTCTCAACATATTAACCTAAAGGGTAAAACTAGAGTAATACCCTGAACGATAAAATATCTGTCGATCCGATCCCAAAGGCTCCACGCAGGTCTCGGCCTTTCTCCGAAGAGAATAAGATCAGATCCAACTGTCCGCGACAAAACGGTCGCATTTCTGCGATGAATGATCCAAGGATTTTTCCTAGATCATCTGATCCTATCACTTAAATCTATGAGCTACAACTGTAGAATACCGACTAGATACGACCTTCGTCGTATACTCTCTCTTCTGCACTAAGCAAAACACATCTGGAGGTAACTACTTGTTGTTGTCTGCTGAGTCTTCTACAATGTCTTCTGCTGATGCTGCTTCTGTGCTGATCTCTGCTGAAGGGGAGTATCAAGGAACTCCAACCACTCCTGAGGTAGTAGGTTGATGCTGATAAGGTAACCCACATCTTCTGTGCTGATCTCTGCTGTCGAGACGATGCATCTTCCTCCCGGAACACCATCGATAGTCTTCAACTGAATCTTCAAGGTACACCTCCTCCACTGTACTGGTTGCTCAACAATAGCAACAGCTGAACTGCTCCAACAGATAATCTGGCTTCACGTGTCTTCGTGATCTGCACTGCACGCACACAATCCCTTCGGAGTCTTTGTTCTGATTTTGCTGATATCCACAAGAACCTTCTGATGATCTGCGATTGGTCTTCTATAATCGGAAAATTGCTCAAAGCCTATAACTCCGATCTTGTTCCTTTTATCCAACAGTCGGAAACTTCTGACTCTATTAAGTTGACCTGCAATATTTGCTTATCGGTCTCCAACTCTTAAACCCTTGTACGAAGTCATTTCTAAACTCCTGTCTCAATCCAACGTCTTCCGACAAGATCTGGTAGAAGATCCCGTCATCTTAATCCAACAGTAAGCCAACAATCGTATGTGGCTTAAAATATCCATTCATCTTCTTGAGCTATTAGGTTGTCGTAACCTTTGCAAGTCTCACGACTCTGCACAGTACACTATTACTGACCGATCACCCTTTCTTGAAGCTCAAGAATTCCTTACAATGCGTCACTAAAAGTGACACGGGGAAATACTCTCTTTCAACATCACTAAACCATGATCAAGTGATATATTATTTCCCGAAGATTATTTTCTGCATTTATCACCAAATACCGGCTTGACCCCGATAATGGTATGCAAATAACTCTACTTTCTTGGTATAACATGAGTTAAGTACTTAAAAGTACTCTCAAAGTTATACAACTCAGTACGAACAACTCAGGGATAAAATCCCTATGAAACTCCATAACCTAGTCTTCCGCTATCTGCATAAACAATAGTCTACAAGTCTGTTCATTACCCATAGGTAATGATCTGACTAGTACAGTTAGTGGAAATCTCTAAGACTGTAGTCTCTGATTTCCATAATAAATGTGATGACTTGGCCCATGTTTTCTGACTCGGTATCAGTCGGCTCTCAGAGATAAATCACCTCCTCGACACAGGTTCAAGACTCACAAACACAACAGGTCGTTTCCGTGGTCAACTCATACCACAGTTACGAATAATAACCAACACACTACAGGTTATTCCCTGGTATAAGCATCTAAATGCATAGCCAACATAACCGGGAGTATAAACCCTAAAGGTCACTCCGGTTGGTCGCCTCGGTGGACGACCTATACTACAAGTCTGCACAAGTGTCATAACTCTATTGTATACACCTACTGATCAAGTTTAGCTAAATACCTACTAAACCATAAGTTATCAGGAACTCTTACCTCGTGCTGCTTAGAGCTCAGGCCGTTATCCATCTCATCTCAGAAAAATAAAACCGAATAAATCGACTCCCGAGAATCCAAGACTCGACTCAAAAACAACATTGTATGGCATTGCAGAACCTTGGGCTCTGATACCACTAAAGTTGTCACACCTCGAGAGCATACCGAGCCGAAAATCAAACGGACGACACCTCCCCTGTATGTGACAACATTTCGGGTTAATACAAGGCCCGTAGGCCCACGATAACAACAATATATATATATCAAAACAACAACTACACAAAAATACAGCGGAAACATACCACAACAATACAACAATCCCACACATGCATACCGGTATGACTAACACACCACAACAACACGAAACCTCGACAAAATCTGAATATACAACATATACATCACGAAAACTCTAAAATACAATGCACAACGGACGGAAGGCCCAAAACAAAACACGGGAGCCTCGGAGGTGAGATGAGATGATGTCAGCCGGCGGTGCTCCAAGCTGTCACGAAGTCTTCTACCTGTTACCTGGGCGACAGAAAAACCCAGGGTCCGTGGGGGGTGGTGAGTAAAACTCAGCAGGTAATAGAAAACATGTATATATATGTAATATCACATATATTTCAACGACATACTCTAGAAGTACAACAGGTATATCAGCATAGTATATAAATACAAGTATATACCGTCTAACCAAATAAACAACATAAAAATAAATGCAGACATACCTGAAGTCCGTCACGCTACTCTGATCCAACCTGAACATATATCCAACATATATATATATATATATATATATATATATATATATATAACAGGAAGAGTAGACCAACTCAAAATATACTCTAGCTACAGGTCAAGGTATCTAATGGTCCGTCCAACACATACCAATATCCGACGCAATCGTATAACAAATGTAAGAGACATGCATGAATATGATGTACACCCAAATGCAGCAAGCATAGTACAATCAAATGCAACATCACAATAATCATATATATATAGACTGTATCCATATATATATTAATCTCAACCATCCATATATATATATACATACATATATGTATCTATATATAGTAATATGCAAAGCGCCATAAGATACGGCAATGCAGCATGCATGGTCATATCTGCTCACCCCTACTCGCTACCACGACCCTAGTGTGGCCTAGGTGGCACGACATGACAACTGTCCCAACTCACACCAACCACTGCTATAGAGTGACCGAGTGGGCAGTATGATCAAGTAGCATATGAGCGTAAAGAGCTCGCTACACAATGGGGGTCCCTGCTGCTGGCCACTCCGACTAACACTACTAATGAGTGGTCGAGTACCACGCACCCAAGATAACTATACGCAACTCCAACTACCACCGTCTATAGTGGTAGAGTGCGGCACAACAAATGCTCTGCCCTAACACCAGTTACTCCTCGGGGAGTGCTCTGGGAGGCAAGATGACTGACGACTCTCTCAATCCCAAGGGAGACTATGTCGTCAGAATGCATGCAAATGACATGTGTATGCTGTCACACGTACAACCATCTACCACAGACTCTCTGTTCAGCAAAGAGTCGTACCCATCTAATCAATATACTCTCTATCCTGTAGAGAGTCGTACACAACAGATCGACGGACTCTCTATCCTGTAGAGAGTCGTACTGATCGATCCCGACTCTCTCTCAATAGAGAGTCGTACTAATCGATCGACACACTCTCTATCCAATAGAGAGTCGCGGCTCGACTAATCATACCAAGTCGACCACCGGTCGCAAATGACACACTAATCACCCTTCACTTAACCATTACACAACTCATGGTTGGTAACAGTATGCAACATATGGGTATTGGAAATAAATCCTACATTTAGGGCATTACTTACCCATAGATGACCTTTTTCCAATTTATAAATTGGGTCATCCCCCGTACTAACATTTACACCCTATTAAACATCTAGGTCAATTTACATCACATCTATAACTCCTAAATCATGATAGGGTATATGTGATATCAACAGTTGAGCATAAATATATCCAACGATAAGTTCAAGCATACGATAAAGAGAGCAGGGTCAAGGTAATATGAACACCTAACATGCTCATATCTATGACTAAATCTGAATGCAATACATCTACCCGGACCAGGTAGGAAATTACCCACCTGCTTTGTAGACACCAATCGTCTTCACGTTCATGAATATTTGCCTCGTATCATGTCCTGCACATATCACAACATTTATAGTTAAGTGCAAGCATACAACGAATGATCGATTCGAGTCCTACATTGACTTCGCATCTCGATCAACTAATTGAATAGTTTCTTCCATTATCTTTTAATCACCATACCAACTGTCAATTTAATCATAGATAATCAAGCTAACTAAATAACATCTCAATCTACAGTTAACATATGTTCATAAGCATTAAGATTCAGACTCACCTGGTTACGCTTCAATCGCACAACCTCCTTGTCCACTTATTAGCACCCAATCTGAATCAATTAACCTCGTTCGTCCATACTAGTGAACTCGATCACATAACAAACTACACCTATACAATTCATTACATAACTATAACATAACCTACTTCATAAAAATACAAATCAATGCTTACCCAACATCGTTTCATTCGTCCACAACTTCTTCATATGCTTAAAAAAATCCGCTCTGAATCAACAACTGGATCTAGCAACATCCATCTCCAAATCTACAACCGAATTGGGAGCAAAACCTCCTAACTCTACTCATCACATGAAGATTGAAGGATAACCTTGATTCCCTTCGATCTTGCTGTGGTATCATCGACAGAAACATCGGCTAGGCAGCTCACCGCAACGCTGATCTGGAAAAACAACCTATCTGTCCGGTAGAGTGGCAGCCCGGATGTCGAGCGATGGTGTTGCAGCTGTGATGGGGCGGCAACACCGGCTGCCTTCAGACCAGAGGAAACGAAGAGAGGCAAATGGTCGGTGCTCGAGGTAGATCGAGAGAGAGGGAACAACCAAGGCTGTCCATGGTGGCCGGAGGCAACTCGGCTGGCAGTGAAGATCGGGAAGAAGAGATGTCGATCAGCCCGCTGCTTCGGTGAAGCTCGATGAAGAGTGGGGAGAAGCGACGGTGACAGCAGTGACTCCAAATCGCGGTGGCAGCGGCGTGGCGTTGGCGTCCAGCGACGGGTGACTCGAGGAGGTGGCAATCAGTGGCGGCAATGGCTCGGGCGGAGATTGGCTGGCTCAGGCAAAGATAGGGCAGAGATCAGGCGGAGCGACGACGATGGGGCGCAGGGCGTGATGACAACGGCAGATTGAGCTTGGGCTCGGGCGGCGACGGTGGAGAGAAGGAAAGAGGCCTCTGGTTGCTTCGAAGACGAAGGGGAGACGATCGGCTGCATCGCACGGTGAAGGAGAGGTGCGGCGATGGGGCACAACGACTGCCTGGCCGGCGTCGGCGCGCGAGGGAGAGGCAGTGATGGAGGCGCGGCGACGGGGCACGGCGACGGCAGCGGCGACGGCACGAATGCGTCACGACGCCGGCGCGCGAGGGAGAGTCAGTGATGGAGGCGCGGCGACGGTGAGGAATCGTGAGAGAAAAGGATCGGACGGGGAAGAGAACGGTGCGATGGGGAATTAAGGGGAAACGGAAAGAATATAAAGGGTTTAAATTAAACCCATTAATTCCTTGCAGATAGTCTAAACAGGCTTTACAAAAGTCTCTCTATAAAATGTCCATAAGACCTCCGTTTAAATCCAGAAAAATTTCTAAAAATTTTTGAAAAATTCCACAAGATATTTTATCAATTACCGAGGATTTTTTTTTCTTTGGTATTTTACAGTTTACATGACATAGAGAGATCATTAAACATATCCTATTTGCTATTTTTTTAATATACAAGACATTCCATAAATCTGTGGCATATTAGTCAATATATTTCAAAGTTTGAATTCGATAGGTCAAAGCTTTCATTTTTCAATTGTACCAATTGCTTTCACCAGAAAAGGTGTGTCCCTTTTGCTCGGTATTGCAGATAGAGGGGCTTCTGTTCCCATGAATTCAACTAATGCATCAGGTGTTCTTTTCATTTCTTAATTCTCCAAAAAAGAACCAACTAGATCAAAACTAGAGTATTTGCTTAAAACTTTTTCTGCTAGAGTAGAACTAGATGAAGATGTTTTGTATATATTTGTTTGTGTGTTGTTCTGTACTACTACATAAGGTCCCCATAGGTCTTATAAATATTGTAGATGATTTTGACAACATAGGTAGTTTCAATTGGGTTGAAGCCATCCATCAATTTATGGCTCCATAATTATCTACTATTGGAGATCTATATTCATCTACTAATACAGTTGCGCAGAACAGTCGAATTCCTTACCTAAAGGGATTTGCCGGCCTTTTGATTGTAAGTTCCTTCTTACTAATTTATTTTTTCTTTTATATTCACATAAGTATGTAATATTTTGGATATGAGCAGGCTTGATTTCTGGAACATGTCCTAATCCAGAGACCATCCAATACCAGAGGGCCACGAATAAATAAGTGGAGGGCAACTCCTTCACATATTAGCAAAGTGAGGAATTTATTGAAGCAAGTCTCACCTAAACAGGTAAATAGAAGACCACAACTTAACATTTTTTCATTTTTGTTATCTAAATAATTGTTCATTTTTTGATAGGTTATTGTTGATATAGTCTATACCCATAGTCAAATTATATTGTTTGATAAGGTTGACTATTATATTAAAAATACTCCCCATCCAATAGAGACATCGTCATCACAAACTATACAAGAAAAATACCCTACTACTGAATGACATGAGTGTTTAGTTTATCAGAGACAACTCAAAGAGTTAAGAATGGAAAACATGACACTAACTGAAATGGTAAAAGAACTAATTGAAATTATAGGAAGAGAAGGTATGGGGGCTGAATCAAATAACCCTGAAGTTGATCCTCAACCTCAACCGGAACCAATTGTCACAAGAACAAGACAGCGAGATAGAACCCGCTATGATTACAGGGATACTCCCATTGATTGTCCACTATGGGAAAAATTGATACCTCAAAGGAAAAGAAAAAAGACAGAAATTTATGATGTTGAGGTATTAGAAGGGCAACCTGAGAAAGATATAAATGAAGCAGAAGTTTTTGGGAAGAAGGGAAAATAAATAATTGGTATGGATGAATTGCAAGCGAGGGATACTATCTCTATTGTAGAAGAAGAATATGAAAAAGATCTTGAGAGGGAGGAAGCAAGAATTGATAAACTTAACCAAATGAGAATGGAAGCCATTGCGGTAAGTCAGAATACAAAGAAAATTAGTTTTTGTTATTTTTTTTAAATCACTAATCTACTTTTTTTATTATGCTATGTCAAAAAAATATATAAGACGTCAAAGAAGTAAAAACAAGATGCTGATGTGACCTACTTGCTAAAAAGTTTAGAAAAAATAAAGTATGGTAGTTGCATCTACCATTACATTTGAAAATTTTATTACAATAATATAGAAAGTGCAAATATTTATTTACCATTAAATTTCTTTGTAGGCCTATTACATGTTATGTTTGGGAGGAAGATCATTTTTCATTAACTCTGAATTCTTTATACTCTGGAGTTAATGGATCTGTTTTCACAGTTGGAGAGGTTATCGATACATTTTGTTCAATTCTTTTTAGGGGGCCTCCTCCTCATGTAGGTCATATAACAAGTCTGTTTATTGCTCATCCGGATTCATTATAAGGAATTTAAATTATCTTGTAGTCTGACGATTTAAAATGTTATACTAAATGTTTAAATATTTTCCTCTATACACAATTGCAGTCAGCATTAAGAATGTTGTAGAAGACCGCCACGACACAAATCATAAATATGGACATGAATGATAGAGATGTTAGATATATTTTTATACCTCTAAATACTGACCAAACTCACTTTCACCTATTGTGTATTGACATAAAAGCAATGACTTTCAATCATTACAACTCCCTTTCATATGGAGGAAGATCAAAAGCTGATTTTGAAGCAGTTGTGAGTAGATAATTTTTTTAAATATGGATATTCCATCCATTGTATCTGTAAATGAATAGTTATGTTAACTTAATCATTGTGTAATAATAGGTATTCCAATTTAAAGGATATTCATCTAAGAACCTTGTAGCAATTCATCCATGTTTACAAGCTTATTACCCCATCGACAACTGGATTTCTGTTACAACTGATTGTCCCCAACAAGTAGCAAGGTACTAAAAGAAAAATATTGAACGTGAAATTTTGCTTTTGAATTAAAATATAAAATTTGGCATGGTATTTTTACAGCAATGATTGTGCCTTCTTTGTGATGCAATACATGAGATGTCTGTTGTATAGTGAGAAGATGGACTTCAAACAAGCAGACATGACAAAATTCAGAATAGATGTCTCAGTGTCAATTTTAAGGGATAAGTTCTTCATAATGTAATTTAAGAAAACTTTAGGTGGGAGTATGACAATGCATTTTTGTATTTGAGTTAATTATGAATTTTGTTAATTTGTAAATGATACTGCATTTCATAAATCAACAATGATTGTAATTTCGATATATTGTTGAATATGTTCTTGAATCTAACAATAATACAATAGTTTGGTTTTGATATTGTAAAATTGAATGGAATGGAAGAGAACCTTTTTTAATATTTGGCAGGTTTATATTCCCTATTGTTGAATTTTGTTTAAATTTTCAGCACCACCTTATTCAAAATACAGGACCATAGTGTTGTTGCGATTTAAATTCCCAGCACCACTTATCTCTGTCAGGTTAAATGTCCATGTTGGAAATTTGAATCCCAGAATCATGGTGGTACTAGGATTTTAATCCCAGGACTTTGATGGTGGTAAGATTGAAATCCTAGGAACACAGTGGTCCTGAGATTTAAATTTCCAGCAACATGTCTAATTTCAAATTGGTTCTGATCCAAAAAGTGGTGTTGAATATTATATTCCCAGGAACATAGTGGTCATGAGTTTTAAATTTTCAGCACCACGTACAATATCAAGCTGCCTGAAAAAAAGGTGATGTTGGGAATTATATTCTCAGGAACACAATGGTCCTGAGATTTAAATTCCCAGCACCACGTACAATTTCAAGTTGGCCGAGATAAAAGTTGGTGCTGGGATTTATATTCCCAGGAATACAGTGGGCCTGAGATTTAAATTTCCAGCACCACGTACAATATCAAGCTGGCAAAAAAAAAAGATGGTTTTGAGAATTATATTCCCAGGAATATGGGGGTCCTGAGATTTAAAATCCCCACACCACGTACAATTTCAAGTTGACCAAGATAAAAAGGTGGTACTGGGAATTATATTCCCAGCAACACTGTAGTCATGAGATTTAAATTGCCAACACCACATGACACGGGGCCTGATTTTTGAAATATGGTTGTGGAACCTAATAAAACCTTGAATATCATAAATTTTGGACACAAATACACAGAGGAAAACTTTCTAAATCTATTGGACTCGGATTGGATCGAAGAAGAGGTAAATAGGGCCATTAATGGGTTTTGACTGAAACCCATTGATGGACCAAGAGGAGTCCAAATTTTGAAATCTTGACATGGACTGAAAGATCTTATAACATGAATTTTTGATGTGTCAAGGAAACCTTATTTTGATTCTTCTACCTCCCAATTTTGACCGCATGCCATGAATAAATTCACTCTGGGCGAGATAAAAGGTGGTGCTGGAAATTATATTCTTAGAAACACTATGGTGCTGGGATTTATATTCTCAGGAACACAGTAGTCTTGGGATTTGAATTTCCAGCACCACGTACAATATCCAGCTCGCCTAGAAAAAAGTAGTGCTAAGATTTATATTCCCAAGAACAAAGTGTTCATGGGATTTGAATTCCCAGAACCACGTATAATATCCAGCTCGCCTAGAAAAAAGGTGGTGCTAGGATTTATATTCCCAAGAACACAGTGGTCCTGGGATTTGAATTTTCAGCACCTCGTACAATTTTGAATAGACCGAGAAAAAAGGTGGTGTTGGGAATTATATTCTCAGGAATACAGTGATCCTGGGATTTGAATTCTCAACACCACATACAATATCCAGCTCACCTACGATTTTGAAATGGCCAAGAAAAAAGGTGGTGCTGGGAATTATATTCTCAGTGATCCTGGGATTTGAATTCCCAGCACCACGTACAATATCCAGCTTACCTAAAATTTTGAACTGGCCGAGAAAAAAGGTGATGCTGGGAATTATATTCCTAGGAACACAGTGGTCTTGGGATTTGAATTTCCAGCATCACGTACAATATACAGCTCGCCTAGAAAAAAGGTGGTGCTGGAATTTATATTCCCAGGAACACAATAGTCCTGGAATTTGAATTCCCAACACCACGTACAATTTAGAACTGGTCGAGAAAAAAGGTGATGCTGGGAATTATATTCCCAAGAACACAGAGGTCCTGAGATTTGAATTCCCAACACCATGTATAATATCCAGCTCGCCTAGTAAACGGTGATACTGGGAATTATATTCCCAGGAACACAATGATCCTGGGATTGAATTTCCAGCACCACGTACAATATCCAGCTTGCCTAGAAAAAAGGTGGTGCTGGGATTTATATTCCCAGCACCACGTACAATTTCGAACTGGTCGAGAAAAAATGTGGTGCTGGAAATTATATTCCCAGGAACACAGTGGTCATGGGATTTGAATTTCCAACACCATGTACAATATCCAGCTCGCCTAGAAAAAGGTGGTGCTGGGATTTATATTCCTAAGAACACAGTGGTCCTGGGATTTGAATTCCCAACACCACGTACAATATACAACTTGCCTAGAAATAAAATGGTGCTGAGATTTATATTCCTAGGAATATAGTGGTCCTGAGATTTGAATTCCCAGCACCACGTACGATTTAGAATAGGCCGAGAAAAAAGGTGGTGTTGGAAATTATATTCTCAAGAATACAGTTGTCCTGAGATTTGAATTCCCAGCACCGCGTACAATATTAAGCTCACCTAGAAAATGGTGGTGCTTGGAATTATATTACCAAGAACATAGTGGTGCTGGGAATTAAATTCCCAACACCATGTACGATTTCGAACTGGCCGAGAAAAAAAGTAGTGTTGAGAATTATATTCCTAGTAACACAGTGGTCCTGGGATATGAATTCCTAGCACCACGCACAAAGTATGCAAAATCATTTAGCATACAAAATATGCAAAATGGTAGTCACAAGAAAATATACATTGTACAGATTTAAATCCCATCACAAAATTATAAAGTTGAAGTGGTTCACATATTTAACAACGTCTAACTTTTTTATAATTGTACAGATACTACACAATTTGGATTTACACTTTGCATCTTGAGAATGACTTTTACAGGCAGACACCTTGGTGCAGTAAAAAATTTACAACTTTGTATACTATTACAACATATCCCAAATTACAGCACAATCATAATTGCAAACAAAAGTGTGAGTTGCGCATTATTCTATTCCCCACCAAGAATCTAAAGCTCCTCATACCTTGCTGTCAGAATCTTTTAGGGTACCAAATAATAGACTCTCAATGTATCATATTGTAAAAAATACACAGTCATAGCTGTAAAAAAAATACAAATAATTAGTCAATTGCTAACTTATAAAATATGGTATTTACAAAGAATATTAAATGTCTTACGAAGAGATTTGTTTGGGACCCTGCACTCGACGCATGGAAAAATTTGAATTACAAAATTTATCAGCCAGGCCAGGATGTTAGTTCTCATAATACGAAGGGTGGATCTTTTTAAAGAATTAAACCTACACCCAAAAAAATACTATCAATCCTCCATACACAAACGGTTTATTTAAGTAACATATAAAATAACACTGCTTACTGTTTCTTCAAATTGACTAGTATAAGTTTTCCTGACGGACAATGAGTTGTAGTGGATAAACTCTGCATTTTGCAAGTCCTCCACTAGTAGGTGGCAGTGGTCATCACGGATTATTAGACAAAATATATATCTGATTGGATCATCGCTTGAGGTTTTAAAAGTTTGCTGGAATGCTTGGGCATACATCATATCAAAAATACCCTGTGTATAAAAAAACCTGTCAAAACATTGAAGCTTTAAAGTTGATAATTCCATGCAAAAGGGGCAAAAGTTGTCATGCCCCGAGAGTATGCCGAGCCGAAAAGCAAATGAACGACATCTCCCTTATACGTGGCAACATAACCTGTTGATACAAAACCATTCGACCACATCCACACAAACATAAACAAGTATATCTATATCAAAACACGGTGGAAGACATCACAACAAAATAACAAACTCACAACAACCCATACCGAAATAAAAATCCGAAACAAACACGGGTGTACACCCACAGAACAAGTCCACGACACAAAATGTCAAATAACTCCAAATACATACTATAGTATATGAAAACTCAAAAACATCCATGGGAGCCTCGAAAGTGCGATGGGAGGGATCAGCTAGCCATGCTCCAAGCCGTCACCAAGATTTCTACCTGTTACCTGGGCGACAAAAAAACCCAAGGTTCGTGGTGGTGAGTATAACTCAGCGGTAATAGGAAAGAACATGTATATATCAAATATCACATGTAATTCAATAATATAATCTACATGTACATCAGGTATACATCAGCATAATAAATATATATACATGCATATACCCTCTAAACAACTGAACCATGTAAGAATGCAGACATACCTGAAAGTCTGCTACGCTACACTTATCCAACCTGAGCATATATCCACAATATACAACAATAAATCTGGACTAACTCATACTACTGTTGAAGTATTGAGAATACAATCAAAGTCCCACATTGGTAAGACATGGAAAAGATCATGTGCTTATAAGATGAAAAGATATCTCCTTTGACATGAGGCCTTTTGGGTAAAGCCCAAAAATAAAATCATGAGGGCTTAGGCCCAAAGTGGACAATATCATGCCATTATGGAGATATGTGAATCTTATAGGCACTAACATTTGATATCAGAGCCATGATCCATGTCAAGCCATGAACCTCGAACGAAGGAAGTTGAGCTCCCATGTTCGGATCAAGAGAACCAGACACCAGGCAGGAAGTCCAGTTGGGCCAGAAGGGTTGGACAACTGGCAGGAAGTCTAGCTGATTCAAGAGGACCAGACAGTTGACAGGAAGTCCTGGTGGGTTAAGGATCAGACATCAAGCAGAGGATGTCCTTGGAGGACAGATAAGCTTGAGGGGAGTCAATGTGGTCCTTCGTTTGAGGGGGGAATTGTTGGAGTATTGGGAATACAATCAAAGTCCCACATTGGTAAGACATGGAAAAGATCATGTGCTTATAAGATGAAAAGATATCTTCTTTGGCATGAGACCTTTTGGGTAAAGCCCAAAAAACAAAACCATGAGGGCTTAGGCCCAAAGTGGACAATATCATGTCATTGTGGAGATATGTGAATCTTATAGGCACTAACAACTACATCATGATACTGGTTAAAGATATGTAATAGTCCGACCAACTCATACACAGGTATCCCACACACACCATATAGCAAATGCAAGTATCATGTATGAAGATGTGCAAACAAATACAATAAGCATAGAAAAAACAAATGCAACATCACAATAAACATACATATAGACTGCATCTATATATATACTAATAACAATCATCTATATATATATATATATTTAAGACACGACAATGCATAATGCATGGTCATGCCAGCTCACCCTAAAGCTACCACGACCCCAGTGTGACCTCGGTGGCTCGATATGATAACTGTCCCAACTCAACACCAACCACTACTCTCGAGTGGCTGAGTGGGCAGTATGGTCAAGTAGCATATAAGTATAAAGAGCTAACTACACGATGGGGGTATCTGCTGTTGGCCACTCCGCAGTCACTACTCACTACCCATGAGTGGTCGAGTGCCACACACGCAGGACAACTGCATACAACTCCAACTACCACAATCTATAGTGGTTGAGTGCGGCACAACAATGCTCTGCCCTTACACCAGTTACCCCTCCATGAGTAACCTGAGAGACAGAATGACTGACGACCCTCTCAACCACAAGGAAGACCAATTCACCAGCATGCATGTAAATGAAATGAATGCACAGTCACACATACAGACATCCATCACAGACTCTCTATTCTACAGAGAGTCATACTAATCTGATCAACATACTCTCTATCCTACAGAGAGTCATCCTCAATTGATCACAACCAAGCTAGGACCATTGGTCCATAGCGACGAACATCAACAATCCATATGACCATAAATAAACACATGATCAAAAATGGGTACGCACCATACAGATTTATCATAAGATTCAATTCTATGTTCAGCACATTACCCACTCCCCCAGATGACCTTTTTATCCCATTTACAATTCAAGTCTTCATCCATACTCTATTAAATATACCTAATTGAACAACTATAGGCTTACATGCATCACATCTATAACTCATAATCATGATGAAGGAAAATGTGATAACAACAATAGAGTATTTAAAAAGGCTAAAGACTAAGTATCAAGCATTAGAAAAACTAGAGTAGATTTAAGGTCAAAGTGATAATAATATGAAGTTATATACTTCAGGGTTTAGCTACTACCTGACCAGGGTAGGAAATTACTCACCTTCTAAGAAGCTCGTGACAATAAAATCCTCACGACTGTGGTCATGCCTCGTATCCACGTCCTACACAATTCATAATATTCATTAAGTTCAAGCATATGACAACATATTATTTACTACTATATCGTTCCTATAGTCGTATCCTTTTTATCGAATACGATTTAGGAAATCCCCAATCATCCGTAGTCGATTCACTATAACCAACCTTCACCGAACACAACCCAAATAGCCAACTTAACCACTTAATATAAACCCACCGTTTCCAATTAGCAAAAGTGCTAACCTACACATTCAATTCCATATCCATCTCAACAAAGGCAATCTCATGAAGATTTAACCTTTTACACTTAATCTGATGTAATAGTATCACCAACAAAATTAGTTATAAATCTAATCCATATTCACACTAATACACATTTCTATTCGTAGCCCAAACAAAGCCACTACTTCATATCCGGCCAAACACCCAAAAAGAACCTCACACACTCACCTTCACAGCCACCACAGAGCATCACAACCATTCACAACCCCCAATTTACAGCCGGCATCACCTCTGTTCACAGCTGACCACATCTCCATCCATTACAAACCTCTAAAACATCTATCTCCAACTCACAACCCCTTCATGGCCAAGAACAACCCTATTCAAAGCCAACTCACAGCTGCTCCACACAGATCACAGCCGGCTAAAAAAAACTCTACTCACAGCAAAAAATCTAGCAAATTATAGATGAAGAGAAAAGGCAATTCAAGCTTACCAGCACTTGGGCCTCCACCATCAGCCACCTTCCTCCTATCCCTTGTTCACCGACCCAAACTGTTGCCCAAATCACAAATCCACGCTCAACCAAGGCAAATCATAGCAGGGAATTAGACAAGGAGAAGGTCGACCCTTATCTAGTTTCAACGACAAGCGACCGTGACACCCCCCTCTCAACCGGCGAGCTCCGCTCGCTACCCAATTCACTCTTCGTCAGAAACTTGCTGCTGCCCTAGCACCACCAATTTCTGAGCTTGCTCCGGTAGAGATCGCAAGGGCAAATTACAACCTATCATCGTCGATTCCAAGCTCCCAGCCACACGCGCTTGTGATCAGCTCATCCTTGGGCTCCGTCAAGGGTGGTCGCCACTGCTTGCCACGTGGAGAAAGAACGAGAGGGATGGGGAAAGACCGGCAAAATCTGAGCGATGAAACAGAGAGGTCGCACGGTGGGAAAAGGAGAGTGTCGACAGTCAGCCGCTTCGGAGAAGAAGAGAAGGCGAGAGGCTCTCGCGTTGGGAAGGAATCGACGAAGGATGGAAGAATTCGCAGTGAACGGCAAAGGAAGAAGACGCGACTGGGAAACTGCTCAGAGTTAAGTCATGATGAGAAACCACAAATGGAAGAACATGCAGCTTGACATTAATGGGTGAAGAAACACGGTTCGAGTTTGGGTTTTAAAAGCTAACGGGTAGGGTTTAAATCCTATAAGACTAAACCCTAGGTCCACTAACACCTATTTAAATTATTTTTTTAGGAATCGGCGAAGGTTGGGAGAAGTCGTGGTGAACGACAAAGGAAGAAGACACGATTGGGAAACTGCTCGGAGTTAAGTCACGATGAGAAACCTAAAATGGAAGAAAATGCGGCTTGGCGTTAATGGGAGAAGAAACACAGATTGGGTTTGGGTTTTAAAAGCTAACGGGTAGGGTTTAAATCCTATAAGACTAAACCCTAGGTCCACTAACACCTATTTAAATTTTTTTTTTTCACTCTTTAGCCATTTACTTGTGGTATTTTATATTCTCTCCCACTTAACAAAATTTGGTCCCTAAATTTCGTACTAAAATGTAAGAACCAAATTCAAGAAATTTTTGGAATCACCACATACCTCAAGTGAACAGATGAGGGTATCGAGCTCGGATAGTATCTCCCAGCTCCCACGTAGCCTCCTCATCAGTATGATGCTGCCATCCAACCTTTACGAGTTGGATGGTTTTGTTTCGCAACTGACGCTCCTTGCAACCAAGAATCTGCACTGGAATCTCCTCATAAGTCGCATTCGCCTGGAGTGGAATCAGTACCTCCTTCAGAACATGATCAGATCGTGGCATGTATTTCCTCGGCATAGAAACATGAAATACGTTATGAACACCCGTAAGTGTCGGAGGTAAAGCCAACCAGTAAGCTACACCCCCAATCCGCTCCAATATCTCAAATGGACCAATGTAGTGTGGAGCTAATTTTCCTTTCAACCTAAATCTCTTTACTCCTTTGGTGGATGAAACTTGTAGGAATACATGGTCCCCGACTGAGAATTCTAGAGGCCTTTGCCTCCGGTCTGCATAACTCTTCTACCGATCTTGTGCCTCGGCTAATCATCGTCTGATGACTTGCACCAACTCTACATCATGATGAATACTCTGTGGCCCCAATAACTGTCATTCCCCAACTTTCTCCCATAACATAGGAGATCTGCAGGGTCTGTCGTATAAGGCCTCGAAAGGAGTCATCTGAATAGAAGAGCGATAGTTGTTGTTATAGGCAAATTCCACTAAATGAATGTGGTCCTCCCAACTGCCTCATAAATCCATAACACAAGATCTCAGCAAATCCTCCAATGTCTGAATGGTACATTCAAACTATCCATCTGTCTGCGGATGAAATACTGTACTGAGTCGAAGTTCTATGCCCATACCCTGCTGTAGACTATGCCAGAATCGCGAGGTAAATCGCGGATCTCTATCAGATATAATACTCAAAGGTACGCCATGCAATCTGATAATCTATCGGCAGTACAATTTCGCTAGACGATCCAATGAGTCCATCCCATGAATAGGAAGGAAATAGGCAGATTTGGTTAATCGATCCACGATCACCCAAATCGCATAATTCCTTTATGGGTTCTGGGTAATCCCGTAACAAAATCTGTAGTGATATGCTCCCACTTCCATTCCGGAATCGGAATTTCCTGAAGCAATCCAGCGGGTTTTTGATGTTCAACCTTCACCTGCTGGCATACTAAACATCGTGCAACAAAGTCCTTAATATCTCTTTTCATACCGCTCCACTAGTATAAGCATTTCAAATCTTGATACATCCGAGTACCACCAGGATGTATGGCAAATCTCGAATGATGTGCTTCCTGTAGCAACTCTTCCTTAACTGGATGCGTGTCTGGAACACATAATCGCCCACGGAAACGAAGTACTCCATTCTCGTCACTCGAGAAATTCTTCTGTCGTTCTGAGTCCATTGTGCTGCGCAAGAACTGCAGATGTTGATCACTAATTTGTGTTTCCTTGATCTTCTCAGCAATAGTGAATTGGGCAACCATAGAAACTAATATTCCTCGGGATGTTTGACCGTGTTCAGACAATCCCAACTCTGAGAACTGTCGAACTATATCAGTAACTGTTGTTAGGTGACTAGCCAGAATCCCACGAGACTTCCTGCTCAACGCATCTGCTGTCACATTAGCTTTTCCCGGATGGTAATGAATTGTGCAATCGTAATCCTTCAGATATTTCATCCATCGTCTCTGTCTCAGATTCAGTTCTTTTTGTGTGAACAGATACTTCAGACTTTTATGGTCTGTGTAGATCTCAAATGTAATTCCATATAAGTAGTGCCTCCATATCTTCAACACAAAAATGATGGTTGCCAACTCCGGATCGTGCACTGGATAATTCCTTTTGTGATCCTTTAGTTGACGGGAGGAATAAGATACCACACGGTTGGACTGCATCAGAACTACACCCAACCCTTGGATAGAAGCGTCAGTATATAGGACCATCCCATCAACACCGGAAGGAATCGCTAAGACTGGTGCAGAAATTAAACGTTGTTTGAGCTCCTGGAAGCTCATTTCATAAGCCTCTGACCAGGTGAACTTGACCCCTTTCCAAGTCAGGCGAGTGAGTGGCATGACAATACTTGAGAATCCCTCCACGAATCTCCGATAATATCCGACCAAACCAAGGAAACTATGGACCTCCTGAACTAATTTTGGATGCTCCCAACTGATAATCGCCTTGATCTTCTGAGGATCTACTGAAATACCTCTGCTAGACACCACGTGTCTAAAAAACCCACAGAGGATAGCCAGAAGACACACTTACTAAACTTGGCATACAGCTGTTCCCGTCGCAACGTCTCCAACACTATCCAAAGATGTTGTTCATGCTCCTCCTCAGACCGAGAATAAATCAATATATCATTGATGAATACTATCACAAACTGATCTATATGTCTCAAGAATACCCAGTTCATCAAGTCCATAAATGCAGCTGGAGCATTCGTGAGACCAAAAAGCATCACCAAAAACTCGTAATGTCCATAACGGGTGTGGAACACTATTTTCTGAACATCCTCATCTCTTATTCGAAGCTAATGATATCCTGAGCGCAAATCAATCTTAGAGTACACACAGGTATCTTTAAGTTGGTCAAACAAATCCTCTATCCTTGGTAATGGATATTTGTTCTTTACAGTTACCGCATTCAGTTGTCGGTAGTCAATGCATAACTGCAATGATCCATCCTTCTTCTTGACAAAAAGTACCGGAGCTCCCCATGGAGAAACACTAGGTCGAATAAATCCATTATCCAATAGCTCCTGTAGTTGTACTTTAAGTCCATTCAACTCTTTTGGCGCCATCCGATAAGGAGGTTTCGATATTGGCGCAGTCCCTAGAATCACCTCTATCGCAAATTCCACTTGCCTAGGAGGTGGCAAGCCTGAAAGTTCATCTGGAAATACATCCGGATACTCTTGGACTACCCGCACATCAGAGAGGGGTGATAGTCCTTCGTTCTCAACTTTAACTAGAGATAGTAGATAACCCTGACAACCCTGGGCCAATAACTTCTGAGTTTGTAAAGCAGTTTTAATGGATAGTCCATCATCTCTAATGCCAACAAATTCCCATGCAGGTTGATCCGGTGGTCGAAAAGTCACTACTCTCGCTCTATAATCCACTGTAGCGTAATAAGTGGTCAACCAGTCCATACCGAGGATGATGTCAAATTCCACCATCTCTAACACCTGGAGGTCCACCGTAAGGATATGCCCATCAAAATCTAATGGGAAACCTTTGATTTCTTGGTGACTAGTCAACACCTCTCCTGATGGCAAGGATACTGCTAACCCACAAGAATGAACCATCAGAATCCTTCCAACTCTACCCAGAAATATTCTAGATACGAATGAATGTGAACTACCGTTATCAATCAAAGTATCAATATATATAGAATAAACTGAAATCATACCCCATATGACTGATCTCTCATCCCACTACGCCTTATCTCTGGTGATGACATAAACACGTCCAGTCTTCATATTTGACGGTTGCATCCCTGCTGAGGTAGTAGAGTGCCTCCACTCAGGCTGAGTCTGACTCCGTGGTATTGGAGACTGAGTTGTCGGTGCAAGCATAATATAACTCTGAGAGTTGGCTAGTAATAGCTACAGTGAAGGTACCTCTGGATAGTAGATTACTGGAGATGTAAGAACTGTGAAGTCTGTGCCTCGACCATAAGACTATAAAGATCATTCTTTGTCTGCTGCTGCTGCTGGCCGGACTTTCTTCCCTTGTTAGAGCTATCAGAAAACTCCAACTGTGCTCTCAATGTACACTCCCGACCGGTATGTCCAGGTTGCTTGCAATAATAGCAAATAGGCTGCTCCAAAAGACACTCTAGAGCTCTATGACTTCTAGATCCGCATCTATAACATCCGGTTCTGTTCTGACTCTTACGGTTCTTCTGAGAACCTCCAGACTGTTCAGAAGCTGGGCGCTTTCCTTTTTGCGTCCTAGATGATCCCTCTATAGTACCTCGAGTAGTTCCCTTCTGATCCTGCTTCTTCTAAGTCTGATTCACTGAATTTTGCTTCAGCTGCTTACTTTGGGACATCTGCTTCTCGATATCGTTTTCCCTGGAAATCTGCCAGGAAGTCATCTCAATATAGATAGCCCGGTCCAATGCCTCCCTGTAAGAGGCAATATAAGATCCTGACATTTTGGCTCGAATATAAGCAGTTAGGCCCTGAGTAAACTGGAACATTCGGTCTTCATCCTGAGTTTCCAGATGAGAGCAAAACTCCCCAAGTCTGGTAAACTCTGTGTTATATTCCATAACGGATCGGTCCCCTTGCTTCAGGCTTAGGAACTTCTAACGACGTGTCATAGAAAATGCGGCAGGGAAATACTGTCTCCAGAAAGCATCTCGAAAAACTGCCTAGGTAATCTCCCGCTCACCGAATAAGGTTTTCTCCATCTTCCACCAAGTAACAAATATTGTAAAAAATGCACAGTCATAGCTGTAAAAAAAAATACAAATAATTAGTCCATTGCTAACTTATAAAATATGACATTTACAAAGAATATTAAATGTCTTATGAAGAGGCTTGTTTGGGACCCTGCACTTGACGCATGGAAAAATTTGTATTACAAAATTTATCAGTCAGGCTAGGATGCCAGTTCTCATAATACGAACACTACAACAAAAATGCTAAAAGACAACATCACAAAGACAATGGTTTTAGGAGAAACCGTTGTGATTTTGGTAAAAGACAACGATTTTTGACAAAACCGTTGTCTTTAAGCGCCCGTATAATACAAAAGACAACGGTTTTACACTATCTGTTGTCGTTGAGCATATTTTTTTTAATCAACAACACATTTTATAATGGTTTTTCAGAATTGTTGCCTTTAAGAATTGTTTTTTATTTTAACAATAGTTGGGACAACGGTCCAATTAACCATTATCAATAAGAATATTTTCATAAAATTTGATAACAACGATAAAATATTGTTGTCGTTGTGATAATAATACAACAGTTTTTGTAAGATATCGAGAAAAAAAGAATACCCCTTGTTAATTAAGAAATTATTTAATATAATTTTTTAGGAATTATTAAAAAAAATCTATTTTAAATGGAAGTTTTTATGGATGATTCATAGACATAAAATAGATAGACTTTATAAAATCTCTTTGGGTTAATGGGTTTAATAAGCCTAGGTTTAAATAACTAAATTGTTTTCCCTAATCTTCTTCTCCTGCCCCATCCCGATTTCTCATGCGCCGATTCTTTTCTTCTTCTCCTCATCAATGCCGCGAGCTCTCCCCTCCTCTTTGATCGCTGGTGCCCAAGCCATCTCACTGCACTGCTATTCGTCGCCACCACCACGTCGAACGCCGCCTCTTCACGCGAGCTTGGCTCGGCAATGCCGCCATCGCTTGCCTCGCCGGCGAGCTGTTACCTTTCTTTCTCATCGTCACAACCCTCACTCCGTATGCGACACTGTCGCCCCATCGCCATCTCTTCTCTTCCGCCAGTTGTCGTTGCTCCATTGTCGTCCTCTTCGCACGAGCAAAGGATTCGATGTTGCTACCATGTCTAGGTGGTGTCGCTGATTCGATTTCCATTGTCGGTAATCCCTTCCTAGCTCTTTGTCGCGAGGGTAGATTCACCACTGTCGATTTTTCCTCCATCCGTCGCATCATCGGACCAGCCTTCGCAGTGAGCTTGGTTCCACCATCAGCCGCATTGTGGCGGCTGGACAGAGTCTTCAATACAGCGCCACCATCACTAATTGTTGATGGTGTCTTGATTCGATTGCGTTGGAGAAGTGGGTAAGCCATATGCAACAGCGAAAGCGAGTGAGTGCCTCGAGAAGCCTGCTTTGCATGAGACAATGGTCATGGTGTTTCTCTTATGCAGATCTTTGATTTCTATTCAAATTGAGAAGAAAATTCTTTTAGCAAAACGGGTTTGCTAAAACTCTTTGCATTTACTCTTTGCATTTCACTTTTATTATATTAACTTTTGTCTCTTTGTAGAATTTGATGCAGTAGGATGTCTTCATGCCACCATAGTAATTCCTTAATGTGTGCAATATGTCTAGACTTGAAAGTTTTGTTTGAATTTCACTTGCATGTTGAATTTTCTGAAGTTCCCTTTAGTAATAGACTTACATGATCTATCATTTTAGCAATTTGTTTCATTTGAAACTCTAGTGCAGTAAAAAGTTGCTAACAAGTTATTAACACTTTTTGCTGTTCTTATAACTTTACAATTGAGGATTTAAAACTTAAATCTGAGGCTACTTATCTTGAGAAATACTTTAAAAGAACTTTTGTCAATTATTTGGAAGGTTTCTGCAGGAGCCTTTTCTTACATTTGGGATTACAAGAGTATATTTGTTGAAATATTCAGCACACTCATAGTCATAACCATTAACTGAAAATTTGGCAGTTGTATCTGATCAAATTCTTACCATGATTTTAACTGCAGTGTTAATTTAGTGACACCTTTTTGTCATGTAAAGTTGAACATTTTTAAAATCGACCAATATGTTCTATATCTAGAGGAGCTTAATTGATTAGAGTATAAGCTTTAATAGGTACTGTTGGGAGTATGGGGAATACAATCAAAGTCCCACATTGGTAAGACATGGAAAAGATCATGTGCTTATAAGAAAAAAGATATCTCCATTGGTATGAGGCCTTTTGGGTAAAGCCCAAAAACAAAACCATGAGGGCTTGGGCCCAAAGTGGACAATATCATACCATTGTGGAGATATGTGGATCTTATATGCACTAACAATTGGTATCAGAGCCATGGTCCATGTCAAGCCATGAACCTCGAACGAAGGAAGTTGAGCTCCCACGTCCGGATCAAGAGAACCAGACATCAGGAAGGAAGTCTAGTTGGGTCGGGGGGACCGAACAACTGGTAGGAAGTCCTGGTGGGTTGAAGATCGGACATCAAGCAGAGAAAATCCTTCGAGGAGGGATAGGCTTGAGGGGGGGCCCAATGTGGTCCTTCGTTTGAGGGGGGGATTGTTGGGAGTATGGGGAATACAATCAAAGTCCCACATTGGTAAGACATGGAAAAGATCATGTGCTTATAAGAAAAAAGATATCTCCATTGGTATGAGGCCTTTTGGGTAAAGCCCAAAAACAAAACCATGAGGGCTTGGGCCCAAAGTGGACAATATCATACCATTGTGGAGATATGTGGATCTTATATGCACTAACAGGTACAAGGTAATCAAAGAAATTTAGGGAATGTAATTAATATAATTTAATTGATTTGAATATTAGTAGTGATATAGTCTTACCTAGAGCTCATTGGAGGAATAAAATATCTGTAGCTGACTTCAAATACTTGGGACAAATATGACTTGATGTGTTTGTTGACTTTAGCTGAAGCCAAATGCTAAGCAAACATTTGGAAAGAGTTGACATGCTACACCTTATCCGATCAGTATACTTGTATAAAAACTTACAAAATCTAAATTAACTTTACAAATTTTCTTTTGTCTATTAAATGGATTTTCTTGGCAATACTCTAAGTTATTCCACCTTTATAATATAGGTTACTGAAGCTCTTTCAAATGTTGGTCTTGAATCTTCAAATCTGATAGTTGGTATTGATTTTACAAAAAGCAATGAGTGGACAGGTTTGTTTGTACTCTTAAATAACTTGACCATTCTTGTTGGTTTGATACATAGTTTAGCAATGCCACTAATTTTGTGAAGAAGTAAGTTTCCAAATAATTATCTCTCCTAAAAAAAATTGGTTGCAAATAAGGAATTATATAGCCTGAATCAATTACTTGGAAGTTATAGTAGCTTGAAGAAATTTCACACTCTGCATCTTATATTAAATATTGCACTTTTTATTCTTGTAATGTTGTGTGAACAATTAATCTGTTTTTATAATGCTATTGCTAATCCAGTCTTTGAGTGGCTATCTGAGTTGCAAGGTCTGTATTTCCTAGTTGTGCAAGCATACTAAGAAGTATATAAGATATGGTCATATTTAAATCCTTATGAACTTTAGCATGAATTAGCAAGCAAACTTAATGAAGCACAACCATCTTTCGAATCCTGAATTACAAGAACAAATCTGGTCTATATTCAGAAAGTGAGTATTATACTTTTTTTTACCTATTCTGCTTAGTTACGTATAATAATTTATTATGTCTATATTTTTGTATGTTTGTTTTGTAGTCATAGTGGGAAATGTTTTTGTGCATTCTGGCAGATATGAAAGTTATATTGATGTTGAAATCAAGCAAAGATCCATTAAATATTTTGTACTTTGTAGGAAAGGAGAATCTTTGTGAAAATCTCTGCATAACTGCTATAATTTTTTTCATCATAGGTTCCCTTTCAACCGGATGGAGTTCAATACGGTTATTTTGTTTTGTGATATATGAGAGATATAATTGAAGACGCCGCATCCATTGACAAGTCTTCCCTACGATCAATAGTAATATTAGACATATTTTCAAATTTTCTTATTGATACATATTTGTAAAATGATTTGTGCAATTAATTATCACATAGTACCCAAAGTGTTTAATTACATTTTCATTCATTTATTCACATGCAGTTCACAAAATCTGTGATAATGCAGCGAAATTGATGAAATACGCTTGAATAAATGAATGCATACAAGATCACATATCTTATGATAAGGAGATTTAAGTGTACATACCTCTTTTGGTTAGAAGTGGTAATCTATAAGTGTTTTGGTTATTATGCATAATACTTTTGATGCAGTATTAAGCATATGATGTGTAGTTATTTTGCTACAATACTTTTTTATATATGTTTTTAAGAGTGATCATTTAAAATGGGATGATGTGACCTTGTACTTTACATTGCTACAAGTGCGAGTGTATATGTGTTTTCTATAATTTTTTTTGATGTTTTTGTATGATTTATATTAAAAACACAATACTATAAATCGACAACGATTTATTGTTCTCTAGAGTAACTGTTGAGAAATGACAATGGTTAATAACCGTTGTCTATGACTCAAAAAATTATAATAAATTCATGCGTTGAGAAAAATAGGACGCTAAAAAACAATAGTTATAACCCATTGTAATTTTAGTTGAAAGACAGAAAAGAAAGGCTGATTAAAAATCGTTGTCTTTTCCTTAAAACGACAACGGTTTTTAACCGTCGTCTTTGAACGCCCCACTTTCCACAACGGGTCGATTTACCACGGATTTTTTGGATCATAGACGACGGTTTTTCACCGTTGTTTATTCGAATTTTTATTGTAGTGGAAGGTTGGATATTTTTAAAGAATTCAACCTGCACCCAAAAAAATACTATCAATCCTCTATACACAAACAGTTTATATAAGTAACATATAAAATAACACTGCTTACTGTTTTTTCTAATTGACTAGTGTAAGCTTTCCTGACAGACAATGAGTTGTAGTGGATAAACTCTGTATTTTGCAAGTCTGCCACTAGTAGGTGGCAGTGGTCATTACGGATTATTGGAGAAAATATGTATTTGATTGGATCATCGCTTGGGGTTTTAAAAGTTTGTTGGAAACATATCTTGTGTATAAAAAAACCTGTCAAAACACCGAAACTTTAAAGTTGATAATTCCATGCAAAAGGGGCAAAAGTTGTCACGCCCTGAGAGTATGTTGAGCCAAAAAGCAAACGGACAACATCTCCCCTGTACGTGGTAACATAATCTGTTGATACAAGGCCTTTCGGCCACCTCCACACAAACATAAACAAGTATATCTATATCAAAACACAGCGGAAGACATCACAAAAAAATTACAAACTCACAACAACCCATACCGACATAAAAATCCGAAACAAACATGGGTGTATACCCACAGAACAAGTCCACGACACAAAATGTCAAATAACTCCAAATACATACTATAGTATACAAAAACTCAAACATCCATGGGAGCCTCGGAAGTGAGATGGGAGGGATCAGCTAGCCATGCTCCAAGCCATCACCAAGACTTCTACCTGTTACCTGGGCGACAGAAAAACTCAGAGTCTGTGGTGGAGAGTATAACTCAGCGGTAATAGGAAAGACCATGTATATATCAAATATCACATGTAATTCAACAATATAATCTACAAGTACATCAGGTATACATCAGCATAATAAATATATACATGCACATACCCTCTAAACAACTGAACCATGTAAGAATGCATATATACCTGAAAGTCCGTACTCTATTAAATACATCTAATTAAACAACTATAGGCTTACATGCATCACATCTATAACTCATAATCACGATGAAGGACAATGTGATAACGGCAACAGAGTATTTAAAAAGGTCAAAGACTAAGTATCAAGCATTAGAAAAACTTAAGTGGATTTAAGGTCAAAGTGATAATAATATGAAGTTATATACTTCAGGGTTTAGCTACTACCTGACCAGGGTAGGAAATTACCAACCTTCTAAGAAGCTCTTGACAATAAAATCCTCACGGCCATGGTCCTGCCTCATATCCACGTCCTGCAGAATTCATAACACGCATTAAGTTCAAGCATACGACAACATATTATTTACTACTATATCGTTCCTATAATCGTATCCTTTTTATCGAATATGATTTAGGAAATCCCCAATCATCCGTAGTCGATTCACTATAACCAACCTTCATCGAACAAAACCTAAATAACCAACTTAACCACTTAATTTAAACCCACCATTTCCAATTAACAAAAGTGCTAACCTACACATTCAATTCCATATCCATCTCAACAAAGCCAATCTCATGAAGATTTAATCTTTTACACTTAATCTAATGTAATAGTATCACCAACAAAATTAGTTATAAATCTAATCCATATTCACACTAATACACATTTCTATTCGTAGCCCAAACAAAGCTACTACTTCACAGCCTGCCAAACACCCAAATAGAACCTCACACACTCACCTTCACAGCCACCACAGAGCATCACAACCGTTCACAACCCCCAATTTACAGTCGGCAACACCTCTGTTCACAGCCGACCACATCTCCATCCATTACAAACCTCTAAAACATCTATCTCCAACTCACAACCCCTTTGTAGCCAAGAACAACCCTATTCACAGCCAACTCACAGCCACACAATCGCTCCACACAGATCACAGCCGGCTAAAAAAAACTCTACTCACAGCAAAAAATCTAGCAAATTAAGAGAAAAGACAATTCAAGCTTACCAGCACTTGGGTCTCCATCGTCAGCCACCTTCCTCCTATCCCTTGTTCACCGGCACAAACTGCTGCCCAAATCTCAAATCCACGCTCAACCAAGGCAAATCACAGCAGGGAATTAAACAAGGAGAAGGTCGGCCCTTACCTAGTTCCGACGACAAGCGACCGTGACACCCCCCTCTCAACCGGCGGCTCTGCTTGCTACCCAATTCACTCTTCGCCGTAAACTTACTGCTACCCTAGCACCACCGATTTCTGAGCTTTCTCCGACAGAGATCACAAGGGCAGATTACAACCTATCACCACCGATTCCAAGCTCCCAGCCACACACGCTCGCCGTCGGCTCTTCCTTGGGCTCCGTCGAGGGCGGCCGCCGTTGCTTGCCGCGAGGAGAAAGAACGAGAGGGATGGGGAAAGACTGACGGAATCTGAGCGATGAAGTAGAGAGGTCGCACGGTGGGAAAAGGAGAGTGTCGTCAACCGGCCGCTTCGGAGAAGAAGAGAAGGCGAGAGGCTCTCGAGCTGGTAAGGAATCGGCGAAGGATGGGAGAAGTCGCGGTGAACGACAAAGGAAGAAGACACGATTGGGAAACTGCTCGGAGTTAAGTCGCGATGAGAAATCGCAAAGGGAAGAAAATGCGGCTTGGCGTTAATGGGAGAAGAAACACAGATCGGGTTTGGGTTTTAAAAGCTAACGGGTAGGGTTTAAATCCCATAAGACTAAACCCTAGGTCCACTAACACCTATTTAAATTAAATTTTTTTTAGCAATCGGTGGAGGATGGGAGAAGTCGCAGTGAATGGCAAAGGAAGAAGACGCGATTGGGAAACTGCTCGGAGTTAAGTTGCGATGAGAAACTGCAAACGGAATAAAATGTGGCTTGGCGTTAATGGGAGAAGAAACACAGATCGGGTTTGGGTTTTAAAAGCTAACGAGTTGGGTTTAAATCCTATACGACTAAACCCTAAGTCCACTAACACCTATTTAAATTAATTATTTTTCACTCTTTATCCATTTACTTATGGTATTTTACAAAAACTTATCGGGAATCCAACCCCACAGAATATTGAGTTATAGTACATCTTATCAGTCTCCTTGCACTTATCAGCTAAGACTGATAAATAAGCACTGATGCAATCCCCATGTGTCAAAACATTCCAATCAAATATTGTAAGGAAAGAGTCCATGTATAAGTTAATAGCATCCGTCTTCCACACTGGTCCTGATACTGTCACACTATACAAGGAAAGAGTTATTAGCAACTCTCAAAATATAAGATTACTATTATAAAGTGTATGATCTTACTCCATTTTTCTTAGTTTCAATAAACACTCCTCGACTGTTGGATCCATCTTATTGATGAATTCTTTATAAGTTTGCTGTATATTAAAAAATAGTTAGAATAAAAATATTTTCTCTGAAAAATAAGCTTGGACAAGATAACTTATGCTCACCTCCAATATCCTTCTCTTGACTTCGTCGAGTGGTTGTTGTTTGTCCGTGGAGACTTGTGTGGCAGTAAATAATATTTCAGGTTCACACTCCTCAGCAATTGATTTTCCTTTTTTATCCTTGCCTGACTCCTACTCAAAATTTGCCTCTTCAGGAGCGATATTAAGGTCTGATGAGGGATACTCAATAGCCTTACTGGGGACTATTTGGGTTTCAACTCTCCTTTTAGGAATGTTAGTAAACCATGCAGGAGGAACGCTTGTACTTGTAGGGGGTGATATACCATGAAGAGCCCTCTTCTACACACAAACCTTCCGCCTAGTGTATGCAGTAGAAGGTTGTTGGGTCTGTGCAGCTTGTATGAGCTATGATTGTAATCCCTCTACATCTCGAGATTGCAAATTCAGTTGAAGCTCCAATATTAAACTATCCTTTTCAGTAATTAATGTTTCTTTTTCACAAATTATATTATCCCTTTCACTTATCTCATTGTCCTTCCTGCTTCTGACCTCCTCCAACTATTAAAGAAGCTCATGTATTTTCTTTTCTTTTTCTTCGATGGTCGCATCCTTAAGCAGGGAGGTGTTGTCCAAGTTAGTCCTTCCTTCAACTAGCTTGGTGCATATAATTGAAACTAGTTTTGCATTCTTCTGGCATACTGGACACGCCTTTTCTCCTACGTCGAGCTGAGTTTCGGGTTGAGGAGTTGAAGCAAAAATCCTAGGTGGAGAAGTGTTCTATATCAGATGCAGCTCTGACTGTGCTAGCATTAGATCAACAATTATTTTATCTGGTAGGAGACCATCTGTCATCTTCTTAACAACCCTTACATTTGTGGAACTCCACCTCCATTTCAACATTCTTGGCAAAGCATGAGGGAGGTGTGGAGGTAGGATACACAAATGCTCACACATTCATACCTGGAATGGCAAAAATAGTTGTTAATAGACAGATTGATCTATACTCTTTGTGGAAAACATAAAATATATTCACTTACAGCCAATAAGTGTGTGAAACCCTTAAGAATTGGTCTCGTAGATCCTCCACTGACCTCTGCTTTTGGTCGTAATGTCACTCCCATATCAATTGACTCCATTTGAGGAGCCATGTAGGTATAAAGTACTCCGCACCAATTGTACCTGCCTAAGTTATCAAAACCGTCTACACAATCTATAAGTGATCTTATAGGTATTCTAGGTTTACTGCTGGTGGTAGTAAAAAACACACAAGAAAAAAAATATAAAATAAACAACTGACAATAAAAATTTTCAGATCCCAAATTATCTGGAGATCTAGAACTCTTCATTAATTCCTCCAGATGCTTGTTAGAGCAATCAACTTCCACGAAATATTACAAATATAGCTGACCAGAGAGAGCTTCATTGTTCATAGGAACTACGAGTCCATCATCTGGTAGACCAAGGATGAGGGAGACATCAGTCTTTGTGAAATATAATTTTTTATCGTGGAATATAAAATATTTCTCCTCGCAGTCCCAATTATCAAACATATTTTGAACTAGGGGTCTGACATGGGTAATATCTGGAATGTCCAAAACCCACGCAAAAGGGGAGCTTCAAATCAGTGTTACTTCTTCCTCAGTCGGCGGCACACTTGCAATAAATTTTTTAAAATATGAAACGTTGCTTTTCCAGTTCATTCTCTTTGTTCTTTCTCGCATCAACATAAGGGTTCTTCCAGAACTATCGCTTGATGTTTCAACAGTTGAAGCCATCGTGAATTGAAAAAACTATGTTAGGTTACGAACTAAATGTATTGTAATACGACGATTTGAAACTAATAGATGAAATGGATTGAAACATGTGTGCTGATAGAAACAAACGTTACCTCTGCTCAAATGGATTATTAAAACCCTAAACCCTATCAGGCCCGACTTAAAATGATATCGCTGACGAAAATGGGAAAACCCTAGATGGGATGCACCTTCAACTGCGACACAGGTTATGGTCAACGAAAGAAGTTAAGTAATCTACAAAACTTACGAACACCGAAAATCTAAGCGTTAGGCAATTCCACAAGAGATAGATCAAAAGGAGCGACAGAGAAATGAAATTTATTCGTTTGAACTGCCAACGGGGGGTTTTATATTAACGGGTCGGGTGCAATGGCCTGGATTTTTATTACAGTTTTGCAAAATAGATCAACATTCAATTAGTTAGGCCATAAGTTTATAACGCCATAAGTTTCAGGCAACCTACGATAATGCAAAATAGATCAACATTCATTTAGTTAGGCCAACCAAAATAGATTTAGATATATATGACATAGACATTTAAGATGATCTAGGTACAAATCTAAGAGAATCCAGGCTCGTTCCCCCGCCTCGATCGAGCGACCTCTCGTTCTGCTATCCATTTCTCCACCTGCGCCAAAGCAGCGCGTACATTCTGCTCATGCTGGAGAATAACCTCCAAGCGTTGGGTGGCCTCCTCCCAGTCATGGCTTGCGGTTTCCAAGCGCCTTCTCAAAATAGTACGTTGCTTCTCTAGTGTTAGGACGAAGATGCGCTGAGTCAGAGGAGAAGCCGAGGAGCCCTCCTCAACGTTCGATGAGGAAGAAGACTTCTCCCCAGGGTTATATTCGCCTCGGGAAGCCATGAAGGAGATGATCTATTGTAAAGGAAGGGGTTAAGAAGCTCCTCGATGATTTTTCACCTTATGTAGCTTAATGAAAACGAGTTAATGAGGACGCCAAAGAGTTGGTTTGTGATATTCCCAATACACCCTTCCCGTATACTTTTGTGCCAATGTGTGGGAAATCAGCAAACATTGACATTGTTTTGTCAGCATTGGTGCCAGAAAAAAATTTAATACAACTACCACACACAAATTAATTGCACAACAAGTATTTGATAAATAACTCGTATAATATAAACATTGTTTCCTTTATAAATATTTACACAATCACTATTTACAATTAAGAATTAGTAAGCGGTGGCATTCTACAGGACCTCCTAATATGGTCAAGCTGTTTGCATCTGTTGCATTTATTTTTTACCTTCCCAATATGTTTAGACTCAATGCGTGTCTTTTTTCTTCGACCCGACTGCACAAGGCTACGAGGAGGTAAAACTCCAAAATTTTTGTCACCATTAGGCCAAAATTTCTTACTTTGACATAGGTAAATACGATCCATGTAAGTGGCCTCCCAAGTTTCCCTTAGAAAATAATGCTCACAATAATGGTATGGATTCATGTTCCGATATATGATGACTGCAATAACATGCGAGCAAGAAATTCCTAAGTTTTGAAACTCACCGCAGATGCAACTGCGCCTCTCCAAATCAACAATATATGAAGAAGCTATTGTCTGTACTTCTATTTCTATTTATGAGTATGGAAATACTAAATATAATTGAGTTCTTTATCTCCTTTCATCAATCTCTTTAATGACATAAGGTGTTAGAAAACCTGACCTTTTTGAAGATTCTTCCCTACTGTTAAAGAACCATTGAGCAACCTTTCTTCTAGTATTATCAATTAAACTGGTGATGAGGAGTTCACGTGTTTCCTTGAATAATGCATTTAAACTCTCAGACCAATTAGTGGTTAACATTGTGTATCTCCTCCCAGAAAAGTGTGCATTGACCCATCTTTTTTGAACGATCTTTGTAGCCACGCATATGCATTCTTATGTTTTTCATGTATGTTCTGCATTAATCGATCAAACTCAACTATTGTATTGACTCTTGCTGCTGCCCAAAATAAACCTAATGAGGATCTATCCCGGGTATCTGTTATCGTGTTACAAGACAAGTGATAGCAACAAAAAGCATGATGGGCAGATGGATACATTTTGTTAACTGCTGATATAATCCCCTGATGTCTATCTGATACAATGCTCAATGACTCTGGAAGGACAACAAGGAATATCTTTACATTATCCAAAAACCACTCCCAGGCAGATCCATATTCAACTTCGGCAATTCTAAATGCAACTGACAAAATTTTTGCATTACCGTCAACGACAATTGCCATTAGCAACACACTAGGATACTTGCCGGTGATATGTGTAGCATCAATTTCAATTAGTTTTCGCAGATAAGACCTGAATACTCTTCCACAAGCTCAAAATTCCCAAAAACATCGTTGGAATTGATTTTCACCATTTCATAGTACTGCAACATAGGTATCAGGATCTCTAACTCTTAACTCATGCAAGTACATTGAAAGATCAATATAGGCCTGATCAAAATCACCAACCACTCTTTTTAATACTTTCTGTCTGACTGTGTATGCTTTCTTGTATGAAATGTGAACACCAAACCTAGCTTGAATTTCTCTTCGAATTGAACTTGGTTTGTAATCATCAGAAGTAGCTAACTGTCCTACAATCTGGTTTGCTATAAATGTGGATGTGCATGTATGGTGATCTATTGTTTCCCTAACTGTGTCACATTCATGCTGCTTTACATATTTTGTGACAGTGAACTCCACGTCTCCACTTGCAACTAATCTCCATGAACATGGCTGATTGAAGCAAATAACTTTAATTCTATTAAGTCTGGTGTCAACTAGCTTGAATATGAAGTTTTTTAGCATCACATGCCTTACTAGTGCATCTTTAAACTCTTGTCGGGAGGAAAAAACTTGTCCAGTGAAAAATTCATTTGGATATGATGAACTGACAGCTGTCAATTGTGTTATTCGTGGATTTAAAACATAGGGATCATCAGCAATTGAGAATACTTCCTCTAAGTCACTATATTGATATGGGTTTAACTCACCTCCTTCATGTTGGATATCATCAGCTAAGAATTCTTCCGAAGGATTTGTATATTCTAACTGTTCTATCACTTGTATATCACTTACCTCCTCTTCACTCCAAGTTTCTTCAAAATATTCATCAACTACTATAGTAGTAGTGACAAACTCTTCTTCGAGTATGGAAGAAGGTTCTCTATTTATATCAAGGTGTTGATCACTGGTAATTTTATTCTCCACATCAGTAAAGTGAGATGAAGATGGAATATTACTTGGGGACACATTTATGGAGTCTTGATCATCTAACTCTCAATCCTTCAAATTTGATTCAATTTTTTCCAAAAATGAGAACACTTCATCAAGAAATGGGTCATCCCTACAAAGGTTTTTAAAATCAAAACAATTATATGTAGTGTGGTAACAATACTGGCACATAGGCTGTATTTTTTTAACTAGGGTTTAGAAGGCTAAGGATAAGTGGAGGATGAGAGTTTAGGGTTAGGTTTCCCAATTTTGTACTTCACTAACCTACAAATTTGAACTGGATAGGGCCATCAATGAATTTTGACCGAAACCCATTGATGGACCTAGAGATGTTGAAATTAGGAACAGTCGATATGGAATGGAAGAGGAAGGCATTTAGAAGGTTTATGCGCAAAGGGATACTTAGTTCCAACATTCCTACCAGTAGTTATGGGTGCGTCCCAATTGGCACATACCATGCCAATTAGCACACTCGTCTGAATGTTGGCACGGAGCATGAATGTTTAGAACTACAGTTTGGGAGCCTAAGGAAAGGTGGAGGATGATAGTTTAGATCATGCTTGCACTCCACTCGCCTAGAGGGCTTTATTTATCTCCAATATAAATTGTCAGCACCACCATTTATCTCGGCCAAGTTCCATCTCCATGGTGATGGGGATTTGAATCCCAGGACCACGGTGGTGCTGAGATATAAATTCCCAACACCACCATTTATCTCGACTAGGTCAATCTCCATGGTGCTGGGAGGTTTAATCGTAGGACCACAGTGTTGCCGAGGTTTCAATTCCCAACATCACCTTTTATCTCGGCAACTTAAATCTCCATGGTGCTGGAAATTACATTCCCAACACCATGGTGTTATTGGGAGTTTGAATCCCATGACCATGGTGGTGCTGAGATATAAATTCCCAGCACCACCATTTATCTCGACCAGTTCAATTTCCATGGTGGTAGAAGTTTTAATAGCAGAACCACAGTGTTGCTGGGGTTTCAATTTCCAGCACCACCTTTCATCTCGGCAACTTAAATCTCCCTGGTGTTGGGAATGTAATTCACAATACCATGGTGTTGCTGGGAGTTTGAATCCTAGGACCGCAGTGGTGTTGAGATATAAATTCCCAACACCACTATTTATCTCGACCAGTTCAATTTTAATGGTGCTGGGAGTTTTAATCGCAGGACCATAGTGTTGCTGGGGTTTCAATTCCGAGCACCACCTTTGTAAAATACCGGAAAAAAAAAATATATATTCCTCGATAATTTATAAAACATCTTGTGGAATTTTCCAGAAATTTTTAGAAATTTTTCTAAAAATTAAACGGAGGTCTTGTGGATATTTCGTGGGGATAAAGCGAACAGGCTTTTGTAAAGCCTGTTTAGATTGAAGTATTAAATTGTTTAATTATTCGTTTCCCGTCGGTTTCTGTTCACGCGACCGTCTATTTCTTTCCGCGATCCCCCTTCTCTTCGGATTTCTTCGCCAACCCTCACCTCACGACTGGCGGCGTGCAGAAGGTGCTCGCCGACGACTCCTTCCGGTGGGAGAGCAAGCAGGAGGGGAGGATCGACGTTTGGGCTCCGGCGGGCGTCCTCGATCGCGAAAGCTAGGGAGCGACAGGGGATCTCGCTGGCGGATTTGGGAGTCGCCTCTTTCGATTTCTCCTCGCCGTCGCCGCCCGATCGGTGCCACCCTCTTCTTCTTCTCTTCCGATCCGAAAGCAACAAGGGTCGCCGGCCATTGCAGTTGCATCTCCACCGCGCGATTCCGACCCTGCCGACTTCCTCCCTTTTTGTTTTTCATCACGGGAGCCTAGTTCGCCGGAGCTACTCCCTTTCGCTGGCGCATCTCATGGTTCGTCAGCCTCTCTGGCCGCGAGCCACTCCATCGATGCTTGCTTCGCCGTCGACCTGTGATACCGAGTCGAGCCACCATCCGTCGGCCACTGTTTGGGTCAGTCGTCGCAAAAGATAGGTGAGCACTGCTCTTTTCTTGAGCTTGGACCAGATTTAGGGCTACGGTGATCTTCCTTGCGTTGAGCTCGATCTGTGTTGGACAGGTTTGGAGTCGGCAAACAGGGGATAGGTAAAGGTTACTGCCGGTGGAGTTCTAAGGTCAGTAAGCTTTGATTACCTTTTTCTTTTCATCTGTAATTGTTGCATTCTGTGGTGTGTGGATGCTTTTAGATATGATGGGTTTCCGATCGAGGGATCACATTGTATGGAGGCAGTTGTTGGAGTGGTGTCGGCTGTGAGTGAGAGGAGAGGATGTGTAGTCCATCGGTGAATAAAATAAGTTGGGATGGTTTGTACATGGGCTGTGATGCTTTGTGTTGGAGCTGGGAATGAAGAAAGGGGTATGTTGCGATGATTAGGTTAAATGGATAACTAGATCAATCTAGTTGATCGGGATACTAAGTCATGTAGCATTCGATTCGATCACTTGATATATAATAGAACTTAATATTTGTTCATGTTGTCTTGCAGGGCTTTGATTAGTGACAGATGTATGCGCTGCGTGGATAGCTAAGCGGAGCTATATAGCAGTGGGTAATTTCCTACAGTCCGGGTAGTTATATTTCATTCGATTTAGTCATTGATATGAGCATGTTAGGTGTTCGTATATTACTGACTGTTTTTTTATCGCATGCTTGATCTTCTACATCGGCTATTAACTCCATTCTTGATATCATGTTTATTTTATCATGATTAGGAGTATATATATAGGTGATGTAAGTAACTTGGAATTAATTTAAGTTACGTGCAAGTAGTAAAGTCGGATGACAACTGATGGTACATTGGGTAAAAGGTCATCCGTAGATAGATAATGTCTTTAACCTAGGATTAGTTCTAGTACCCTTAGGTTGTATGTTACCATGGAACATGTATTGAGTAAATGGTCAAAGGAATGATACTTAGGGTATCGCTACGGACCGATGGTCCTAGCTTGTTATAATCGAGATAAGTACGACTCTAGGATAGAGAGTGTGTCCATTAGTTAGTACGACTCTCTACGGGGATAGAGAGTGTGTCGCTTAGATTGATATGACTCTCTGGGATAGAGAGTATTATGATCGATTAGTACGACTCTCACGTGATAGAGAGTGCGTAGATCTGTTAGTATGATTCTCTGTAGAGCAGAGAGTCTATGGTGGATGTCGGTATGTGAGACATTGCATTCGTGCATTTACATGCACGCGCGAGGTCTCCCTTGTGGTTGAGAGAGTGTCGGTCATCCTGCCTCCACGGTTACTCATAGGAGGAGTTACCCGTGTGAGAGCAGAGCATTGAGGTGCCGCACTCTATCACTATAGACGGTGGTAGTTGGATTTGCGTGCTGTAGTCCTGCGTGTGTGGTACTCGACCACTCATGGGTAGTGACTGTCGGAGTGACCAGAGGACCCCATCGTGTAGCTTGCTCTTTACGCTTATATGCTACTCGATCATACTGCCCACTCGGCCACTCGAGAGTAGTGGTTGGTGTTGAGTTGGGACAGTTGTCATGCTCGAGCCACCGAGGCCACACTGGGGTCGTGGTAGCTTTAGGGTGAGCCGACATGACCATGCATGCTGCATTGCCGTATCTGATGGCGTTTTGCATATTACCATATATATATACATATATGCATGTATATATATATATATGGATGGTTGAGATTAATATATATATATGGATACAGTCTATATATATATATATATATATATCTGATTATTGTGATGTTGCATTTGTTTGTACTATGCTTGTTGCATTTGGGTGGACATCATATTCATGCATGTTTCTTACATATGTTATACAATGGTCGAGGATATTGGTATGTGTTGGATAGACCATAGATACCTTGACCTGTAGATAGAGTTTATTTTGAGTTGATCTACTCTTCCTGTTATATATATATATATGTTGGGTATATGTTCAGGTTGGATCAGAGTAGCATGGCAGACTTGCATGTATGCATGTTTTATGTTGTTCATTGATTAGAGTATAATAGGCTTGTATTTATATACTATGCTGATATACCTGTTGTACTTCTAGATTATGTTGTCGAAATACATGTGATATGACATATATACATGTTTTCTATTACCTGCTGAGTTTTACTCACCACCCCTCGCGGACCCTGGGTTTTCTGTCGCCCAGGTAACAGGTAGCTGACTTCGTGATGGACTTGGAGCACCGCTGGCTGGCATCGTCTCATCTCAACTCCGAGAGTCCGAGTTTTTGAGTCTTCCGTATGTTTTGGTTATGTATTCTGAGTTATGTGATGTACGCACATGTTGGTGCGGATTTTGACGGGGTTTCTTTATATTCTGGTGTTAGTCATACCGGTATGCACTTTATGGGATTGTATTGTGGTCCTGTTGTTTCCGCTGTGTTTTTCGTTATGTTGATATGTTCTTATATGTATATGTTGTTATTATTGTGGGCCTACGGGCCTTGTATTAACCCGAAATGTTGCCACGTACAGGGGAGGTGCCGTCCGTTTGATTTTCGGTTCGGCATGCTCTCGGGGCGTGACAACTTTAGTGGTATCAGAGCCCAAGGTTCTGCGATGCCATATTATGTTGTTTTTGGAGTCGAGTCTTGGATTCTCGGGAGTCGATTTATTCGGTTTTGGTTTTCTGAGATGAGATGAACAGCAGCCTGAGCTCCAAGCAGCACGAGGTAAGAATTCCTGAAAACTTGTGGTTTAGTAGATATTTATCTAAACTTGATCAGTAGGTGTATACAATAGAGTTATGACACCTGTGTAGACTTTTAGTAGGGGTCGTCCACCGAGACGACCAACCGGAGTTACCTTAGTGTTTATACTCCCAGTTTTATTGCCTATGCATTTAGATGCTTATAACAGGGAATAACCTGTAGTTTGTTGGTTATTGTTCGTAACCGTGGTATGTATTGACCCCGGAAACGACCTGTTAAGTTTGTGAGTCTTGAACCTGTGTCGAGAAGGTGATTTACCTTTGAGAGCCGACTGATACCGAGTCGGAAAATAGGGGCCAAGTCGTCACATTTATTATGGAAATCAGAGACTACAGTCTTAGAGATTTCCACTAACTGTGCTAGTCAGATCATTACCTGCGGGTAATGAATAGACTTGTAGACTATTGTTGATGCAGATAGCGGAAGGCTAGGTTATGGAGTTTCATAGGGATTTTATCCCTGAGTTGTTCGTACCGAGTTGTATAACTTTGAGAGTACTTTTAAGTACTTAACTCATGTTATACCGATAAAGAAGAGTTGTTTGCATTCCATTATCGGGATTAAGCCGATATTTGGTGGAAAATGCAGAAAAATGACATTCGGGAAATAATATATATCACTTGATCATGGTTTAGTGATGTTGAAAGAGAGTATTTCCCCGTGTCACTTTTAGTGACGCATTGTAAGAATTCTTGAGCTTTAAGAAAGAGTGATCAGTTAGTAATAGAGTACTGTGCAGAGTCGTGAGACTTGCAGAGGTTACGACCACCTAATAGCTCAAGAAGATGAATGGATGATTTAAGCCACTCAGAGTTATTGGCTTATAGTTGGATTAGGATGCCGGGATCTTCTATCAGATCCTGTCTAAAGACGTTGGATTGAGACAGGAGTTAGAAATGACTCCGTACAAGTGTTTAGGAGATGGAGACCGGTAAGCAAATATTGCAAGTCAACTTAATAGAGTCAGAAGTCTCCGATTGTTGGATAAAGGAGCAAGATCGGAGTCATAGACCTTGAGCTACTTTTTCCGATTATAGAAGACCAATCGCAAATCATCAGAAGGTTCTAGTGGATATCAGCAAAATCAGAACAAAGACTTCGAAGGGATTATGTGCATGCAGTGCGGATGCGAAGTCAGATTATCCGTTGGATCAGTTCAGCTGTTGCTATTGTGAGCAACGACGATGCAGGTGAAGGAAGTATACCTTGAAGATTGATTGAAGACTACCAATGACGCGTTCGAGAGGATGATGCACCGTCTCGACAGCAGAGATCAACACAGAAGATTGGGTTATCTCAACAGCAACAACCTACTACCTCAGATGTGGTCGAAGTTCCTTGATACTACCCTTCAGCAAAGATCAGCACAGAAGCAGCATCCGCAGAAGACATCGTAGAAGATTCATGCAGACAACAACAACAGTTACCTCCAGACGTGTTTTGCTTAGTACATAAGAGAGAGTATACGACAAAGGTCGTATCTATTCGGTATTCTACAGTTGCAGCTCGTAGGATTAAGTAATGTGATCAGATGATCTAGCATGATCCTCGGATCATTCATCGCAGAAATACGACCGCTTTGTCGTGGACTGTTGGATCTGATCTTTTCTCTTCGGAGAAAGGCCGAGACCTGTGTGGAGCCTTTTGGATCGGATCAACAGATATTTGATCGTTTAGGGTATTACTCTAGTTTTACCCTCTGGGTTAATATATTGAGAGATGCTTGTAGTTACAGGTATCTGTATCTAGAACATTCTCAGTTGGATTAGAAGGGTCCTTTACATCGACTTGTGGGTCGGTGGTATCTCTACCATCAGGTGAGATGAGAATCAACAATTAAGAAGTCAAGGGATGCCCTTAGACTTTGATAGACATACTTTTACTGTGGACATATCCTTACGGATGGTCAAATTGTTGGAAGTATGATTATGTTTCTCAGATGTGCGTATAATCCGAGAGCATACGGATGTAGTTGCGGATGAACTCCTAGCCTTGCCGTTGCTTAGGCAAGTGGAGTAGACGTTCGAAATGATTGCGGAAATGGTCCGGTATCGAAGATCACATATCGAGTGATAATTTTGCTGGTATCAGTGTTGTTAAACACTATAGAAATTGGAATAACGTGAGTTGCGATTATAGGAGATGTTGGAGGGGATATTTATCTATCCCAGTATCCCTCCTTGAGAAGGATCCAGAACTCTTTATTGAAAGAGGGATGGACATTTGAGATTATGCATCGATTGTCGATGATGGAATGCGATGATTGTTGAAAGTAAATATCCTATGTTGAGGATAAATGATTTGTTAGATCAGCAAAAGATACCTGTGTATACTCTAAGGTTGGTTTACGACTGGAGTATTGATATTGTAGTGACATAATGTCATACGATTATCATTGTCGTTGTGATGATTAATATATATCATCAGCTTAGAGTAAAGGGGATGCAGGTGTGTGGAGACGATAATTTCATACTTAGTATGAATTCTATGAGTTGTGATTAAGTTGTTAGACTAATTAACGATTCAGTCGTCACTGGACTTGAGAATCGTGTATCCTGAACACGAATGAATCTTTTTGGTAGTTGTTGGAGTTGCGTAACTTGGCCACTGTTGACTGTGGTAGTTGGAATTGCGCACTCGACCATCGTAGATGATGGTTTGCCTTGTATGGGTTGGTTAATTCTGTAGATGTGGATAGAATGTTTGACATTACTATACCACGGACTTGTTTGACAAAGGTGACGATAGAAATCATTTAGTCGGAAGCTGGTGAAACCAGTTTACAGGACTTTGGTGGCGGTTAACTTTTACGCCAGTATTAGTTACTTCTTCTGGAGTGGATAAAAGGATGATGTACGCAAATGCATCGTTTCAGGGATCGGAACGATTCTGATGCAGTGAATGAGGCATATCGTATGCCTACGTCAGTTAAGAAACTACGAGATAGTTTGTCATATACATGACATGACTTTAGTAGTTATTATCTGGATTTGTAGTCGTATGGAGCAGGAATGCTCATTGAATTTAACAAGCTACTGGGTAGCTACAATGGAGTTGCGGGAGCACGAACAGTTGCAACAATTGCAACAAGGGAGATTGATTGCTATAGTCTTCCATGCACTTACAGTGTGTGGAGTGTATCTTGGAAGGTTGATGGACTTATCTGGTGAGAAGATAATTTTCTTTCTCTAATATGGATATGTGTTCTGGACACGCATCCAGTTAAGGAATAGTTGCTACAGGTGACACTTTATTTGAGATTTACTATACATCCTGGTGGTATTGGGATGTACCGATATTTGAAACGTTTATACTGGTGGAATGGTATGAAGAGAGATACCGTAGACTTTGTTGCTGGATATATACTATACCAGCAGGTGATGGTTGAACATCAATCAGATGGATTGCTCCAGAAAATTTCGATTTTGGAATGGAAGTGGAACGTATCCTATGGATTCGTTCACGGGATTGTCTAGAACCCGTAAAGGGCATGATGTGATTTGGGTGATCGTGGATCGACTAACCAATCATTTCATTTCCTTCCTATTCGTGGGTCGTACTGTTGGATCGTCCCAAAGTTGTCTTAGAAAGATTATCGATTGCATGCAGTACTTTTGAGTACTATATCCGATAGAGACCGTGATTTACCTTGCGATTTTGGGAGAATCGCATCGGACTATGGGCACGAGCTCGGCTTAGTGCAACATTTCATCCGCGGTGATGAGTATGCGAGAGTACCATTCAGACATTGGAGAATCTTTTGAGATCCTGTTTCGTGGATTATGGAGATGTAGCTTATCGGTTGGCTTTACCTCCGACACTTACGGGTGCTCACAACGTATTTCCTGTTGTTATATTGAGGAAATACGTATTGCATGTTGAGCATGATCTGAAGGAGGTACCGATTCCACTTCAGCCGAATGCGACCTATAAGGAAATTGCAGTGCGAATTCTTGGTCGCAAGGGGCGATAGTAGTGGGACGAAAACCATCCGACTCGTAAAGGTTGGATGACAACATCATACCGATGAGGAGGCTACGTGAGAGCTGAAAGATACTATCCGAGCTCGATAGTCTCATCTGGTCACTTGAGGAAGGTAGGTGGTCCCTTCGGAAACTTGCTTGAAGTAATTTTGCATGTTAGTACGAAATTTGGGGACCAAATTTTTATAAGTGGGGGAGAATGTAAAATACCGGAAAAAAAAAATATATTCCTCGATAATTTATAAAACATCTTGTGGAATTTTTCAGAAATTTTTAGAAATTTTTCTAAAAATTAAACGGAGGTCTTGTGGATATTTCGTGGGGATAAAGCGAACAGGCTTTTGTAAAGCCTGTTTATATTGAAGTATTAAATTGTTTAATTATTCGTTTCCCGTCGGTTTACATTCGCGACCGTCTATTTCTTTCCGCGATCCCCCTTCTCTTGGTTTCTTCGAACCCTCACCTCACGGCGGCGTCACGAAGGTGCTCGCCAAGCGACTCCTTCCGGTGGGAGAGCAAGGAGGGGAGGATCGGCGTTTAGCTCGTGGCGTCCTCGATCGCGAAGCTAGGAGCGACAGGATCTCGGGCGGTTGGGAGTCGCCTCTTCGATTTCTCCTCGCCGTCGCCGCCGCCGATCGGTGCCACCCTCTTCTTCTTCTCTTCCGATCCGAAAAGCAACAAGGGTCGCCGGCCATTGCGTTGCATCTCCACCGCGCGATTCGACCTGCCGACTTCCTCCTTTTGTTTTTCATCACGGAGCCTAGTTCGCGGAGCTACTCCTCAGGCGCATCTCATGGATCGTCAGCCTCTCTGGCCGCGAGCCACTCCATCGATGCTTGCTTCGCCATCGACCTGTGATACTGAGTCGAGCCACCATCCGTCGGCCACTGTTTGGGTCAGTCGTCGCAAAAGATAGGTGAGCACTGCTCCTTTCTTGAGCTTGGACCAGATTTAGGGCTACGGTGATCTTCCTTGCGTTGAGCTCGATCTGTGTTAGACGGGTTTGGAGTCGGCAGGGGATAGGTAAAGGTTCTGCCGGTGGAGTCCTAAGGTCGATAAGCTTTGATTACCTTTTCTTTTCATCTGTAATTGTTGCATTGCATGGTGTGTGGATGCTTTTAGATATGATGGGTTTCGATCGAGGATCACATTGTATGGAGGCGATTGTTGGAGTGGTGTGTTTGTGGAGTGAGAGGAGAGGATGTGTGGTCCGTCGGTGAATAAAATAAGTTGGGATGGCATTGTACATGGTGTGATGCTTTGTGTTAGAGTGGGAATGAAGAAAGGGTATGTTGCGATGATTAGGTTAAATGGATAACTAGATCAATCTAGTTGATCGGGATACTAAGTCATGTAGCATTCGATTCGATCACTTGATATATAATAGAACTTAATATTTGTTCATGTTGTCTTGCGGGCTTTGATTAGTAATGGATGCTTATGCGCGTGGATAGCTAGCGGCTATATAGCAGTGGGTAATTTCCTACAGTGCAGGTAGTTATATTTCATTCATTTAGTCATTGATATGAGCATGTTAGGTGTTCATATTACCTTGACCTGTTCTTTTTATCGCATGCTTGATCTTCTACTTGGCTATTAACTCCATTCGATATCATGTTTATTTTATCATGATTAGGAGTATATATATAGGTGATGTAAGTAACTTAGAATTAATTTAAGTTACGTGCAAGTAGTAAAGTCCGGATGACAACTGATGGTACATTGGGTAAAAGGTCATCCGTAGATAGATAATGTCTTTAACCTAGGATTAGTTCTAGTACCCTTAGGTTGTATGTTACCACAGAACATGTATTGAGTAAATGGTCAAAGGAATGATACTTAGGGTATCGCTACGGACCGATGGTCCTAGCTTGTTATAATCGATAAGTGCGACTCTCTACGTGATAGAGAGTGTGTCCATTAGTTGAGCACTCTCTCGGTGATGTAGAGTGTGTCGCTTAGATTGATATGACTCTCTACGGGATGAGAGTATTATGATCGATTAGTACGACTCTCTACAGGATAGAGAGCGTAGATCCGTTAGTATGATTCTCAGAGAACAGAGAGTCTATGGTGGATGTCGGTATGTGAGACATTGCATTCATGCATTTACATGCACGCAGTGAGGTCTCCCTTGTGGTTGAGAGTGTCGCCATCATCCCGCCTCCACTGGTTACTCATAGGAGTTACCCATGTGAGGCGAGCATTGAGGTGCCGCACTCTATCACTATAGGCGGTGGTAGTTAGATTTGCGTCGCCGTAGTCCTGCGTGTGTGGTACTCGACCACTCATGGGTAGTATTGTCGGAGTGACCAAGTGAGGGACCCCATCGTGTAGCTTGCTCTTTACGCTTATATGCTACTCGATCATACTGCCCACTCGGCCACTCGAGAGTAGTGGTTGGTGTTGAGTTGGGACAGTTGTCATGCTCGAGCCACCGAGGCCACACTGGGGTCGTGGTAGCTTTAGGGTGAGCCGACATGACCATGCATGCTGCATTGCCGTATCTGATGGCGTTTTGCATATTACCATATATATATACATATATGCATGTATATATCTATATATGGATGGTTGAGATTAATATATATATATGGATTCAGTCTATATATATATATATCCGATTATTGTGATGTTGCATTTGTTTGTACTATGCTTCTTTGCATTTGGGTGGACATCATATTCATGCATGTTTCTTGCATATGTTATATAATTGTATATTGGTATGTGTTGGATAGACCATAGATACCTTGACCTGTAGATAGAGTTTATTTTGAGTTGATCTACTCTTCCTGTTATATATATATATGTTGGGTATATGTTCAGGTTGGATCAGAGTAGCATGGCAGACTTGAGTATATACGCATGTTTTATGTTGTTCATTCAGTTAGACGGTATAGACTTGTATTTATATACTATGCTGATATACCTGTTGTACTTCTAGATTATGTTGTCGAAATACATGTGATATGACATATATACATGTTTTCTATTACCTGCTGAGTTTTACTCACCACCCCTCGCGGACCCTGGGTTTTCTGTCGCCCAGGTAACAGGTAGCTGACTTCGTGATGGACTTGGAGCACCGCTGGCTGGCATCGTCTCATCTCAATTCCGAGAGTCCGAGTTTTTGAGTCTTCCGTATGTTTTGGTTATGTATTCTGAGTTATGTGATGTACGCACATGTTGGTGCGGATTTTGACGGGGTTTCTTTATATTCTGGTGTTAGTCATACCGGTATGCACTTTGTGGGATTGTATTGTGGTCCTGTTGTTTCCGCTGTGTTTTTCGTTATGTTGATATGTTCTTATATGTATATGTTGTTATTATTGTGGGCCTACGGGCCTTGTATTAACCCGAAATGTTGCCACATACAGGGGAGGTGCCGTCCGTTTGATTTTCGGTTCGGCATGCTCTCGGGGCGTGACAACCTTTCATCTCGGTAACTTAAATCTCTCTGGTGTTGGGAATGTAATTCCCAGCACCATGGTTTTGCTAGGAGTTTGAATCTCATGACCACGGTGGTTCTGGAATATAAATTCCTAGCACCACTATTTATCTCGATCAGTTCAATTTCCATGGTGCTGGGAGTTTTAATTGCAGGATCACAGTGTTGTTGGGGTTTCAATTCCCAGCACCATCTTTCATCTCGCCAACTTAAATCTCCCTGGTGCTAGGAATTACATTCCCAACACCATGGGATTGCTGGGAGTTTGAATCCCAAGACCACGGTGTTGTGGGAATTTGAATTAACAACAATACCTTTTCTCTCGGCCAGGTTCAATCTGTCTGGTGCTGGGAGTTTGAATCCCAGGACAACGGTGGTGCTGGAATTTTAATTCCTAGCACCACTTTTTATCCCGAACTGCTTAAACCTCCATGGTGCTGGGAGTTTTAATCCTAGGACCATGGTGGTGAGGGAATTTCAATTTCCAACACCACCTTTTATCCCGAATTGCTGGAACCTTAATGGTGCTGGGAATTTGAAGTCCATCACTTTTTATCTATGCCAGCTTCAATCTCCTCTAGTGCTGGGATTTTAAATTTAAGGCACACGGTGGTGCTGAAAATTTCATTCCCAGCACCACCTACTATCTCGGACAGATTTAACCTCCTAGTGTTGGGAATATCAATCAGGAAACTTCAGTAGTCCTGAGATTTAATTCAAAATATCACCTTTTAAGTTAGGTAGAATTTATTTAGGTGGCAACAAAACTTTATTATGAACCTCCTACATCACAATTATGGATGTGTGTCAAACTTTGGTATGAAATTTCTACCTCGTATTTATGGGTGCGTGACAAACTTGGTTATCCAACCTCCTACAATGCATTTATTAACCTCATAACAATCTCAAGTATAAAAACACATACATACATGATAATACTATGTGAAGCAGGCGGTGAATGAGCTGCGCCAACTTCTGGAAACCCTACTCGGATATTCTTTGGAGAAGTGATGTCGTTGACAATATCTAGACTTTTAGAGTTTCTACTAGCGTTTCATCAAAAATATTTTTCTCAGTTGGTTTGCAGGAGAAACCTGCGTGTGGTGCTCATAAACAGTATGGAAAGCATGGAGCTCCCACGCGGGTGGAAGTGACGTTTGGATGGCTCGGGATTTTCAGTTGTAGTTCGGATGCCTGTAAATTCTCTCTCAGCATTAAATTGCAGGTCTGTTTAACAGAAGGGGTAAAAGGGAATTAAGTGCGTCATTTGGTAAATATGAAAGTATGGGGCGTTGTTTGGGCAATTCTAAACTTCATGTGCGCTGTTTGGTAAATTGTCGTACAATTTTTATTCAAATATAGTAATATAATCAAAATTATATTGCATTCCATTACAATCTTGATTACATTATAACTTGGATTACATTACGTCCTACCAAATATAACCTTAGAGAAAATAAAATAAATAAAAAAGAATAAAAAAAATTAAAGAACATTGTAAGTTTAACGAATCATTGAATGACACCCCTTTATAAAAATCGTCCAATGGATATATATTTTATTTCTAAAATACATCAATTTTAATATTATTGTAATTATTAGTCAATAGTTACTATATAGATTATCTAGTACTTATTATAACAGGTACACTGTGATAGAATAGGTTACAGTCACTTATTCCCTCTTAAATGTGAGTGTCGTTTCTCCATACGTTAGTTACTAATTTTAAGGATAAAAAATTTATCATGAGTTATCTCCTTTATGATGATCCAGAAACAGACTGATAGAGATCGTTAGATTGATGGATTCCAACCTTATATATCATAGAATAGGTAGCATAGATATTATAATTATACTAGATATTTTAGATATAAAATATTTGACTATTCTTCCAAAGGAAGTCTTTTATAATAATATAAATATTGATAAAGATCGAATTTTAATATAAAATTTAAAATTTTTCATCGGAATTCAAAAGTCTTTTATTATTTTTGATTATTGGATCAAAGGACATAATCTTATTAGTCCTTTTTCATTATCATTAAAATATTGATAATGAAAAATATTAAGAATAAATATAATAATCTTTTATTTCAGAAAAATTTCCAATGCCGATTTATATAATTGTTAAGTTCCTATACTTTCTTCCTTTATTTTTCGGAAAGAAGGGAAAGAAAAAAAAAATATTTTTTATTTTATTTCCATTCCACTTAAATTGGGCAGATTTTGCTTTAAAAAAATGGAGCATTTAGTAGACATGAGTGACCTTACTTTTGTGTCATATGGTATAGTATAATCTTTTATTAATAATAATAATAATAATAATAATAATATTATTATTATTATTATTATTATTAAAAACTTTCACATAATTCTAGATCATAATTCCCTTTTAAATCAGCATATTATTAGTACATTAGTTGCCAATATCGACAGATTGATACATGTGGCACCAATTAATTCCTAATAAACTCGATCCAAACATTTCGGATCCACATTTAAAGTGTTCAACTATTCATGCACCTCCCAGTTTAGTATTCAACAACTCTTCATCTTGGCCCGTTGTCCAGCCCACTCTGGGAGGGTTATCGGACAAAGCCGACCCTAGCCGAACCTAACAGGTGTCTGTCCGAAACTCAAAAATTTAGGATGCGTTTGATTCGGAATTTTTTTTTCCACTTTCATTTTCTCTTTTTCATAAAACGGAAAACGATTTGTTTTTATTTTTCAATTTTTCAAAACGTTCATTTATTTTTTAGAAAACAAAAGTTAAAAAACATCAACCAAATATTATTTCTCATATTTTCTCATTTTTTTAGAAAATAAAAATGAAAAATAAAAAATTTCTACAAACCAAACGCTTAGATTTTTATGACTTTTGATTAAGGTCCAAAATATTTTAAAGTCCAATATAACTTTTGATTATGGTTTATACAATTAGGGTCGACTATGCTATCGGACCGTTGCTTAGGACTTAAAATTTTTTAACACTTACTGCTCAAATTTTAGAATCTAATATTTAAATTGCACAGTAAAAATAAAGCTAAATTTTTAAATTTCGTTCGGAACTTTAAGATCCAATTTTCAAATTAAGATTGACTCTAATTTGATAAATTTTAATTTCTTATCTTTTAATAAAAGATCAAATACTTGACATATTTACTAAGCCGTCATCTTAGACAAGTTATACTAAATAGGCAATCAAACTGAATGTTAAAATAATCTTGTTGAATTTGTTAGGGAGCAACGACAACAAGAATAATAATTAATAACAACTTCTCAAATTGATGTCAATCAATTAAAAATTAACATATTTTAATTCATTATCAAAATCAATATGGCAATATTATGATTATGTACTTCTCATGTACTCTTTCCATTTACAATTTGTAATTTGTATAAATAAGTCGGTTGGCTCCCATCATAAATCATCAAATACAATTAAGTTCTTTTATCGACCTCCATTGCTCACAACATGGCTTCTGTGACGGTCATTATATTCTCTCTCTTCCTCCTCTCCGCGGCCGCGATCGCGACGGTGACTGGAGTAGCCGGAGATCCAGCATGTGAGCCGCCGCCGCCTACATCTGGGGCCCCATTGTTCCCCCTAGACAAGGACTTGTTGCAGTTCGCGCTGAACCTGGAGCACATGGAATGTGACTTCTTCCTGTTCGGTGCCCTCGGCAATGGGCTCGACTCCGTAGCACCGGAGCTGGCCATGGGCGGGCCGCCGCCGATCGGCGCGAGGAAGGCCAACCTCGATGAGACCACGAAGCTCATAATCGAGGAGTTTGCCTACCAAGAAGTCGGCCATTTGAGGTTCGTTACACCTGATTCACTCTGAATTTTAGCTTAGTCTTTGTCTGCTGATCGTGTATCGTAACTGATGAAGGGCGATCAAGGGCACGGTCGGTGGGTTCCCAAGGCCTCTACTCAACTTAAGCGCTCAAAACTTCGCAAACATAATGGACAATGCTTTTGGGTTACATCTAAACCCTCCATTTGATCCCTATGCCGAGACTCTCAATTACCTCCTCGCTTCCTACGTGATCCCCTACATGGGCTTGGTCGCCTATGTCGGAGCAAACCCCAACCTCAATGGCTTCGTCGCCAAGAGGGTAATCAGTTGCTGGCGAACTCAGTGACTAGAAATCGATCGTCGATCTACTTAATGAGCTTATCTATAACTACAAATTTGCGACTTTGGATTGTTGGCCGTAGTAGGCGGGGCAAGATGCGGTCATAAGAGCGTTCTTTATGTCGACGCAAGAGGACGAGTGGTGGCGCCGTACAATATCACGATGGCGAGTTCACGGATCGGATATCGGGTGAGAATCGGTGGCGAATGCGACATCAGAGGGCGATGATCGTCGGCTGGAACTAGGCGCCGAAGCAAGGCTGACCACCAACATACTGTCGGCCGACCGCGACTCCGTGGCCTACCAACGAACTCCGGCGGAGGTGCTCCGAGTGGTGTATGGGGTGGGGCGAGAATGCCGGAGGGTTCCTCCCCAACGGCGGGGATGGGAAAGTCGCAAGGGAATTCTTGGCATCTCATTGAGAAGAGAGAGTTCCATTATAGAAGCTAAATCTTTGATTGCCATGAATAAGATATGTGTATCCTCGCGTTATATTCTTCGAAATTACGGGGAGTGTTGATTTTGAGCAATAAATTTGGTTTTTTTTCCTTCTTCTTGTAAATAATCCTTCACTCCCTCTATCGAGTCAACCTCTGTAATGTGATGATGAACGGAGGTAGGTGCATTGATTGCTTCGGTCATCGAAAGCATTTCAATTTACCTGCAAGAATATATGCGTTATGATTATCGTTGTTTAATTTTGCGAATATCCTAGAGAACGGGGATGCTCCAAGATTAGACACTACGATGGATTTTCCATTTCCTGATCCATGGTCGGACAAGGCGGCGACGACGGTGGTAGTCTTCTGCTGCAACCAATGCAACAAGGAGACTGTGCACACTCGTGCAGCTGTTGAACCCCATTTGGCGACCGAGGGCGTCGAAAACACCACCTGCCTCCGATGCCGTCCCTTTCCATGACACGAGATGGTCGACTGCATCACCTAGTGCAGGGAGACATACGTGAAGGAAACCATGGCCCAGGTCAACGTCGCCACAAATACATGGACAAGAAAATGATCACGCCCCTCAGACGTACACAGTGCATATAAAAAATATGGTATCTTCAATCCTTGACTGAAAAGGAAGATAAATCAAGTAGATTTGAACATGGACGACTGTCTCAGTAGATTTGAGCATACTAAAGAATCGACTCTATTAAAAAAAATCACAAATATACTATAGATAAGGATCGACTCAGGAATTTTTGATTATGTGTGGATGTCGTACCTCTACACTATAGCCTTAAGCTCACAACCCTCTATATATACCCTCACATCTAAGCAGGAATCCAGGTTCATAGAACTTAATTAAATTATGCTTGGATGATTTCTTATAAGATAAAATAATTGTCACTTTAAAAATATATTATAAAATAATTTAAATTCATTTTGATTGGAGAAGAGAGTATCAATCATTTCATCATCATCTTACTTCCTCTAGTATTCTTTATTGAATTTCTTGCCGTCACACCCTTGATTATAATAAAATTATTTAAAAGAAACATTGTCGGTCATATAATTGAAATTGACTTAGCTCTTTTTAATCATGTCTCAGTTCAATTTAAATTTAGAGATGATTTTACTTACACATCTGTCCTCTTTATCAATCGTTTACACACTATTACTTTAAAACAGAGATCCCTTAGAAAAATTTTATAATTGCTCTCCAAATTATTCATTTTTTTTCATTTTTTTAGCTGTGCATGTTATCTTTGGTTACGATCTCCACAAACTACCAAGTCCTTCGTGATAAGTGATCCGATAGAAGTAAACAATGTTCCGTGGACAGATCAAGTTGAGGTGGAAGTCAAAATAAGCGAGTTGAATTAGTCCAACTAAGTCCGAGTCAATTCAAACTCATCTAAGTCACATATGAAATCATTGAAACTTTGATTCAAGTCGGCGATTATTCAAATAGCGAGCAAGAACGAAAGGACTCGGTATTAAGAGATACATCTTTTAGGCGAAGGGTTTCACCTCAAGGAGGTGCATCTTTCCATACTATAAAGGTGCATCTTTCCATTCTATAAAGGTGCATCATTTAGTCATTCCTCCACGAAGTGCACCATTTCTCTTCCTACATAAATATAAGAGTTTAAGTAGAAAGGAATCAAGTAACCTTCTAACACTCGTTATATTTTCTCTATTTTCTTTAATATCTAACTCGAGCAATGGAGAGGTCATGTAGAGTGCACCTCGACTCTCTCCTCACTTATTTTTAAGTCCTTCTAGATATGGAGGATCGATTTCTGAAGAATATCGACCTACATACGCCCTAACCCCCAAAGTACCGTTGACATCCGACCAACCAAAGTATCATTGACGTCAGACCTCCCAAGGTTACATATACTTCTGATCTCCCAATGTCCCATATAATATATATGTCCGACCTCTTAAGGTCTCATATATGACCGACCTCTCAAGTGATGGCCAATCTTTTGATGCTCAGATGATGCTCGATCTCTTAAAGCTTAGATAGCGATCAATCTCCCGAAGCCTAGATGGCGATCAATCTCCTGAGACCTAATTGCTATCCGACCTATACCCAATTATAGTCTAACCTGACGAAGCTTGGTAAAAGAAGACCGATTGACCTAGATTGACATATTGAAGATGGACCTGATTCGTACTCAGTCGATTAAAAATACTCGATCATGAATTCTTCATTGAATAATTTCATCCGCCGCTCTTGGATCGGATCAATAGACATAATCACTCAAAATATTACAAATTCAAATCATCCCTAGGAGTTACCATGACATGAATGGGGCATGTTTGATCATGGGTTGTAATGGCAGGGAGGTAGTGAGACTAAAAAGTGGAACAAAGATAAATAGAAAAAAATAATTGCAATATTGCTAATTTAATCTACATTCTTTTTCTTTTAGTTTTTGCTCCGTTTGACTTAAGGATCGGAAGAGTATTGTCGGAACACTAACACCCTCTAACCAATATTATTTTGGACAGGATCTCAGTATGGTTAAGTGGAAATGTCATTGTTGGAGGACTCGATACAAGAGGACTAACAGCTGACTACATCAATATTAATTATAACTTGTTTAATTTTTTTGCCCTAGATTTATCTATAATATTATCTCTTTTCTTCTCCGTAGTAAATAAAGAATTCATTATTAAAGCTAACCTAAATTTTTCATTTGTTGTTCAATAAAACTTTTTTTATTATTGATAAAGAGACAATGAACATCGACCGCTTAAGAAATGATCGATGAAACAGTAAGCGATAGTCACTCATGAAACAGATATTGTCTCATCAAGCGATGAACAATATAAATTGTTTATTTTTTTAGTCAATATAAAAAATTTGTTTGTTGATAAAGAAATAACGAGGATCAATCATTCAAAAAGTGATCGACAAGATAACGAACGACGATCGCTTGTGTGAGGCGGATACTGTCTCACCAGATAATGACCAATTATTTTACATATAGTAGCTTTGTGAATGGCTCCAGATAATTATCAATTAGCCCCAGATAATTTTAAATCCTAGCTACGTCTCTGATAAAATAAATTGTGAATAGATGTTACAATTGTTAAATACGAAAAATTTAAAATACTAAATTAAATGGCCAAAAATTAAGAAAAAATAATCCTTAAAATTTTTCGGGATTTTCCGGATTTTTTCTAGATTTAAACGGAGTTCTTATGATATATATATATATGGAAAGAATTAACAGGCTTTTATAATGCCTGTTTGGATTATCTGTATTGAGGGGTTAATAAATTTTATTAACCTAAAGTCTTAAATAGAAAACCTAGGTTTTCTATTTTCCTTTTTTCTTTTCCCGTTACGCCCGACCCCCTCCTCGCGACGGTTTCCTTGGCGAAATTCTCTTCTCGCAACCGGACCGTCTTGCCAAACGAGCGCCGTCGCCGCCCTTCCCTTCTCCTTCGTCGCGATCGCCGACCATCTCATTGCCGCCGCGAGCCACTCTCCACTGCGTCATCCGACACCGAGGTCGCACCGCCGTCGCTGCTCACGCGAACGCATCGCGCGCTCGCCTTCGCTCGTTGCTCTTGCCGCCGCCATCATTCCTCTTCCCGACTTCTTCTGCCCGCCGCTTGTTGCCTTCCGGCCAAGATCCCGTCGCCGCGCTCCTCTCCTTCATCACGCACGCTGCTTTGCCGGTAGCGTCGCCGTTGCGTGTCAATTTGGGGTGGAGGCTGCGGTCTTTGCCGGTGGTCGTCGGAGCTAGTGGTCGTCGGAACCTATTTCTAGCTGTGATTTTTCACCTTGTAACTCATCGATCTGTGGATTAGGGCAGCGATTGGCATTGGATTTTTCCGGTGAACCGAGGAGATTAGGAGGGGGTTCTACTACCGTTTGTCATCAGGAATAGGTAAGTGCCAATTTTTCTCCTTACCTTGGGCGAGACCTAGTTCATAGCTGTGAATCTCTGTGGTTGAGCTCAATTTGCGAATTGGGCAGTGGTTAGGGCAGTCGAGATTTGCTCCGGTGAACAGGATTGGGAAACTTCAGCGGGTGGAGGTTCCAACGGCTAGTAAGTCTGATCTACCCGTTTCCTTTCATCTGTTAAGTGTGGGAATTTTACACTTGTTGTGTGTGGATTCCTTCGGTGAATTTGGAGTGTTGCCGGTTGAGAGGGGCTGTAAATTGGGGTTTTGCAGGCTGTGAATGAGTGTGATCGGAGGGAAGGTTATGGGTCCTGTTATTGTGTGGATATATGATGGCAGTGAGTGATAGGTTAAGGGGATAGCTTAATCCATTAGATTTTTGGACTTGATGTTAGGGTTGGCTATATATAATCTGATTATATTATGTTTTATGCAGGTTTTGGTCACGAGACAGGTCCACGGGCGTGACGATTGCATTGTTTTCGAGCATTATATCAGGCGGATATTTTGACTTATCTTTTAGATATCGTCATATTAATATGCTTAGTTGGTTATAGTTTGCAATAATTTTTTTATGTTTTTATCTGCCTTGTATGTTACTGTGTTATACATGATACATGCATTGCTATCTTAATTGATACTATCTTGATACATGCACCTGATCAACTTTAGTTATACCTTACTTGTTTTACCTAGGTCCTTGTTATGTACCCATTTGTTTGTACATATTAGTCAGAGACGTATTTTGGTTGGTGTTACATGCTTTAGTGTCATGCACCATCTTGCACGATTGCATGCTGGCTGGACGGGGTTCCTTTGCAGTTGAGCCCGCAACCAGTTACATGATCTGCACACGCTGCCACTCATGAGTTAGTGGTACATCAGGAGGGTGAGTGCAGTAGCTCTGTCAGGCTCCGTTGGTCCGCTCATGGGTAGCGATGAGGCAGCGTGGTAGCGGGCAGGGATCCCTCCTCTGGTCTACGACACCGGGAGATGAGAGCATTGCTCCCCCACTCTGTTTGGGGCAGGAGGATAGGTGTACTCTGACAACATCCTTTCCACTCGGTCACTCAGGAGTAGTGATGGCAAAGTGCACAGTTGTCATAGCCCTACCCACTCGGCTTCACCATCGCGTATAAGGCGGCTGACTGGCGTCAGGGGTGACCATGTCATTTGCATCACATGCATATTGCATGGATGACATTTGTATTGTGTTTCCTACATTTTGGTTGTTGCCTTGGTTGTTGCATATGATTGACATGCATACAGGATAAATTTTGTATTTGGTATGATGACCTTATTTTTGCTAATATGGCTCGTACTCCTATGTCATGATAGGAGATTTAGGTATGTCTGATCTTTTTTGCAATTTTCCTTGCATTTTGTTATTATTGATCGAGAAGCATCGACATGACTATTATTGTTAGATATATCTTACTATGCATGTCGACTTGATATCCGCCGAGTTCGTTGAACTTACAGTTGTTTTATATCTTTTTCAGGATGAAATTGCCAGGAGAGTCCAACTGTCAATCCCCCTCATCGAATTGGTCTTATTTTGGTCTTATGGTTTTGGTTTATTGACATTGATTAGAAGACAAGTGTAAGACTTGTGTTTTGGATTTATTCTCGTGGATGTGTTGGTGGTGTTTGTTATGTCCTTATGGACTTTTATTCGATATGTTTTGGTTGTGTGTTCCTGCTCAGATGGCAGAAGGGGTAAGTCTAGATATTGTAGACTTTCGTTATTTACTTTGATTGTTAGCCTGAGGCCTATTTATGACCTGCGTGTATGGTTTTTGTTCCGTTCGTGTTGATCGATGTATAGTATGTTAGGATCTTTGTAACGGCTAGAGGGGGTGAATAGCGTCGATGGAATTCGATCATGATCGTGTCTACAATTTTGTTAGCGCAGCGGAATATAGATAATGATAACAATAACGAAATAGACAATTACACACGAACACGAGTATGTAACGTGGTTCGGAACTGCACGGTTCCTACTCCACGGATCGGGCTCAAACGAGCCCTAGTGATGTCAATCACACACCACTATAAAATAACTCCTTCTCGGAACAATCCGGAGGTGGAGAAACCTCGTACAATGTATACAACAGTAATACAAGATGAATACAAGCACTATAATGAAATACAAAGCAATACAAGTAAAGAAAACACTTTACAAATGCTCTTTGAATGCTTGATCACTTGGTTGATCGAGTAGAACTTGGAGACCCTGAATTGCAGCAGCAACTCGCCCCAAATCGCCTCAAAGAACCATGCCATTTTCCTGTATCACGAGCTCCTTATAAAGCTTCAACTTGTGCTGGAAAAAGTCGATCAGTCGACTGATCGGGACCATCAGTCGACTGATCGGGACCATCAGTCGACTGATGTCACTGTTGTCGTGAGACAACGGCTAGATCCACGCTGGATAAGTCCAACGGATCTACCATCAGTCGACTGATCATACCCATCAGTCGACTGATGGAGTCCTCACTCGATCAGTCGAGTCTCGACTCCATTCTGTGGTCGATTTCTCGAGCACCAGTCGATTGATCACACGATCACGATCATTGCTGCATCATCGATCGCCCACTTTTGGCGATCGCTAGGCCACAACCTGCAGTTAAACCCTAGTTAACTCGGTCCAGTCGACTGCCACATGACACCAGTCTACTGGCACACCTCAAACATGAGGTTTTAGCCCAAGTATGGTTCCCCCATACTTGCTAGACCACCCTTAGCCTAGACCTAAGCCTTCTAGCCACCTCCATCAGCCTCACGTCTCTCGGATCCCTTCAAGTCATCCATGACTTGTTCATCCATCGCGCTAGCCTTCAGATGCTTCCATCGGCTATGTCATGCTAACGGTGTCTACACCGCCAAGGCACATTGGACTTACGCCGCCAAGACTCCGCTTGGACTTTACACCGCCAATCATTGGACTTATGCTGCCAAGACTCCCGCTTGGACTTTACGCCGCCAATATCAAACCCTTGGACTTCTCAAATGCCAAGACTCAAGCTTGGACTTTCCCTTGCCAACCCATGTTGGACTTTTCATGCCAAGACCCATGCTTGGACTTTCCATGCCAAGACCCATGCTTGGACTTTCCCTTGCCAACCTATGTTGGACTTTCCATTTGCCAAGACTCATGCTTGGACTTTTCTCAAATGCCAAGTGTCCCTCTTGGACTTCCCATGCCAAGTACCCATGACTTGGACTTTCCCATGATAATTACATTGTCATATGTTTTTGTCGAAACATCAAAACATCACTCGAGTCAAACTCGAGTCCTGGTCAATCGTGACCTGGGCCAATTGCACCAACATAGTAGGCCATGTGGGTCTTGGATGTAAGTTTCATATTGTCACCCGTACAGGGGAGATGCTGCCGGATTTTTGTTTGGCGGAGACTCCCCCAGGGTGTGACAATTTATTTGGTATCAGAGCATAGGTTCCAAGTTCCTTAAAGTCTTTGGGTTTTCGTAGTTCGCCATGTTTGGCAGGTTAACTTGAGTATTTTTGGATTTGTACGGATTTTCGACGATTTATATGTTTCGAAAATTTGAGGTATTATTGATGAGGTCAATTTGGGGATTTGGCGGCGACAGGACATCTCCGCAGAATAAATTGAATAAATTCTAGAGATAAATTTTCTAGATTTAGTGCATGATGATATGATTACGTTGCTTACTTGGTTTAGGGTATATTTGCACTTGATACTCTATAGCATATTGCTTTGACTTTGTACTGGAATGACCCCTTTAGTTATACCCTAATTAATTTCAGTCATTGATTGTCATTAGTATGACTATGCTGTCGTTTATTAGACAGTGTGTTATATATGTGTTTATTTGGCTATGTGTTATTGCGGTGGATACCATGATTGAGACTAGTAGAGATAAAATAACTTAGATGAGGTTATTCCGTAGGAGCGGATCTTAGGAATGAAACATTAGTAAAACCCTAGGTGTTGGAATCCTAGGTGTAATAACCCGGAGGTGCTTATTGATATATGATTATCCATTTACTATTTCAGTTGATATGATGATCAGACTAGTAGAGGTCGTATGATTAGGATGCGATTAATCCTTAGAGGGTATATAACGTTGTTCATATATATCGGCTGCCAACTATATCACCCATTCGTAGTTGAGAAAAGTTTACAGTAGAGTTTCCCTATAGGGGCTTTGTATATTTGTGGTCAATTATGCCTCCCAATCATGGTTGGGATGACCTACCATAAAGTTATACTTTTGCGTTATTCGTTTGGAGTTAGTGATATTCGTATGACGTCAGTAGCTAGATAGCTACTTTACATCTTAAGTACCCACGAGATCTGTTCGGGGTAGCATGTTGTAGCTTACATGATTAAACTGATAGAAATGATATAATTTAGGCTTAACCCTCTTGTCATGCCTGTTAGTAGATGTGTTGTCCTTATTAGCCTTGATAGACATTTCCTGTTAGCTGGGACGAAATCCTATGATTAATCGTCTCGACATGATTATTAGTGGACTTATGATTTTTATCGACCTTGATAACCGTTCATGATAGAAGGGTTGAAACCCTAGACTTAACCATCTCGACGTTTTTATTTATAAGTCGATAATCTTTATCGACTTTGGTAAACATTTCGTATTAGAGGTGTTGAAACCCTCGCTTGACTGCCTCAATGGGCTTAATTGTAGATCGATGATCTTTATCGACTTTGATAGATGTTCTATGCTAGATGTATTGGATAACCCTAGGCTTAACAACCTAGGATAATCGACTGCGCACGCGACCCATTAGTGGTAGCATGTTGTTGCGAGCAGTCAATAACTAGATATCTATATACGTTGTCTTCCCACGAGACCCATTCGTGGTAGCATGTCGTTGCCCGCAGACATTGAGTCTTGCTACTACCTGTCTACCCACGAGTCTCATTCGTGGTAGCATGTAGTTGCGCGTAGACAGTGCTGAGTATATTGATTGTCGACCCACGAGTTTTGTTCGCGTTAGCTCATAGATAGTTCCCTTTGTATTACCTCGAGAGCCACGAGGCTTTGTCGTGGTATCTGGATGTGCACTGCTTGTAGATTGCAATGGTCGTGTATGTTGCGGGTATATTTGTTATCTTCTTGATCGATACTTTGAGGATTGGGTTACTCTAGTTTATTTCCTTTGACTTCCATTATGTGCATTATGATTATGCACTATTATCTATCCATCCACTGAGTGGTTGTACTCACCCCTCCTCACTTATCCTCTAGGTTAACTGATGGAGGATGTGTCTTGTTGGCCTACCTTCGTGTCACTCAGAGAGTTCCTTGTCGTGCTTGTCCCACTGTATCGTCGAGATGTCGCTTTATTTACTTTATCGGTATTGCATTTTGATTATGCACTGTGGATTTTTCGCAATTTGATTTGGTGTCAAAACTATTTTACTTTAATTGATATATGTTTAGTCGTGCATGCATGCAGTTAATAAAATACTTATATTTCTATTATTATTTTGAGATTTTTACCAGATCTGGTCCATGTATTTCTGAATATTGTCACTAAGGGGCTCCTCCGTCATTTGGATGACGAATATGCCCTCGGGACGTGACAATTTTATTGGTTTGAGATTTTGATTTGTGGGTTTTGTGTTTGAGGATTTTCTTTTCCTTGGATTTTGGAGTTCTCGTGTTTTGAGACCAGGCAAGCTGAAGGATATCTGAGCTATAGGAAAAGTATTGTCTTTAGTGGTTAGTGTACTTTCTTATGTAATAGGAAGTTGTCATTATGTTCTTGTTAGATACTTACTTATTGTAGGAAATGCTACCTAGTGAAATTTCCCCTACTCATGGTCGTGGACGAGGTCGACGACGTATTGACCTTGTGGAACCTAACGATGATTTCAAAAGTACGGACTCTTTAGAGGTGCCGACTGAAGTCGAATTAGGAAGCTAGGGATTTGGTCTGCTAGCCACCCATTAGAAGGTCAAGGAGTAAACCCTCAGAGAATATTAGTCCCTACTATTAGTGATTTGGTTATGGATAAGGCGTGAATACCTACCTTTGGTCAAGGCGATGAAAGATCATTTTACCTTATTATAGGAGGTGTTGGATGGGATATTTATTATTCCATTTTCTTCTAGAGAAAATCCGAAACTCTTTGTTAAAGAGAGGTGGACCTTTGAGATTATGCATCGATTATCGATGATAGAATCTGATTATAGTTGGAAATGAATATCCTTCATTGGGATAGATGATATATTTAGATCAGCTAAGGACACCTATGTATACTCTAGGGTTGGTATGCGACTGGTGTGTTGATATTGTAGTGACATGGTGTCATACAATTATCATTGTCATTGTGATGATTATTATATCATCAGCCTAGAGTAAAGAGAATACAGGTGTGTAGCGACGACAATTTCATACTTGGTATCAGAATTGTATGAGCTTTTGATTATCTTATTAGACTTATTGTGACTTAGTCAGTCGGGGATTTGGAAGTCGTGTATTGCGGACACGATTGGATCGGTTGTAGTCGTTGGAGTTGCGTGAGTAGATGGTGGTTTCCTTGTATTGATTTGATTTTTACCAATGCTCCAATAGTATTCATGGATTTGATGAACTGTGAATTGATGGAGTTTCGGAAGGATTATGATGGTACCATTAGCTACCAACCAGGGAAAGCCAATGTGGTTGTCGATGCACTTTGCCGGAAGTCCCGAGGGACTTTAGCTTGCTACCAAGTTTTAGTCACGGATTTTATTCAGGGTTTCTCCGAGTTTGGCCTTGAGGAGCAGGGATCGACAGAGCAGGGTGTTCTTGTTACCATGGTTTCTCAGTCATCTATCAGGATGAGAGTCCGGGAGGCTCAGGCCAGTGATCAACACTTACGGTTCATTGGCAGTCAGATAACCTCTGGACAACAGACTGAGTTCACCCGAGATGAAGAAGGTATTATTTATTTCCAAGGCAGATTATGCGTACCTCAGTCTCACCCGATCATGGAGGAGTTACTTCAGGAGGCTCATCGCTCTCGATTTGCGATCCACCCAGGCGGAACCCACATGTATCAAGATTTAAGGTGTTTGTATTGGTGGAATGACATGAAGAAAGACATAGCAGATTTCGTACCTAGATGTCTGGTTTATCGGTGCGGCCAGAGTGGAAGTGGGATCACATTACCATGGATTTTGTGGTGGGTTTGCCTAGGACACGTCAAGGCCATGACACGGTTTGGGTAGTCGTTGACCGACTAACCAAATCTGCGCACTTCTTGGCGATTTGGAAGACCGACTCTTTGGATCGTTTGACAGAGTTATATTGTCGGGAGATCATCAGATTGCATGGTGTTCCTTTGAGCATTATGTTAGATAGAGATCCCCGGTTCACATCTCGGTTCTGGCAGAGTTTGCAGTAGGCCTTAGGCACACAATATCGTTTTAATACTGCACTTCATCCGCAGACAGATGGACAGTCTGAGCGGACCATTCAGATACTAGAGGACTTGATGAGGTCTTGTGTTATGGATTTCGGGGACAATTGGGAGGACCACTTGCCATTAGTGGAATTTACCTACAATAACAGCTATCATTCGGCTATCCAAATGGTCCCGTTTGAAGCATTGTATGGTAGCGATGTCGTACACCCACCTCTAGGGGGAGGTTGGGAGGACCAGTTACTAGGACCCCATAGAGCTCAGCATGAGGCAGAGTTTGTCCGTATTATCAGACGAAGGATGACAGAGGTACAGGATCGTCAGAAGAGTTATGTCGATTGGAGACGGAGACCTCTGGAGTTCTCTATTGGTGACCATGTATTCCTGCGAGTCTCACCCACGAAAGGGATAAAGAGATTTGACCTCCGTGGTAAGTTAGCTCTAAGGTACATTGGGCCTTTCGAGATTTTGGAGAGGATCGGAGCCGTCGCTTATCGCCTAGCGCTACCACCATCCTTGGTTGGTATCCATGATGTGTTTCATGTGTCCATGCTGAGGAAGTATGTGCCAGACTCTACACATATTCTATCAGATGTGTCAGGTTTCATTCAACCTGATGCTACTTACGAAGAGGTTCCGTGCGGATTCGATCACGAGCAGCATTCTGGAACAAGGCTGTAGTTAAAGTCGGGTGGAGTCATCACACCGATGAGGAGGCTACTTGGGAGTTTGAGGAAAAGATCAGAGCTCAATACCCCTATCTGTTTACTTAAGGTGCGTGAGATATATTTTTTGTACTTGTGGTGTTAAATACTGAAAAATTTAACATGTAAAATTAATGGCCAAAGAATTAAGGAAATAATCCTGGAAATTTTGAGGGATTTTGAGGGAATTTTAGGAATTTTTCCAGAATTTTTCTGGATTTAATATGACTCCGTACGAGATTTTTACGGGGATAAAATAAATAGGCTTTTGTGGGGTCTATTTAAAGGGTATTAACCTAAACCGGAAATCCTAATTTATATTTTTCCTTTCTTTTTCTTTCCTCGCCGATCGGCAGCCTTCCCAGCGCCCTCCTTTTCTTCTCCATCCGCCCTTTTCTCTCCGCTGACGATCTCCGCCCGAGACAACCGGCGGCCGGCCGCCGCGCCAAAGGATCGCCGAGCCGTCTGTCTCGCCGCCACCGACACTCTCCTCTCGCGGCGCTCTCTCCGCCCGACGTGTTCTCTCGACGAGCTCTTCACCCGCGAGAAGGCCGCCGCCACCTGGCCGTCCTGCGTCGACGCCGAGGGCGCCGTCGCCGCGCTATTCACCGGCGCCGCCGCCGCTTCTTCTCGCTGCGCCGCGCCGCCGTCGTACAGGACTCCCGAGCCTCCTCTTTCCCTCGCGGAGCCACCGGACCGAGCTAACGACTATCCCTCCGTAGCGCCATTGCTTCTTCTCCCCGTCTGCCGCCATCCCACGCCTCACCGCCTTTGGTGGTCGCCGGAGTAGGTAAGGGTTCTTTTCTGTCTTGGTCGATCGGTGTTGTGAGGTGAGGAACTGAAGGATTCGGTGAGTGTGGATGGTGTAGGTGAATAGGGCAGTAGGGAAGAAATTGGGGCCGGCTGAGAGGGGATGTGAGGGTTTTAATTAGAGGGTGTTGTGCAGTTAGGGTTGGAGGTAGTCGTGAAAGAACGGCTGTGAAAGGGTTGAGTCGGAGTTGTGGTCGATTTGGGCTGATTTTTGGTGTTATTCGGTTGATCGGTATGGTATTCGGAGGATATGGAATTTGGGTGATATTATTTGATTTTGAGGATTTTTGAAGGTGATGAATTTGGTAGTTGATTAGGAATTAATTAGATAAATTGATTGGTATAATTATTGGATAAATTAAAAGCCATTAAGTTTTGTTTATTTGGCTTAGGTTGTTAAAATGCAGGTTATTCCAGGTTTAATTGATTAATTAGCTTATCATTAATTAATCAAATTTTTTATCAATTAATTTAGTGAGCTAAATTAATTGTATGGATATTTGTGGTAGGAAAAGATTAATAAGACGGTTGGAAAATTAAGGAGAATTGGAAATTGAGTTTGGGTTAATTGGGTTATGAAGGAAATCAATTAATTATTCAATTTGTCGGTGAATTGCATTTTTGTGCTTGACTATGATTATGCTATATGTAGGTTTCGGTCACGAGGCAGGTCCCCGGTCGTGACGTTTTCATTTTTGCGGATATATATTCAGGCGGGTATTTTGACTTATCTTTTAGATAGTCATTTGTTGATATGCTAGTTAGGACAGCTTACAATAATTTTTTATGTTTATATGTCTGGTATGCTTTTGGTGCCTACTAGATACATGCATGTGATAGGATATGATTATATTTCCCTGTTTGATTTGGATGATAGTACATGGATTAGGGATATGTACATATTGATTGTACATATTATTCGGATAGGTATTTTGAGTAGGATTTACATGCTTTAGTATCATGCACCATTTTTGCATGATTGCATGCTGACTGGACGGGGTTCCATTATTGTTGAGCCCGCAGCTAGTTACATGGCCTGCACACACTATCACTCATGGGTTAGTGGTACATCAGGAGGGTGTGTGCAGTTGCTCTGTCAGGCTCCGCTCATGGGTAGCGATGAGGCAGCGTGGTAGCGGCCAGGGATCCCTCCTGCAGTATGACGAGATAGCTCCCCACTTTGTTTGGGCGGGAAGATAGGTGTACTCGACAACATCCTCGTCCCTCGGTCACTCGAGAAGCGATGATGGCGAGTGCCATTGTCCCATACCCACCTCGGCTTCACCATCGCGTGTGAGGCGGCTAATCGCGTCGAGGTGACCATGTCATTTGCACGACATGCACTTTGCACGGATTGCATTTGTATTGTGTTTGTTGCATTTTTATTTATGCCTTGGATGTTGCATATGATTGTCATGCATACAGGATACATGTTTGTATATGATGATGACTCTTATAGTAGGGCACATGCTCCTATATCAGGGTAGGAGATTCAGGTGAGTACAATCCTTTTGCATTTATTTCTTGCTTACCCTTTATGTGAGATTGTATTGGTATTATTTTTATTGTTAGATATACCTTACTTGCATATCGACTATATCCGCTAAGTTCTTTGAACTTACCCCGTTGATTTATATCTATTTCAGGATGAAGCTGTCAGGAGAGTGCAGCTGCCGAACCCCACTCGTCGAAGTTTTTGTTTGTTAATTGTTTCTATGGTTTGGACATTTTGTTTAGAGGACATGTTTAGGTTTTGAGGTTGATATTTATATTCGTGGATTTATGGTGTCCTTATGGACCTTATTCGGATTTTGGTTTGGATTGGATTTTTGTTGAGTATTCCTGCTCAGATGGCAGAAGGGGTAAGTCTATTTATTTTAGACTATTTATCATTAAATTTGGTTGATGGCCTGAGGCCAAATTATATAACTGCGTGTGTGTTTGGATTCCGATCGTGTTGACCGATGTATTGTGGCCGTGTAGGCCTTGTATGTAAATTGGGATTGTCACCCGTACAGGGGAGATGCTGTCGGATTTTCGTCTGGCGGGATCTCCTTCGGGGCGTGACATGTGATATCTCTTACTCATTATGCATCTTAGTAGGAAATTTGGGGACCAAATTTTTATTAGTGGGGGAGAATGTTAAATACGAAAAATTTAAAATACTAAATTAAATGACCAAAAATTAAGAAAAAATAGTCCTGGAAATTTTTCGGGATTTTTAGGGATTTTTTGGAATTTTTCTAGATTTAAACGGAGTTCTTATGATATATATATGGAAAAAATTAACAGACTTTTATAAGGCCTATTTGGATTATCTGTATTGAGGGGTTAATAAATTTTATTAACCTAAAGTTTTAAATAGAAAACCTAGGTTTTCTATTTTCCTTTTTCTTTTCCCGTTGCGCCTGACCCCCTCCTCGCGACGGTTTCCTTGGCGAAATTCTCTTCTCGCCACAACCAACAGTCCGACGCTGCCCACGCCAAACAAGCGTCGTCGCCACCCTTCCCTTCTCCTTCGTGGCGATCGTCGTCCATCTCATTGTCGCTGCGAGCCACTCTCCACTGTGCCATCCGACACTGAGGTCGCGCCATTGCTCCGCCACGCTAACGCATCGCGCCGCTTCGCTTCGTTGCTCCCCGCCGCCATCATTCCTCTTCGACTTCTTACGCCGCCGCTCGCTGTTGCCTTAGGTCGTCGGCCGACGCGCTCCTCTCCTACATCCTCGCACTTTCTTTGCCAAAGCGTCACCGTTAATGTGCGATTTGGGGCGGAAGCTGCGGTCTTTGTCGGTGGTCGTCGGAGCTAGGTAAACGCTGCTCTTCCTTGACCTTGGGCGAAACCTATTTCCAGCTGTGATTTTTCACCTTGTAACTCATCGATCTGTGGATTAGGGTAGCGATTGGCATTGGATTTTTTCGGTGAACCGAGGAGATTAGGGGGGGTTCCATTGTCGTTTGTCATCAGGAATAGGTAAGCGCCAATTTTTCTCCTTACCTTGGGCGAGACCTAGTTCATAGCTGTGAATCTCTGTGGTTGAGCTCAATTTGCGAATTGGGCAGTGGTTAGGGCAGTCGAGATTTGCTCCGGTGAACAGGATTGGAAAACTTCTGCCAGTGGAGGTTCCAACGGCTGGTAAGTCTGATCTATCCGTTTCCTTTCATCTGTTAAGTGTGGGAATTTCGCATTTGTTGTGTGTGGATTCCTTCGGTGAATTTGGAGTGTTGTCGGTTGAGAGGGGCTGTAAATTGGGGTTTTGCAGGCTGTGAATGAGTGTGATTGGAGGGAAGGTTATGGGTCATGTTATTGTGTGGATATATGACGGCAGTGAGTGATCGATTATGGGGATAGCCTAATCTATTAGATTTTTAGACTTGATATTAAGGTTGGCTATATATAATCTGATTATATTATGTTTTATGCAGGTTTCGGTCACGAGACAGGTCCACGGGCGTGACGATTGCATTGTTTTCAAGCATTATATCATGCGGGTATTTTGACGTATCTTTTAGATACAGTCATATTGATATGCTTAGTTAGTTATAGCTTGCAATAATTTTTTTATATTTTTATCTGTCTTGTATGTTACTGTGACATACATGATACATGCATTGTTATCTTAGTTGATACTATCTTGATACATGCACCTGATCAGCTTTAGTTATACCTTACCTGTTTTACCTAGGTCCTTATTATATCCCCATTTATTTGTGCATATTAGTCGGAGACGTATTTTGGTTGGTGTTACATGTTTTAGTGTCATGCACCATCTTGCACGATTGCATGTTGGCTGGACGAGGTTCCTTTGTAGTTTAGCCCGCAGCCAGTTACATGATCTGCACACGTTGTCACTCATGAGTTAGTGGTACATCAAGAGGGTGTGTGCAGTAGTTCTGTCAGGCTCCGCTGGTCCGCTCATGGGTAGCGATGAGGCAGCGTGGTAGCGGGCAGGGATCCCTCCTCTGGTCTACGACACTGGGTGATGAGAGCATTGCTCCCCCCACTCTGTTTGGGGCAGGAGGATAGGTGTACTCCGACAACATCCTGTCCACTCGGTCACTCATGAGTAGTGATGGCAGGATGCACAGTTGTCATAGCCCTACCCACTCGGCTTCACGATCACATGTGAGGCGGCTGACTGGCGTCAGGGGTGACCATGTCATTTGCATTGCATGCATATTGCATGGATGACATTTGTATTGTGTTTGCTGCATTTTGGTTGTTGCCTTGGTTGTTACATATAATTGACATGCATATAGGATACATTTTGTATTTGGTATGACGACCTTATTTCTGCTAGTATGACTCGTACTCCTATGTCAGGATAGGAGATTCAGGTATGTACAGTCTTTCCGCAGCTTTTCCTTGCATTTTTGCTATTATTAATCAGGAGACTATACTGGCATGACTATTATTGTTAGATATATCTTACTATGCATATCAACTTGATATCCGCTGAGTTCGTTGAACTTACCTCGTTCCTTTATATCTTTTTCAGGATGAAATTGCCAGGAGAGTCCAGCTGTCAATCCCCCTCGTCGAATTGGTCTTATGGTTTTGGTTTATTGACATTGATTAGAAGACAAGTGTAAGACTTGTGTTTTGGATTTATTCTCGTGGATGTGTTGGTGGTATTTGTTATGTCCTTATGGACTTTTATTCGATATATTTTGGTGTTGTGTTCCTGCTCAAATGGCAGAAGGGGTAAGTCTAGATATTGTAGACTTTTATTATTTACTTTTATTGTTGGCCTGAGGTCTATTTATGACCGGTGTGTGTGGTTTTGTTACAGTCGTATTGACCGATGTATAGTAGACCGTGGGCATTGTATATAAGTTTCGTATTGTCACCCGTATAGGGAAGATGCTGTCGAATTTTTATCTGGCGGAGACTCCCCCGAGGCGTGACAATAATAGTTTTGAAATACGATATATTTTTAATATCAAATATTTGACGGAGCGTCCTTTAGATTAATTTTTTTAAAAGATTTTTTTTTTACTATTTACCCCCTTTTGTTTTTTGCACAAATAAAAATAAAATTATAAATTTCTTTGCTTATTTGGAAAGAAAATAAGATAGAAAAAAGAATAATTTTTTATTTTATTTTCATTCCACTTAAATTGGATAATTTTTTTTTTACAACCGAGTGCAACTAAAACACCGATGCAGCATTCAACCGTTCGATCCCACTTAGGGGTTTTGGTATGCTAAAATCTATTTTGTAATATAATTTAGATTATATTATAAGACATATTACTTTGTTTGTTATTATTTTAAATTTTAATATAATATAATCTGGATTATAAAAGACATTAAAATTTTATAATCTGGATTAAGAAACAAAATCTATGTAATTTAGATTACAGTTTGGAATGTAATCCAACCCGACCATCGTCGTCGCTCGGCCTGCTGCCCCATCGCCTCGTCGTCGCCGATCAATCACCGCATCTGTCAGTCAGTCGTCGCCGTCGTCGGCCGATCGGCCACCGACCGTCGTCGTCCGTCGTCCGCCGGTTGGTCGCAACCATCGGTCGATCACTAGTCGAGCGTCGTCACTATCGCCGCCGTTGCTGTCGGTCGGCCGTCGCCCGTCGTCGACCGACCGCTCGTCGCCGTCCCTTTTTAAAAATCGTCCAATGGATATATATTTTATTTCTAAAATACATCAATTTTAATATTATTGAAATTATTAGTCAATAGTTACAATATAGGTTATCTAGTACTATTATAATAGGTACACGCTGTGATAGAATAGGTTACCGTCACATATTCCCTCGTAAATACGAGAGTATCATCCATCCATATATTAGTTACTAGTCTTAAGGGTTAAAGATCTACCATGATTTATCTCATTTGGTCCAGGAACAGACTGATAGAGACCGCTAAATTTACGGATTCTAATTTTATGTATCATAGAATAGGTTGCATAGATGTTACAATAATACTGGATATTTTAGATATAAAATATTTGACTATTCTTTCAAAGATAGTCTTTTGACAGCGTGATACAATGATAAGATGATCATAATAATATAAATATTGTTATAGATCGATAAAAACTGAATTTTAATGTAAAATTTAAAATTTTCATCGGGATTCAAAAATCTTTTATTATTTTTGATTATTGGATCAAAGGACATAATCTTCTTCGTGATTTATTTTTTTTTATTATTATTAAAAGATGGATGATGAAAAATATTAAGAATAAATATAATAATCTTTTATTTCCGAAAAATATCCAATGACGATTTACATAATTGTTAAGTTCTTTTACTTTCGTGGAAAGAAGGGAAAGAAAAAAAAAATTATTTTATTTTCATTCCACTTAAATTGGGCAGATTTTGCTTTAAAAAAATGGAGCATTTAGTAGACATGAGTGACCTTACTTTTGTGTCATATGGTATAGTATAATCTTTTATTATTATTATTATTCTCTCCGAAAACTTTCACATAATTCTAGATCATAATTCCCTTTTAAATCAGCATATTATTAGTAAATTAGTTGCCAATATCAACAGATTGATACATGTGGCACCAATTAATTCCTAATAAACTCGATCCAAACATTTCAGATCCACATTTAAAGTGTTCAACTATTCAAGCACCTCCCAATTTAGTATTCAACAACTCGATCATCTTGGCCCATGGTCCAGCCCACTCTGGGGAGGGTTACGGCACAAAGCTGACCCTAGTCGAATCTAACGGGTGTCTGTTCGGAACTCAAAAATTTAGGATGCGTTTGATTCGGATTTTTTTTTTTATTTTTCATTTTCATTTTCTCTTTTCCATAAAACGGAAAACAATTTGTTTTCATTTTTCAATTTTTCAGAAAATGCTCATTTATTTTTTGGAAAACGAAAGTTAAAAAACACCAACCAAATATTATTTCTCATATTTTCTCATTTTCTCAGAAAAATGAAAACGAAAAATGAAAAATTTCTACGAACCAAACGCTTAGATTTTTATATGACTTTTGATTAAGGTCAAAAATATTTTAAAGTCCAATATAACTTTTGATTATGGTTTATACAATTAGGGTCGACTCTGCTATCGGGATTGTTGCTTAGGACTCAAATTTTAGAATCTAATATTTAAATTGTACAGTAAAAATAAATTTCAATTTTTAAATTTCGTCCAGAACTTTAAGATCTAATTTATAAATTAAGATGACTCTCCTAATTTGATAAATTTCATTTTCTTATCTTTTAATAAAAGATCAAATACTTGACATATTTACTAAGCCGTTATCTTAGACAAGTTATACTAAATAGGCAATCAAACTGAAAGTTAAAATAATCTTGTTGAATTTGTTAGGGAGCAACGACAACAAGAATAATAATTAATAACAACTTCTCAATTTGATGTCTATCAATTAAAAATTAACATATTTTAATTCATTATCAAAATCAATATGGCAATATTATGATTATGTACTTCTCATTTACTCTTTCCATTTACAATTTATAATTTGTATAAATAAGTCGGTTGGCTGCGATAATAAATTATCAAATACAATTAAGTTCTTTCATCGACCTCCATTGCTCACAACATGGCTTCTGTGACGGTCCATATATTCTCTCTCTTCCTCCTTTCATGATCGCGATCGCGATGGTGACCGAAGTAGCCGGAGATCCAGCATGTGAGCCACCACCGCCTACATCCGGGCCCCATTGTTCCCCCTAGACAAGGACTTGTTGCAGTTCGCGCTGAACTTGGAGCACATGGAATGTGACTTCTGCTTGTTCGGCGCCCTTGGCAACGGGCTCGACTCCGTAGCGCCGGTGCCATGGGCGGGCCACCGCCGATCGGTACAAGGAAGGCCAACCTCGACGAGACCACGAGGCTCATAATCGAGGAGTTTGCCTACCAAGAAGTCGGCCATTTGAGGTTCGTTACGCTTGATTCACTCTGAATTTTAGCTTAGTCGCTGTCTGCTGATCGTGTATCGTAACTGATGAAGGGCGATCAAGGGCACGGTCGGCGGGTTCCCAAGGCCTCTGCTCAACTTGAGTGCTCAAAACTTCGCAAACATAATGGACAATGCTTTTGGGTTACATCTAAACCCTCCATTTGATCCCTACGCCGAGACTCTCAATTACCTCCTCGCTTCCTACGTGATCCCCTACATGGGCTTGGTCGCCTACGTCGGAGCAAACCCCAACCTCAACGGCTTCATCGCCAAGAGGGTAATCAGATGCTGGCGAACTCAGCGACTAGAAATCGATCGTCGATCTACTTAATGAGCTTAACTATAACTACAAATTTGCGCAGCTATTGGCGGGATTGTTGGCCGTGGAAGCGAGGCAAGATGCGGTCATAAGGGCGTTGCTGTATCAGCGCAAGGACGAGCTGGTGGCACCGTACAATATCACTATGGTCGAGTTCAAGGATCGGATATCGGAGCTAAGGAACCGGTTGGCGAAGTGCGGCATCAAGGACGAAGGGCTGATCGTGCCGCCGGAACTAGGCGCCGAAGCAAGGCTGACCACCAACATACTGTCGGCAGATCGTAACTCCGTGGCCTACCAGCGAACTCCGGCGGAGGTTCTTGTTGGGGATTTGAGGCCGCTAGAGGGGGGGTGAATAGCGTAGATGACCGTACGTAGATGGAAATCGTTCGCGTGCTTGTCTACAATTCGTGTTAGCGCAGCGGAATAATAATAATAAAAACAATACACGAAATACAATCACACACGAACACGATGATATAACGTGGTTCGGAACCGTAACGGTTCCTACTCCACGGATCGGGCTCAAACGAGCCCTAGCGATGCCAAACACACACCACTATCAAATAACTCCTTCTCGACACAAGTCGGAGGTGGAGAAACCTCTTACAATAAGATTACAACAATAATCTAAATACAACAAGCAAATATAATAGGAAATACAATAAGAGAAGTAAAGAACACTTTACAAAAACTCTTTAGATCGCTTGCTTGTTGATCGCTTGAATCGTGGTTGAAGACCCTGATTTGCAGCAGCAAATCGCCTCAAAAACGTCCAAGAAATCGCTATTAAAACCCTCCTTCCGAGCTGCCTTTATAACCTGCGTCGGGCTGGATTTCCGCCTATCAGTCGACTGCCATAAGTCACCAGTCGACTGATGCCACTGTTGTCGTGAGACAACGGATCGATCCACGCTGGAAAAACTCCAACGGATCTCTTGGCAGTCGACTGCCAACATTTGCGATGCTAACGCCTGTAGTCGGCCGCCCGATCGGCTCACGAGCGCTTGCTCGACACTCGGGCGATGATTGCCATCCTTAGCGCGATTGCCCGGATCCATCGATCTGCTCCCATGAGCGATCATGAGCAATCCCAGCTCTAACCTGGCAGTCGAACTCAAGTCGACTCACGGCAGTCGAACCGGCCATAATGCCAGTCGACTGCCAACCTCAAGAATGAGGTTTTAACCCAAGTATGGTGCCCCCATACTTGCTAGACCACCCTTAGCCTAGACCTAAGCCTTCTAGCCACCTCCATCAGCCTCACGCCTCTCGGATCCCTCCAAGTCATCCATGACTTGTTCATCCATCGCGCTAGCTTCCAGGTGCTTCCATCGGCTATGTCATGCTAACGGTGTCTACACCGCCAAGGCACATTGGACTTACACCGCCAAGACTCCGCTTGGACTTTACGCCGCCAACCATTGGACTTATGCTGCCAAGACTCCCGCTTGGACTTTACGCCGCCAATATCAAACCCTTGGACTTCTCAAATGCCAAGACTCAAGCTTGGACTTTCCCTTGCCAACCCATGTTGGACTTTTCATGCCAAGACCCATGCTTGGACTTTCCTTGCCAACCAATGTTGGACTTTACATTGCCAAGACCCATGCTTGGACTTTTACATTGCCAAGACCCATGCTTGGACTTTTCCTTGCCAACCCATGTTGGACTTTTCCTTTGCCAACCCATGTTGGACTTTCCATTTGCCAAGACCCATGCTTGGACTTTCCCATAATCACATGGTCAACCCTAGTCAACCATCAAAGTCAATTATAACCTGGGTCGATTGTATAAACAATCTCCCCAACATATTAACCGACATTAATGTCAAACATCAATGCCAAACCACTTTGTCAAATCCCTTTGTCAAACATCAAAACATCACTCGAGTCAAACTCGAGTCTGGTCAACCGTGACCTGGGCCGATTGCACCAACAATCTCCCCCTTTTTGATGTTTGACAAAAACCAAACAAATCATCTGAGTTAGACCACTAACTCAAATCCCTTACCAATTATCCCAAATTGGTAAACACTCTCCAAATGTTCTCCCAAACATTCTCCCCCTTTTTGACTAACATCAAAAAGGTTATCTCTCCAAGGAGGTCAATGTCTCATGTCCCAATGAGATCTTACAATCTCCCCCTTGATTTAAAAATATCTAGGATGCCTACCATCTTCCTAGTGATAAGTCTCATATCACTCAAGAGAGTCAATCCTATTCACTCTCCCAATTTCCAAATTGGGTATCAAAAATCATCAATTTTCCCAATTGATGATACTTTTCCAATAACTTCTCCTTTTCAAAGAGAAAAACACATCCATCATCCCAAGATGGATACCTCCCCCTAAAGGCTTGCTCCCCCTTGACCATTGCACCAACAATGTCCTTGGGGAGTCCCTAAGCCAATAGGAACTCTAAACCATCAAAATTAAGGTTGGAAATTCAACATTGAACTTTCCACCACCTCAAATTGATACTTTGACCTAACACCTCTCCAAATCCATATCCAATGAATTTTCACCCTTCATAATACTTCCCAAAGCATATCCTAGGGTTAGGAGTGGTTAGAGACCTTTACCATGGCTGAAAATGGGCTAAACAATCTGACGAAGAATCGGATCGATTGCCACATACATCGATCGCCACCAATGGCGATCGGTATCAAACTAATTTTCGAAATTCAGCTATTAGAATCCAATTTCAGAAAATCATAACTAATTATACGTATATCAAAAAATCACGAAATTTGATCATAATACTTATGACTAAAACAATGGGTGAAAAATGTTTGAAAAATATTTTACCCATAAAATAGTGAGTTTGATACAAAACTCAAAACCATTGAAATTTTGATGTTTTGGCCCTATTTTGTATCAACTTCATCAAGTGATTGCTATCAAAAGATAGACTTCACCAAGGTTTTCTAAATTGATTTTAAAATGATTTCAAAACCTTATTTTGGATCATATTCCTTGGGCTCTAAGTACATGACTTGTACACAAGCTTTCCCAATGATCCAGATAAAATTAGATGAGTTTTGGTTCAACTAGATGCAAAAACTATGCACCTTGAACTCAACTCATATCCTAGCATCTCACATGTATCTAGGGTGTATAAATACACATGTCAATTGGATGTGAGATGTGGGTTTTGTTCTCCCTAAACTAGGGTTTCATGCATTTTTCTAAGGCAACCCTACTTGATTCCCTTATAGATGGGACTCCAAGTCATGCCATTGTCCTTAAATCAATTTCAATCAAATTATCTTAAACGCATGAGTGATTATGGAATTAGAGATGATATAGATAAACACATGCTCATAATCATGATGTCATGGCATAATATGAAATCTAAAAACACATGACATTTAATCCTTAATCCTAAACATGAAAATGACATATAAAATCATAGAAATAGGCATGATGTCATGACATGACATATGACAATCAAAACATGGCATATAAAATATATAGGTATAGTAATACCAAAATTTTAATATTAATTTCTATTTGATATAGTTAGATATATTTTGCCATATTATCATTAATCTCCCTAGTGTGCCAACAACCCAAAATGACACACTAACACTCTAAACCTAAATTGTGCCAATTTGACCATTTTATCAAGCTTCTCAAATAATATTGGCACATCCTAAAATCTTTTAGGATGATAATTCAAATCTATTTCCAAGGTATCCATAACCTTGAAAACATCCTAAAGTGCCACCTTTACCATGATTGAGTTAACTACCCATCCAATCAAGGTTGGCACACCCTAAACCCATCTAGCGTGAATCAATCACGCTCTTAGGAACCCAAAACCGATTTGAGCTCCTAGGGTTAATTAGGTATTCCTTAGGGATAACCTCCCTAGATACCTTCCTAATGACCCTCCTAGGCTTATTAGCCTTGGTCATTTGGGTCTTACCTAGGTTGGCTCTAGGGGTAACTCCCCTTGCAACCTTCTTAGTGGCCACCCTAGGTTTCCTTGAAACCCTAGCCACTAGACACACCCTTTGGTCAACTCTAGGGATGACTTCCCTATTGACCTTGGTCTTCCTAGACCTAGTTAGTGTTCCATAATCTAATGGAACACTATGATAAGCTACCTTAGGCTTAGGTTTGTGACCCAAATCTTGCTTGCCCTTGGTTGACTTTTGACTCTTAGGTCCTTGGTGTTGAATTTGACTTTTGGACCTTGACTTTTGATCATTTGACCCTTTAAATTGATTTTGTATAATTTTAAGGGTCTTCTCCAATTTCTTAAGCCTTGACCTCAAGGCTTGGTTCTCTAATTCTAATTGCCCGATTTTAGAATTTTGATTTAGACCATGGGCATGAGACTTTCTAGGCATATGCCTAGTCCATTTAGGGTTAATACCTAGGTGCTCTTGCACCTTTCTAATGGTCTTCCTAGGTAAAATTGGTCTAGTGTTATTTGACCTAGATTTATCCTTAGATGAATTATTTTTAGGGACATTAGTCCCAAATTTCTTCCTATTATCTAAGTGAATATTTTTAGCTCCTAAGCAATATTCATTCCTATTAGCATGCTTTTCATAAATTGCAAGAGAATTAAAATTATTTCTAGCATGCTTTTGCCTATTAAATCTAGAAGGTGCATTATTGAAATATACCTTAGGGTTTGCCTTGGAGGCTCCCTACATATGATGCTCCTTCTTGCCCCTTCTTCCCCTAGGGCATTGACTCCGATAATGCCCCTTCGAATTGCACTTAAAGCATATGATGTGCTCCTTGCCTTTAGGTGTTGGGGAACCGGCATCCTTGACTTTTGGTGCCGGTGGAGCCTTCTTAACCCGTTTAGGACACTTACTCTTGTAGTGTCCTTGCTCCCTACACTCAAAGCATATAATATGAATTTTATTATTATTTGAAATGCTGAGTTACCTAGGTCCGTGGTAGGTGCCGGAGTTGAATTTTGAGCTTCCTCATCTTGGCCGGATGTTGAAGGCACTTCTTGAGGTTGCCCCGGTGTAGATGGTCTCTCCCCCTCAATCACGGAGGTGGATGCTTCTCCCACCTCTTCTATTTTCTCTTCCGATCCGGAAGTTGACTCCTCACTTTCTTCCGATTCCTCACTTTCACTTGAGGATGAACTCTCTTCTTCATCCTCCTTGTCTTCTTGGATTGAATGAGGTTCTTCATGGAATTTCGCCAAAATGTTCCATACCTCTTTGGCGTCTTTACAATCCACATAGTCACCTAGGCTACACAAGATGTCATTAGGTACTAAATCAAATATAAATTTGATTACCTTCTTATTTTTCTCGAATTGCCGGAGTTGCTCCTCACTCCATTTCTTCTTCTTGAGAAACCCTCCCTTTGGTCCCTTAGGATACTCAAATCCTTCCATCAAGGCGGACCATTCCTCAAGGTCTCTCATCATCAAAAACTCTTCAATTCTCGCCTTCCAAGAATTGAAACCTTCTCGTCCATAGAATGAATAAAGGACCGGTGTGTTGATGTCCCATTCTAATTGATCTTGGACTTCCATCTTTTACCCTCTTGCGTCTTGCTCCCGGTTGTTAATCCGTTGAAGAGCAACCTGGCTCTGATACCACTTGTTGGGGATTTGAGGCCGCTAGAGGGGGGGTGAATAGCGTAGATGACCGTACGTAGATGGAAATCGTTCGCGTGCTTGTCTACAATTCGTGTTAGCGCAGCGGAATAATAATAATAAAAGCAATACACGAAATACAATCACACACGAACACGATGATATAACGTGGTTCGGAACCGTAACGGTTCCTACTCCACGGATCGGGCTCAAACGAGCCCTAGCGATGTCAAACACACACCACTATCAAATAACTCCTTCTCGACACAAGTCGGAGGTGGAGAAACCTCTTACAATAAGATTACAACAATAATCTAAATACAACAAGCAAATATAATAGGAAATACAATAAGAGAAGTAAATAACACTTTACAAAAACTCTTTAGATCACTTGCTTGTTGATCGCTTGAATCGTGGTTGAAGATCCTGATTTGCAGCAGCAAATCGCCTCAAAAACATCCAAGAAATCGCTATTAACGCCTTTATAACTGCGTTTTGGATTTCCGCCTTATCGACCATTGCCGCCATAAGTCACCCGATCGTGATGCCATCGTTGTGGTCGTGAGACAACGGATCGATCCACGCTGGAAAAACTCCAACGGATCTCTTGGCAATCGACTGCCAACATTTGCAGTCGACTGCCAACGCCCGTAGTCGACTGCCCAGTCGGCTACGGAGCGTTCTGTGCTCGACACTCATCGGCGGTCATCGCCATCCTTAGCGATCGCGAGCCATCGATCGCTCCCATGAGCGATCGCAGAGCAATCTCGGCTCTAACTGGCGGTCGAACTCAAGTCGACTCACGCGGTCGGCAGCCATAATGCCCGGTCATGCCCGCCAACCTCAAGAATGAGGTTTTAACCCAAGTATGGTGCCCCATACTTGCTAGACCACCCTTAGCCTAGACCTAAGCCTTCTAGCCACCTCCATCAGCCTCACGCCTCTCGGATCCCTCCAAGTCATCCATGACTTGTTCATCCATCGCGCTAGCTTCCAGGTGCTTCCATCGGCTATGTCATGCTAACGGTGTCTACACCGCCAAGGCACATTGGACTTACACCGCCAAGACTCCGCTTGGACTTTACGCCGCCAACCATTGGACTTATGCTGCCAAGACTCCCGCTTGGACTTTACGCTGCCAATATCAAACCCTTGGACTTCTCAAATGCCAAGACTCAAGCTTGGACTTTCCCTTGCCAACCCATGTTGGACTTTTCATGCCAAGACCCATGCTTGGACTTTCCTTGCCAACCAATGTTGGACTTTACATTGCCAAGACTCATGCTTGGACTTTTACATTGCCAAGACCCATGCTTGGACTTTTCCTTGCCAACCCATGTTGGACTTTTCCTTTGCCAACCCATGTTGGACTTTCCCATAATCACATGGTCAACCCTAGTCAACCATCAAAGTCAATTATAACCTGGGTCGATTGTATAAACAATCTCCCCAACATATTAACCGACATTAATGTCAAACATCAATGCCAAACCACTTTGTCAAATCCCTTTGTCAAACATCAAAACATCACTCGAGTCAAACTCGAGTCTGGTCAACCGTGACCTGGGCCGATTGCACCAACAGTTCTCCGGGTGGTGTATGGGACTAGGAGCGAGAATGTGCCCGGAGGGTTCCTCCCCAACGACGGGGATGGGAAAGTCGCAAGGGAATTCTTGGCATCTCATTGAGAAGAGAGAGTTCCATTATAGAAGCTAAATCTTTGATTGCCATGAATAAGATATGTGTATCCTCGCATTATATTCTTCGAAATTACAGGAAGTGTTGATTTTGAGCAATAAATTTGGGTTTTTTTCTCCTTCTTCTTCTAAAGAATCCTACACTTTCTCTATCGAGTCAACCTCTGTAACGCAATGATGAATGGAGGTAGGTGCATTGATTGCTTCGGTCATCGGAAGCATTTCGATTTACCTACAAGAATATATACGTTATGATTATCGTTGTTTAATTTTGCGAATATCCTAGAGAACGGGGATGCTCTAAGATTAGACACTACGATGGATTTTCCATTTCCTGATCCATGGTCGGACAAGGCGGCGACGACGGTGGTAGTCTTCTGCTGCAACCAATGCGACAAGGATACTGTGCACACTCGTGCAGTTGTTGAACCCCATTTGGCTGTCGAGGGTGTCGAAAACACCACTCGCCTCCGTTGTCGTCCCTTTCCATGACACGAGATGGTCGACTGCATCACCCAGTGCTGGGAGACATGTTCGATATTGGGTCTTAAAAAAACCAATATGGTTTATGGTTTTGAAAAGGAAAATCGAGGTGTCATCAATCGATGAAAGTCTTAATTGACTTCAAAATCGAAATCTACGTTTTGAGTATATGAATCAAGACTATTAATTTGCTCAAAACCGATTATAGATGAATGAGAAATTAATTGTTAAAGTCAGCCTAAAATATTATTAAAGGAAGTAAGTGTAAAATACCAGAGAAAAAAAAATAAAAAAAAAATATTCCTCGGTAATTGATAAAACATCTTGTGGAATTTTTCAAAAATTTTTAGAAATTTTTCTGGATTTAAACGGATATTTCATGGGGATAAAATGAACAGACTTTTATAAAGCCTGTTTAGGTTATCTTCTACGAGGTATTAAATGGGTTTAATTAACTCCGTTTTCCCGTCGGTTTCATTTTCCCCGCGATGCCTCTTCTTCTTTTCCCGATCGCGCCACGCCTCTTCGTCGATTTCCTCTCGAACTCACCAGCATCACGGAGCTAAGCGGATCGGCGACGGCCAGCGACCGGGAAGCGACCGACGATGCCTCCTCGCCGCTGCCTTCTCCCCGCGCGACGCCACACTCGAGCTCGCCCCATCGCTGCCATGTGCGGTCGCAGCTCTATGACCCTATCCACGGTGACGACAGCCGCCGCTGCTCTGCCGTCGACCCGACACTTGCCATGCCCTAGTTTCCTTGAGCCGCCCGTCGCACACCCTACCTCGTCATCGTCGAGCCATCTTGTTGTGCCCTAACTCGTCGACCACCGCGAGCTCCGCGCCGGATTGCCTTCGACCACCGTGGACAACCACTGACCACGGCTCGCCATCGCCCACACTAGACATCCGACGCTGCCACGCTACCGGATCAACGGGTTATTTTCCCAGATCGACGTCGTTGTGAGCTGCTTGGTCGATCACCGCCGGAGCAAGGTGAGCAATGTCCTCTTCCCTGATCTCGAATAGATCCCTCTTCAATCGTAGTCCTTCTTTCAAATTTCTCGGCAACTTTGGTGATAGGGCAGCAGGTGTTTCTACCGGTGAACAGAACAAAAGAGAAGGGAAGGTTGCTGTCAATGGGAGGTCTCTATGCCCCATTTAAAACCAAGATCTGTCTCCTTTGTTTTGAAGCCTTCCTCTATCGTGAACTCGCACTTCGCCATTTCCAGTCTCCGATGAGATTCGTGACCGTTCTTCGATCGATTTCAGCAATGATTTTTGCTCAGTTGTCATTGCCATTTTTGGTGGGTATAGCACCGTGATTGTGATGAAAATAATGTGAATAAGGTCGTCATCTCCCATCTAAATTGTTTGTGCAGATTTTTCACTGAGTTGGAATAAGATGCTGGTAGAGGAAGTGATACTTGATAGGCTGTGGACAATTGGATTGACGTGAGGTAAGTGTAGATTTTGGAATTCTGGAAATTAGGTTTTGATTTGCAGTACGTTTATTATCGGTATAGTGTACAGCAGAAAATGGGCGAAGGGGGTGATCCGAGAAGGGTGAATTTCATATACGATTTGAGTAAATGCAGATTTAATATCCTATACTTGGTAGGAAGTGGTGTGGATGATACAAGCTCGGTAAGTTCATATTTGATATCATATGGTTGTGTAATATTCTTACCGTTAGCTTTGTTGTGGATGTGATTATTTAAAAAGTCCACGAAGAAGGGGGTTAATCCTTTGGTTGAATTTTTGGATTAGATTCTTATTCCTACAGTTTGATTATACTAGCACATGGTTATATCGGATTCTACCCTTTCAGATATTGGATTCGAGGTAGAGATCCTGGATGCAAAGACCATCAACATGAGCTACATAGCAGGTGGGTAATTTCCTACAGTCGGGTAGTTGTATTTCATTCAGATTTAGTCATAGATATGAGCATGTTAGGTGTTCATATTATCTTGACCCTGCTCTTTTTATCGTATGCTTGATCTTTTACCGTTGGCTATTAACTCCATTGTTGATATCATGTTTATTTTACCATGATTAGGAGTTATACATATAGGTGATGCAAGTAACTTAGAATTTGTTTAAGTTAAGTGCAAATGGTAAAGTCCGGATGACAACCTGATTGTATATTGGGCAAAAAGGTCATCCGTAGGTAAATAATGTCTTTAACCTAGGGTTAGTTCTAGTACCCTTAGGTTGTATGTTACCATCGAACATGTGTTGTGTAAATGGTCAGAGGAATGATACTTAGGGTATCGCTACGGACCGGTGGTCCTAGCTTGTTATAATCAGATGAGTACGAGAGAGTGCATCGAGTAGATTGGTATGACTCTCTACAGGATAGAGAGTATTATGATCAGTTGAGTACGACTCTCTACAGGATAGAGAGTGCGTCGAGTAGATTGGTATGACTCTCTACAGGATAGAGAGTCTATGGTGGATGTCTGTATGTGAGACATTGCATTCATGCATTTACATGCACGCTGGCGACGAGGTCTCCCTTGTGGTTGAGAGGGTCGCCAGTCATCCTGCCTCAATGGTTACTCATAGGAGGAGTCACCCATGTGAGGGCAGAGCATTGAGGTGCCGCACTCTACCACTATAGACGGTGGTAGTTGGATTTGCGTGTCGTAGTCCTGCGTGTGTGGTACTCGACCACTCATGGGTAGTGACTGTCGGAGTGACCAACAGCCGGGACCCCCATCGTGTAGCTTGCTCTTTACGCTTATATGCTACTCGATCATACTGCCCACTCGGCTACTCGAGAGTAGTGGTTGGTGTTGAGTTTGGACAGTTGTCATGCTCGAGCCACCGAGGTCACACTGGGGTCGTGGTAGCTTTAGGGTGAGCCGACATGACCATGCATGCCGCATTGCCGTATCTGATGGCACTTTGCATATTACCATATATAGATACATATATGTATGTATATATATATATGGATGGTTGAGATTAATATATATATGGATACAGTCTATATATATATGATTATTGTGATGTTGCATTTGTTTGTACTATGCTTGCTGCATTTGGGTGGACATCATATTCATGCATGTCTCTTACATTTGTTATACGATTGAGTCGGATATTGGTATGTGTTGGACAGACCATAGATACCTTGACCTGTAGCATGAGTAGATTATGTGTTGGTATTACTCTTCCTGTTATATATATGTTGGATATATGTTCAGGTTGGATCAGAGTAGCGTAGCAGACTTCAGGTATGTCTGCATTTTATGTTATTCATTTGATTAGACGGTATATGCTTGTATTTATATACTATGCTGATATACCTATTGTACATCTAGATTATGTTGTCGAAATACATGTGATATTACATATATACATGTTTTCTATTACCTGCTGAGTTTTACTCACCACCCCCGCGGACCCTGGGTTTTCTGTCGCCCAGGTAACAGGTAGAAGACTTCGTGACATCTTGGAGCACCGCCGGCTGACGTCATCTCATCTCACGAGGCTCCCGTGTTTTGTTTTGGGCCTGCTGTCCGTTGTGCATTATATTTTGGAGTTTTCGTGATGTATATGTTGTATATTCAGATTTTGTCGAGATTTCGTGTTGTTGTGGTGTGATTATGCATGTGTGGGATTGTTGTATTGTTGTGGTTTGTTTCCGCTGTGTTTTTGTGTAGTTGTTGTTTTGATATATATATTGTTGTTATTGTGGGCCTACGGGCCTTGTATTAACCCGAAATGTTGCCACGTATAGGGGAGGTGTCGTCCGTTTGATTTTCGTCTCGGCATGCTCTCGGGGCGTGACAACTTTAGTGGTATCAGAGCCCAAGGTTCTGCGATGCCATACAATGTTGTTTTTGTATCGAGTCTTGGATTCTCGGGAGTTGTTTTATTCGATTTTGGTTTTTGAGATGAGATGGACAGCGGCCTGGGCTCCAAGCAGCACGAGGTATGAATTCCTGAAAAACTTATGGTTTAGTAGATATTTATCTAAATTTGAACAGTAGGTGTATACAATAGAGTTATGACACCTGTGCAGACTTGTAGTAGGGGTCGTCCACCGAGACGACCAACCGGAGTTACCTTAGTGTTTATACTCTCGGTTTTAGTTGGCTATGCTTTTAGTATATATAACAGGGAATAACCTGTAGTATGTTGGTTATTATTCGTAACCGTGGTATGAGTTGACCACGGGAATAACCTGTTGAGTCTGTGAGTCTTGAACCGTGTCGAAAAGGTGATTTACCTTTGAGAGCCGACTGATACCGAGTCGGAAAAACATGGGTCAAGTCGTCACATTTCTGGTTGAAATCAGAGATTTCAGCCTTAGAGATTTTCACTAACGGTGCTAGTCAGATCATTACCTGTGGGTAATGAACAGACTTGTAGACTATTTGTGATGCAGATAGCGGAAGGCTAGGTTATGGAGTTTCATAGGGATTTTATCCCTGAGTTGTTCGTACCGAGTGGTATAACTTTGAGAGTACTTTTAAGTACTTAACTCATGTTATACCGAGGAAGTAGAGTTATTTGCATACCATTATCGGGGTTAAGCCGGTATTTGGTGATAAATGCAGAAAATAACCTTCGGGAAATAATATATCACTTGATCATGGTTTAGTGATGTTGAAAGAGAATATTTCCCCGTGTTACTTTTAGTGACACATTGTAAGGAATTCTTGAGCTTCAAGAAAGGGTGATCGGTTAGTAACAGAATACTGTGCAGAGTCGTGAGACTTGCAGAGGTTACGACCACCTAATAGCTCAAGAAGATGAATGAATATTTTAAGCCACCTACGATTGTTGGCTTACTGTTGGATTAAGATGACGAGATCTTGCGGATCTTACCAAAAGACATTGGATTGAGACAGGAGTTTAGAAATGACTCCGTACAAGAGTTTAAGAGTTGGAGACCGATAAGCAAATATTGCAGGTCAACATAATAGAGTTAGAAGTCTCCGAATGTTGGATAAAAGGAGCAAGATCAGGGTCACAGGCCTTGAGCTACTTTTCGATTATAGAAGACCAATCACAGACCATCAGAATGTTATTGTGGATATCAGCAAAAATCAGAACAAAGACTCCGAAGGGATTGTGTGCGTGCAGTGCGGATCACGAAGACACGCGAAGTCAGATAATCCATTGGATCAGGTCATCTGTTGCTATTGTGAGCAACCAGTACAGAAGAGGTGGTGTATTTTGAAGACTCAGTTGAAGACTACCGATGGTGTTCCGGGAGGATGATGCACCGTCTCGACAGCAGAGATCAGCATAGAAGATTGGGTTATCTCATCAGCAGCGACCTACTACCTCGGGCGTGGTTGGAGTTCCTTGATACTCCACTTCAGCAGAGATCAGCACAGAAGCATCATCCGCAGAAGACATCGTAGAAGATTCATACAGACAACAACAACAGTTACCTCCAGACGTGTTTTGCTTAGTACAGAAGAGAGAGTATACGACGAAGGTCGTATCTATTCGGTATTCTACAGTTGCAGCTCGTAGGATGAAGTGATGGGATCGGATGATCTAGGAAAAATCCTAGGATCATTCATCGCAGAAATGCGACCGCTTTATCGCGAACTGTTGGATCTGATCTGGTTCTCTTCGGAGAAAGGCCGAGACTTGCGGGGAGTCTTTGGATCGGATCGATAGATAATTGATGATTCAGGGTATTACTTTAGTTTACCCTCAATGTTAATATGATTGAGAGATGCTTGTAGTTACAGGTATCTTTGTCTAGAACATTCTTAGTTGATTAGAAGGGTCCTTTACATCGACTTGTGGGTCGATGGTATCTCTACCGTCAGGTAAGATGAAGATCAACAATTAAGGAGTTAAGGGATGCCCTTAGACTTTGATAGACATATCTTTACTGTAGACATATCCTTACGGATGGTCAAGTTGTGGAGATTATAGTATGATTATGTCTCTCAGATGTGCATATAATCCAAGAGCATTCGGATGTAGTTTCGGATGAACTCCAAGGCTTGTCGTTGCATAGGCAAGTGGAGTAAGCGATCGAAATGATTGCGGAAATAGTTCTGGTATCGAAGATCACATATCGAGTGATAGTTTTGTAGGTATCAGTGTTGCTAAACACTATAGAAATTGGAAGAATGTAAGTTGTAATTATAGGAGAAGTTGGAAGGGATATTTATCTATCCCAGTATTTCTCCTTGAGAAGATCCGAAACTCTTTGTTGAAAGTGAATATCCTCCGTTGGGGATAGATGATCTGTTTAGATCAGCAAAGGACACCTGTGTATACTCTAAGGTTGGTTTACGACTGTAGTACTGATATTGTAGTGACATGACGTCATAAAATTATCATTATCGTTGTGATGGTTAATATATATCATCAGCTTAAAGTAAATAGGATGCAGGTGTATGGAGGAACGACAATTTCATACTTAGTATGAATTGTATGAATTTTTATTAAGTTGCTAGACTAATTAACGATTTAGTCGTCATTGGATTTGAGAATTGTGTATCCTTAACACGATTGGATCCTTTTGTAGTTGTTGGAGTTGCGTAACCTGGCCACTGTGGATTGTGGTAGTTGGATTTGCGCACTCGACCACCGTAGATGGTGGTTTTTCTTGTATGTTTTGGTTAATTCTGTAGATGTGGATAGAATGTTTAACATTACTATACCACGGACTTGTTTGACAAAGATGATGTTGTAAATCATTTAGTCGGAAGCTGGTGAAACCAGTTTACAGGACCTAGATGGCGGTTAACTTTTACGCAAGTATTGGTTAATCCTTCCGGAATGGATCAAAAGGATGTTGTACGTAGATGCGTCGTTTCAGGGATCGGAACGATTCCGATGCAGTTGAATGAGGCATATCTTATGCCTACGCCAGTTAAGAAACTACGAGATAGTCTGTCATATACATGACGTGACTTTAGTAGTTATTATCTGGATTTATGGATGTATGGAGCAGAAGTGATCATTGAATTTAACAAGCTACTGGGTAGCTACAATGGAGTCGTTGGAGCGCGAACAGTTGCAACAAGGGAGATTGATTGCTATAGTCTTCCATGAACTTACAGTGTGTGTGGAGTGTATCTTGGAATGGTTGGTGGACTCCTCTTTTGAGAAAACAATTCCCCATCTCTGTTAGGGATAGTGTGTTCTGGACACGCATCCAGTTAAGGAAGAGTTACTCGAAAGCACATCGCTCGAGATGGACTATATACCTTGGTGGTACTCGGATGTACCAAGAGTTGAAGCGTTATCGGTGGAATGGTATAAAGAGAGTTATAATGATTTTCTTTGCTCGATGTTTAGTATGCCAGTAGGTGAAGGCTGAACATCAGAAACTCGCTGGATTGCTCTAGAAAATTCCGATTTCGGAATGGAAGTGGGAGCATATCACGATTGATTGTGTTATGGGATTGCCTAGGACCCGTAAAGGACATGATGCGATTTGGGTGAGTGTGGATCGACTGACCAAATCAGCTCATTTCCTTTCTATTCGTGGGTCGTACTTGTTGGATCATTCGGTAGAGTTGTATTGCCGAAAGATTATCAGATTGCGTGTGGTACTTTAAGTACCAAATCGGATAGAGATTCGCGATTTACCTCGCGATTTTGATAGAGTATGCACCAGACTATGGGCACAGAGCTTCGGCTTTGTGCAACATTTCATCATGACGGATGAGCAGTCTAAGTGTATCATTTAAGCGTTGGAGGATCTATTGGATCTTGTGCCGTGGATTATGGAGGTGTAGCTTATCGGTTGGTTTTACCTCCGACACTTGCGGGTGCTCACAGCGTATTTTCTGTTGTTATCGAGGAAATCGTGTCATGTTGATTATGTTGAAAGAGGTTAATTCTACCTCGATCTAATGCAACTTACGGGGTGATTCCAAGGTGGAGCACAGGTGCGAAGGAAGCGGCAGTAGTGGGGACGAAAACCATCCGACTTCATAAGGTTGGATGTGACATCATCATAGATGAGGAATTCTTGGGAGCTGGAAGATACTATCCGAGCTCGATGGTCTCATCTAGTCACTTGAGGAAGGTATGTGGTCCTTTCGGAAACTTGCTTGAAGTAAATTTTTGCATGTTAGTACGAAATTTGAGGACCAAATTTTTATAAGTGGGGGAGAATGTAAAATACCGGAGAAAAAAAAATAATAAAAAATAATAATAAAAATATTCCTCGATAATTGATAAAACATCTTGTGGAATTTTTCAAAAAATTTTAGAAATTTTTCTGGATTTAAACGGATGTTTTATGGATATTTCATGGGGATAAAATGAACATGCTTTTATAAAGCCTGTTTAGGCTATCTTCTACGAGGTATTAAATGGGTTTAATTAACTCCGTTTTCCCGTCGGTTTCATTTTCCCCGCGACGCCTCTTCTTCTTTTCCCGATCGCGCCATGCCTCTTCGTCGATTTCCCTTCTCCTCTCGTGCGCCGGCCACTCTTGAACTCGCCACGGTCGCCAGCCACTTGCATCGCCGGAGCAGCTAGCGGATCGCGCAGCCGACTGCCGAATCGGGAAGCAGCCCGACGATGCCTCCTCGCCGCCGCCTTCTCCCCGCGCGACGCCACACTCGAGCTTGCCCCATCGCTGTCGTGCGGTCGCCGACCCTATCACCGTACCACGGCGACAACCGCCCGCCGCTCGCTGGGCCGTCGACCCGACTACAGCGTGCCCTAGTTTCCGTCGCGTCGTCAGACACCCTACCTCACCGTCGTCGAGCCAGCTTGCTGTGCCCTAACTCGTCGACCACCGCGAGCTCCCGCCAGCCGATTGCCTTCGACCACCGTGGACAACCACAGCCAGCCGGTCTGCCATCGCCCACACTGGACATCCGACGCTGCCACGCTGCCGGATCGACGGGTTATTTTCCCAGATCGACGTTGTTGTGAGCTGCTTGGTCGATCACCACCGGAGCAAGGTGAGCAATGCCCTCTTCCCTGATCTCGAATAGATCCCTCTTCAATCGTAGTCCTTCTTTCAAATTTCTCGGCAACTTTGGGGATAGGGCAGCAGGTGTTTCTACCGGTGAACAGAACAAAAGAGAAGGGAAGGTTGCTGTCAATGGGAGGTCCTGCCGCCATGCCCCATTTCCGAAACCAAGATCTGTCTCCACTGTTTTGAAGCCTTCCTCTACCGTGAACTCTCGCACTTCTGCCACAGCTCAGGTCTCCGATGAGATTCGTGATCGTTCTTCGATCGATTTCAGCAATGATTTTTGCTCAGTTGTCATTGCCATTTTTGGTGGGTATAGCACCGTGATTGTGATGAAAATAATGTGAATAAGGTCGTCATCTCCCATCTAAATTGTTTGTGCAGATTTTTCACTGAGTTGGAATAAGATGCTGGTAGAGGAAGTGATACTTGATAGGCTGTGGACAATTGGATTGACGTGAGGTAAGTGTAGATTTTGGAATTCTGAAAATTAGGTTTTGATTTGCAGTACGTTTATTATCGAAATAGTGTACAGCAGCAAATGGGCGAAGGGGGTGATCCGAGAAGGGTGAATTTCATATACGATTTGAGTAAATGCAGATTTAATATCCTATACTTGGTAGGAAGTGGTGTGGATGATACAAGCTCGGTAAGTTCATATTTGATATCATATGGTTGTGTAATATTCTTACCGTTAGCTTTGTTGTGGATGTGATTATTTAAAAAGTCCACGAAGAAGGGGGTTAATCCTTTGGTTGAATTTTTGGATTAGATTCTTATTCCTACAGTTTGATTATACTAGCACATGGTTATATCGGATTCTACCCTTTCAGATATTGGATTCGAGGTAGAGATCCTGGATGCAAAGACCATCAACATGAGCTACATAGCAGGTGGGTAATTTCCTACCTGGTCCGGGTAGTTGTATTTCATTCAGATTTAGTCATAGATATGAGCATGTTAGGTGTTCATATTATCTTGACCCTGCTCTTTTTATCGTATGCTTGATCTTTTACCGTTGGCTATTAACTCCATTGTTGATATCATGTTTATTTTACCATGATTAGGAGTTATACATATAGGTGATGCAAGTAACTTAGAATTTGTTTAAGTTAAGTGCAAATGGTAAAGTCCGGATGACAACCTGATTGTATATTGGGCAAAAAGGTCATCCGTAGGTAAATAATGTCTTTAACCTAGGGTTAGTTCTAGTACCCTTAGGTTGTATGTTACCATCGAACATGTGTTGTGTAAATGGTCAGAGGAATGATACTTAGGGTATCGCTACGGACCGGTGGTCCTAGCTTGTTATAATCAGATGAGTACGAGAGAGTGCGTCGAGTAGATTGGTATGACTCTCTACAGGATAGAGAGTATTATGATCAGTTGAGTACGACTCTCTACATGATAGAGAGTGCGTCGAGTAGATTGGTATGACTCTCTACAGGATAGAGAGTCTATGGTGGATGTCTGTATGTGAGACATTGCATTCATGCGTTGGCGGCGTGAGGTCTCCCTTGTGGTTGAGAGGGTCGCCAGTCATCCTGCCTCCACGGTTACTCATAGGAGGAGTAACCGGTGTGAGGGCAGAGCATTGAGGTGCCGCACTCTACCACTATAAACGGTGGTAGTTGGATTTGCGGGTCGTAGTCCTGCGTGTGTGGTACTCGACCACTCATCCGAGTAACCAGCGGCGGGGACCCCATCGTAGCTAGCTTGCTTACGCTTATATGCTACTCGATCATCGCCCACCCTACGGCCACTCGAGAGTAGTGGTTGGTGTTGAGTTGGGGCAGTTGTCATGCTCGAGCCACCGAGGCCACCAGGGTCGTCGTGGTAGCTTTAGGGTGAGCCGACATGACCATGCATGCCGCATTGCCGTATCTGATGGCACTTTGCATATTACCATATCTATATACATATATGCATGTATATATATATATATATGGATGGTTGAGATTAATATATATATGGATACAGTCTATATATATATGATTATTGTGATGTTGCATTTGTTTGTACTATGCTTGCTGCATGTGGGTGGACATCATATTCATGCATGTCTCTTACATTTGTTATCTGATTATCGAGGATATTGGTATGTGTTGGATGGACCATAGATACCTTGACCGTAGCATGAGTAGATTATGTGTTGGTATTACTCTTCTTATATATATGTTGGATATATGTTGAGTTGGATCGAGTAGCGTAGCGAACTTGAGTATATGCGCATTTTATGTTATTCATTTGATTAGATGGTATATGCTTGTATTTATATACTATGCTGATATACCTGTTGTACATCTAGATTATGTTGTCGAAATACATGTGATATTACATATATACATGTTTTCTATTATCTGCTGAATTTTACTCACCACCCCCGCGGACCACAGGTTTTACATCGCCCGAGTAGCAATTAGAAGACCGTGACATCTTGGAGCACCGTACGACGTCATCTCATCTCACGAGGCTCCCGTGTTTTGTTTTGGGCCTGCTGTCCGTTGTGCATTATATTTTGGAGTTTTCGTGATGTATATGTTGTATATTCAGATTTTGTCGAGATTTCGTGTTGTTGTGGTGTGTTAGTCATACCAGTATGCATGTGTGGGATTGTTGTATTGTTGTGGTTTGTTTCCGCTGTGTTTTTGTGTAGTTGTTGTTTTGATATATATATTGTTGTTATTGTGGGCCTACGGGCCTTGTATTAACCCGAAATGTTGCCACGTATAGGGGAGGTGTCGTCCGTTTGATTTTAGACTCGGCATGCTCTCGGTGTTAAATACGGGGATTTAAAACACTAAATTTAATGGCCCAATAATTAAGGAAATAAGCCTGGAAATTTTTCGGGATTTTTAGAGAATTTTAGGAATTTTTCCGGAATTTTTCTGGATTTAAACGGACTTTGTACGAGAGTTTTACGGGGATAAAGTAAAGGGGCTTTAGAAGGATCTATTTAAAGGGGATAAAGACACGGAAAACCCTAATTTTATTTTTCTATTCCCTTTTTCCCCGCCGCGCCGCAACCACTCCTTCGGCAGTTCCTTCACGCGCCGAAGTCTTCTTCCTCGTTTTCTCTCGCGCGAGCCGCTTCCGCCCGACGCCGCCGCGCTCGACGCAAGCCCCTTCTCCTTTGGCGCGATCGCCGGCCGTTCCTTTGCCGTCCGACCTTGAGGTTGCGCTGCCGTCGACGCTCGCAGTCGCCGACGCCGAGCCTTGCGGTCGCCTCTTCTTCCCCAGCGCGCCGCGCCCTTGCGGTGCCGGGGCGTCGGCTCTTCATCTCGGTGCTCTCTCCGCCGTTGGCGGTTCCTCGCCACGAGCCGCCTCGCCGGCGACTAGGTCGTCGCCTTCCCTAAGGCGGAGACCACCGCGCGACCTTCTTTCTTATCCTCCCAGGCGCTTGCGATCGGACCCCAGCCGTGAGCCCCTCTCCGACGCCGGTGATCGTTGTATCTAGATCGCTGTGGGTGGTGCGGCAGTGCCTTCTTCCGGCGCGTCAAGTTTGATTGGGGGGTTTATCGAAAGGGTAAATCTCAACCTATTACCTGTTTTTCTTTGTTGATGGTTGATCTTGGTCGATAGTGAGGTTCCATTTAGGAATGGGTTGGCTGTGGAGGATTGTAAATGGCTGTGGGTTATGTTGGGTTCCAATTAGGGTTCATTAGATCCCTAATTTCGTGCAACGATGGGCTGTGAAGGGCTGCCGGTGGGATTCTAGGGCTGGTAAGCATGATTTTGGTGTTGTCGGCTGAGAGGGGCTGTGAGGGTTGTCTTTGGAGGGTGTTGTGTGGTTAGGGTTGGATGTGTCGGCTGTGAATAATGTGTGAGCCACTGTAAATTGAGTTGGAGAACTAATTTGGGAAAAGATTGGTTGTCGGTGGAATTTCTAGGGCGGGTGAGCTTGATTGGTCGGTTTGGGTTGATTCGGGTGTTGATCGGTTAATCGGTATGATATTTGGAGGATTAGGAATTAATTGGATTAATTGGGATATGAAGGAAATCGATTAATTATTCGATTTGTCATTGAATTGTATATTTTGTGCTTGACTATAATTATGCTATATGCAGGTTTCGGTCACGAGGCAGGTCCCCAGTCGTGACGATTCGGTTCTTCTTGCGGATATATATTCAGGCGGGTATTTTGACTTAACGTTTAGATTAAGTCAAATTGATATGCTAGTTAGGATAGCTTACAATAATTTTTCATGTTTATATGCCTAGTATGTTTTTGGTGCCTACTAGATACATGCATGTGATAGGATATGATTATATTTACCTGTTTGATTTGGATCATAGTATGTGGATTAGGGATATGTACATATTGGTTGTACATATCATTCGGATAGGTATATTATGAGTAGGATTTACATGCTTTAGTATCATGCACCATTTTCGCATGATTGCATGCTAATGACGGGTTCCATTATTGTTGAGCCCGCAGCTAGTTACATGGCCTGCACACACTGCCACTCATGGGTTAGTGGTACATCAGGAGGGTATGTGCAGTTGCTCTGTCAGGCTCCGCTGGTCCGCTCATGGGTAGCGATGAGGCAGCGTGGTAGCGGGCAGGGATCCCTCCTCTGGCCTATGACACCGTGGAGATGAGAGCTTAGCTCCCACTATGTTTGGGGCGGGAGGAGGATAGGTGTACTCGACAAAGATCCTCGTCCACTTTGGTCACCAGAGCGATGATGGCAGAGTGCATTTGTCATAGCCCTACCCACTCGGCTTCACCATTGCGTGAGGCGGTGGTAGCGTCGGGGTGACCATATCATTGCACGCATGCACTTTGCATAGATTGCATTTGTACTGTGTTTGCTGCATTATTGTATTGATGCCTTGGATGTGCATATGATTGTCATGCATACAGGATACATGCTTATATATGATCAGGACTTTATTACTTCTAGTCAGGCACATGCTCCTATATCAGGGTAGGAGATTCAGGTAAATCTGATCATTTTGTATTTCTTGCTTGCATACCCTATTTATGTGAGATATCTTGGCATGTTATTTTTATTGTTAGCTATACCTGATTTTTGCATATCTACTATACCCGCAGAGTTCTTTGAACTCACCCCCGTTGATTTATATCTATTTCAGGATGAAGCTGTCAGGAGAGTGCAGCTGCTGGATCCCCCACTCGTCGTAAAGTTTTGATTTGGATATTTGTTTTTACGGTATTTGGATATTTTGGTTAGAGGACATGTATAGGTTTGGAGATTGATTTTGTATTTGGTTTTGGTGTCCTTATGGACCTTATTTGGATTTTGGTTTGGTTGGATTTTGTTGAGTATTCCTGCCCAGATGGTAGAAGGGTAAGTCTATTTATTTTAGTGTTTGTCATTTATTTTGGATGATGGCACGAGGCCAAATTATATAAGCTAGTGTGAGTTTGGATTCGGTCGTGTTGGCCGATGTATAGTGGCCGTGTAGGCCTTGTATATAAATTTGGATTGTCACCCGTCTGGAGATCTTTGCCGGATTTTATGCGGTGGGGTCTCCTTCGGGGCGTGACAATTTATTTGGTATCAGAGCGCCTAGGTTTTCGAGTTCCTAGGGGTTTTTGGATTTTTCGGAGTTCGCCATGTATTGGCAGGTTTTGCGAGGTAATTTGGAAATTTTGGATTGGTATGGATTTCCGATGATTTTTATGTTTCGGAAATTCGAGGATTTTTGACGAGATCAATATGGGGTTTTGGCGGCTACTGGACCTCTCCTGACGGTGAAATAGGTATGATGATAAAATTGATATGTTTTTATTTATGGTAATATCTGTATTCATTTGAGATATGAGGCGAGGTGGCGTACTTTAATGGCAGAGGCGTGGTGCGGGCGGCCACGCCCGGAGGACCCAGAGATCTTTGATGACTGACTTGCCAGAGAGATCTACTGAGGATGAGCATATTGATCAGGGTCAGATTCCACAGGGTGCTACGGGAGTTGTGGATCCTCAGTCCTCGGCGGATCCTCCTCCCGAGATACCCACTGCTGGGGCATCCGATGTACCAGCGGGAGATCCTACTGCTACACATCAGAAACCCCCGCCAGTAGGACCTTCTACTACAGACCCGACAGATCCATCAGTGGAGCCGGTCGACCCTCACTCGATGCTCGGCCCCTACTTATCCTCACGATGTAGGCTGCGGCACGAGCTCGGATTCCAGGATTGGCTAAGTCGATGAAGAGCCGGTTCACTTTATTCAGCGGAGAGACTGATCCGATCGTGGCTCAGTCTTGGATCGAGACGATGGAGCGTACCTTCTACTATATGGTCTGCTCCGAGTGGGAGAAGGCAGAGTTAGCGGCCTTCCATTTACGAGGCGAGATGCAGTGGGATATGGCTTTCGATTATTAGCGGCGGCAGGGTTACTGGCGAGATTTAGAGAGGCTTTTGAGAGTCAGTATTTCCCGCGGGCATATCAGATGATGAGACGTCAGGATTTTCTGAGTCTAAGACAGAATAATCGCTCAGTGATGGAGTATAATACAGAATTTAATCGGTTAGCCAGGTTTTGCCCAGAGTTAGTTGCTGAGGATAGGTCACGGATGATGCAGTTTGTACAGGGACTAGATGGGCATTTGCAGGTCAGGATGGCAGGATTTGGTAGTTCTTCCCTCTGAGGCGTTGGATAGAGCTTTGTTGATCGAGTCGGCTCAGAGGGTTATCTGAGCGGGAAGAGGAAGCGGTGAAAGATCTACGGGTCAAAACCCCGACCCGCATCATCGGACATCGGCAGAGTGGCCGCGATCAGCCGGTCAGTCGTTACAGGGCAACTAGCGGCCTCGAAATCGGGGCGATCTTGGTGGGCCCTCGCGGTCTTTTGTGAGCGAGACCGCCCATTGGCGACACCTCGTATTCGTTGTGGATCGAAAGAGCATATCATCTCGGCTGCACCTTGGGACGGTTTGCTATTATTGCAGGCCCTGGACACATGAGCCGAGATTGTTCGTTGAAGGCTCGGCATGTGGCTTGGGGTTTCTATTCGGGAGGACCGTTGCGTCGATGCAGGACTCGAGAGGGGCGGCCCGGACCCTTCGCCAGCGCCGCGAGAGGCAGAGCTCCCCCTGCAGAGTCGCTATGGCATTCATGGGCGGAGTACACGGTGCCGTCACGGTTTCACGAGTTGATTTGAGACCGCGATGCGGATCTGATCCACCCGATGCAGTACCATTGCGACGCATCGACCAACGTCTGATGTCGGTGCGCCTTCCACTAGTTCGAGATCGTGCTGCCGCCGTCTGATACGCGATCGCGGCCGTTATACGCCTTCCTATCGGCCGCCCGTACGGTGCCCGTATCGATCCTCGTGCTCAGGCACATCCCCCTTTGGCAGTGATACCACCTCCATCGCTACCGGAGACTGGGCGGATTCATGCGATTACCAGAGAGGATGCGCAGCGAGCCAACGAATCCGTATTTCGCGGTACGGTTTCACTTTATGCATTTTCAGCTATTATGCTAGTTGATACTGGTAGTTCGCATTCGTTTATTTCTCGTACTTTTATGAGAGAGATTGGTAGATTACCGGCTAGTAGATCACAGAGATTAGTCGTCTCCCTACCATCTGGCAATACATTGGATGTTACCCAGGAGGTCCGAGGTTGTCCTTTAGATTTTGGTAACATCATTCTTACGGTAGATTTATTGGTACTGGATATGGTCGAGTTCGATATTATTCTTGGCATGGATTGGCTGTCAGCATATCATGCCACAGTGGATTGTCAGACGAGGGTGGTCACATTCAGACCTCCGAACCAACCCTCGTGGGATTTCACTGGCATCCGGGACGACGGTATAGCGACCATTTGCGATTGGGCTCGAAGGCTTTTATTGCGGTTGCGTGGTTTTCTATTATCTATGATCAATGTAGAAGACAGTAGTGACTCTCAGATCGCGGACATCCCTATTGTCCGAGAGTATCCAGATATCTTTCCAGAGGAGTTACCGGGTCTGCCTCCCAGAAGGCAAGTGGAGTTCATGATTGAGTTAATACCTGGGACGGCGCCGGCATCGAAAGCTCCTTATCGTATGGCCCCGAGAGAGTTGGATGAGTTAAAGGTTCAGCTCCAGGAACTTTTGGACAGAGGTTTTATTCGCCCTAGTGCATCACCCTGGGGTTCTCCGGTTCTCTTCGTGAAGAAGAAAGATGGTTCGATGAGACTGTGCATCGACTACAGGCAATTGAACGCCGTCACTATCAAGAATAAATATCCCCTGCCACGTATTGAGGACTTGTTTGATCAGCTCAGAGGTACATCAGTCTAGGGTATCGCTACGGACGGTGGTCCTAGCTTGTTATAATCGGATAAGTCTGAGAGAGAGTGAGTAAATTGGTATGACTCTCTACGAGGATGAGAGTATTATGATCGATTAGTCACGACTCTCTACGAGGATAGAGAGTCGTCGAGTAGATTGGTATGACTCTCTGAGGATAGAGAGTCTATGGTGGATGTCTGTATGTGAGACATTGCATTCATGCATTTACATGCATTGGCGGCGAGGTCTCCCTTGTGGTTGAGAAGGGTCGCGGTCATCACGCCTCAGCGGTTACTCATAGGAGGAGTCACCCGTGTGAGGCGAGCATTGAGTGCCGCACTCTACCACTATAGGCGGTGGTAGTTGGATTTGCGTGTCGTAGTCCTGCGTGTGTGGTACTCGACCACTCATGGGTAGTATTGTCGGGTAACCAGCGCGGGGACCCCCATCGTGTAGCTTGCTCTTTACGCTTATATGCTACGATCGGTCATTGCCCCTCGGCCACTCGAGAGTAGTGGTTGGTGTTGAGTTGGGACATTGTCATGCTCGAGCCACCGAGGCCCTGCAGGGTCGTGGTAGCTTTAGGGTGAGCCGACATGACCATGCATCTTTGCATTCTTAGTATCGATGGCACTTTGCATATTACCATATATAGATATATGTATGTATATATATATATATGGATAGTTGAGATTAATATATATATGGATACAATCTATATATATATGATTATTGTGATGTTGCATTTGTTTGTACTATGCTTCTTTGCATTTGGGTGGACATCGTATTCATGCATGTCTCTTGCATTTGTTATCTGATTGTCGGATATTGGTATGTGTTGGACAGACCATAGATACCTTGACCTGTAGCATGAGTAGATTATGTGTTGGTATTACTCTTCCTGTTATATATATGTTGGATATATGTTGAGTTGGATCGAGTAGCATAGCTTGAACTTGGTATATACGCATTTTATGTTATTCATTTGATTAGACGGTATATGCTTGTATTTATATACTATGCTGATATACCTGTTGTACATCTAGATTATGTTGTCGAAATACATGTGATATTACATATATACATGTTTTCTATTACCTGCTGAGTTTTACTCACCACCCCCGCGGACCCTGGGTTTTCTGTCACCCAGGTAACAGGTAGAAGACTTCGTGACATCTTGGAGCACCGCCGGCTGACGTCATCTCATCTCACGAGGCTCCCGTGTTTTGTTTTGGGCCTGCTGTCCGTTGTGCATTATATTTTGGAGTTTTCGTGATGTATATGTTGTATATTCAGATTTTGTCGAGATTTCGTGTTGTTGTGGTGTGTTAGTCATACCGGTATGCATGTGTGGGATTGTTGTATTGTTGTGGTTTGTTTCCGCTGTGTTTTTGTGTAGTTGTTGTTTTGATATATATATTGTTGTTATTGTGGGCCTACGGGCCTTGTATTAACCCGAAATGTTGTCACGTACAGGGGAGGCGCCTTTTTATTGTAACGACCGGGCCCCTATTGGCGGAATTTGGCGACCCCTATTGGTCGACGACCGTCGCCCCTTTTGGCCCGTCGTTACTCACCTGGTCTTCCCACCCCTGGAAGTGGGTTTTTTTGCCTTCCCCAGGATTCGAACTCTAGACCTCCAGGCTAAGTACTAAAGTTTATGAATCTTGGTAACTAAGTGATCAAGGATCACTTGGTTACCAGGATTCATAAACTTTAGTAAACTGATCTGAAATCAACTGAAGGGAAAGACTTCAGTGGTAACTAACGAGGCGCTAACGACGATGCGTCGACAATAAAATCGATAGAACGATCGGATAAGAGCAATAGTCCCACATTGAAAATTCCATAGAGGAATTACTTCCTTATATGTGTTGCTGTATTAATTGAGTTAACTCAAATAAGTACAAATACTCTCATCCAATGGGCGACCAGGTGCTCGCACCTGTAAGCCCGTCACCCGCCACACACGCATGCGCGCACACGCATAATGGGCGCTTTGTTGGCGCACTTTGCACGAAACTCACGTCACCTCTTCACCTAGTATAAATAGGATCCTAGAGAATGTAACGGATCACTCAAATTCACTCAATCTCACTCACCTTTGCATACATTTCCATCCTCTGCATCGAGTCCGGAAAACCTACAAGAAGGTTATATATCGGAAATTTTTAGTGCTACTATTAGAGACATCGTCGTTGTATCTTGAAACAAATTGCTGCTATCCGTAAGTACCTGAACGAAGCAATATTATTTTATGGAGATAGTGTTGAACACTAGTCTCGACGAGCTCATATCAACTTGCTTTCTCCCCGGCAATATACTCATCGTCGAGTTCAACAAGACATACATGAAGGAAACCATGGTCCTGGTCGACGTCGCCACAAATACATGGACAAGAAAATGACCGCGCCCCTCGGACGTACACAGTGCATATCACAAATATGGTATCCTCAATCCTTGACTGAAAAGGAAGATAAATCGAGTAGATTTGAACATGAACGACTGTCTCAGTATATTTGAGCGTCCTAAAGAACCAACTCTATTAAAAAAAATCACAAATATACTATAGATAAGGATCGACTCAGAAATTTTTGATTATGTCGTACCTCTACACTATAGCCTTAGGCTCACAACCCTCTATATATACCCTCACATCTAAGCAGGAATCAAGGTTCATAGAACTTAATTAAATTATGCTCGGATGATTTCTTATAAGATAAAATAATTGTCACTTTAAAAATATATTATAAAATAATTTAATTTCATTTTGATTGGAGAAGAGAGTATCAATCATTTCATCATCATCTTACTTCCTCTGGTATTCTTTATTGAATCTTTTGCCGTCACACCCTTGAGCATAATAAAATTATTTAAAAGAAACATTGTTGGTCGTATAATTGAAATTGACTTAACTCTTTTTAATCATGTCTCAGTTCAATTTAAATTTTGGGATGATTTTATTTACACATATGTCTTCTTTATCAATTGTTTACACACTATTAATTTAAAATAAGTATCCCTTAGAAAAATTTTATAATTGCTCTCCAAATCATTCATTTTTTTTAGTTGTGCATGTTATCTTTGGTTACGATCTCCACAAACTACCAAGTCCTTCGTGATAAGTGATCCGATAGAAGTAAACAATGTCCCGTGGATGGATCAAGTTGAGGTAGAAGTCAAAATAAGCGAGTTGATTAGTCCAACTAAGTCTGAGTCAATTCAAACTCATCTAAGTCACATATTAAATCATTCGAAACTTTGATTCGAGTCGGCAATTATTCAAATAGGCGAGCAAATGAAAGGACTCGATATTAAGAGATGCATCTTTTAGGGGTAGGGTTTCGACCTCAAGGAGGTGCATCTTTCCATACTATAAAGGTGCATCATTTAGTCATTCCCCCATGAAGTGCACCACTTCTCTTCCTGCATAAATATAAGAGTTTAAGTAGAAAAGGAATCAAGTAACCTTCTAACACTCCGTTATATTTTTCTCTATTTTCTTCAATATCTAACTTGAGCAATGGAGAGGTCATGCCTAGGTGCACCTCGACTCTCTCCTCACCTATTTTTAAGTCCTTCTAGATATGGAGGATCGATTTCTGAAGAATATCGACCTACATACGCCCTAACCTCCCAAAGTACCATTGACATCCGACCACCCAAAGTATCATTAACGTCAGACCTCCCAAGGTTACATATACATCCGATCTCCCAAGGTCCCATATAATATATATGTCCGACCTCTCAAGATCTCATATACGACTGACCTCTCAAGTGATGGCCAATCTTTTGATGTTCAGATGATGCTCGATCTCTCGAAGCTTAGATAGCGATCGATAGAGCTGTCAAGTTGGGTTAGGCCCCTCGGGTTGGCCCGCCTCGTCAAATAATATAGGCAGGTTGGGTTGAAATTTTATCAACCCGTCATTTTGGCGGGCCTAAATATATCGACCCGTGCAGGTTACGGGTTTAGACGGATCGGCCCGCCGTGGGGATGGGTTGGCCCGCGGGTTAAGAAATGTCAAAAGATGGAACATGTGAAAATAAAATTGTATAAATTTTTTTTACTAATATTCTAATATTAATTAATAAGAGAAGTTTTTCATCATCACAATCTTCTTCTATCACATATACACCTCAATAAAATGTAAGAAAAATTAAGAGGAAAAACAAAATAATATTTGATGTACTCTAATATTTTTTTTTCTTGTATACTTTAATTGTTTTATATTATCTTATCATTTCTATTCCAATCGATGTAGGAAATGATAACATATCAAAGTCAAATAATTATAAGAGCTAAAAAATCTCAATTGGATTTCTATTTAAAGGCGTAAAATTTTAAATTTATATATTATCAAGATTTGGATATTTTGGATCATTGGAAGAATAAAAAATATCGGTACTCAACTTTGTCGATCGATAATTAAATCTCAATTATAAAATTTTAATTACTTCAAATGTTTATTTTTTTAATCATGGTACTCTATTTGTCTTACCGATCATCGCCATAAACTCTCAACACCTTAGTAATTTTAAATATAGTTTTTTAATTTTTGTGGCCCGCGGGTTAGCCCGCCTAACCCGCAATCCGCCTTGGGTTAGGTTTGGTTGGAGATTTCTCAACCCGCCAAGATGGCGGGTCAGCCCGCCCCTCTCCGCTAAATGTTGAATTAATGACGGATTGACCCATCCCGCCACGGGCCGACCCGTTTGTGACTCTAGCGATCGATCTCTCGAAACCAAGATGACAATCAATCTCCTAAGACCTAATTGCAATCCGACCTATATCCAATTACAGTCTAACCTGACGAAGATCGGTAAAAGAAGACCGATTGAATTAGATTGACATATTGAAGACGGACCTGATTCGTACTCAATCGATTAAAAATACTAGATCATGAATTCTTCGTTGAGTCATTTCATCCGCCGCTCTTGGATCGGATCAATAGACATAATCACTCAAAATACTACAAATTCAAATCATCCCTAGGAGTTACCTTGACATGAATGGGGCATGTTTGATCATGGGCTGTAATGGCAGGGAGGTAGTGAGACTAAAAAGAAGAAGACAGGTAAATAGAAAAAGATAATTGCAATATTGCTACTTTAATCTACATTCTTTTTCTTTTAGTTTTTGCTCCATCTGACTTAAGGATTGGAAGAGAATTGTCGGAATACTGACACCCTCTGACCAGTATTATTTGGACAGGATCTCAGTGTGGTCAAGTGGAAATGTCATTGTTAGAGGACTCGATACAAGAAAACTAACAGCTGACTACATCAATATTAATTATAACTTGTTTAATTTTTTTGCCCTAGATTTATCTATAATATCATCTTTTTTCTACTCCGTAGTAAATAAAGAATTCATTATTAAAGGTAACCTAAAATTTTCATTTGTTGTTCAATAAAACTTTTTTTATTATTGATAAAGAGATAATGAACACCGACCGCTTAAGAAATGATCGACGAAACAACAAACGATAGTCACTCATGAGACGGATGTTGTCTCATCAAGTGATGAACAATCTAAATTATTTATTTTTTATTCAATATAAAAAATTTAGTTGTTGATAAAGAGATAACGAGGATCAATCATTCAAAAAGTGATCGGCGAGATAACGAATGACGATCACTCGTGTGAGACAGATACTGTCTCACCAGATAATGACCAATTATTTTACATATAGTAGCTTTGCGAATGACTCTAGATAATTGCCAATTAGCCCAGATAATTTTAAATCCTAACTATGTCCCTGGATAAAATAAATTGTGAATAGATGTTACAATAGTTTTGAAATACGATGTATTTTTAATATCAAATATTTGACGGAGCGTCCTTTAGATTAATTTTTTTAAAGGATTTTTTTGTTTTTTTACAATTTACGCCCTTTTGATTTTTGCTCAAATAAAAATAAAAATAAAAATTTCTTTGCTTATTTGGAAAGAAAATAAGATAGAAAAAAGAATAATTTTTTATTTTATTTTCATTCCACTTAAATTGGATAATTTTTTTTTTACAACCGAGCGCAACTAAAACACCGACGCAGCATTCAACCGTTCGATCCCAATTAGTTAGGGGTGTTTGGTACGCTATAATTTATTTTGTAATATAATTTAGATTATATTATAAAATATATTACTTTTTTATTATTTTAAAATTGTAATATAATATAATTTGAATTATAAAAGACATTAAAATTTTATAATCTGGATTACTAAACTAAATCTATGTAATTTAGATTACGGTTTGGAATGTAATCCAATCCGACCATCGTCACTGCTCGGCCTGCCGCCCCATCGCCTCGCCATCGCCGATCGATCGCCGTCGCTGTCAGTCAGCCGTCGCCATCTTCGGCGGCCGATCGGCTGCTGACCGTCGTCGTCGGTTGGTCACCGTCGTCGTCCGTTGTCCGTCGGTTGGTCGCAGCCATCGGCCGGTCACCAGTCAAGCATCGTCGCTACCGCCGCCATCGCCGTCGCCATCGGTCGACCGTTGTCGACCGATCGCTCGTCGCCGTTGTTGCCGTCGATCGATTCTTATCGTCCTTGTAATAGACACCAAACAAAAGAATTTAATTACCTTTGTAATAAAAAATTATATATAATTTTTATCCAAACATAATAATGTAATCAAAATTATATTGTATTCCATTAAAATCTTGATTACATTGTGATTAAATTACGTCATGCTAAACAACAACGTAGCCTTAGAGAAAATAAAATAAATAAAAAAGTGCAAAAAAAAAAAAAGAACACCATAAGTTTAACGAATCATTGAACGACGCCCCTTTTTAAAAATCGTCCAATGGATATATATTTTATTTCTAAAATACATCAATTTTAATATTATTGAAATTATTAGTCAATAGTTACAATATAGGTTGTCTAGTACTATTATAATAGATACACGCTGTGATAGAATAGGTTACCGTCACATATTCCCTCGTAAATGCAAGAGTATCGTCCATCCATATATTAGTTACTAGTCTTAAGGGTCAAAGATCTACCATGATTTATCTCATTTGGTCCAGGAGCGGACTAATAGAGACCGTTAGATTGACGGATTCCAATCTTATGTATCATAGAATAGGTTTGTCACACCCCGAGAGTATACCGTGCCGAAAATCAAACGGACGACATCTCCCCTGTACGCGGCAATATTTCGGGTTAATACAAGACCCGTAGACCCACAATAACAACATAATATATCATAATAACAACAGCGGAAATAAAGAGCACACACCCACAACATACATACCAAAAACATACAGGTGTACACCACCTGACAAATCCACAATCATAAAATCGTAAATAAAACGACTACACAAATAGAGTCTACGACATCACGACAAAATCCATAACAACAACAAGTCCATACATATCAAAGTCCAAGACAACCAAAAACGAACTCCTCGGGAGACTCGGAAAACGGAGATGGGATGGATCGGTCGGCGCAGCTCCAAGTCGTCACAAAGGCTACCACCTGTTACCTGGGCGACAAAAACCTAGGGTCGGTGGTGGTGAGTAAAACTCGAGTGTCGGAGAAAATATGTAAATATATATCAATATTACATATCATTCAACAGTTTTAAATCTACTCGAATAACGGGTATACATCAGCATAACAGGTATATATGCATGCATACGCTAAATAAAGCGAACAACAGCGATCTTTGACATACACGAGATCTACTCTATCCTGATCCAACCTGGGCATATAACCACATCATAGGGTATAAAAGAATAGTAATAACTCACACAATATCCTGAATATGATCCAAGGGTATCACCGTGAATAACCCAACAAGTATACAAGTACCAGCCTACTACCATATAGGAAATGCAGTAGCATGTATGAATATGTACAAACAAATGCAACAAGCATAGTACATACAAATGCATCAATAAAGTGAGTATACATATAGACTGTATCTGTATGTATACTAATCACCATCATCCATGTATATATATATATATATACAAGCAAGTATGTATATATATATATATAACCATATGTAAAGCACCGTATGATACGGCAATACAGCATGCATGGTCATGCCTGCTCACCCCTACTCGCTACCACGACCCCAGTGTGGCCTAGGTAGCCGCGACATGACAACTCACTCACCAACAAGCGCTATAGAGTGGTGAGTGGGCGTGTATGATCAAGTAGCATATGGCGTAAGGCTCGCTACATAGCGAGGGTCCCTGCTGGCTACTCCGACTGACACTACAAATGAGTGGTCGAGTGTCACGCACCCAGGACATCTGCACGCAACTCCAACTACCATCGTCTATGCGGCACAACAAATGTTATGCCCTCACGATTACTCCTGGGAGTAACACAGGAAGCCGGATATTGTGACTCTCTCTCGGCCCAAGGGAGGCGATGTCGTCGTATGCATGCAATGACATGAGAGTCTTGTCTCACATCTGAGCAGTTACTCCTCTGTTGAGCAGTCACACCCAATTGATCAGTACACTCTCTATCCTGTAGAGAGTCATACTCATCTGATCATGACAAGCTAGGACCATCGGTCCGTAGCGACACACTGTCCACGACTCACCTGACCATTTACACAACCCGTGGTTGGTAAATAAATGTGAAACATACAAGTATGGAATGAGTCCTACATTTAGGGGCATACTTATCCACAGAGGACCTTTTTGTCAAATTTACAATTTAGGTCATCCTCCGTACTCTAACATCTACACCCTACTAAACAGTTAGACCTACTTACATCACATCTGTAACTCCTAGATCAAGCTAGGGAATATGTGATATCAACAATTGAGCACACATATATATCAACGATAAGTTCAAGCATACGATAAACAGAGCAGAGTCAAGGTAATATGAACACCTAACATGCTCATATCTATGTCTAAATCTGAAAGTCATTACATCTATCCGACCGGTAGGAAATTACCTACCTGCTGTCAATACGCGTGGTAATAGAGTCCTCACGTCCGCGGACCAGTCTCGTATCCACGTCCTGCAAATATCATCAATTATCATTCAGTGAGAGCATATAACAACAATACGAATTAGCTACTATGTTATCCACATATTCGTATCCCTTATCGAATACGATTTAGAAACCCCAATTAGCCAGACTTAACCATTTATTTTACATCCATCGGTTTCAATTAGCAAAAGTGCTAACTCCCTCATACAATTCTATATTTGACTTAACAAAGTTAATCTCATAAAGATTTAATCTTTTTATACTTAATTTGATGAAATAGGATCATCAATAAATTAAGTATAAATCTAACCCATATTCACACCGATACACATCTCCATTCGTAGCCCAAACCAAGCTACTGCTTCACAACCGGCCAAACACCCAACAAAACCTCGCCAACTCCAATTCAAATAGATCATTAAGAATAATTTAATTAATACTCTAAATTGAAGCTATAAAATCCAGTAATTTACCCCACTACAGTATCCTTAACACACTCAAATCAACACTTACCTAACTCACCCGATACCCAAATGTGATCAGTTGTGCTTACCTCTCGTTTCACACACCCACAGTTTATACGAATTCAAGGGCCTAACCAACCCTATTTGAAGTCCTCAACTCAACTCAGCTCCATCCACTCCCTCACAGTCGGCCAATTCTCCCAAACATCACTATCCAACATGCTCCATCGAAAGAAACCCAATATCCAAATCAAATCACATTGATACACAAACACACAACAATTTACAGATGGAAAGCAAGGGTTAGATCAAGCTTACCGGCCCCAAATCTCCACCGGCAGTAAATCTCCTCCTTCCATCCCCAATTCACGGTCAGCGTCCTGCCCATATCCACGATCCGCCGGAAACCAGCAGAACCATCGCTAGTAGTCCCGAACCCGAAGCTCTCGGGTTACAATCGGAGAAACTACGATCTAAGATGGATCTCACGAGGTCAAGGAAAGAGTCAAGCCTCACCTTGTCTGCGTGAGAACTTCGCCCTTCGCGAGATCGAAGAAGCGCATCGACAGTCTCTGGATCGCGGAGAAGCAAAGGGCACCGACTTCCTTCCCAGTCGTCGTCTGCTCCGGTAGAGGTCTCAGACGACAGAAGGTCCGATCGACGGCGATCAAGAGTTGCGACGACGCTCGATCAGAAGAAAGAAAGGCGGCTGTGGTGCTCGCGCAGCTTGGCGACAGCGGCGACTGTGGACGGCGAGCTGCTCCAACAGGCGGCGAAGGGCGGCGACGGCGAGTGGATCGGCGAGTGGTGCGGAGGCGATGAGTTAGATCACCTCTGTCGCTTCGGAGAGGAGGAAAAAGCGTTCGGGAAGAAATGGGAAGAAGCCGATCGGGCGAACGGGAAAGAAACCGAAGAAATAAAAGTGACGATCGGCTATTTTAGTTGGTCTAGCTAGCCCAAGTCTAATCCAATCACCTATTTAAGTCTCAATCTTCCTCCGATTCGATCATATGAACTCAATTAAATTCCAGAAAATTTCTAAAAATCCCAAATATTTCCATAGGGTATTTTCCCAATTATCCAACATTTTATTTTATTTTATTTTATTTTATTTTCTGTGATATTTTACATTCTCCCCCACTTATAAAAATTTGGTCTCCAAATTTCGTACTAACATGCAAAAATTTACTTCAAGTAAGTTTCCGAAGGGACCACATACCTTCCTGACGTGACCACATGAGACTATCGAGCTCGGATAGTATCTTCCCGCTCCCACATAGCCTCCTCATCGATATGATGCTGGCATCCAACCTTTACGAGTCGGATGATTTTCGTCCCACTACTGTCGCTCCTTGCGACCCAGGCTCCACCCTGGAATCACCTCATAAGTTGCATTAGACTGAGGTAGTATCGGAACCTCTTATAGAACATGATCAGATCACGGCACGTATTTCCTCAGCATATAAACATGAAATACGTTATGAACACCCACAAGTGTCGGAGGTAAAGTCAACCGATAAGCTACACCTCCATAATCCACGACACAAGATCTGAATAGATCCTCCAACATTTGAAGGTCATGCTCAGACAGTCCATCAGTCCGCAGATGAAATGTTGCACTAAGCCGAAGCTCTGTGCTCATAGTCTGGTGTTGACTCTGCCAAAATCGTGAGGTAAATCACGAATCTCTATTCGATATGGTACTTAAAAGTACCCCACGTCATCTGATAATCTTTCATGATATAACTCGGGACGATCCAACAAGTTCATTCCACGCATAGGCAGAGAGTGAGATGATTTGGTTAGTCGATCCATGATCACCCAAATCACATCATGTCTTTCACGGGTTCTAAGCAATCCTATAATGAAATCAATTTCAGTTTACGTATTGCTATTAGAAATTGGAATTTCTGGAGCAACCTAGCGGGTTTCTAATGTTGACTTTCACTGTGGTATACTAAATACCCAACACATCATGGTATCTCTCTTCATACCATTCCACCAGTCTAAGCATTTCAACTCTTGGTACATCTCAATACCACCAGGATGCATAGTAAATCTCAAACAATGTGTCTCCTATAGCAACTCTTCCTTAACTGGATGCGTGTCCAGAACACATATCTATATTAGAGACGAAAAATTATCTTCTCACAAGATAAGTCCATCTACCGTCCAAAATTCACTCCACCACACACTCTGTAAGTGCATGGGAGACTTTAGCGACCAATGTCCCTTGTTGCAATTGTTCGAGTTCCAACAACTCTAAAGTAGCTACCCAGTAGCTAATCCAAAATCCCATGAGCATTCTTGCTCCATACATCTACTAATCAGGATAATAACTACTAAGCCCCTCGTCATAAGTATGATCGCTTATCTTGTAGTTCCTTAACTGACGTATGTATAAGTTACGTCTCATGTAACTGTATCGAAATCGCTCCAATCCCTGAAATGATGCATTTGCGAACATCCTTTTATCTACTCCGGAAGGATTAACTAATACTCATGTAAAAGTTAACCGTCGTCTAGGTCTTATGGTTTCACGACTTCCAACTAAATGATTTTCCATCATCACCTTTGTCAAACAAATCGTGGTATAGTAATGTCAAACATTCTATCACATCTCGAATTAACCAAAACATACAAGGAAAACCACCATCTACGGTGGTCAGTGCATAACTCAACTACCACAATCAAAAGTGGCTAAGTTAACTCCAACAACTACAAAAGGATCCTATCGTGTTCAGGATACACGATTCTCCAATCCAGTGATGACTAAATCATTAATTAGTCTAGCAACTTAATCACAACTCATAACAATTCATTCCAAGTATGAAATTGTCGTCTTTACACACCTGCATCCCCTTTATTCTAAGCTGATGATATATATTAATCATCATAACGACCATGATAATCGTATGACATCATGTCACTACAATACTCCAGTCGTAAATCAACCCTAGAGTATACACAGGTGTCCTTTGCTTATCTAAACAGATCATTCATCCACAACGAAGGATACTTACTTTTAACAACTATCGCATTCCATCATCGATAATTGATGTATAATCTCAAAGGTCCATCTCTCTTTCAACAAAGAGTTCCGGATCTTCTTAAGGAGGAATACTGGGATAGATAAATATCCCTTCCAACTTCTCATATGATTACACTTACATTCTTCCAATTCCTATAGTGTTTAGCAACACTGATACCAATAACACTATCACTCGATATGTGATATTCGATACCAGAACTATTTCCGCAATCATTTCGATCGCCTACTCCATTTGCCTAAGCAACAGCAAGGCTAGGAGTTTATCCGAAACTACATCCGAATGCTCTCGGATTATACGCAAATCTGAGAGACAAAATCATACTATAATCTCAATAATTTGATCATCCGTAAGGATATGTCTACAGTAAAGATATGTCTATCCAAGTCTAAGGGCATCCCTTGACTTCTTAATTATTGGTCCACTTCTCACCTAACGATAGAGATACCACCGACCTACAAGTCGATGTAAAGGACCCTTCCAATCCAAACAAAGAATGTTCTAGACAAAGATACCTGTAAACTACAAGTATCTCTCAATATATTAATCCAGAGGGTAAAACTAGAGTAATACCCTGAATAATCAATTATCTATCGATCTGATCCAAAGGCTCCCCGCAGGTCTCGGCCTTTCTCCGAAGAGAACCAGATCAGATCCAACAGTTCGCGACAAAGCGGTCGCATTTCTGCGATGAATGATCCTAGGATTTTTCCTAGATCATCCGATCCCATCACTTCATCCTACAAGCTGTAATCAGAATACCAATATATCGACCTTCGTATACTACTCTCTCTTATTTAGGCAAAACACATCTGGAGGTAACTGTTTGTTGTTGTCTGCTGAGTCTTCTACAATGTCTTCTGCTGATGCTGCTTCTGTGCTGATCTCTGCTGAAGGGGAGTATCAAGGAACTCCAACCACGCCTGAGGTAGTAGGTCGCTGCTGATGAGATAACCCAATCTTCTGTGTTGATCTCTGCTGTCGAGATGATGCATCTTCCTCCCGGAACACCATCGATAGTCTTCAACTGAATCTTCAAGGTACACCTCCTCCACTGTACTGGTTGCTCAACAATAGCAACAGCTGAACTACTCTAACAGATAATCTGGCTTCACGTGTCTTCGTGATCTGCACTGCACACACACAATCCCTTCGGAGTCTTTATTCTGATTTTGCTGATATCCACAAGAACCTTCTGATGATCTGCGATTGGTCTTCTATAATCGAAAAGTAGCTCAAGGCCTGTGACCCTGATATTGCTCCTTTTATCGAACATTCGGAGACTTCTAACTCTGTTAAGTTGACCTGCAATATTTGCTTATCGGTCTCCAACTCTTAAACCCTTGTACGGAGTCATTTCTAAACTCCTGTCTCAATCCAACGTCTTCTGGCAAGATCTGATAGAAGATCCCGACATCCTTATCCAACTATAAGCCAATAACTCTGGGTGGCTTAAATCATCCATTCATCTTCTTGAGCTATTAGGTGGTCGTAACATCCGCAAGTCTCACGACTCTGCACAGTATACTATTACTAACCGATCACCCTTTTTCTTGAAGCTCAAGAATTCCTTACAATGTGTCACTAACAGTGACACGGGAAAATACACTCTTCCAACATCACTAATCCATGATCAAGTGATATATTATTTCCCGAAGATTATTTTCTGCATTTATCACCAAAGACCGGCTTGATCCCAATAATGGTATGCAAACAACTCTTCTTTCTCGCATAACATGAGTTAAGTACTCAAAAGTACTCTCAAAGTTATACATCTCAGTACGAACAACTCAGGGATAGAATCCTTATGAAACACCGTAACCTAGCGTTCCGCTATCTGCATCAACAATAGACAATTTGTCTTGTCCATTACCCAACAGGTAATGATCTGACTAGCTTAATTAGTCAAAATCTCTAAGAGAAATGTGACGACTTGACCCCTGTTTTCCGACTCAGTATCAGTCGGCTCTCAAAGATAAATCACCTTTTCGACACAGGTTCAAGACTCACAGACTTAACAGGTCTTTTCCGTGGTCAACTCATACCACTTCGGAATAATAACCAACATACTACAGTTATTCACGGTATAAGCATCTAAATGCATAGCCAACATTACGTATTGCTAAACCTAAAGGTCATTCGGTTAGTCACCTCGGTGGATGACCCCTACTACAAGTCTGCACAGGTGTCATAACTATATTGTATACACCCACTGATCAAGTTTAGATAAATATCTACTAAACCATAAGTTATCAGGAATTCTTACCTCATGCTGCTTGGAGCTCAAGCCGCTGTTCATCTCATCTCAGAAAACCAAAACTGAATAAATTGACTCCCGAGAATCCAAGACTCGACTCAAAAACAACATTATATGGCATCGCAGAACCTTGGGCTCTGATACCAATAAAGTTGTCATGCCCCGAGAGTATATCGTGCCGAAAATCAAACGGACGACATCTCCCCTGTACGTGGTAACATTTCGGGTTAATACAAGGCTCGTAGGCCCACAACAACAACATAATATATCATAATAACAGCAGCGGAAATAAAGAGCACACACCCACAACATACATATCAAAAACATACAGGTGTACACCACCTGACAAATCCACAATCATAAAACCGTAAATAAAATGACTACACAAATAGAGTCCACGACATCATGACAAAATCCATAACAACAACAAGTCCATACATATCAAAGTCCAAGATATAACCAAAAACGAACTCCTCGGGAGACTTGGAAAACGGAGATGGGATGGATCGGTCGGTGCAGCTCCAAGTCGTCACAAAGGCGTCTACCTGTTACCTGGGCGACAAAAACCTAGGGTCGGTGGTGGTGAGTAAAACTCGAGTGTCGAGAGAAAATATGTAAATATATATATCAATATTACATGTCATTCAACAATTTTAAATGGTAGACGCCGACTGACACTACAAATGAGTGGTCGAGTGCCACGCACCCAGGACATCTGCACTAAACTCCAACTACCATCGTCTATAATGGTAGAGTGCGGCACAACAAATGCTATGCCCTCACACCAGTTACTCCTCTGGGAGTAACCTGGGAGGCCGGATGACTGACGACTCTCTCTCAACCCCAAGGGGAGACGATGTCGTCAGTATGCATGCAATGACATGAGGGTACTGTCTCACATACAAACATCTACCATAGACTCTCTGTTCAACAGAGAGTCACACCCAATTGATCAGTACACTCTCTATCCTATAGAGAGACATACTTATCTGATCATGACAAGCTAGGACCATCGATTAAAGTAGCGACTTGTATCCATGACTCACCTGACCATTTACACAACCCGTGATTGGTAAATAAATGTGCAACATACAGATATGGAATGAGTCCTACATTTAGGGTCATACTTATCCACAGAGAACCTTTTTGCCAAATTTACAATTTAGGTCATCCTCCGTTGTCACGCCCCGAGAGCATGCCGAGCCGAAAATCAAACGGACGGCATCTCCCCTGTACGTGGCAACATTTCAGGTTAATACAAGGCCCGTAGGCCCACAATAACAACAATATATATATATATATATATGAAAACAAAAACTACACAAGACACAGCGGAAACATACTACAATCTCACAAACGACAACACACATACATACCGGTATGACTAACACCGACTCAGGACACCATAATAAAATCAGAAAGGAAGAAAAGGGTACAACATCAATAGCCACAACTACAATCATCACATAAAACAAATCCATAACAGAATACAAATGAGAACACCAAAAATCCGGACTCTCGGGTTGAGATGAGATGATGCCCGGCCTGTGCTCGAGTCCATCACGAAGTCGGCTACCTGTTACCTGGGCGACAGAAAACCCAGGGTCCGCGGGGGTGGTGAGTAAAACTCAGCAGGTAATAGAAAACATGTATATATGTAATATCACATGTATTTCAACGACATATCTAGATGTACAACAGGTATATCAGCATAGTATATAAATACAAGCATATACCGTCTAACTGAAATGAATAACATAAAATGCAGACATACCTGAAGTCTGCTACGCTACTCTGATCCAACCTGAACATATATCCAACATATATATATATATAACAGGAAGAGTAGATCAACTTAAAATATACTCTAGCTACAGGTCAAGGTATCTAGTGGTCTGTCCAACACATACCAATATCCGACACAATCGTATAACAAATGCAAGAGACATGCATGAATATGATGTCCACCCAAATGCAGCAAGCATAGTACAAACAAATGCAACATCACAATAATCATATATATATAGACTCTATTCATATATATATTAATCTCAACCATCCATATATATATATATATACATGCATATATGTATATATATATGGTAATATGCAAAGCGCCATCAGATACGGCAATGTAGCATGCATGGTCATGTCGGCTCACCCTAAAGCTACCACGACCCCAGTATGGCCTCGGTGGCTCGAGCATGACAACTGTCCCAACTCAACACCAACCACTACTCTCGGTGGTAGAGTGGGCCGATATGATCGAGTAGCATATAAGCGTAAAGAGCAAGCTACGATGGGGGTCCTCTGTTGGTCACTCACGGCACTACCCATGAATGGTCGAGTACCACACCGCGTGGGATTACGACACGCGCAAATCCAACTACCACCGTCTATAGTGGTAGAGTGCGGCACCACAATGCTCTGCCCTCACAGGTTACTCCTATGAGTAGCTGTGGAGGCGAGATGACTAGCGACACTCTCGACCACAAGGAGACCTCATCGCCGTGCATGCAAATGCATGAATGTAATGTCTCACATCTGAGACATCCACCATAGACTCTCTATTCTACTGAGAATCATACTAACCCGATCAACGCACTCTCTATCTGCGAGAGTCATACTCAATCGATCATAATACTCTCTATCACAGAGAGTCATACCAATCTAATCGCGCACTCTACATCACTGTGAGAGTCCTACTCAATGATGGACACACTCTCTATCCTGTGAGTCGTACTCATCTAATTATAATAAGCTAGGACCATCGGTCCGTAGCGATACTCTAAGTATCATTCCTCTGACCATTTACACAATACATGCTCGGTGGTAACATACAACCTAAGGGTACTAGAACTAACCCTAGGTTAAAGACATTATCTACCTACGGATGACCTTTTTGCCCAATGTACAATCAGGTTGTCATCCGGACTTTACTATTTGCTCTTAACTTAAACAAATTCTAAGTTACTTGCATCACCTATATGTATAACTCCTAATCATGATAAAATAAACATGATATCAGCAATGGAGTTAATAGCCAGCGGTAAAAGATCAAGCATACGAAAATAAGAGTAGGGTCAAGATAATATGAACACCTAACATGCTCATATCTATGACTAAATCTGAATGCAATACATCTACCCGGACCAGGTAGGAAATTACCCACCTGCTATAAAGCTCGTGATAAATATCTTCACGGTCACGGTCCTGTCTCGTATCCATGTCCTGCACATATCAAATAATATGATTAAGTACGAACATACAACGAATGAGCAAATCGAATCCTACATCGACTTTACATTTCGATCCACTGACTGAACAATTTTCTCCATTAACTCATAATCAACAAACCAATAATGGCCTAGCTATAGGTCTAGCATCACATCTACAACAATTTAAATCAGAACTTACCAAGCTCACCTACGCTTGCAAAGCTTCTCCATTCCCTTCGATGAGTCTGATTTGCTCAATCCAGATGAATCGAAGACTAACTCCACATCCTAGTAGCTGTAACATATGATATACAGGTTTTTCATCCACTGATCAAATTCAAGAATCCCCAAATCAATTAACAAGAATATTACTAAAGATCACACACAAAACATCCACATCTTTACCTCTCCTTCTTCCATCAGTTCGAATCATTACCAATGTAGCTGATGATTCATCTGCTGCTCGACACAACATTTGTAGAAAACGGCTAACTAGAAATTCTCACTGTCCACAACGACATAGTAGGATTGGCTGTGGATGGCCGCCCTCCTAGCCGAGACACCCGAAGATCCCTCCATCGAAGAGATCGCTAGCAGCCTGCAATAAGGGTGACACCGGTTCGTAGAACAACCCCAAACTGGCTCAAGAATGTCGCGGAGGAGAACACAATCGACACAAGCTTGGAATCACCAAGTAGAAATCGCTGGCTGATGAGATGGTACCGATCTAGACCAGAAACCTGGCAGAGAAGAAAGGTTGTTGGACAGTGCTCATAGACTGTTAGTTGAAGGCGACGATAGAGGAGAGGCGACGGCAGATCGAGCTGTGGTAGTCGGCCATCGTTGTTCGCGGTCGAGAGGAAGGCGCCTGGTCGAAGAAGGCGAAAGCGCGGTCGACACGTAGTCACGCGTCGCTCCGATGAAACATCGCATCTACAGTGTGGGACGTTGTCCTTCGGCTGGCCATCAATGGCATTACGCGCGGCGATAGCGCTTGGCGGCGGCAGCGCAAGGAAGCCTGATCGGCACCGATGTGGCGCCGATCGAGGCGGGAGGAGGCGGCGATGCGGCGGGAGGCATCGTCGAGGCGAGGAGCCATGCCGCCTGGCGACAGCGATAGGATCGACTCGACATGGCGGCGGCGGCGACCGTGGAGGTGGAGATCACCCGGCGAGATCTGCGGCTACGCGTGAGAAGTCGGGAAGAAGAAGAATCGCGCCGATTGGGAAGAAAAAGGGGCACGGGGAGAAGAGAAGGTTGCGTCGGTAGAAACCGTAGCGCGGCGCGATCGGGAAAAGAAGGAGAGGATTGATCGATCGGGGAAAACGAAAAGGATCGGGGAAAATTAAACGGTTTTTATTAAACCCATTAATACAGTCTAAACAGGCTTTATAAAATCCTATCTGCTTTATCCTCATAAAATATCCATAAGACCTCCGTTTAATTCCAGAAAAATTTCTAAAAATTTCTGAAAAATTCCACAAGATAGTTTATCAATTAATGAGGAATAAATTTTTTTTCCCGGTATTTTACATTCTCCCCCACTAATAAAAATTTGGTCCCCAAATTTCGTACTTAAATGTAAGAACCAACTCAAGAGATTTCTTGAATTACTTCATGCCTCAAGTGAACAAATGAGGATATCGAGCTCGGATAGTATCTTCCAGCTCCTCCGAAATCCATGACACAGGATCTCAATAGATCCTCCAATATCTGAATGGTACGCTCAGACTGTCTATCTGTCCGCGGATGAAACGTTGCACTAAGCCAAAGCTCTGTGCCCATAGTTTGGTGCAGACTCTGCCAACATCGCGAGGTAAATCGCGAATTGTTGGGTTTCCGGCACCGCGGCGTATGTGTGTTCGATCATGTTTCGTAAACATGAGCACAGCGAAAGCAATAAAAATAATAAATACTCCTATTTATTACAACACACACAACACACACAACACACGCATGCTATTACAACAAGTGTAGACATAACCGTAAATTAAAATTGCAATAAAAGGAAATTAAACTACGTTATACCTTCCGTATGACGTGTAGCGGGAACGACATCAACCGGAACGATCCTTGTAAGAATCGTCTCTATCCGTATCCACGCCGAGCTCCTCGGGATGACTTCGCTAAGTCACGAGCTTCGTCTTCGTACGGGTTACTAGCCTCGTGTTGAAGACGACGTGATCGAGAGATGATCACGATCCGAATCCAAATTCGGATCCAAAATGAGTTCCCAAAACTCGCTTCTCCGGAGAGGTATTCGTCAACCGTTTGACGAATCCTTCGTCCTCCACCTCAGAGGATTACCGGAGATCAAATCCCCGGTATGTTAGCCGCTGTCGGAGCACTAACCGTCGTCCAAACGACGCTCCGACGAGAGGAGGAGAAGCTGTCCAGAAAACTGGACAGCTTGGTGGAGGAGTAGGCGCCGGCCAAAACAAGGAGAGAAAAGCCTCACCTTGATGCCAAACCTATAGGAGGTCACCGGAGGGTCGCCGGAGGTTCACCGGCTGAAGCTTGGTCGCCGGCAAGGAGCTAGACGGCAGCACAATCAAGCTGGGCGGCAAGGAGATTAGGAGGCTAGGGTTTTGATTTTGGATTAGGGTTTAACAATCCTTTAAGCCCACTTTTATAGAGAACTAATTCTCTTAATGGTTAATGGATCATATCCATAAAGCCCGTTAACCCGCTCCATTAAGATAAGTTAAAATAAACCAAACCATGATGGTTTATTTTAAGTTAAAACGAACCGAACCAACTTTTGGTTCATTCGTTTAAAATAAACCAAACCCTTTGGTTTATCCTCATCCATTGGATTAGAACCAAACCATTTTGGTCCATCCATTATGTCTTCATAAGACACTGCCCATCCACGCTTCCATTGCGACTGAAACAATTTCATGCTCGCTTTATGTTTGGTCCAACCAAACATAGTTTCTCTCGGTCTGAGAATCCCATTCTCAAGCTCGTTTTAAATCCTTTGGATTACACTCGTTGTGTGTGTGACCAAATAGGTTCTCGGTTTATGTTGGCCGTCTATAATTAACCATTAATTATAGAACGATCATGAGTGGCACCTAGTAGTACATCATGATCCCCAATTAACCGAAAAGATCAACGGTTGATCCAGAACTATTTACGAAACCCTTGATGCTCGAATGAATCGTGCCCCATTCCCTTCACTCATCTTATACCCACTTGGTTCAGGACATGGTCTATTGTGTCAGTCCCCACTAGGCTGACTACGTCACACCTAGCCCAAGTATCATTTCCTCGTCCTACGGATTCTAGTTACTCCACATGTATAGAAGAGTACCTTACTCTAAACATGTAATGCTTTGGCCAAAGACTTTAGTAACAATCCGACGAGAGGCCATGGGTATACATCTCCTCGCAAGGAGTGGTGAATCCTTTATAGGCTATTCAAACACCTTCGATCACTTGACTTATACCCAATCATCCGGGTCCACATCTCCTCGGAGATGTTTGCTTAAGATGTCAAGCATAAGTCTCCATGATCAAGATGACTTGAATACCATGAAGTCGAAAGAACATCGCACTTAAGCCACAGTAAGAACTTCATTGACATATCAATATAATCAGAAAACCATATTAAGTCTTACGGCTGGTCACACCAATGAACTAGTTACCATAACTAGCATCCACGATTAACTCCGGACATCACTATGTCTCCAGCCAGTGAGAATCAGCTGCTTGGATACACCAAGGAGTATACCTCGTGCTAGTCTCGACAGAATTGATGGTGTCCAAATCCATCAATTCATCGACTAGGGATAATTCCGATACATCACAATTACACATGTAGATATACTCACTAGTTGTGATCCAATCACAAATTCTCTCATGCTGTGAATCGTATCGTGGACATTCAGTAAATGAGTTTAAGATCCAATCAAATACATAAAACATGTATACTCAAATAGTGAATCTTCATTTATCATATAAATGGTTCATACATAAGGCGATTGCCTTAGGACATCTCTCATATATTACTAACAGACTCCCACTTGGCCTAATGCCAATCGCTACGGTATCCAATACCATAAGCACCAACATGACCCTCAAACTTACTTTGAGGTAATGCTTTAGTCAAAGGATCCGCTAAGTTCCTTTCAGTGGGAATTTTCTCGATTTGTATTTCGTTCCTACTGATGATCTCTCTGATAAGATGATAGCGCGACATGTTTGGATCGTTGATGAGACCTTGGCTCTTTCGCTGTGCAATTACTCCATTGTTGTCGCAGATGGGCAGTATTGCTTCAACAATGGCCGGAATCACACCAAGTTCATGAACGAACTTCTTGATCCAAACCGCTTCCTTTGCTGCTTCCGAAGCTGCAATATATTCTGCCTCAGTGGTAGAATCTGCTACAGTCTCTTGTTTGGAACTTTTCCAACTCACTGCGCCCCCATTCAAGGTGAACACGTATCCAGACTGAGACCTGGAATCATCCTTGTCTGTCTGGAAGCTGGCATCCGTATACCCGCGTATCACCATGTCCCCTTCTCCATATATTAGGAACACATCCTTAGTTCTTCTCAAGTACTTAAGGATTGTCTTAACAGCCGCCCAATGATCCATTTCTGGATCGGATTGGTATCTGCTCGTGACACTCAGAGCGTACGATACATCGGGCCTCGTACATAACATAGCATACATGATAGATCCTATTGCGGATGCATAGGGAATCTTACTCATGCAAATCCTCTCGTCTTCTGTGCGCGGACACATAGACTTCGAAAGGTGTACCCCATGCTTGATGGGCAGATAACCTTTCTTGGATTCCGACATGCTAAACCTCTTTAGCACTCGGTCTATATATGTAGACTGCGAAAGACCAAGCAACCGTTTTGATCTATCTCTATAGATCTTAATCCCAAGGATGTAGGTTGCTTCTCCCAGGTCTTTCATGGAGAATGTCTTGGATAACCAAACCTTAACTGACTGTAAGATTGACACATCGTTTCCTATAAGTAATATGTCATCGACATACAATACTAGAAACATTGCACTCCCACTAACCTTCTTGTACACACAAGGTTAAATGCGGATTTTGTGAGAAATCAAACTTTTGATCGTCTCATCAAAGCGGATATTCCGACTCTGGATGCTTGCTTGATCCATAAATGGATCGTCGCATGCAATTTGCATACCTTGGTTTTATCAGCCGATGTGAAACCCTCAGTGTATCATATACACGTCCTCGAGCAAGTTTCCATTAAGGAAAAGCTGTTTTCACATCCATCGCCATATCTCATAATCATAATGAGCTATGGCGGGAGCATCCAGAATGGATTTAAGCATAGCTACGAGAATAGGTTTCGTCATAATCAACACCTTGCTTTTGGCGATATCCTTTCGCCACCAATCTAGCCTTATAGGTAATCACATTACCATCCATGTCGGTTTTCTTCTTGAAAACCCACTTGCACCCTATAGGCTTTATGCCTTGGTGGGTCGACAAGTTCCAAACTTGGTTTTCGTACATGGAATCCATTTCCGACTTCATGGCACCAAGCCACTTATCCCTTTCTGAACTTATCAGCACTTCTTCATAACTGGTAGGCTCCTCATCATCAATGAGTAACACGTCGTTCGATTCACTTACGAGAAATCCATATCTCTCAGGAATATTGCGTGTTCTACCAGATCTACGAATATGTGGTGTTACAATAGGTCCAGCAGATTGCTCATCACTATGAGTTGTCGGCTGTTGTGCTTCACCAGGTATCTCATCAATGTCTATTTGAGTCTCTCGAGCCTCCTCAAGCTCGACGACACTCCCACTGTTTTCTTGCAAGAGAAACTCTTTCTCTAGAAACACGGCATGCCTTGAAACAAACACCTTTTGTTCCACAGGATGATAGAATTGGTAACCCCTTGTTTCCTTAGGGTATCCAATAAATAGACATTTATCAGACTTAGCATCCAATTTGTCTGATACAGTCCGCTTCACATAAGCAGGACATCCCCATATCTTCAAGTAAGATACATGAGGTTTCTTAACATTCCATATCTCATATGGAGTAGTTGAGACTACCTTGGTAGGCATTCTGTTTAACAAGTAAACAACTGTCTGAAGTGCATAACCCCAAAAGGACTTGGGAAGAGTTGCATGATTCATCATTGACCTGACCATGTCCAACAAGGTCCGGTTACGCCTCTCAGATACACCATTATCTTTGTGGTGTATAGGCGAGTCCATTGAGACAATATGCCATTGTCTCTTAGATAATCAAGAAACTCTTGACTTAAGTATTCACCACCTCGATCCGATCAGTATTTTAATACTCTTGTCATGTTGTTTCTCTACTTCATTTCTGAATTCTTTGAACCTTTCAAAGGCTTGGACTTGTGTTTCATCAAGAACACATACCCAAAGTGATCATCGGTGAAGGTAATGAAGTAGCTATAGCCTCCTAATGCTTGAGTTGACATAGGTCCACATACATCGGTATGTACTAAACCTAGTAACTCTCCCACTCGTTCACCTTTTCCGGTAAAGGTAACTTAGTCATCTTGCCTTTTAAGCATGATTCGCATGTATCGTATGAATCCAATTCAAGCGATTCGAATTCCACATCGGTGTAATTAGGACATGCGTTTCTTGCTTATATGGCCAAACGACAATGCCACATATAGGAGTCTATGTGATTATCCTTTGAGCAGCGTGTTGCTCGCCCGATATTGAAAATGTCCTTTGGATCGTCCAGCGTATAAATGCCATTACTCAAAGTTCGAGTTCCATAAAGTCGCCATTCAAAGTTATATAACAACAATTGTTACTAAGCGTTAAATGGAAACCATTTCTATTTAAGCGAGAAATAGAAACAATGTTCTTTATTAGAGAAGGAACATAATAGCAATTGTCGTTCAAGACTAGTCCACTAGGAGCTTGTGAAATAAGTTCAGATGGCGGCCAGCGGCAACCTTTGCTCCATTGCCAACTCGCAAATTTGACTCCTCCTCGACAAGTCTTCTTCTATTCCTTAGCCCACGTATGTCATTACATATATGTGAGCTACACCCAGTATCCAATACCCAAGTGTCTAAGGAAATAGAATGACAATCAATAACGAAGATACCTGAAGAGGATGGGGCATCGGATGCCTTCTTCTTCTTCATGGACTCAAGATAAATCATGCAGTTTCTTCGCCAGTGGCCTTCCTTGCCACAGTGATGGCAAGTGCCCTTTTGTTCTGGTTCCGCCTTCTTTGCCTTTTTCTTTCCTTTCTTCTGTTCTTTTGCCTTCCTCTTAGAACCTTTCTTTGAGGAATCAACTAACAGAACCGCCTTCTCCTCATGCTTCGAAGGCTCCATAGTCTTGACATATTGAGGAGCTCGGGAATGGTGGATTCCAATTTGTTCATCCAGATAGTTCATCACAAATTGCGAGAAACTCTTGGGCAAACAATGCAGAATTAAGTCAATACTTAACTCATGATCCATCACAAAACCGAGGGTAGCTAGCGCTCGATGTACCTGCTCATCTTTAGCACAAACCAATCTTCGTGGTGAAGAGGAGCCTAGAGACCTCGAACCTTTCGGATCTCGCTTGCTCATCGAACAACTCATGAAGATGGAAGACCATAGTGTTAGCATCCATATGCTCATGCTGCTTCTGCAGCTCAGGTACCATCGCCGCTAGCATGATGCAACTCGCCCATTTCGAGAATCGCCACATGCTTACGATAGACCAACATTTGATGCGGAGTTGCATCGTCCTTAGGGCCGATCGGGAAGAGGCTCTTCAAGGACATATGCAAGCTTTTCCGCCTTGAGAACAATTCTCGGGTTTCTAAGCGATCCGAAGTTAGGCCCGGTCGGTTTGTTCGAATCCAAAATAGTGCGCAAATTCAAAGACGTCATGATCAATTTATTGACCTAGAAATACAAAACGAGCATATATGAGAAAATGATTTTAAAATGCATTAATATACATTTATAAATCCCATTCATTTTTTCGAATTTCAAAAACCCCAAAATCACTTCGGGAGATTGTAGGTCCATCTCCGAATGGGCTGATATCCATCATAGTTATGAACAACCTTGGAGAGAGTCCAACAAGCCATTCATAACTACGACGGTAGGTATCATCTATACCGATTGCATATCACGTATATGCAACTATCACAATGTGCTATCAACTAATTGAATGTTCACACATACATCGGGTTGTTAACACATTAACAAGTATGCATCATATGCATAGCACCCAACTTCACCTCCTTTACATCGACCTTGGAGAGAGTCCAACAAGCCGATGCTCGAGTTAAAGCCAACCCATTAATCGGGACATAGTTTTAATATGGTTAGCGCATTCAACCAATTAGCCCAGCTTGGAGAGAGTCCAACAACCAAAGCTAACGATTGACCTCGGACTCTTACCATATTAGTATTAAACTATTCCATGGTTTGAACATATTGAGTTCGTAGGGCTTGAGAGAGTCCAACAACCCAAACAAGAAACAGAACTCTGGTTCTAACCATATTAATGGAAGGTGTAGGCTTTAATATTGATTAAGGGTTTTTATGTCTCATCCTCTTTGCATGCAAATAACTATTATCTACATGGCATGGCATACATGGCATACATCTACATGTCACGACACGCATGGCATAATGTTATGCATCTAATGCAATTACATGACATACAATTATGTCATGTCTATATTTCCTTATATGTCATAACTATTTATGGAAATAAAATATGTTTAAGATTTGATTCTCCAAATCAAATCATAATTAAATTAGGAAACAAATTTCCAAATCTAATCACATATTTTATTCATGGAATTATTTGATTAAGGAAAATCTATTTAGGAAACCAATTTCCTAAATCATTAAAACTACTTATGGAAATAAAATATTTTAAGATTTGATTTCCCAAATCAAATCATGATTAAATTAAGAAACAAATTTCCAGAATCTAATCAAATATTTTATTTATGAAAATATCAATTTCCATAAATACTTCCAACTTTCCAAAAGTGGAAGATTTCCATAAATACTTCTAGACTTTCCAAAATTGAAAAATTTCCATAAATACTTCTAAATTTCCAAAATTAGAAAATTTCCAGAAATACATTATGACTATCGCAAAACCATTTTACGATTATGTTGAAACACAACCTGGGCTCTGATACCACTGTTGGGTTTCCGACACCGCGGCGTATGTGTGTTCGATCATGTTTCGTAAACATGAGCACAGCGGAAGCAATAAAAATAATAAATACTCCTATTTATTACAACACACACAACACACGCATGCTATTACAACAAGTGTAGACATAACCGTAAATTAAAATTGCAATAAAAGGAAATTAAACTACGTTATACCTTCCGTATGACGTGTAGCGGGAATGACATCAACCGGAACGATCCTTGTAAGAATCGTCTCTATCCGTATCCACGCCGAGCTCCTCGGGATGACTTCGCTAAGTCACGAGCTTCGTCTTCGTACGGGTTACTAGCCTCGTGTTGAAGACGACGTGATCGAGAGATGATCACGATCCGAATCCAAATTCGGATCCAAAACGAGTTCCCAAAACTCGCTTCTCCGGAGAGGTATTCGTCAACCGTTTGACGAATCCTTCGTCCTCCACCTCAGAGGATTACCGGAGATCAAATCCTCGGTATGTTAGCCGCTGTCAGAGCACTAACCGTCGTCCAAACGACGCTCCGACGAGAGGAGGAGAAGCTGTCCAGAAAACTGGACAGCTTGGTGGAGGAGTAGGCGCCGGCCAAAACAAGGAGAGAAAAGCCTCACCTTGATGCCAAACCTATAGGAGGTCACCGGAGGGTCGCCGGAGGTTCACCGGCTGAAGCTTGGTCGCCGGCAAGGAGCTAGGTTAGCCAATCAAGGTGGGCGGCAAGGAGGTTGTTTTGATTTTGGATTAGGGTTTAACAATCCTTTAAGCCCACTTTTATAGAGAACTAATTCTCTTAATGGTTAATGGATCATATCCATAAAGCCCGTTAACCCGCTCCATTAAGATAAGTTAAAATAAACCAAACCATGATGGTTTATTTTAAGTTAAAACGAACCGAACCAACTTTTGGTTCATTCGTTTAAAATAAACCAAACCCTTTGGTTTATCCTCATCCATTGGATTAGAACCAAACCATTTTGGTCCATCCATTATGTCTTCATAAGACACTGCCCATCCACGCTTCCATTGCGACTGAAACAATTTCATGCTCGCTTTATGTTTGGTCCAACCAAACATAGTTTCTCTCGGTCTGAGAATCCCATTCTCAAGCTCGTTTTAAATCCTTTGGATTACACTCGTTGTGCGTGTGACCAAATAGGTTCTCGGTTTATGTTGGCCGTCTATATTTAACCATTAATTATAGAACGATCATGAGTGGCACCTAGTAGTACATCATGATCCCCAATTAACCGAAAAGATCAACGGTTGATCCAGAACTATTTCTGAAACCCTTCAGTAGCTCGAATGAATCGTGCCCCATTCCCTTCACTCATCTTATACCCACTTGGTTCAGGACATGGTCTATTGTGTCAGTCCCCACTAGGCTGACTACGTCACACCTAGCCCAAGTATCATTTCCTCGTCCTACGGATTCTAGTTACTCCACATGTATAGAAGAGTACCTTACTCTAAACATGTAATGCTTTGGCCAAAGACTTTAGTAACAATCCGACGAGAGGCCATGGGTATACATCTCCTCGCAAGGAGTGGTGAATCCTTTATAGGCTATTCAAACACCTTCGATCAATTCAACTTATAACCAATCATCCAGGGTCCACATCTCAATAGAGATGTTTGCTTAATATGTCAAAGCATAAGTCTCCATGATCAAGATGACTTGAATACCGCAAGTCAAAGGAACATCGCACTTAAGCCACAGTAAGAACTTCATTGACATATCTATATATGCAGAGAACCATATGAAGTCTTACGGCTGGTCACTCAAATGAACTAGTTACCATAACTAGCATCCACGATTAACTCCGGACATCACTATGTCTCCAGCCAGTGAGAATCAGCTGCTTGGATACACCAAGGAGTATACCTCGTGCTAGTCTCGGCGAATTGATGGTGTCCAAATCCATCAATTCATCGACTAGGATAATTCCGATACATCACAATTACACATGTAGAGATACTCACTAGTTGTGATCCAATCACAAATTCTCTCATCTTTGTGAATCGTATCGTGGGCATTGATAAATGAGTTTAAGATCCAATCAAATACATAAAACATGTATACTCAAATAGTGAATCTTCATTTATCATATAAATGGTTCATACATAAGGCGATTGCCTTAGGACATCTCTCATATATTACTAACACGAATCTCTATCCGATATGGTACTTAAAAGTAGCCCACGCAATCTGATAATCTTTCGGTCACATCATGTCCTTTATGGGTTCTAGACAATCCCGTAACGAACTCCACAGTGATACACTCCCACTTCAATTCCGAAATTGGAATTTTCCTAGAGCAATCCAATGAGTTTCTGATGTTCAGCCTTCACCTACTGGCATACTAAACATCGAGCAACAAAATCTGCTATAACTCTCTTTATACCATTCCACCAGTATAAATGTTTCAACTCTCGGTACATCTGAGTACCCTCAAGGTGAATAGCAAATCTCCAATGATATGCTTCCTGTAGCGACTCTTCCTTGACTGGACGCGTGTCCGGAATACACTATCCTTCTCAGAGACGGGGGATTATCTTCTCAAAAGAGGAATTCATCAATCATCCAAGATACACTCCACACACGCTGTAAGTGCATGGAAGACTATAGCGACGAATCTCACTCGTTGTAATTGTTGCAACTGTTCGCGCTCCAGCAACTCCATTATAGCTACCTAGTAGCTTGTTAAATTCAATGAGCACTTCTGCTCCATACATCCACAAATCCAGAAAATAACTACTAAAGTCCCATCATGTATATGGCAGACTATCTCGTAGTTTCTTAACTGACGTAGGCATAAGATATGCCTCATTCAATCGCATCGGAATCGTTAGATCCACGAAATAACGATCTGCGTACATCATCCTTTTATCCACTCCGGAAGGATTAACTAATACTTGTGTAAAAGTTAATCGCCGTCTAGGTCTTGTAAACTTGTTTCACCAGCTTCCGTCTAAATGATTTACAACATCATCTTTGTCAAACAAGTCCGTGATATAGTAATGTCAAACATTCTATCCACATCTACAGAACTAACCAAACCATGTAAGGAAAACCACCTTCTACGGTGGTCGAGTGCACAATTTCAACTACCACAATCAACAGTGGCCACGTTACGCAACTCCAACAATTACAAAAGGATCCAATCGTGTTCAGGATACACGATTCTCAAATCCGTGACGACTAAATCGTTAATTAGTCTAACTTAATCAAAATTCATACAATTCATACCAAGTATGAAATTGTCGTCTCACCTGCATCTCCTTTACTCTGCGATGATATAATAATCATCTCAATGACAATGATAATTGTATGACATCATGTCACTACAATACCAACACTCCAGTCGTAAATCAACCTTAGAGTATACACAGGTGTCCTTTATTGATCTAAACAGATCATCTATCCCCAATGGAGGATATTCATCACGACAACTACTGTATTCCATCATCGATAATTGATGCATACTTTTAAAGGTTCATCCCTCTTTCAACAAAGAGTTCCGGATCTTCTCAAGGAGGAATACTGGGATAGATAAATATCCCCTCCAACATCTCCTATAATCGCAAATCACGTTATTCCGATTTTTTTATAGTGTTTAACAACACTGATACCAACAAAAATATCACTCGTTATGTGATCTTCGATACTGGACTATTTTCGCAATCATTTCGAACGCCTACTCCACTTGCCTAAGCAACGACAAGCCTTGGAGTTCATCCGAAATTACATCCGAAGACTCTCAGATTATACGCACATCCGAGAGACATATCATACCATACTTGCAACAATTGACCATCCATAAGGATATGTCTACAGTAAAAGTATGTCTACCCAAGTCTAAGGACCTCCCTTGACTTCTTTATTATTGATCCTCATCTCACCTAACGGTAGAGATACCATCGACCCACAAGTCGATGTAAAGGACCCTTCTAATCCAACTGAGAATGTTCTAGATACAGATACCTGTAACTACAAGCATCTCTCAACATATTAACCTAAAAGGGTAAAACTAGAGTAATACCCTGAACGATAAAATATCTGTCGATCCGATCCCAAAGGCTCCACGCAGGTCTCGGCCTTTCTCCGAAGAGAATAAGATCAGATCCAACAGTCTGCGACAAAGCGATCATATTTCGGCGACGAATGCCGCGGAGATTTTTCCTAGATCATCTGATCTCATCACTTAATCCTACGAGCTGCAACTGAAGATTACTGAGTAGATACGACCATCATCGTATACTCTATCCTCTGTACAAAGTCAATCCACAAAGTCTAAGGACCTTGGAATCACGCCCCGATACCACTAAAGTTGTCACGCCCCGAGAGCATGCCGAGTCTTCTACAATGTCTTCTGCTGATGCTGTTTCTGTGTTGATCTCTGCTGAAGGGGAGTATCAAGGATCTCCAATCATGCCTGAGGTGGTAGATCACTGCTGATGAGATAACTCAATCTTCGGTGCTGATCTCTGTTGTCGAGACGGTGCATCATCCTTCTGGAACACCATTGGTAGTCTTCAACTGAGTCTTCAGAGTACACCTCCACTGTACTGGTTGCTCATAATAGCAACAACTGAACTGTTCCAACGGATAATCTGGCTTCGCGTGTCTTCGTGATCTGCACTGCACGCACATAATCCCTTCGAAGTCTTTGTTCTGATTTTTTTACTGATATCCTCAAGAACCTTCTGATGATCTGCGATTGGTCTTCTATAATCGGAAAATAGCTCAAAGTCTGACTCTGATCTTGCTCCTTTATCACAATTGAGACTTGACTATTAAATTGACCTGCAATATTTGCTTACCGGTCTCCAACTCTTAAACCCTTGTACGGAGTCATTTCTAAACTCCTGTCTCAATCCAACGTCTTCCGGCAGGATCTGGTAGAAGATCCCGACATCCTTATCCAACTATAAGTCAATAACTCTGAGTGGCTTAAATCATTCATTCATCTTCTTGAGTTATTAGGTGGTAGTAACCTCTACAAGTCTCACGACTCTGCACAGTACACTATTACTAACCGATCGCCCTTTCTAAAAGCTCAAGAATTCCTTACAATATGTCACTAAAAGTGACACGGGGAAATATTTTCTTTCAACATCATTAAACCATGATCAAGTGATATATTATTTCCTGAAGATTATTTTCTGCATTTATCACCAAATCTGGATCCCATAATGGTATGCAATAACTCTTCTTTCTCGTATAACATGAGTTAAGTACTCAAAGTACTCTCCAAGTTATACATCTTAGTCACTCAACCCGGAGATAAAATCCCTATGAAACATCTAGCCTTCCGCTATCTGCATCAACAATAGCCTACAAGTCTTCATTACCCACGGTAATGATCCACTAACGATTAGTGGAAATCTCTAAGGAGTCTCGATTTCCATAATAAATGTGACGACTTGGCCCCTGTTTTCTGACTCGGTATCAGTCGGCTCTCAGAGGTAAATCACTTCCGCGACACAGGTTCAAGACTCACAAACTCAACAAGTCGTTCCCGTGGTCAACTCATACCACGGTTACGAATAATAACCAACATACTAATGGTTATTCCCTGGTATAAGCATTAAAAGCATAGTCAACATAGCAGGAGTATAAACCTAAGGTCACTCCGGTTGGTCACCTCTGGGCGACCCTACTACAAGTGCACAGTGTCATAACTACTATACACCTCATCAATTTTAGATAAATTTCTACTAACCATAATTTATCTGTAATTCTAACCTGGTGCTGATTGGAGCTCAGGCCGCTTTCAATCTAATCTCATAAAACAAAACTTAAAAAAATCGACTCCCGAGAATCCAAGACTCGACACAAAAACAATATTGTATGGCATCGCAGAACCTTGGGCTCGATACCACTAAAGTTGTCACGCCCAAAGCATCTGCCGAAAATCAAGCGGACATCTCCCGCATGCGTGGCAACATTTGAGTTAATACAAGACCGTAGGCCCACAATAACAATAATATATATATATATATAAAAACAAAAACTACAAGACACATGAAACATACTACAATCACACGACAACACACATGCATCGTATGACTAACACTCACACCATAATAAAATCGAGAAAGGAAGAAAAACAACATCAATAGCCACAACTACAATCATCACATAAAAAAATCCATAACGAAATACAAATGAGAACAAAATCGGACTCTCGGAGTTGAGATAAGATGATGACCGTGTGCTCAAGTCCATCACAGTCGGCTACATTGCACAGGCGAAACCGAGTCGGTGGTGAGTAAAACTCGGTAATAGAAAACATGTATATATGTAATATCACATGTATTTCAAACATATCTAGATGTACAAGTATATCGGCATAGTATATAAATATAAGCATATCGTCTAAGAATGAATAACATAAAATGCGGACATACAGTCTTTTATGCTACTCGATCCAACAACATATATCCAACATATATATATATAGAGAGTAGATCAACTTAAAATATACTCTAGCTACGGTCAAGGTATCTAGTGGTCATACACATACCAATATCGACACAATCGTATATGCAAGAGACATGAATGAATATGATGTCCACAAATCGTGAGTAGTACAAACAAATGCAACATCACAATAATCATATATATATAGACTCTATACATATATATATTAATCTCAACCATCCATATATATAAATATATATATAAATGCATATATGTATATATATGGTAATATCTGCGCCATCAATCGTGATGCGGCATGCATGGTCGTCATGGCTCACCCTAAAGCTACCACGACCCGGTGTGGCCTCGGTGGCTCGAGCATGACAATGTCCCAACTCAACACCAACCACTACTCTCGGTGGCCGAGTGGGCGTATGATCGAGTAGCATATAAGCGTAAAGAGCAAGCTACGATGGGGTCCTGCTGGTCACTCAATCACTACCCATGAGTGGTCGAGTACCACACACGGAGGACTACGACATAAATCCAACTACCACCGTCTATAGTGATAGAGTGCGACACCACTGATACTCGCCCTCTCAGTTACTCCTCCTATGAGTAAGCTGGAGGCGGAGATATTCCACTCTGACCACAAGGAGACCTCGTCGCCGGTGCATGCAAATGCATGAATGCAATGTCTCACATACTGGACATCCACCATAGACTCTCTATTCTCTGAATCATACTAACGATCAACGCACTCTATCCTGCAGAGTCACTCAGCGATCATAATACTCTCTATCACAGAGTCATACCAATCTAATCGACGCACTCTCATCACAGAGAGTCCTACTCAATGATGGACACACTCTCTATCACGTAGAAATTACTCATCGATTATAATAAGCTAGGACCATCGGTCAGCGATACCCTAAGTATCATTCCTCGACCATTTACACAATACATGCTCGGTGGTAACATACAACCTAAGGGTACTAGAACTAACCTAGGTTAAAGACATTATCTACCTATGGATGACCTTTTGCCCAATGTACAATCAGTTGTCATCCGACTTTATTATTTGCATAACTTAAACAAATTCTAAGTTACTTGCATCACCTATATGTATAACTCCTAATCATGATAAAATAAATATGATATCAAAGTTAATAGCCAATGTAAAAGATCAAGCATATGAAAATAAGAGTAGTCAAGATAATATGAACACCTAACATGCTCATATCTATGACTAAATCAATGCAATATATATCTACTCGGACCGGTAGGAAATTACCCACACAAGCTCGTGATAAATATCTTCACGGTCAGTCTCTCGTATCCATATCTGCACATATCAAATAATATGATTAAGTATGAACATACAGCGAATGAGCAAATCGAATCCTACATCGACTTTACATTTCGATCCACTAAGCGAACAATTTTCTCCATTAACTCATAATCGACCAATAATGGCCTAGCTAGGTCTAGCATCACATCTACAACAATTCAAATCAGAACTTACCAAGCTCACCTACGCTTGCATAGCTTCTCCATTCCCTTGATGAGTCGATTTGCTCAATCCGGATGAATCAGACTAACTCCACATCCTAGAGTAACATATGATATACGAGTTTTTCATCCTTGATCAAATTCAAGAATCCCTCAATCTATTAACAAGAATATTACTAAAGATCACACACAAAACATCCACATCTTTACCTCTCCTTCTTCCATCATTCGGATCATTACCAATGTAGGCGATGATTCATTGCTCGACACAACATTTGCGAAAATGGCTAACTAGAAATTCTCACATCATGCGACATAGTAGGATTGGTGTGGATGGCGCCCTCTGGCGAGACACAGATCCCTCCTCCATCGAGATCGCTAGCATCCTACAATAAGGGTGACACGGTTAGTAGAACAACCCCATGCTCGAGAATGTCGGAGGAGACACAATCGACACAAGCTTGGAATCACCAAGTAGAAATCGTGATGAGATGGTACCGATCCGGACGACACAGCGAGAAGAAAGGTTGTTGGGCACTCATAGGAGTTGGTTGAAGCGACGATGGAGGAGGCGACCATCGGTATGTGGTCGCCATCGTTGTTCGCGATCGAGAGGAAGGCGCTAGTCGGAAAGAGGCAACGATCGACTAGTCATGTCGCTCCGAGACATCGCATCTGATGTGGGCCTCCTTGGTGCCATCAATGGCATTACAGCGTGATAGCGGCGGCATATAAGAGCGATCGGCACCCGATGTGGCGATCGAGGCGGGAGGAGCGGCGATGTGTAGGAGGCATCGTCGAGGCGAGGGAGCCACCGCACGGCCCGATAGGATCATCTCGACATGGCGGCGGCGAGGCGGCGGCGTGGAGGCGGAGATCACCGTGAGATCTGTGGTCATGAAGTCGGGAAGAAGAATCGCCGATTGGGAAGAAAAGGCACGGAGAAGAGAAGGTTGCGTCGGTAGAAACCGTGGCGGATCGGGAAGAAGGAGAGGATTGATCGGGAAAGCGAAAGGATCGGGAAAATTAAGCGGTTTTATTAAACCCATTAATACTGATCTAAATAGGCTTTATAAAAGCCTATCGCTATCCTCATAAAATATTCATAAGACCTCCGTTTAATTCCAGAAAAATTTCTAAAAATTTCTGAAAAATTCCACAAGATAGTTTATCAATTAATGAGGAATAATTTTTCTCGGTATTTTACATATTTCTAACATCACCCTACTAAGCATTAGACCTACTTACATCACATCTGTAACTCCTAGATCATGCTAGGAATATGTGATATCAACAATTGAACACACATATATATCAGCGATAAGTTTAAGCATCGATAAGCGAGGGTCAGGTAATATGAACACTTAACATGCTCATATCTATGTCTAAATCTAAAAGTCATTACATCTACCCGACCGGTAGAAAATTACCTACCTGCTGTCAATACGCGTGGTAATAGAGTCCTCACGTCCGCGGACCAGTCTCGTATCCATGTCCTACAAATATCATCAATTATCATTCAGTGAGAGCATATAACAACAATACGAATTAGCTACTATGTTATCCACATATTCGTATCCCTTATCGAATACGATTTAGAAACCCCAATTTGCTAGACTTGACCATTTATTTTACATCCATCAGTTTCAATTAGCAAAAGTGCTAACTCCCTCATACAATTCTATATTTGACTTAACAAAGTTAATCTCATAAAGATTTAATCTTTTTATACTTAATTTGATGAAATAGGATCATCAACAAATTAAGTATAAATCACCATATTCACCGATACATCTCCATTCGTAGCCCAAACCAAGCTATTTCTTCACAATACCAAACACCCAACAAAACCTCGTAACTCCAATTCAAATAGATCATTAAGAATAATTTAATTAATACTCTAAATTGAAGCTATAAAATCCGATAATTTACCCCTGTATCCTTAACACCTCAAATCAACACTACTCACGATACCCAATGTGATCATTGTGCTCTCGTTTCACACACACCCACGGTTTATGAATTCAAGGCCTAACCCTATTTGAACTCCTCAACTCAACTCGGCTCCATCCACTCTCACATCGGCCAATTCTCCCAAACAACACTATCAACATGCTCCATAAAAAACCCAATATCGATCAAATCACATTGATACACAAACACCGGCAATTTACGGATGGAAAGCAAGGGTTAGATCAAGCTTCGCCCCAAATCTCCAAGCGGTAAATCTCTCCTTCAATCCCCAATTCATCCGCGTCGCCCAATATCCACGCATCCGGAAACCAGCGAACCGCATGCGTAGTCCCAAACACGAAGCTCGGGTTCTGTCGGAGCCTACGATCTAAGATGGATCTCACACAGGTCAAGGAAAAGAGTCAAGCCTCACCTTGTCTTCAGAACTCGCCGCTCGCGAGATCGAAGAAAGCGCTCGGCTCGGATCGCGAAGCGAGCACCGACTTCTTTCCCAATTGTCGTCATCGGTGAGGTCTCGGGCGGAAGTCGATCGGCGGCGATCGAGTTGCGACGGCCCGATCGGAAGAAAGGCGTGTGGTGCTCGCGCACTTGGCGGCAGTGACAAGTGCTTGTGGCCAAAGAGAGCGGCGGCGAGTGGTCGGCGATGAGTTAGATCGCCTCTCGGGAGAGGAGGAAAAAGCGTTGAAGAAATGGGAAGAAGCCGATCAGGCGAGCGGGAAGAAACGAAGAAATAAAAGCGACGATCGGCTATTTTAGTTGGTCTAGCTAGCCCAAGTCTAATCCAATCACCTATTTAAGTCTCAATTTTCATCCGATTCGATCATATGAACTCAATTAAATTCCAGAAAATTTCAAAAAATTTCATAGGGTATTTTCCCAATTATCCAACATTTTATTTTATTTTATTTTTTCTGCGATATTTTACAAGGTTGCATGGATGTTATATCGATATTTTAGATATAAAATATTTAACTATTCTTTCAAAGATAGTCTTTTGACGGCCTGATAAAACGATAAGATGATTATAATAATATAAATATTGTTAGTGATCGACAAAGATTGAATTTTAATGTAAAATTTAAAATTTTCATCGGGATTCAAAATTTTTTTATTATTTTTGATTATTGGATCAAAGGACATAATCTTCTTCGTGATTTATCCTTTTTCATTATTATTAAAAGATCGATGATGAAAAATATTAAGAATAAATATAATAATCTTTTATTTCAGGAAAATATCCAATGACGATTTACATAATTGTTAAGTTCCTTTACTTTCTTGGAAAGAAAAAAAATATATTTTATTTTCATTCCACTTAAATTGGGCAGATTTTGCTTTAAAAAAATGGAGCATTTAGTAGACATGAGTGACCTTACTTTTGTGTCATATGGTATATTATAATCTTTTATTATTATTATTATTTCTGGAGCAATCTAACGGGTTTCTAATGTTCAACCTTCACCTGCTGGTATAGTATATATCCAGCAACAAAGTATGCGGTATCTCTCTTCATACCATTCCACCAGTAAGCATTTCAACTCTCGATACATCTAAGTACCTCAAAGGTATGTAGCCCATCTCGAATGATGTGCTTTCTGTAGCAACTCTTTCTTAAATACCGCAACTCCGGAACCCACTATCCTTATCAGAGACGGGGAAAATTATCTTCTCAAAAGAGAAGTCCATCTGTCGTCCAAAAATTCCACTCCACCATGCATTCTGTAAGTGCATGGGAGGCTATAGCGATCAACTCTCGCAAATTACAACTATTCGCGTTCCAGCAACTCCATTGTAGCTACCTAGTAGCTTGTTAAATTCAATGAGCACTTCTGCTCCATACATCCACAAATCCAGATAATGACTACTAAAGTCACGTCATGTATATGACAGCCCATTTCGTAGTTTCTTAACTGTCGTAAGCATAAGGTATGCCTCATTCAACTGCATCGGGATCGCTCCGATCCCTGAAACGATGCATCCGCGTACAACCTCCTTTTTATCCACTCCGGAAGGATTAACTAATACTTACGTAAAAGTTAACCGCCACCAAGGTCCTGTAAACTGGTTTCACTAGTTTTCGACTAAATAATTTCCATCATCACCTAAGTCAACCAAGTTCGTGGTATAGTAATGCTAAGACATTCTATCCACATATACAGTATTAACCAAACCATACAAGGCAAACCACCTTCTACGGTGGTTGAGTGCGCAACTCCAACTACCATAACCAACAGTGGCCAGGTTACGCAACTCCAACAATACAAAAGGATCCAATCGTGTCCAGGATACACGATTCTCAAATCCAGTGGCGACTAAATCGTTAATTAGTCTAACAACTTAATCACAACTTGTAAAATTCATACTAAGTATGAAATTATCGTCTCCACACACCTGCATCCCCTTTACTCTAAGCTGACGATATAATAATCATCTCAACGACAATGATAATTGTATGACATCATGTCACTACAATATCAACACTCCAGTCGTAAACCAACCTTAGAGTATACACAGGTGTCTTTGGCTGATCTAAATAGATCATCTATCCCCAACGGAGGATATTCATCACGACAACTACTGTATTCCATCATCGATAATTGATGCCTACTTTTAAAGGTTCATCTCTCTTTCAACAAAGAGTTCCGGATCTTTCTCAAGGAGAAATACTGGGATAGATAAATAGCCCCTCCAACATCTCCTATAATCGCAACTCACGTTCTTCCAATTTATATAGTGTTTAACAACACTGATACTCACAAGACTATCACTCGGTCTGTGATCTTCGATATCAGACTATTTTCGCAATCATTTCGATCGTCTACTCCACTTGCCTATGCAAGGGCAAGCCTAGGAGTTCATCTGAAACTACATCCGAACACTCTCAGATTATACGCACATCCGAGAAACATATCGTACCATACTTCCAACAATTTGACCATCCGTAAGGATATGTCTACAGTAAAAGTATGTCTATCAAAGTCTAAGGACATCCCTCGACTTCTTAATTATTGATCCACATCTCACCAGACGGTAGAGATACCACCGACCCATTAGTTCGATGTATAGGACCTTTCTAATCCAACTAAGAATGTTCTAGACAAAGATACCCGTAAACTACAAGTATCTCTCAATATATTGACATTGAGGGTAAACTAGAGTCATACCCTGAACGATGAAATATCTGTCGATCCGATTCCAAAGGCTCCACGTAGGTCTCGGCCTTTCTCCGAGGAGAATAAGATCAAATCCAACTGTCCACGACAAAACAGTCGCATTTCTGCGTCGAATGATCCAAGGATTTTTCCTAGATCATCTGATCCTATCACTTAAATCTACGAGCTACAACTGTAGAATACTGAATAAATACGACCATCGTCGTATACTCTCTCCTCTGTACTAAGCAAATCACATCTGGAGGTAACTGTTGTTGTCTGCTGAATCTTCTAAGATGTCTTCTGCTGATGCTGCTTCTGTGCTGATCTCTGCTGAAGGGGAGTATTACGGAACTTCAACCACGCCTGAGGTAGTAGGTCGCTGCTGACGAAATAACCCAATCTTCGGTGTCGATCTCTGCTGTCGAGACGGTGTATCATCTTCCCGGAATATCCCAGATAGTCTTCAACTGAGTCTTCAAAGTACACCTCCTCCACTGTACTGGTTGCTCACCATAGCAACAGCTGAACTGCTCCAACGGATAATCTGGCTTCGCATGTCTTTGTGGTCCGCACTGCACGCACACAATTCCTTCGGAGTCTTTGTTCTGATTTTGCTGATATCCACAAGAACCTTCTGATAATCTGCGATTGGTTTTCTATAATCGGAAAGTAGCCCCAAGGCCTCTGACTCCGATCTTGCTCCTTTTGTCCAACATTCGGAGACTTCTTACTCCAATATCTGACTTGCAATATCTGCTTATCGATCTTCATCTCCTAAACACTTATACGGAGTCATTCCTAAACTCCTGTCTCAATCCAACGTCTTCCAGCAGGATCTGGTGGAAGATCCCGGCATCCTAATCTAACTATAAGCCAATAACTCTGGTTGGCTTAAATCATCCATTCTTCTTCTTGAGCTATTAGGTGGTCGTAACTTCTGCAAGTCTCACGACTCTGCACAGTACACTATTACTAACCGATCACCCTTTCTTGAGGCTCAAGAATTCTTACAATGCGTCACTAAAAGTGACACGGGGAAATACTCTCTTTCAACATCACTAAACCATGATCAAGTGATATATATATTATTTCCCGAATGTCATTTTTTCTGCATTTTCCACCAAATATCGGCTTAATCCCGATAATAGAATGCAAACAACTCTTCTTTATCGGTATAACATGAGTTAAGTACTTAAAAGTACTCTCAAAGTTATACAACTCATTACTAACAACTCAGGGATAAAATCCCTATGAAACACCGTAACCTAGCCTTCCGCTATCCGATCAACAATAATCTACATAAGTCTATTCATTACCCATGTAATGATCCGACTAGATACGCTTAGTGGAAATCTCTAAGATGTAGTCTCGATTTCCATAATAAATGTGACGACTTGGCCCCTGTTTTTTGACTCGGTATCAGTCGGCCCTCAAAGGTAAATCACCTTTTCGACACAGGTTTAAGACTCACAGCCTCAACAGGTCATTTCCGTGGTCAACACATACCACAGTTACGAACAATAACCAACAAACTATAGGTTATTCCCTGTTATAAGCATCTAAATGCATAGGCAATAAAACTGGGAGTATAAACACTAAGGTAACTCCGGTTGGTCGTCTCGGTGACGACTCTACTAAAGTCTACACAGTGTCATAACTCTATTGTATACACCTACGATCAAGTTTAGATAAATATCTACTAAACCATAAGTTTTTCAGAATTCTTACCTCGTCGCTTGAGCTCGTGCCGCGCCCATCTCATCTCAAAAACCAAAACCAATAAATCGACTCGAGAATCCAAGACTCACACAAAAATAACATTATATGGCATCGCAGTAACCTTGGGCTCGATACCACTAAAGTTGTCACGCCTCGAGAGCATGCCAACCGAAAATCAAACGGACGGCACCTCCCTCAGACGCGTGGCAACATTTCGGTTAATACAAGGCCCGTGAGGCCCACAATAATAACAACATATACATATAAGAACAAACAACAATACAATCCCACAAAGTGCATACCTATGACTAACACACACAACATATAAAGAAACCTCTACAAAAACCAATATACAACATATATACATCACATAACCAAATACAATACAAACATCGGAAGACTCAAAACTCGGACTCGGAGTTGAGATGAGACGATGCACCAATGGTGCTCCAAGTCCATCACGGTCACTACTGCTACTGGGCATGTAAAACCTGTGGTCCGGGTGGTGAGTAAAACTCAGAGGTAATAGAAAACATGTATATATGTCATATCACATGTATTTCAACATAATCTAGAAGTACAATGGTATATCAAAGATAGTATATAAATACATCTAATCAATGAACAACATAAAACATGCGTATATACCAAGTTCGCCATGCTACTCGATCCAACTCAACATATACCCAACATACATATATATAACAGAATAGTAGATCAACTCAAAATATACTCTAGCTAGTCAAGGTATCTATGGTCTATCCAACACATATCAATATCCGACACAATCAGATAACATATGCAAGAAACATGCATGAATATGATGTCCACCCAAATGCAAAGAAGCATAGTACAAACAAATGCAACATCACAATAATCATATATATATAGATGATCTATATATATATTAATCTCAACCATATATATATATATATATATACATGCATATATGTATATATATATGGTAATATGCAAAGCGCCATCAGATACAGCTATGCCGCATGCATGGTCATGTCGGCTCACCCTAAAGCTACCACGACCCCAGTGTGGCCTCGGTGGCTCGAGCATGACAACTCCCCAACTCAACACCAACCACTACTCTCGAGTGGCCGAGTGGGCGGTATGATCGAGTAGCATATAAGCGTAAAGAGCAAGCTACACGATGGGGGTCCTCGCTTGGTCACCCGACATCACTACCCATGAGTGGTCGAGTACCACACACGCAGGACTACGACGCAAATCCAACTACCACCGCCTATAGTGGTAGAGTGCGGCACCTCAATGCTCGCTCACACCGCATTCCTCCTATGAGTAACCATGGAGGCAGGATGACTGGCGACCCTCTCAACCACATTTGAGACCTCGTCGACAGAGTGCATGTAATTGCATGAATGCAATGTCTCACATACAGACGTCTACCATAGACTCTCTATCCCAGAGAGTCATACCAATCTACTCGACGCACTCTCATCCCGTAGAGAGTCGACTAATCGATCATAATACTCTATCCTCAGAGAGTCATACTAATCTACTCGACGCACTCTCATCCTGTAGAGAGTCGACTCATCTGATTATAACAAGCTAGGACCACCGGTCCGTAGCGATACCCTAAGTATCATTTCTCTGACCATTTACACAACACATGTTCGGTGGTAACATATATCCTAAGGGTACTAGAACTAACCCTAGGTTAAAGTCATTATCTACCTACGGATGACCTTTTTGCCCAATATACAATCAGTTGTCATCCGACTTTACTCTTGCACTTAACTTAAACAAATTCTAAGTTACTTACATCACCTATATATATACTCCTAATCATGATAAAATAAACATGATATCAACAATGGAGTTAATAGCCGATGGTAGAAGATCAAGCATACGATAAAAAGAACATGATCAAGGTAATATGAACACCTAACATGCTCATATCAATGACTAAATCTGAATGAAAAACTGTAGGAAATTACCCACCTGTTTGTAGACACCAATCGTCTTCATGTCCGCAAATACGCCTCGCATCAAAGTCATGCAAGACAACATGAACTACTATCAGGTTCTATTATACAACGAGTGATCCAATCAAATGCTACATGACTTTGTATCCGATCAACTAGATTGATCTAGTTATCCACTTAACATAATCAAGCCTTCACATCTATCCTCATTCAATTAACTGCAAATCAATTCACTCCCAATTATCAAGCACAATATCCTATAACCAAATCACTACAAGCAAACTATGTCGCAGCTTAGTAACATAATAGAATCGTAGATCAAAACAACTTTACCTCCAACTTGAACCACTGTCCAAATCCACACCGCTATCAACAACCCTTGACTCATTCTCGAGCAAACCTCGATCACATCATCCAGTTAGCTCCACAAACCACAACTAACCAACGTTGTTGTATCAGTGATCCAAGGATCCGTTGTGCGATGCGCCATGCGCAGAGTCACTAGAAGCTTCACAACGCATAATCACAATAGGGCAACAATCCACAATAGAAAGGATAAGGACAGTGAGATTTACGATTTCAACTCCACCGACACCTCTCCTCCCCCAATTGCTCTGTCTGCCGCAACAGCTCCACCTCGGGTTGGAACGCCCAACCACAGTGACGCTGTGGACGATCTGTACGCGGGAGAAACAACTAGTTGTGAGGTAGAGATCGACTGAAATCAACCAAGAATCGTGCCCTTACCTTGCTCCGGCGACAACCGTGAAAGCCTCCAATCGAACCACTGCCGAAACCACCTCCCTGCCCTAGCAACTCTGCCGACGCGAATCTCCTCCTATCCCCTGTTCCTCGGAGCAAATCCACGCTCCATACCACTTGCTCCGGCAACGATCGGGAAGAACAACCCCCCCTCTGATCGAAGCGTCGCCTTCCCGATCTTCCCGACCACGCGCCCGCCCGTCGCCGGCACGTCCATGGGCACTGTAAGGGTGGCCGGCCGTTGCTTGTAGAGGGGAGCCAACCGTGGTCGACTTTCGCTTGCGGAGGGAAAGGAGGCGGCTGTGGCCGGCCTTCACTATCCGAGAAGAGGAGGAAGCGGTGAGAGGCAGAGAGATCGTGAGAAGAGAAGTCGGAAGGGGAAAAAGAAACGGCGCGATTGGGAAATAAGGGAAACGGAAGGAATAAAAAGGGTTTTAATTAAACCCATTAATTCCTAGCAGATAGTCTAAACAGGCTTTACAAAAGCCTGTTCGCTTTATCCCCATGAAACATCCATAAACCTTCCGTTTAAATCTAGAAAAATTTCTAAAAATTCCTGAAAAATTCCATAGGGTATTCTATCAATTACCGAGGATTTTTTTTTTCCCGGTATTTTACATTCTCCCCCACTTATAAAAATTTGGTCCCCAAATTTCATACTAACATACAAAAATTTACTTCAAGCAAGTTTCCGAAAGGACCACATACCTTCCTTAAGTGACCAGATGAGGGTATCGAGCTCGGATAGTATCTTCCAGCTTTCACGTAGCCTCCTCATCGGTAAGATGCTGTCCTCCAACTTTTACGAGTCGGATGATTTTGTTCTGCAACTGATGCTCCTTGCGACCAAAAATCCGTACTGGAATCTCCTTATAGGTCGCATTAGACTGAGGTATAATCGGAACCTCTTTCAGAACATGGTCAAATCGCGACACGTATTTCCTTAGCATAGAAACATGAAATAAGTTACGAACACCCGCAAGTGTCGGAGGTAAAGCCAATCGATAAGCTACACCTCCATAATCCACGACACAAGATCTGAATAGATCCTCCAACGTTTGAATGTCATGCATACCCATCCGCGGATGAAATGTTGCACTGCCAAGCTCGCGCCCATAGTCCGTGCAGACTCTATAAAAAATCGCGAGGTAAATCGCGAATCTCTATCCGATTTGGTACTTAAAAGTACCCCACGCAATCTGATAATCTTTCGGTAATATAACTCTACCGAATGATCCAACAAGTACGACCCACGAATAGAAAGGAAATGAGCTGATTTGGTCAGTCGATCCACACTCACCCAAATCGCATCATGTCCTTTACGGGTCCTGGACAATCCCGTAACGCAATCAATAGTGATATGCTCCCACTTCCATTTCGAAAGTGGAATTTTTCTGGAGCAATCTAACGGGTTTCTAATGTTCAACCTTCACCTGCTGGTATAGTATATATCCAGCAACAAAGTATGCGGTATCTCTCTTCATACCATTCCACCAGTAAGCATTTCAACTCTCGATACATCTAAGTACCTCAAAGGTATGTAGCCCATCTCGAATGATGTGCTTTCTGTAGCAACTCTTTCTTAAATACCGCAACTCCGGAACCCACTATCCTTATCAGAGACGGGGAAAATTATCTTCTCAAAAGAGAAGTCCATCTGTCGTCCAAAAATTCCACTCCACCATGCATTCTGTAAGTGCATGGGAGGCTATAGCGATCAACTCTCGCAAATTACAACTATTCGCGTTCCAGCAACTCCATTGTAGCTACCTAGTAGCTTGTTAAATTCAATGAGCACTTCTGCTCCATACATCCACAAATCCAGATAATGACTACTAAAGTCACGTCATGTATATGATGACCCATCTGTAGTTTCTTAGCGTAAGCATAAGGTATGCCTCATTCAATCGCATCGGGATCGCTCCGATCCTCAAAAGCGATACATCCGCTGCATAACCTCCTTTTTATCCACTCCGGAAGGATTAACTAATACTTACGTAAAAGTTAACCGCCACCAAGGTCCTGTAAACTGGTTTCACTAGTTTTCGACTAAATAATTTCCATCATCACCTAAGTCAACCAAGTTCGTGGTATAGTAATGCTAAGACATTCTATCCACATCTACAGTATTAACCAAACCATACAAGGCAAACCACCTTCTACGGTGGTCGAGTGCGCAACTCCAACTACCACAACCAACAGTGGCCAGGTTACACAACTCCAACAACTACAAAAGGATCTAATCATGTCCAGGATACACGATTCTCAAATCCAGTGGCGACTAAATCGTTAATTAGTCTAACAACTTAATCACAACTTGTAAAATTCATACTAAGTATGAAATTATCGTCTCCACACACCTGCATCCCCTTTACTCTAAGCTGACGATATAATAATCATCTCAACGACAATGATAATTGTATGACATCATGTCACTACAATATCAAATGTGAAACCAACCTTAGAGTATACACAGTGTCTTTGGCCGATCTAAATAGATCATCTATCCACAACGGAGGATATTCATCACGACAACTACTGTATTCCATCATCGATAATTGATGCCTACTTTTAAAGGTTCATCTCTCTTTCAACAAAGAGTTCCGGATCTTTCTCAAGGAGAAATACTGGGATAGATAAATAGCCCCTCCAACATCTCCTATAATCGCAACTCACATTCTTCCAATTTTTATAGTGTTTAACAACACTGATACTCACAAGACTATCACCCGGTCTGTGATCTTCGATATCAGACTATTTTCGCAATCATTTCGATCGCCTACTCCACTTGCCTATGCAAGGGCAAGCCTAGGGGTTCATCCGAAACTACATCCGAATACTCTCATTATACGCACATCCGAGAACATATCGCATCATACTTCCAACAATTTGACCATCCGTATGATATGTCTATGAAAAAGTATGTCTATCAAAGTCTAAGGACATCCTCGACTTCTTAATTATTGATCCACATCTCACATGACGATAGAGATACCACCGACCCATTAGTTCGATGTAAAGGACCTTCTAATCCAACTAAGAATGTTCTAGACAAAGATACCGTAAACTACAAGTATCTCTCAATATATTGACATTGAGGGTAAACTAGAGTCATACCGAACGATGAAATATCCATCGATCCGATTCCAAAGGCTCCACGAGGTCTCGGCCTTTCTCCGAGGAGAATAAGATTGTCCGCGACAAAGCGGTCGCATTTCTGCGATGAATGATCCTAGGATTTTTTTTCCTAGATCATCTGATCCTATCACTTAATCCTATGAGTTGCAACTGTAGAATACTGAATAAATACGACCATCGTCGTATACTCTCTCCTCTGTACTAAGCAAATCACATCTGAGGTAATCGTGTTGTCTGAATCTTTTAAGATGTCTTCACGATGTCGCTTACGCTTGATCTCTTTGAAGGGGAGTATTACGGAACTTCAACCACGCCTGAGGTAGTAGGTCACCGCTGACGAAATAACCCAATCTTCGGTGTCGATCTGCTATCGTCGAGATGTATCATCTTCCGAATATCGGATAGTCTTCAATGAGTCTTGAAAGTACACCTCCTCCACTGCATCTTGGTTGCTCACCATAGCAACAATGAAGCCTAACGGACAATCGCCGCATGTCTTTGTGGTCCGTGATCGACGCATACACACAATTCCTTCGGAGTCTTTGTTCTGATTTTGCTGATATCCACAAGAACCTTCTGATAATCTGCGATTGGTTTTCTATAATCGGAAAGTAGCCCCAAGGCCTCTGACTCCGATCTTGCTCCTTTTGTCCAACATTCGAGAGACTTCTTACTCCAATATCGACTTGCAATATCTGCTATCGATCTTCATCTCCTAAACACTTATACGAGTCATTCCTAAACTCTGTCTCAATCCAACGCGTCTTCAGAGGATCCGGTGGAAGATCCGATCCTAATCTAACTATAAGCCAATAACTCGTTGGCTTAAATCATCCATTCTTCTTCTTGAGCTATTAGGTGGTCAGTAATCTCGCAAGTCTCACGACTGCACAAGACACTATTACTACCGATCACCCTTTCTTGAGGCTCAAGAATTCTACAATGCGTCACTAAAAGTGACACGGGAAATACTCTCTTCAACATCACTAAACCATGATCAAGTGATATATATTATTTCGAATGTCATTTTTTTCTGCATTTTCCACCAAATATCGGCTTAATCCCGATAATAGAATGCAAACAACTCTTCTTTATCGGTATAACATGAGTTAAGTACTTAAAAGTACTCTCAAAGTTATACAACTCATTACTAACAACTCAGGGATAAAATCCCTATGAAACACCGTAACCTAGCCTTCCGCTATCTGCATCAACAAATAATCTACAAGTCTATTCATTACCCACAGGTAATGATCCGACTAGCACAGTTAGTGGAAATCTCTAAGACTGTAGTCTCTGATTTCCATAATAAATGTGACGACTTGGCCCGTGTTTTCCGACTCGGTATCAGTCGGCTCTCAAAGGTAAATTACCTTCTCGACACAGGTTCAAAACTCACAGCCTCAACAGGTCATTTCCGTGGTCAACACATACCACGGTTACGAACAATAACCAACAAACTATAGGTTATTCCCTGTTATAAGCATCTAAATGCATAGGCAATAAAACTGGGAGTATAAACACTAAGGTAACTCCGGTTGGTCGTCTCGGTGGACGACCTCTACTAAAAGTCTACACAGGTGTCATAACTCTATTGTATACACCTACTGATCAAGTTTAGATAAATATCTACTAAACCATAAGTTTTTCAGGAATTCTTACCTCGTGCTGCTTGGAGCTCAGGCCGCTGTCCATCTCATCTCAAAAAAACCAAAACCAAATAAATCGACTCCCGAGAATCCAAGACTCGACACAAAAATAACATTATATGGCATCGCAGAACCTTGGGCTCTGATACCACTAAAGTTGTCACGCCCCGAGAGCATGCCGAACCGAAAATCAAACGGACGGCACCTCCCCTGTACGTGGCAACATTTCGGGTTAATACAAGGCCCGTAGGCCCACAATAATAACAACATATACATATAAGAACAAAACATACCACAACAATACAATAATCCCACAAAGTGCATACCGTATGACTAACACTACAATATAAAGAAACTCACAAAACGCAATATACAACATGTGCGTACATCACATAACTCCGAATACATAACCAAAACTAAGGAAGACTCAAAACTCGGACTCGTGAGTTGAGATGAGATGCAATGTGCTCCAAGTCCATCACGGTTTGCTACTTACTGGGCATGAAACCTGTGGTCCGGGGGGTGGTGAGTAAAACTCAGCAGGTAATAGAAAACATGTATATATGTCATATCACATGTATTTCGACAACATAATCTAGAAGTACAACGGTATATCAAAGATAGTATATAAATACAAGCCTATACCGTCTAACTGAATGAACAACATAAAACATGCAGACATACCTGAAGTCTGCCATGCTACTCTGATCCAACCTGAACATATACCCAACATACATATATATAACAGGAATAGTAGATCAACTCAAAATATACTCTAGCTACAGGTCAAGGTATCTATGGTCTATCCAACTCATATCAATATCTGACACAACTGTATAACATATGCAAGAAACATGCATGAATATGATGTCCACCCAAATGCAGCAAGCATAGTACAAACAAATGCAACATCACAATAATCATATATATATAGACTGTATCTATATATATATTAATCTCAACCATCCATATATATATATATATACATGCATATATGTATATATATATGGTAATATGCAAAGCGCCATCAGATACGGCTATGCAGCATGCATGGTCATGTCGGCTCACCCTAAAGCTACCACGACCCCAGTGTGGCCTCGGTGGCTCGAGCATGACAACTGTCCCAACTCAACACCAACCACTACTCTCGAGTGGCCGAGTGGGCAGTATGATCGAGTAGCATATAAGCGTAAAGAGCAAGCTACACGATGGGGGTCCCTGCTGTTGGTCACTCCGACACTACCCATGAGTGGTCGAGTACCACACGCGCAGGACTACGACGCAAATCCAACTACCACCGTCTATAGTGGTAGAGTGCGGCACTCAATGCTCGCTTTCACACCGGTTACTCCTCCTATGAGTAACCGTGGAGGCGTGATGATTGGCGACCCTCTCAACCACAAGGGAGACTCGTCGTCGACATGCATGTAAATGCATGAATGCAATGTCTCACATACTGAGCGTCTACCATAGACTCTCTATCACAGAGAGTCATACCAATCTACTCGACGCACTCTCTATCACAGAGAGTCGTACTAACTCGATCATAATACTCTCTATCCTGAGAGTCATACTAATCTACTCGACGCACTCTCATCCCGTAGAGAGTCGCAGACTATCCGATTATAACAAGCTAGGACCACCGGTCCGTAGCGATACCCTAAGTATCATTTCTCGACCATTTACACAACACATGTGGTGGTAACATATATCCTAAGGGTACTAGAACTAACCCTAGGTTAAAGTCATTATCTACCTACGGATGACCTTTTGCCCAATATACAATCGGGTTGTCATCCGGACTTTACTCTTGCACTTAACTTAAACAAATTCTAAGTTACTTACATCACCTATATATATACTCCTAATCATGATAAAATAAACATGATATCAACAATGGAGTTAATATGGTAGAAGATCAAGCATACGATAAAAAGAACATGATCAAGGTAATATGAACACCTAACATGCTCATATCAATGACTAAATCTGAATGAAAAACAACTACGGACTGTAGGAAATTACCCACCTGTTTGTAGACACCAATCGTCTTCATGTCCGTAAATACGCCTCGCATCAAAGTCCTGCAAGACAACATGAACTACTATCAGGTTCTATTATACAACGAGTGATCCAATCAAATGCTACATGACTTTGTATCCCGATCAACTAGATTGATCTAGTTATCCACTTAACATAATCAAGCCTTCACATCTATCCTCATTCAATTAACTGCAAATCAATTCACTCCCAATTATCAAGCACAATATCCTATAACCAAATCACTACAAGCAAACTATGTCGCAGCTTAGTAACATAATAGAATCGTAGATCAAAACAACTTTACCTCCAACTTGAACCACCTGTCCAAATCCACACTGCTATCAACAACCCTTGACTCATTCTCAGCTGAGCAACCTCTGATCACATCATCCAGCTAGCTCCACAAACCACAACTAACCAACGTTGTTGTATCAGTGATCCAAGGATCTGAGTTGTGGCGGCGACCACTACGCTCGGCAGAGTCAGCTAGAAGCTTCGGCACAACGACAATCACAATAGGGCAACAATCCACAATAGACAGAAAGGATAAGGACACCGTGAGATTTACCAGCGATTTCAACTCCACCGACACCTCTCCTCCCCCAATTGCTCTGTCTGCCGCAACAGCTCCACCTCGGGTTGGAACGCCCAACCACAGTGACGCTGTGGACGATCTGTACGCGGGAGAAACAACTAGTTGTGAGGTAGAGATCGACTGAAATCAACCAAGAATCGTGCCCTTACCTTGCTCCGGCGACAACCGTGAAAGCCTCCAATCGAACCACTGCCGAAACCACCTCCCTGCCCTAGCAACTCTGCCGACGCGAATCTCCTCCTATCCCCTGTTCCTCGGAGCAAATCCACGCTCCATACCACTTGCTCCGGCAACGATCGGGAAGAACAACCCCCCCTCTGATCGAAGCGTCGCCTTCCCGATCTTCCCGACCACGCGCCCGCCCGTCACGCAGACGCCCATGGGCACTGTAAGGGTGGCCGGCCGTCGCTTGTAGAGGGGAGCCAACCGTGGTCGACTTTCGCTTGCGGAGGGAAAGGAGGCGGCTGTGGCCGGCCTTCACTATCCGAGAAGAGGAGGAAGCGGCGAGAGGCAGAGAGATCGTGAGAAGAGAAGTCGGAAGGGGAAAAAGAAACGGCGCGATTGGGAAATAAGGGAAACGGAAGGAATAAAAAGGGTTTTAATTAAACCCATTAATTCCTAGCAGATAGTCTAAACAGGCTTTACAAAAGCCTGTTCGCTTTATCCCCATGAAACATCCATAAACCTTCCGTTTAAATCTAGAAAAATTTCTAAAAATTCCTAGGAGTTTGCCTACCAAGAAGTCGCCATTTGAGGTTCAGTTACACCGATTCACTCAATTTTAGCTTAGTCTTTGTCTGTTGATCGTGTATCGTAACTGATGAAGGGCGATCAAGGGCACGGTCGATGGGTTCCCAAGGCCTCTGCTCAACTTGAGCGCTCAAAACTTTGCAAACATAATGGACAATGCTTTTGGGTTACATCTAAACCCTCCATTTGATCCCTATGCCGAGACTCTCAATTACCTCCTCGCTTCCTACGTGATCCCCTACATGGGCTTGGTCGCCTATGTCGGAGCAAACCCCAACCTCAATGGCTTCGTCGCCAAGAGGGTAATCAGTTGCTGGCGAACTCAGTGACTAGAAATCGATCGTCGATCTACTTAATGAGCTTATCTATAACTACAAATTTGCGCAGCTTTTGGCGGGATTGTTGGCCGTGGAAGCGGGGCAAGATGCGGTCATAAGAGCGTTGCTGTATCAGCGCAAGGACGAGCTGGTGGCGCCGTACAATATCACAGTGGCCGAGTTCACGGATCGGATATCGGAGCTGAGGAATCGGCTGGCGAAGTGCGGCATCAAGGACGAAGGGCTGATCGTGCCGCTGGAACTAGGCGCCGAAGCAAGGCTGACCACCAACATACTGTCGGCCGACCGCGACTCCGTGGCCTACCAACGAACTCCGGCGGAGGTGCTCCGAGTGGTGTATGGGACTGGGAGCGAGAATGCGCCCGGAGGGTTCCTCCCCAACGGCGGGGATGGGAAAGTCGCAAGGGAATTCTTGGCATCTCATTGAGAAGAGAGAGTTCCATTATAGAAGCTAAATCTTTGATTGCCATGAATAAGATATGTGTATCCTCGCGTTATATTCTTCGAAATTACGGGGAGTGTTGATTTTGAGCAATAAATTTGGGTTTTTTTTCCTTCTTCTTGTAAATAATCCTTCACTCCCTCTATCGAGTCAACCTCTGTAATGTGATGATGAACGGAGGTAGGTGCATTGATTGCTTCGGTCATCGAAAGCATTTCAATTTACCTGCAAGAATATATGCGTTATGATTATCGTTGTTTAATTTTGCGAATATCCTAGAGAACGGGGATGCTCCAAGATTAGACACTACGATGGATTTTCCATTTCCTGATCCATGGTCGGACAAGGCGGCGACGACGGTGGTAGTCTTCTGCTGCAACCAATGCAACAAGGAGACTGTGCACACTCGTGCAGCTGTTGAACCCCATTTGGCGACCGAGGGCGTCGAAAACACCACCTGCCTCCGATGCCGTCCCTTTCCATGACACGAGATGGTCGACTGCATCACCTAGTGCAGGGAGACATACGTGAAGGAAACCATGGCCCAGGTCAACGTCGCCACAAATACATGGACAAGAAAATGATCGCGCCCCTCAGACGTACACAATGCATATAAAAAATATGGTATCTTCAATCCTTGACTGAAAAGGAAGATAAATCAAGTAGATTTGAACATGGACGACTGTCTCAGTAGATTTGAGCATACTAAAGAATCGACTCTATTAAAAAAAATCACAAATATACTATAGATAAGGATCGACTCAGGAATTTTTGATTATGTGTGGATGTCGTACCTCTACACTATAGCCTTAAGCTCACAACCCTCTATATATACCCTCACATCTAAGCAGGAATCCAGGTTCATAGAACTTAATTAAATTATGCTTGGATGATTTCTTATAAGATAAAATAATTGTCACTTTAAAAATATATTATAAAATAATTTAAATTCATTTTGATTGGAGAAGAGAGTATCAATCATTTCATCATCATCTTACTTCCTCTAGTATTCTTTATTGAATTTCTTGCCGTCACACCCTTGATTATAATAAAATTATTTAAAAGAAACATTGTCGGTCATATAATTGAAATTGACTTAGCTCTTTTTAATCATGTCTCAGTTCAATTTAAATTTAGAGATGATTTTACTTACACATCTGTCCTCTTTATCAATCGTTTACACACTATTACTTTAAAACAGAGATCCCTTAGAAAAATTTTATAATTGCTCTCCAAATTATTCATTTTTTTTCATTTTTTTAGCTGTGCATGTTATCTTTGGTTACGATCTCCACAAACTACCAAGTCCTTCGTGATAAGTGATCCGATAGAAGTAAACAATGTTCCGTGGACAGATCAAGTTGAGGTGGAAGTCAAAATAAACAGAGTTCGGAATTAGTCCAACTAAGTCTGAGTCAATTCAAACTCATCTAAGTCACATATGAAATCATTCGAAACTTTGATTCAAGTCGGCGATTATTCAAATAGCGAGCAAACGAAAGGACTCGGTATTAAGAGATACATCTTTTAGGCGAAGGGTTTCGACCTCAAGGAGGTGCATCTTTCCATACTATAAAGGTGCATCTTTCCATTCTATAAAGGTGCATCATTTAGTCATTCCTCCACGAAGTGCACCATTTCTCTTCCTACATAAATATAAGAGTTTAAGTAGAAAAGGAATCAAGTAACCTTCTAACACTCCGTTATATTTTCTCTATTTTCTTTAATATCTAACTCGAGCAATGGAGAGGTCATGCCGAGGTGCACCTCGACTCTCTCCTCACTTATTTTTAAGTCCTTCTAGATATGGAGGATCGATTTCTGAAGAATATCGACCTACATACGCCCTAACCCCCAAAGTACCGTTGACATCCGACCAACCAAAGTATCATTGACGTCAGACCTCCCAAGGTTACATATACATCTGATCTCCCAATGTCCCATATAATATATATGTCCGACCTCTTAAGGTCTCATATATGACCGACCTCTCAAGTGATGGCCAATCTTTTGATGCTCAGATGATGCTCGATCTCTTAAAGCTTAGATAGCGATCAATCTCCCGAAGCCTAGATGGCGATCAATCTCCTGAGACCTAATTGCTATCCGACCTATACCCAATTATAGTCTAACCTGACGAAGCTTGGTAAAAGAAGACCGATTGACCTAGATTGACATATTGAAGATGGACCTGATTCGTACTCAGTCGATTAAAAATACTCGATCATGAATTCTTCATTGAATAATTTCATCCGCCGCTCTTGGATCGGATCAATAGACATAATCACTCAAAATATTACAAATTCAAATCATCCCTAGGAGTTACCATGACATGAATGGGGCATGTTTGATCATGGGTTGTAATGGCAGGGAGGTAGTGAGACTAAAAAGTGGAACAAAGATAAATAGAAAAAAATAATTGCAATATTGCTAATTTAATCTACATTCTTTTTCTTTTAGTTTTTGCTCCGTCTGACTTAAGGATCGGAAGAGTATTGTCGGAACACTAACACCCTCTAACCAATATTATTTTGGACAGGATCTCAGTATGGTTAAGTGGAAATGTCATTGTTGGAGGACTCGATACAAGAGGACTAACAGCTGACTACATCAATATTAATTATAACTTGTTTAATTTTTTTGCCCTAGATTTATCTATAATATTATCTCTTTTCTTCTCCGTAGTAAATAAAGAATTCATTATTAAAGCTAACCTAAATTTTTCATTTGTTGTTCAATAAAACTTTTTTTATTATTGATAAAGAGACAATGAACATCGACCGCTTAAGAAATGATCGACGAAACAGTAAGAGATAGTCACTCATGAAACAAATATTGTCTCATCAAGCGATGAACAATCTAAATTGTTTATTTTTTTAGTCAATATAAAAAATTTGTTTGTTGATAAAGAAATAACGAGGATCAATCATTCAAAAAGTGATCGACAAGATAACGAACGACGATCGCTTGTGTGAGGCGGATACTGTCTCACCAGATAATGACCAATTATTTTACATATAGTAGCTTTGCGAATGGCTCAAGATAATTATCAATTAGCCCCAGATAATTTTAAATCCTAGCTACGTCTCTGATAAAATAAATTGTGAATAGATGTTACAATTGTTAAATACGAAAAATTTAAAATACTAAATTAAATGGCCAAAAATTAAGAAAAAATAATCCTTAAAATTTTTCGGGATTTTCCGGATTTTTTCTAGATTTAAACGGAGTTCTTATGATATATATATATATGGAAAGAATTAACAGGCTTTTATAATGCCTGTTTGGATTATCTGTATTGAGGGGTTAATAAATTTTATTAACCTAAAGTCTTAAATAGAAAACCTAGGTTTTCTATTTTCCTTTTTTCTTTTCCCGTTACGCCCGACCCCCTCCTCGCGACGGTTTCCTTGGCGAAATTCTCTTCTCGCTGCAACCAGCAGCCCGATGCTGCCCACGCCAAACGAGCGCCGTCGCCGCCCTTCCCTTCTCCTTCGTCGCGATCGCCGACCATCTCATTGCCGCCGCGAGCCACTCTCCACTGCGTCATCCGACACCGAGGTCGCACCGCCGTCGCTGCTCACGCGAACGCATCGCGCGCTCGCCTTCGCTCGTTGCTCTTGCCGCCGCCATCATTCCTCTTCCCGACTTCTTCTGCCCGCCGCTTGTTGCCTTCCGGTCAGCATCCGTCGCCGCTCCTCTCCCTTCATCCTGCACACGCCTGCTGCCAGGCGCGTCGCCGTTGCGTGTCAATTTGGGGCGGAGGCTGCGGTCTTTGCCGGTGGTCGTCGGAGCTAGTGGTCGTCGGAACCTATTTCTAGCTGTGATTTTTCACCTTGTAACTCATCGATCTGTGGATTAGGGCAGCGATTGGCATTGGATTTTTCCGGTGAACCGAGGAGATTAGGAGGGGGTTCTACTACCGTTTGTCATCAGGAATAGGTAAGTGCCAATTTTTCTCCTTACCTTGGGCGAGACCTAGTTCATAGCTGTGAATCTCTGTGGTTGAGCTCAATTTGCGAATTGGGCAGTGGTTAGGGCAGTCGAGATTTGCTCCGGTGAACAGGATTGGGAAACTTCAGCGGGTGGAGGTTCCAACGGCTAGTAAGTCTGATCTACGCGTTTCCTTTCATCTGTTAAGTGTGGGAATTTTACATTTGTTGTGTGTGGATTCCTTCGGTGAATTTGGAGTGTTGCCGGTTGAGAGGGGCTGTAAATTGGGGTTTTGCAGGCTGTGAATGAGTGTGATCGGAGGGAAGGTTATGGGTCCTGTTATTGTGTGGATATATGATGGCAGTGAGTGATAGGTTAAGGGGATAGCTTAATCCATTAGATTTTTGGACTTGATGTTAGGGTTGGCTATATATAATCTGATTATATTATGTTTTATGCAGGTTTTGGTCATGAGACAGGTCCACGGGTGTGACGATTGCATTATTTTCGAGCATTATATCAGGCGGATATTTTGACTTATCTTTTAGATATCGTCATATTAATATGCTTAGTTGGTTATAGTTTGCAATAATTTTTTTATGTTTTTATCTGCCTTGTATGTTACTGTGTTATACATGATACATGCATTGCTATCTTAATTGATACTATCTTGATACATGCACCTGATCAACTTTAGTTATACCTTACTTGTTTTACCTAGGTCCTTGTTATGTACCCATTTGTTTGTACATATTAGTCAGAGACGTATTTTGGTTGGTGTTACATGCTTTAGTGTCATGCACCATCTTGCACGATTGCATCTTTGGTGGGCCAGGGTTCCTTCTGATTGAGCCATAACGATTACATGATCTGCTGCACGCCACTCATGAGTTAGTGGTACATCAGGAGGGTGAGTGCAGTAGCTCTGTCAGGCTCCGTTGGTCCGCTCATGGGTAGCGATGAGGCAGCGTGGTAGCGGGCAGGGATCCCTCCTCTGGTCTACGACACCGGGAGATGAGAGCATTGCTCCCCCACTCTGTTTGGGGCAGGAGGATAGGTGTACTCTGACAACATCCTTTCCACTCGGTCACTCAGGAGTAGTGATGGCAAAGTGCACAGTTGTCATAGCCCTACCCACTCGGCTTCACCATCGCGTATAAGGCGGCTGACTGGCGTCAGGGGTGACCATGTCATTTGCATCACATGCATATTGCATGGATGACATTTGTATTGTGTTTCCTACATTTTGGTTGTTGCCTTGGTTGTTGCATATGATTGACATGCATACAGGATAAATTTTGTATTTGGTATGATGACCTTATTTTTGCTAATATGGCTCGTACTCCTATGTCATGATAGGAGATTTAGGTATGTACAGTCTTTCTGCAGCTTTTCCTTGCATTTTTGTTATTATTGATCAGGAGACTGTACTGACATGACTATTATTGTTAGATATATCTTACTATGCATGTCGACTTGATATCCGCTGAGTTCGTTGAACTTACCCGTTGTTTTATATCTTTTTCAGGATGAAATTGCCAGGAGAGTCCAACTGTCAATCCCCCTCATCGAATTGGTCTTATTTTGGTCTTATGGTTTTGGTTTATTGACATTGATTAGAAGACAAGTGTAAGACTTGTGTTTTGGATTTATTCTCGTGGATGTGTTGGTGGTGTTTGTTATGTCCTTATGGACTTTTATTCGATATGTTTTGGTTGTGTGTTCCTGCTCAGATGGCAGAAGGGGTAAGTCTAGATATTGTAGACTTTCGTTATTTACTTTGATTGTTAGCCTGAGGCCTATTTATGACCTGCGTGTATGGTTTTTGTTCCGTTCGTGTTGATCGATGTATAGTATGTTAGGATCTTTGTAACGGCTAGAGGGGGTGAATAGCATCGATGGAATTCGATCATGATCGTGTCTACAATTTTGTTAGCGCAGCGGAATATAGATAATGATAACAATAACGAAATAGACAATTACACATGAACACGAGTATGTAACGTGGTTCGGAACTGCACGGTTCCTACTCCACGGATCGGGCTCAAACGAGCCCTAGTGATGTCAATCACACACCACTATAAAATAACTCCTTCTCAGAACAATCTAGAGGTGGAGAAACCTCGCATAAATGTATACATGTAATACTAGATGAAAACCAGCACTATTATGAAATACAAAGCAAGACAAGTAAAGAAAAAACTTTACAATTGATCTTTGAATGCTTGATAACTTGGTTGATCGAGTAGAACTCGAGACGAATTGCAGCGAACTCGCCCCAAATCGCCTCAAAGAACCATGCCATTTTCGTATCACGAGCTCCTTATAAGACCGATCGGGACCATCACGATCCGATCGGGACCATCACGATCGATGTCAATTGTCGTGAGACAACGGCTAGATCCACGCTGGATAAGTCCAACGGATCTACCATCAGTCGACTGATCATACCCATCAGTCGACTGATGGAGTCCTCACTCGATCAGTCGAGTCTCGACTCCATTCTGTGGTCGATTTCTCGAGCACCAGTCGATTGATCACACGATCAGTCGACTGCTCGAGCCATCAGTCGACTGCCCACTTTTGGCAGTCGACTGCTAGGCTACAACCTGCAGTCTAACCCTAGTTAACTCGGTCTAGTCGACTGCCACATGACACCAGTCGACTGGCACACCTCAAACATGAGGTTTTAGCCCAAGTATGGTTCCCCCATACTTGCTAGACCACCCTTAGCCTAGACCTAAGCCTTCTAGCCACCTCCATCAGCCTCACGTCTCTCGGATCCCTTCAAGTCATCCATGACTTGTTCATCCATCGCGCTAGCCTTCAGATGCTTCCATCGGCTATGTCATGCTAACGGTGTCTACACCGCCAAGGCACATTGGACTTACGCCGCCAAGACTCCGCTTGGACTTTACACCGCCAATCATTGGACTTATGCTGCCAAGACTCCCGCTTGGACTTTACGCCGCCAATATCAAACCCTTGGACTTCTCAAATGCCAAGACTCAAGCTTGGACTTTCCCTTGCCAACCCATGTTGGACTTTTCATGCCAAGACCCATGCTTGGACTTTCCATGCCAAGACCCATGCTTGGACTTTCCCTTGCCAACCTATGTTGGACTTTCCATTTGCCAAGACTCATGCTTGGACTTTTCTCAAATGCCAAGTGTCCCTCTTGGACTTCCCATGCCAAGTACCCATGACTTGGACTTTTCCATGATAATTACATTGTCATATGTTTTTGTCAAAACATCAAAACATCACTCGAGTCAAACTCGAGTCCTGGTCAATCGTGACCTGGGCCAATTGCACCAACATAGTAGGCCATGTGGGTCTTGGATGTAAGTTTCATATTGTCACCCGTACAGGGGAGATGCTGCCGGATTTTTATTTGGCGGAGACTCCCCCGGGGTGTGACAATTTATTTGGTATCAGAGCATAGGTTCCAAATTCCTTAAAGTCTTTGGGTTTTCGTAGTTCGCCATGTTTGGCAGGTTAACTTGAGTATTTTTGGATTTGTACGGATTTTCGACGATTTATATGTTTCGAAAATTTGAGGTATTATTGATGAGGTCAATTTGGGGATTTGGCGGCGACAGGACATCTCCAGACGGCTAACAGGTGAATAAATTCTAGAGATAAATTTTCTAGATTTAGTGCATGATGATATGATTACGTTGCTTACTTGGTTTAGGGTATATTTGCACTTGATACTCTATAGCATATTGCTTTGACTTTGTACTGGAATGACCCCTTTAGTTATACCCTAATTAATTTCAGTCATTGATTGTCATTAGTATGACTATGTTGTCGTTTATTAGACAGTGTGTTATATATGTGTTTATTTGGCTATGTGTTATTGCGGTGGATACCATGATTGAGACTAGTAGAGATAAAATAACTTAGATGAGGTTATTCCGTAGGAGCGGATCTTAGGAATGAAACATTAGTAAAACCCTAGGTGTTGGAATCCTAGGTGTAATAACCCGGAGGTGCTTATTGATATATGATTATCCATTTACTATTTCAGTTGATATGATGATCAGACTAGTAGAGGTCGTATGATTAGGATGCGATTAATCCTTAGAGGGTATATAACGTTGTTCATATATATCGGCTGCCAACTATATCACCCATTCGTAGTTGAGAAAAGTTTACAGTAGAGTTTCCCTATAGGGGCTTTGTATATTTGTGGTCAATTATGCCTCCCAATCATGGTTGGGATGACCTACCATAAAGTTATACTTTTGCGTTATTCGTTTGGAGTTAGTGATATTCGTATGACGTCAGTAGCTAGATAGCTACTTTACATCTTAAGTACCCACGAGATCCTCGGGGTAGCATGTTGTAGCTTACATGATTAAACTGATAGAAATGATATAATTTAGGCTTAACCTTCTTGTCATGCCTGTTAGTAGATGTGTTGTCCTTATTAGCCTTGATAGACATTTCCTGTTAGCTGGGACGAAATCCTATGATTAATCGTCTCGACATGATTATTAGTGGACTTATGATTTTTATCGACCTTGATAACCGTTCATGATAGAAGGGTTGAAACCCTAGACTTAACCATCTCGACGTTTTTATTTATAAGTCGATAATCTTTATCGACTTTGGTAAACATTTCGTATTAGAGGTGTTGAAACCCTCGCTTGACTGCCTCAATGGGCTTAATTGTAGATCGATGATATTTATCGACTTTGATAGATGTTCTATGCTAGATGTATTGGATAACCCTAGGCTTAACAACCTAGGATAATCGACTGCGCACGCGACCCATTAGTGGTAGCATGTTGTTGCGAGCAGTCAATAACTAGATATCTATATACGTTGTCTTCCCACGAGACCCATTCGTGGTAGCATGTCGTTGCCCGCAGACATTGAGTCTTGCTACTACCTGTCTACCCACGAGTCTCATTCGTGGTAGCATGTAGTTGCGCGTAGACAGTGCTGAGTATATTGATTGTCGACCCACGAGTTTTGTTCGCGTTAGCTCATAGATAGTTCCCTTTGTATTACCTCGAGAGCCACGAGGCTTTGTCGTGGTATCTGGATGTGCACTGCTTGTAGATTGCAATGGTTGTGTATGTTGCGGGTATATTTGTTATACTGCTGATCAGGTTAGTTGCAGACTGATATTGGTACTTTGAGGATTGGGTTACTCTAGTTTATTTCCTTTGACTTCCATTATGTGGATTATGATTATGCACTATTATCTATCCATCCACTGAGTGGTTGTACTCACCCCTCCTCACTTATCCTCTAGGTTAACTGATGGAGGATGTGTCTTGTTGGCCTACCTTCGTGTCGCTCAGAGAGTTCCTTGTCGTGCTTGTCCCACTGTATCGTCGAGATGTCGCTTTATTTACTTTATCGGTATTGCATTTTGATTATGCACTTTGGATTTTTTCGCAATTTGATTTGGTGTCAAAACTATTTTACTTTAATTGATATATGTTTAGTCGTGCATGCATGCAGTTAATAAAATACTTATATTTCTATTATTATTTCGAGATTTTTACCAGATCTGGTCCATGTATTTCTGAATATTGTCACTAAGGGGCTCCTCCGTCATTTGGATGACGAATATGCCCTCGGGACGTGACAATTTTATTGGTTTGAGATTTTGATTTGTGGGTTTTGTGTTTCGAGGATTTTCTTTTCCTTGGATTTTTGGAGTTCTCGTGTTTTGAGACCAGGCAAGCTGAAGGATATCTCTGAGCTATAGGAAAAGTATTGTCTTTAGTGGTTATTGTACTTTCTTATGTAATAGGAAGTTGTCATTATGTTCTTGTTAGATACTTACTTATTGTAGGAAATGCTACCTAGTGAAATTTCCCCTACTCATGGTCGTGGACGAGGTCGACGACGTATTGACCTTGTGGAACCTAACGATGATTTCAAAAGTACGGACTCTTTAGAGGTGCCGACTGAAGTCGAATTAGGAAGCTAGGGATTTGGTCTGCTAGCCACCCATTAGAAGGTCAAGGAGTAAACCCTCAGAGAATATTAGTCCCTACTATTAGTGATTTGGTTATGGATAAGGCGTGAATACCTACACTGGTCAAGACGATGAAAGATCATTTTACCTTATTATAGGAGGTGTTGGATGGGATATTTATTATTCCCAGTATTTCTTCTAGAGAAAATCCGAAACTCTTTGTTAAAAGAGAGGTGGACCTTTGAGATTATGCATCGATTATCGATGATAGAATGCGACAGTTATAGTTGGAAATGAATATCCTTCATTGGGATAGATGATATATTTAGATCAGCTAAGGACACCTATGTATACTCTAGGGTTGGTATACGACTGGTGTGTTGATATTGTAGTGACATGGTGTCATACAATTATCATTGTCATTGTGATGATTGTTATATCATCAGCCTAGAGTAAAGAGAATACAGGTGTGTAGCGACGACAATTTCATACTTGGTATCAGAATTGTATGAGCTTTTGATTATCTTATTAGACTTATTGACGACTTAGTCGTCCAGGGATTTGGGAAGTCGTGTATTCTGGACACGATTGGATCAGTTGTGGTCGTTGGAGTTGCGTACTCGGCCACCGTAGATGGTGGTTTCCTTGTATTGATTTGATTTTTACCAATGCTCCAACAGTATTCATGGATTTGATGAACTGTGAATTGATGGAGTTTCGGAAGGATTATGACGGTACCATTAGCTACCAACCAGGGAAAGCCAATGTGGTTGTCGATGCACTTTGCCGGAAGTCCCGAGGGACTTTAGCTTGCTACCAAGTTTTAGTCACGGATTTTATTCAGGGTTTCTCCGAGTTTGGCCTTGAGGAGCAGGGATCGACAGAGCAGGGTGTTCTTGTTACCATGGTTTCTCAGTCATCTATCAGGATGAGAGTCCGGGAGGCTCAGGCCAGTGATCAACACTTACGGTTCATTGGCAGTCAGATAACCTCTGGACAACAGACTGAGTTCACCCGAGATGAAGAAGGTATTATTTATTTCCAAGGCAGATTATGCGTACCTCAGTCTCACCCGATCATGGAGGAGTTACTTCAGGAGGCTCATCGCTCTCGATTTGCGATCCACCCAGGCGGAACCCACATGTATCAAGATTTAAGGTGTTTGTATTGGTGGAATGACATGAAGAAAGACATAGCAGATTTCTTACCTAGATGTCTGGTTTGTCAGCAGGTGAAGGCTGAGTACCAAAGACCAGCCGTACTACTTCAGAGTGGAAGTGGGATCACATTACCATGGATTTTGTGGTGGGTTTGCCTAGGACACGTCAAGGCCATGACACGGTTTGGGTAGTCGTTGACCGACTAACCAAATCTGCGCACTTCTTGGCGATTTGGAAGACCGACTCTTTGGATCGTTTGACAGAGTTATATTGTCGGGAGATCATCAGATTGCATGGTGTTCCTTTGAGCATTATGTTAGATAGAGATCCCCGGTTCACATCTCGGTTCTGGCAGAGTTTGCAGTAGGCCTTAGGCACACAATATCGTTTTAATACTGCACTTCATCCGCAGACAGATGGACAGTCTGAGCGGACCATTCAGATACTAGAGGACTTGATGAGGTCTTGTGTTATGGATTTCGGGGACAATTGGGAGGACCACTTGCCATTAGTGGAATTTACCTACAATAACAGCTATCATTCGGCTATCCAAATGGTCCCGTTTGAAGCATTGTATGGTAGACAGTGTCGTACACCCACCTCTAGGGGGGAGGTTGGGGAGGACCAGTTACTAGGACCCCATAGAGCTCAGCATGAGGCAGAGTTTGTCCGTATTATCAGACGAAGGATGACAGAGGTACAGGATCGTCAGAAGAGTTATGTCGATTGGAGACGGAGACCTCTGGAGTTCTCTATTGGTGACCATGTATTCCTGCGAGTCTCACCCACGAAAGGGATAAAGAGATTTGACCTCCGTGGTAAGTTAGCTCTAAGGTACATTGGGCCTTTCGAGATTTTGGAGAGGATCGGAGCCGTCGCTTATCGCCTAGCGCTACCACCATCCTTGGTTGGTATCCATGATGTGTTTCATGTGTCCATGCTGAGGAAGTATGTGCCAGACTCTACACATATTCTATCAGATGTGTCAGGTTTCATTCAACCTGATGCTACTTACGAAGAGGTTCCGGTACGGATTCTGGATCACAAGGAACGACAGTTGCGGAACAAGACTGTGCAACTGGTTAAAGTCGGGTGGAGTCATCACACCGATGAGGAGGCTACTTGGGAGTTTGAGGAAAAGATCAGAGCTCAATACCCCTATCTGTTTACTTAAGGTGCGTGAGATATATTTTTTGTACTTGTGGTGTTAAATACTGAAAAATTTAACATGTAAAATTAATGGCCAAAGAATTAAGGAAATAATCCTGGAAATTTTGAGGGATTTTGAGGGAATTTTAGGAATTTTTCCAGAATTTTTCTGGATTTAATATGACTCCGTACGAGATTTTTACGGGGATAAAATAAATAGGCTTTTGTGGGGTCTATTTAAAGGGTATTAACCTAAACCGGAAATCCTAATTTATATTTTTCCTTTCTTTTTCTTTCCTCGCCGATCGGCAGTTCCTTCTGCCCGACGCCCTCCTTTGCTTCTCCATCGGCGCCCTTTTCTCCGCCGACGATCTCCGCTTCGCCGACAACCGACGTGCGCCGGCCGCCGCGGCCAAAGGATCGCCGCGAGCCGTCTGTCCTTCGCCACCCGACACTCTCTCCTCTCGCGCGTGCTCTCTCCGCCGTCGACAGGTTCCTCGCACGAGCTCTTCACCGCCGACGAGAAGGCCGCTGCCACCCACAGCGCCGTCCGACGCCGAGGGCGCGCCGTCGTCGCTGTTCACCGGCAGCGCTCGCCTTCGCTTCTTCTCGCACGCGCCGGCCGTCGTGGCCACAGGACCCCCCCGAGCCTCCTCTTTCCCCTCGCGCTCGGAGCCACCGGGACCAGTAGCCAACGACTATCCCTCCGTAAGCGCCGCCACTGCTTCTTCTCCCCGTGCGCTCGCCGTCCACAGCCGACGCCTCCACTGCCCTTCTGGCTGGTGGTCGCCGGAGTAGGTAAGGGTTCTTTTCTGTCTTGGTCGATCGGTGTTGTGAGGAGAGGAACTGAAGGATTCGGTGAGTGTGGATGGTGTAGGTGAATAGGGCAGTAGGGAAGGAATTGGGGCCGGCTGAGAGGGGATGTGAGGGTTTTAATTAGAGGGTGTTGTGCAGTTAGGGTTGGAGGTAGTCGTGAAAGAACGGCTGTGAAAGGGTTGAGTCGGAGTTGTGGTCGATTTGGGCTGATTTTTGGTGTTATTCGGTTGATCGGTATGGTATTCGGAGGATATGGGATTTGGGTGATATTGTTTGATTTTGAGGATTTTTGAAGGTGATGAATTTGGTAGTTGATTAGGAATTAATTAGATAAATTGATTGGTATAATTATTGGATAAATTAAAAGCCATTAAGTTTTGTTTATTTGGCTTAGGTTGTTAAAATGCAGGTTATTCCAGGTTTAATTGATTAATTAGCTTATCATTAATTAATCAAATTTTTTATCAATTAATTTAGTGAGCTAAATTAATTGTATGGATATTTGTGGTAGGAAAAGATTAATAAGACGGTTGGAAAATTAAGGAGAATTGGAAATTGAGTTTGGGTTAATTGGGTTATGAAGGAAATCAATTAATTATTCAATTTGTCGGTGAATTGCATTTTTGTGCTTGACTATGATTATGCTATATGTAGGTTTCGGTCACGAGGCAGGTCCCCGGTCGTGACGTTTTCATTTTTGCGGATATATATTCAGGCGGGTATTTTGACTTATCTTTTAGATAGTCATTTGTTGATATGCTAGTTAGGATAGCTTACAATAATTTTTTATGTTTATATGTCTGGTATGCTTTTGGTGCCTACTAGATACATGCATGTGATAGGATATGATTATATTTCCCTGTTTGATTTGGATGATAGTACATGGATTAGGGATATGTACATATTGATTGTACATATTATTCGGATAGGTATTTTGAGTAGGATTTACATGCTTTAGTATCATGCACCATTTTTGCATGATTGCATGCTGACTGGACGGGGTTCCATTATTGTTGAGCCCGCAGCTAGTTACATGGCCTGCACACACTATCACTCATGGGTTAGTGGTACATCAGGGTGTGTGATTGCTCGCCAGCTCGCTCATGGGTAGCGATGAGGCAGCGTGGTAGCGGCCAGGGATCCCTCCTCTGGTCTATGACACCGGGAGATGAGAGCTTAGCTCCCCCCACTTTGTTTGGGGGCAGGAGGATAGGTGTACTCCGACAACATCCTGTCCACTCGGTCACTCAGGAGCAGTGATGGCAGAGTGCACAGTTGTCATAGCCCTACCCACTCGGCTTCACCATCGCGTGTGAGGCGGCTAACTGGCGTCAGGGGTGACCATGTCATTTGCACGACATGCACTTTGCACGGATTGCATTTGTATTGTGTTTGTTGCATTTTTATTTATGCCTTGGATGTTGCATATGATTGTCATGCATACAGGATACATGTTTGTATATGGTGATGACTCTTATAGTATGGTACATGCTCCTATATCAGGGTAGGAGATTCAGGTGAGTACAGTCCTTTTGCATTTATTTCTTGCTTACCCTTTATGTGAGACTGTACTGGCATGATTTTTATTGTTATATATACCTTACTTGCATATCGACTATATCTGCTAAGTTCTTTGAACTTACCCCGTTGATTTATATCTATTTCAGGATGAAGCTGTCAGGAGAGTGCAGCTGCCGAACCCCACTCGTCGAAGTTTTTGTTTGTTAATTGTTTCTATGGTTTGGACATTTTGTTTAGAGGACATGTTTAGGTTTTGAGGTTGATATTTATATTCGTGGATTTATGGTGTCCTTATGGACCTTATTCGGATTTTGGTTTGGATTGGATTTTTGTTGAGTATTCCTGCTCAGATGGCAGAAGGGGTAAGTCTATTTATTTTAGACTGTTTATCATTAAATTTGGTTGATGGCCTGAGGCCAAATTATATAACTGTGTGTGTGTTTGGATTCCGGTCGTGTTGACCGATGTATTGTGGCCATGTAGGCCTTGTATGTAAATTGGGATTGTCACCCGTACAGGGGAGATGCTGCCGGATTTTCGTCTGGCGGGGTCTCCTTCGGGGCGTGACAATTTATTTGGTATCAGAGTGCCTAGGTTTTCGAGTTCCTAGGGGTTTTTGGATTTTTCGGAGTTCGCCATGTTTTGGCAGGTTTTGCGAGGTAATCTGGAAATTTTGGATTTGGTATGGATTTTTGATGATTTTTATGTTTCGGAAATTCTAGGATTTTTGACGAGATCAATATGGGGTTTTGGTGGCTACGAGACATCTCCTAACGGTGAAATAGGTATGATGATTAATTTGATATTTTTTTATTTGTGATAATATCTGTATTCATTTAACAGATATGAGACGAGGTGGGCGTGCTTCTGCGCCGAGACGTGGTGTGGGACGGCCATGCAAGAGGACCCAGAGATCTTTGGCGACAGACTTGCCAGAGAGATCTACTGAGGGTGAGCATGTTGATCAGGGTCAGATTCCACAGGGTGCTGCGGGAGTTGTGGATCCTCAGTCATCGGTGGATCCTCCTCCCGAGATACCCACTGCTGGGGTATCCGATGTACCAGCGGAAGACCTCGCTACACATCGACACCCCGCGATGGGACTGCTACTGCCGGCAGGCCCATCGGTGGAGCCGGTCGGCTCACTCGATGTCGGCCCCTACTTATCCTACTGATGTAGCTGCGGCACGAGCTCGGATTCCAGGATTGGCAAAGTCAATGAAAAGCCAGTTCACTTTATTCAGCGGAGAGACTGATCCGAGTGTAGCTCAGTCTTGGATCGATACGATGGAGCGTACCTTCTATTATATGGTCTGCTCCGAGTGGGAGAAGGCAGAGTTGGCGACCTTCCATTTACGAGGCGAGGCCGAGATCTGGTGGGATATGCATCGCTCGATTATCGGCGAGCAGCAGGTTACCTGGGTGAGATTTAGAGAGGCTTTTGAGAGTCAGTATTTCCCACGGGCATATCAGATGATGCGACGTCAGGATTTTCTGAGTCTTCGACAGAATAATCGCTCCGTGATGGAGTATAATACAAAATTTAAATCGGTTAGCCAGGTTTTGTCCAGAATTAGTTGCTGAGGATAGGTCACGGATGATGCAGTTTGTTCAGGGACTAGATGGACATCTACAGGTCAAGATGGCAGGATTTGGTAGTTCTTCCTACCGAGATGCATTGGACAGAGCTTTGTTGATCGAGTTGGCTCAACAGAGGATCAATACAGACAAGAAGAGGAAACAGACTAAAGAACCACAGTCGAGACCAGGCCACGGACTCTCGGCAGCGAGAGTGGCCGCGATCGAATGGGTCGAGTCATTTTGGGGCATCTAGCCGGCCTCAGAAATTAGGACGCTCTTCAGCTGGGCCCTCCCGGTCTTCTCAGCAGAGCCGGAGGCCGCCCACTAGTGACACCCACTGTACTCGTTGTGGATCGAGAGAGCATATCGTCTCAGCCTGCACTTTGGGACAGTCAGTTTGCTATTATTGCAAACTTCCTGGACATCTGAGTCGGGATTTTTCGTTGAAGGCTCAGCATATGGTTTCCGGGGTTTCTATTCAGGGAGGACCGTTGCGTCGATCAGACTCGAGAGCGAGCGGCCGGACGCCGCAATGCCGCGAGAGGGCGCTCCCCCTGCAGGAGTCGCCTATGGTATTCATGGACGAGTACACGGTGCCGTGCGGTGTCACGGAGGTTCAGTTCAAGACCACGATGCGGATCACGATCCCGGCCATGCAGTACCATTCGCGGCGAGCGCACGATGCATGATCACGCGGCCCTCGCCAGTTCAGACGATCGCGGCACGTGCGATGCAGTGCGGCACGCATACCACCTTCCTATCACCTACGTACCAACCGTGTCGATCTCGAGGCCCGAGCCACGACCACCTTTGGCAGTGATACCACCTCCACCGCCGCCGGAGACTGGGCGGATTCATGCGATTACCAGAGAGGATGTGCAGTGAGCCAACGAATCCGTATTTCGTGGTACGATTTCACTTTATGCATGTTCAGCTATTATGCTAGTTGATACTGGTAGTTCGCATTCGTTTATTTATCGTACTTTTATGAGAGAGATTGGTAGACTACCTACTAGTAGATCACAGAGATTAATCGTCTCCCTACCATCTGGCGATACATTGGACGTTACCTAGGATGTCCGAGGTTGTCCCTTAGATTTCGATAATATCATTCTTACAGTAGATTTATTGGTACTGGACATAGTCGAGTTCGACATTATCCTTGGCATGGATTGGCTGTCAGCATATCATGCCATAGTTAATTGCCAGACGAGGGTGGTCACATTCCGACCTCTGAACCAACCCTCGTGGGATTTCACTGGCATCCGGGACGACGGCATATCAACCATTTCTGCGATTCAGGCTCAGAAGCTTTTATTGCACGGTTGCCAGGGTTTTCTATTATCTATGATCAATGTAGAAGACAGTGGTGACTCTCAGATCGCGGACATCTCTATTGTCCGAGAGTATCCAGATGTTTTTCCAGAGGAGTTACCGGGTCTGCCTCCCAGAAGGCAAGTGGAGTTCATGATTGAGTTAATACCTGGGACGGCACCGGCATCGAAAGCTCCTTATCGTATGGCCCCGAGAGAGTTGGACGAGTTAAAGGTTCAGCTCCAGGAACTTTTGGACTGAGGTTTTATTCGCCCTAGTGTATCACCCTGGGGTTCTCCGGTTCTCTTCGTGAAGAAGAAAGATGATTCGATGAGACTGTGCATCGACTATAGGCAGTTGAACGCTGTCACTATCAAAAATAAATATCCTCTGCCACGTATTGAGGACTTGTTTGATCAGCTCAGAGGTACATCAGTCTATTCTAAGATTGATCTGCAGTCCGGATATCATCAATTAAGGGTTAGAGATTCTGACATTCAGAAGATAATGTTCCGTACCAGATATGGACATTATGAGTTTTTGGTAATGCCATTTGGGCTTACCAATTCTCCAGCGGTATTCATGGATTTGATGAACCGTGAATTTATGGATTTTCTAGATCGGTTCGTCATTGTTTTTATCGATGACATTCTGGTCTATTCTCGTTCCGAGGAGGAACACGCGCAACATCTTCATCTTGTTCTCGATAGGCTCCGACAGAAGTGGCTATATGCGAAGTTCAATAAATGCGCATTTTGGTTACACTCAGTCGGTTTTCTGGGACATGTGGTTTCAAGTAGAGGTATTTCAGTTGACCCCCAGAAGATCGAGGCTGTCACCAGTTGGGAGCAGCCGAAATCAGTTCAGGAGGTTCACAGTTTCCTAGGTTTGGCCGGTTATTACAGATGGTTCGTTGAGGGTTTCTCGAGCATTGCTATGCCATTGACACGCCTTACCAGGAAGGGCTTGAAGTTCACGTGGACAGAGGCGTGCGAGACTAGTTTTCAGGAGTTGAAGAGGAGATTGGTGTCAGCACCGATTCTGGTATTGCCATCAAGGGACGATGGTTTCGTTCTTTATACAGATGCATCTCTATAGGGTTTAGGCGCAGTATTGATGCAGCACGGCGGGGTAGTCTCTTATGCTTCTCGCCAGTTGAAGGATCATGAGAAAAACTACCCAGTTCATGATTTAGAGTTTGCCGCTATTATCTATGCCTTGAAGATTTGGAGGCATCATTTATATGGTATTACGTTTGAGATTCTTACTGATCATAAGAGTCTCAAATATCTGCATTTCTGTGAAGGAACTCAATCTTCGACAGAGGAGATGGATGGAGTTCCTGAAGGATTATGATTGTACCATCAGCTACCACCCAGGGAAAGCCAATGTGGTTGCCGATGCACTTAGCCGGAAGTCCCGAGGGACTTTAGCTTCCTTCCGAGTTTTGGTCACGGATTTGATTCAGGGTTTCTCAGAGTTGAGCTTAGAGGAGCAAGGACTGACAGAGCAGGGCGTTCTGGTTACCATGGTTGCTCAGTCGTCTATCCGAATGAGAGTCCGGGAGGCTCAAGCCAGTGATCAACATTTACAGTTCATTGGTAGTCAGATAACTTCTGGACAGCAAATTGAGTTCACCCGCGATGATGAGGGTATTATATATTTCCGAGGCAGATTATGCGTACCTCAGCCTCACCCGGTTATGGAGGAGTTACTACAGGAGGCTCATCGCTCTCGATTTGCGATCCACCCAGGCGGTACCCGCATGTATCGAGATTTAAAGCGTTTGTATTGGTGGAACGGTATGAAGAAGGACATCGCGGATTTTGTAGCTAGATGTCTGATTTGTCAGCAGGTAAAGGCTGAGCACCAGAGACCAGCTGGATTACTTCAGAGGATTCCTATTCCCGAGTGGAAGTGGGATCATATTACTATGGATTTTGTGATGGGTTTGCCTAGGACACGTCAAGGCCATGACGCGATTTGGGTAGTCGTTGACCGACTAACCAAATCCGCGCACTTCTTATCGATTCGGAAGATGGACTCTCTGGATCGTTTGACAGAGCTATATTGTCAGGAGATCATCAGATTGCATGGTGTTCCTTTGAGCATTATATCAGATAGAGATCCCCGGTTCACGTCTAGGTTCTGGCAGAGTCTGCAGCAGGCTTTAGACACACGCGGCTTTGTTTAATCGCTTTCCATCCATGCAGATGGGCGATGAGCGGACCATTAAGATATTAGAGGATTTGCTGAGGTCCTGTGTTATAGATTTCGGAGGCAACTGGGAGGATCATTTGTCGTTAGTGGAATTCGCCTACAATAACAGTTATCATTCGGCTATCCAAATGGCCCCGTATGAGGCATTGTATGGTAGACAGTGTCGTACACCCACCCTCTGGGAGGAGGTTGGTGAGGTCCAGTTGCTAGGACCCCAGAGAGCTCAGCATGAGGTAGAGTTGGTCCGTACTATCAGACGTAGGATGACAGAGGCGCAGGATCGCCAAAAGAGTTATGCATATCGTAGACGGAGACCTTTGGAGTTCTCTGTTGGTGATCATGTATTCCTGCGAGTCTCACCCACAAAAGGGGTGAAGAGGTTTGGTCTCCGTGGTAAGCTAGCTCCTAGATATATCAGTCTGTTTGAGATTTTGGAGAGGATCGGAGCAGTTGCTTATCGTCTAGCGCTACCACCATCTTTGACGAGTATACATGATGTGTTCCATGTGTCTATGCTGAGGAAGTATGTGTCAGATTCTACACATATTCTGTCAGATGTGTCAGGTTCCATTCAACCCGACGCTACTTACGCAGAGGTTCCGGTACGGATTTTGGATTACAAGGAAAGACAGTTGCGGAATAAGATTGTGCGACTTGTCAAGGTCGGGTGGAGTCACCACACCGATGAGGAAGCTACTTGGGAGCTCGAAGAAAAGATCAGAGCTCAATACCCCCACTTGTTTACTTAAGGTACGTGAGGTATATTTTCAGTACTTGTGGTATTTCTTACTCGTTGTGCATCTGAGTAGGAAATTTGGGGACCAAATTTTTATTAGTGGGGGAGAATGTTAAATACTGAAAAATTTAACATGTAAAATTAATGGCCAAAGAATTAAGGAAATAATCCTGGAAATTTTGAGGGAATTTTAGGAATTTTTCCAGAATTTTTCTGGATTTAATCGGACTCCGTACGAGATTTTTACGGGGATAAAATAAATAGACTTTTGTGGGGTCTATTTAAAGGGTATTAACCTAAACCAGAAATCCTAATTTATATTTTTCCTTTTTTTTCTTTCCTCGCCGATCGGCAGTTCCTTCTGCTCGACGCCCTCCTTTGCTTCTCCATCGGCGCCCTTTTCTCCGCCGACGATCTCCGCTTCGCCGACAACCGACGCCGTGGCCGGCCGACCAAAGGATCGCCGAGCCGTCTCTTCGCCACCTCTCTCCTCGCACTGCTCTCTCGCCCGTCCGAGTTCCTCGTGACGAGCTCTTCACCGCCGCGAAGGCCGCGCCGCCACCCATGGCCGTCGACGCCGAGCACGCCGTCGCCCATTTTCACGGCGCCTTCGCCGCTTCTTCTCGCGCGCGTCGGCCGTCGTGGCCATAGGACCCCCCCGAGCCTCCTCTTTCCCCTCGCGCTCGGAGCCACTGGGACCAGTAGCCAACGACTATCCCTCCGTAAGCGTCGCCACTGCTTCTTCTCCGTCGCTCATAGTCCCACGGTAGCGCCTCCGCCTTCTGGTGGTCGCCAGAGTAGGTAAGGGTTCTTTTCTGTCTTGGTCGATCGGTGTTGTGAGGAGAGGAACTGAAGGATTCGGTGAGTGTGGATGGTGTAGGTGAATAGGGCAGTAGGGAAGGAAATGGGGCCGACTGAGAGGGGCTGTGAGGGTTTTAATTAGAGGGTGTTGTGCGGTTAGGGTTGGAGGTAGTCGTGAAAGAACGGCTATGAAAGGGTTGAGTCGGAGTTGTGGTCGATTTGGGCTGATTTTTGGTGTTTTTCGGTTGATCAGTATGGTATTTGGAGGATATGGGATTTGGGTGATATTGTTTGATTTTGAGGATTTTTGAAGGTGATGATTTTGGTAGTTGATTAGGAATTAATTGGATAAATTGATTGGTATAATTATTGGATAAATTAAAAGCCATTAAGTTTTGTTTATTTGGCTTAGGTTATTAAAATGCAGGTTATTCCAGGTTTAATTGATTAATTAGCTTATCATTAATTAATCAAAATTTTTATCAATTAATTTAGTGAGCTAAATTAATTGTATGGATATTTGTGGTAGGAAAAGATTAATAAGACGGTTGGAAAATTAAGGAGAATTGGAAATTGAGTTTGGGTTAATTGGGTTATGAAGGAAATCGATTAATTATTCAATTTGTCGGTGAATTGCATTTTTGTGCTTGACTATGGTTATGTTACATGCAGGTTTCGGTCACGAGGCAGGTCCCCGGTCGTGACGTTTTCATTTTTACGGATATATATTCAGGCGGATATTTTGACTTATCTTTTAGATAGTCATTTGTTGATATGCTAGTTAGGACAGCTTAAAATAATTTTTCATGTTTATATGCCTGGTATGCTTTTGGTGTCTACTAGATACATGCATGTGATAGGATATGATTATATTTCCCTGTTTGATTTGGATGATAGTACATGAATTAGGGATATGTACATATTGATTGTACATATTATTCGGATAGGTATTTTGAGTAGGATTTACATGCTTTAGTATCATGCACCATTTTTGCATGATTGCATGCTGACTGGACGGGGTTCCATTATTGTTGAGCCCGCAGCTAGTTACATGGTCTGCACACACTATCACTCATGGGTTAGTGGTACATCAGGAGGGTGTGTGCAGTTGCTCTGTCAGGCTCCGCTGGTCCGCTCATGGGTAGCGATGAGGCAGCGTGGTAGCGGCCAGGGATCCCTCCTCTGGTCTATGACACCGGGAGATGAGAGCTTAGCTCCCCCACTCTGTTTGGGGCAGGAGGATAGGTGTACTCCGACAGCATCCTGTCCACTCGGTCACTCAGGAGCAGTGATGGCAGAGTGCACAGTTGTCATAGCCCTACCCACTCGGCTTCACCATCGCGTGTGAGGCGGCTAACTGGCGTCAGGGGTGACCATGTCATTTGCACGACATGCACTTTGCACGGATTGCATTTGTATTGTGTTTGTTGCATTTTTATTTATGCCTTGGATGTTGCATATGATTGTCATGCATACAGGATACATGTTTGTATATGGTGATGACTCTTATAGTAGGGCACATGCTCCTATATCAGGGTAGGAGATTCAGGTGAGTACAATCCTTTTGCATTTATTTCTTGCTTACCCTTTATGTGAGATTGTATTGGTATTATTTTTATTGTTAGATATACCTTACTTGCATATCGACTATATCCGCTAAGTTCTTTAAACTTACCCCATTGATTTATATCTATTTCAGGATGAAGCTGTCAGGAGAGTGCAGCTGTCGAACCCCACTCGTCGAAGTTTTTGTTTGTTAATTGTTTCTATGGTTTGGACATTTTGTTTAGAGGACATGTTTAGGTTTTGAGGTTGATATTTATATTCGTGGATTTATGGTGTCCTTATGGACCTTATTCGGATTTTGGTTTGGATTGGATTTTTGTTGAGTATTCCCTGCCGGATGTAAGTCTATGGGTAAGTCTATTTATTTTAGACTATTTATCATTAAATTTGGTTGATGGCCTGAGGCCAAATTATATAACTGCGTGTGTGTTTGGATTCCAATCGTGTTGACCGATGTATTGTGGCCGTGTAGGCCTTGTATGTAAATTGGGATTGTCACCCGTCTGGAGATCTTTGTCGGATTTTTAAATGCGGGATCTCCTTGAGCGTGACTGATATCTCTTACTCATTATGCATCTTAGTAGGAAATTTGGGGACCAAATTTTTATTAGTGGGGGAGAATGTTAAATACGAAAAATTTAAAATACTAAATTAAATGACCAAAAATTAAGAAAAAATAGTCCTGGAAATTTTTCGGGATTTTTAGGGATTTTTTGGAATTTTTCTAGATTTAAACGGAGTTCTTATGATATATATATGGAAAAAATTAACAGACTTTTATAAGGCCTATTTGGATTATCTGTATTGAGGGGTTAATAAATTTTATTAACCTAAAGTTTTAAATAGAAAACCTAGGTTTTCTATTTTCCTTTTTCTTTTCCCGTTGCGCCCGACCCCCTCCTCGCGACGGTTTCCTTGGCGAAATTCTCTTCTCGCCACAGCCAACAGTCCGACGCTGCCCACGCCAAACAAGCGTCGTCGCCACCCTTCCCTTCTCCTTCGTGGCGATCGTCGTCCATCTCATTGTCGCTGCGAGCCGCTCTCCACTGTGCCATCCGACACTGAGGTCGCGCCGCCGTCGCTGCTCACGCGAACGCATCGCGCGCTCGCCTTCGCTCGTTGCTCCCGCCGCCGCCATCATTCCTCTTCCCGACTTCTTCTGCCCGCCGCCTGTTGCCTTCCGGTCAGCGTCCGTCGACGCTCCTCTCCCTACATCCTCGCGCGCACCTGCTGCCAGGCGCGTCACCGTTGTGTGCCGATTTGGGGCGGAAGCTGCGGTCTTTGTCGGTGGTCGTCGGAGCTAGGTAAACGCTGCTCTTCCTTGACCTTGGGCGAAACCTATTTCCAGCTGTGATTTTTCACCTTGTAACTCATCGATCTGTGGATTAGGGCAGCGATTGGCATTGGATTTTTTCGGTGAACCGAGGAGATTAGGGGGGGTTCCATTGTCGTTTGTCATCAGGAATAGGTAAGCGCCAATTTTTCTCCTTACCTTGGGCGAGACCTAGTTCATAGTTGTGAATCTCTGTGGTTGAGCTCAATTTGCGAATTGGGCAGTGGTTAGGGCAGTCGAGATTTGCTCCGGTGAACAGGATTGGAAAACTTCTGCCAGTGGAGGTTCCAACGGCTGGTAAGTCTGATCTATCCGTTTCCTTTCATCTGTTAAGTGTGGGAATTTCGCATTTGTTGTGTGTGGATTCCTTCGGTGAATTTGGAGTGTTGTCGGTTGAGAGGGGCTGTAAATTGGGGTTTTGCAGGCTGTGAATGAGTGTGATTGGAGGGAAGGTTATGGGTCATGTTATTGTGTGGATATATGACGGCAGTGAGTGATCGGTTATGGGGATAGCCTAATCTATTAGATTTTTAGACTTGATATTAGGGTTGGCTATATATAATCTGATTATATTATGTTTTATGCAGGTTTCGGTCACGAGACAGGTCCACGGGCGTGACGATTGCATTGTTTTCAAGCATTATATCATGCGGGTATTTTGACGTATCTTTTAGATACAGTCATATTGATATGCTTAGTTAGTTATAGCTTGCAATAATTTTTTTATATTTTTATCTGTCTTGTATGTTACTGTGACATACATGATACATGCATTGTTATCTTAGTTGATACTATCTTGATACATGCACCTGATCAGCTTTAGTTATACCTTACCTGTTTTACCTAGGTCCTTATTATATCCCCATTTATTTGTGCATATTAGTCGGAGACGTATTTTGGTTGGTGTTACATGCTTTAGTGTCATGCACCATCTTGCACGATTGCATGTTGGCTGGACGGGGTTCCTTTGTAGTTTAGCCCGCAGCCAGTTACATGATCTGCACACGTTGTCACTCATGAGTTAGTGGTACATCAAGAGGGTGTGTGCGATGAGTTCACAGCTCATTGGTCCGCTCATGGGTAGCGGCGAGGCGCGTGGTAGCGGCGAGGATCCCTCCTCTGGTCTACGACACTGGGTGATGAGAGCATTGCTCCCCCCACTCTGTTTGGGGCAGGAGGATAGGTGTACTCCGACAACATCCTGTCCACTCGGTCACTCATGAGTAGTGATGACAGGATGCACAGTTGTCATAGCCCTACCCACTCGGCTTCACGATCACATGTGAGGCGGCTGACTGGCGTCAGGGGTGACCATGTCATTTGCATTGCATGCATATTGCATGGATGACATTTGTATTGTGTTTGCTGCATTTTGGTTGTTGTCTTGGTTGTTACATATAATTGACATGCATATAGGATACATTTTGTATTTGGTATGACGACCTTATTTTTGCTAGTATGACTCGTACTCCTATGTCAGGATAGGAGATTCAGGTATGTACAGTCTTTCCGCAGCTTTTCCTTGCATTTTTGCTATTATTAATCAGGAGACTGTACTGGCATGACTATTATTGTTAGATATATCTTACTATGCATATCAACTTGATATCCGCTGAGTTCGTTGAACTTACCTCGTTCCTTTATATCTTTTTCAGGATGAAATTGCCAGGAGAGTCCAGCTGTCAATCCCCCTCGTCGAATTGGTCTTATGGTTTTGGTTTATTGACATTGATTAGAAGACAAGTGTAAGACTTGTGTTTTGGATTTATTCTCGTGGATGTGTTGGTGGTATTTGTTATGTCCTTATGGACTTTTATTCAATATATTTTGGTGTTGTGTTCCTGCTCAAATGGCAGAAGGGGTAAGTCTAGATATTGTAGACTTTTATTATTTACTTTTATTGTTGGCCTGAGGTCTATTTATGACCGGTGTGTGTGGTTTTTGTTCTGGTCGTGTTGATCGATGTATAGTAGACCGTGGGCATTGTATATAAGTTTCGTATTGTCACCCGTATAGGGAAGATGCTGTCGAATTTTTATCTGGCGGAGACTCCCCCGAGGCGTGACAATAATAGTTTTGAAATACGATATATTTTTAATATCAAATATTTGACGGAGCGTCCTTTAGATTAATTTTTTTAAAAGATTTTTTTTTTACTATTTACCCCCTTTTGTTTTTTGCACAAATAAAAATAAAATTATAAATTTCTTTGCTTATTTGGAAAGAAAATAAGATAGAAAAAAGAATAATTTTTTATTTTATTTTCATTCCACTTAAATTGGATAATTTTTTTTTTACAACCGAGTGCAACTAAAACACCGATGCAGCATTCAACCGTTCGATCCCACTTAGGGGTTTTGGTATGCTAAAATCTATTTTGTAATATAATTTAGATTATATTATAAGACATATTACTTTGTTTGTTATTATTTTAAATTTTAATATAATATAATCTGGATTATAAAAGACATTAAAATTTTATAATCTGGATTAAGAAACAAAATCTATGTAATTTAGATTACAGTTTGGAATGTAATCCAACCCGACCATCGTCGCTCGACCCTTGCCCCATCGCCGCGTAAATCGCCGATCAATCACCGCATCATCGTCGATCAAATCGTGGCCACCGCCGTCGTCCGTCGATCGCGTCGCCGGCCAAATCGTCGTCCGTCGGTTCGTCAATGGATATATATTTTATTTCTAAAATACATCAATTTTAATATTATTGAAATTATTAGTCAATAGTTACAATATAGGTTATCTAGTACTATTATAATAGGTACACGCTGTGATAGAATAGGTTACCGTCACATATTCCCTCGTAAATACGAGAGTATCATCCATCCATATATTAGTTACTAGTCTTAAGGGTTAAAGATCTACCATGATTTATCTCATTTGGTCCAGGAACAGACTGATAGAGACCGTTAAATTTACGGATTCTAATTTTATGTATCATAGAATAGGTTGCATAGATGTTACAATAATACTGGATATTTTAGATATAAAATATTTGACTATTCTTTCAAAGATAGTCTTTTGACAGCGTGATACAATGATAAGATGATCATAATAATATAAATATTGTTATAGATCGATAAAAATTGAATTTTAATGTAAAATTTAAAATTTTCATCGACATTCAAAAATCTTTTATTATTTTTGATTATTGGATCACAGGACATAATTTTCTTCGTGATTTATCTTTTTTTATTATTATTAAAAGATGGATGATGAAAAATATTAAGAATAAATATAATAATCTTTTATTTCCGAAAAATATCCAATGACGATTTACATAATTGTTAAGTTCTTTTACTTTCGTGGAAAGAAGGGAAAGAAAAAAAAAATATTTTATTTTCATTCCACTTAAATTGGGCAGATTTTGCTTTAAAAAAATGGAGCATTTAGTAGACATGAGTGACCTTACTTTTGTGTCATATGGTATATTATAATCTTTTATTATTATTATTATTCTCTCCGAAAACTTTCACATAATTCTAGATCATAATTCCCTTTTAAATCAGCATATTATTAGTAAATTAGTTGCCAATATCAACAGATTGATACATGTGGCACCAATTAATTCCTAATAAACTCGATCCAAACATTTCAGATCCACATTTAAAGTGTTCAACTATTCAAGCACCTCCCAATTTAGTATTCAACAACTCGATCATCTTGGCCCATGGTCCAGCCCACTCTGGGGAGGGTTACGGCACAAAGCCGACCCTAGCCGAATCTAACAGGTGTCTGTTCGGAACTCAAAAATTTAGGATGCGTTTGATTCGGAATTTTTTTTTTATTTTTCATTTTCATTTTCTCTTTTCCATAAAACGGAAAACAATTTGTTTTCATTTTTCAATTTTTCAGAAAACGCTCATTTATTTTTTGGAAAACGAAAGTTAAAAAACACCAACCAAATATTATTTCTCATATTTTCTCATTTTCTCAGAAAAATGAAAACGAAAAATGAAAAATTTCTACGAACCAAACGCTTAGATTTTTATATGACTTTTGATTAAGGTCAAAAATATTTTAAAGTCGAATATAACTTTTGATTATGGTTTATACAATTAGGGTCGACTCTGCTATCGGGACTGTTGCTTAGGACTCAAATTTTAGAATCTAATATTTAAATTGTACAGTAAAAATAAATCTAAATTTTTAAATTTCGTCCAGAACTTTAAGATCTAATTTATAAATTAAGATGACTCTCCTAATTTGATAAATTTCATTTTCTTATCTTTTAATAAAAGATCAAATACTTGACATATTTACTAAGCCGTTATCTTAGACAAGTTATACTAAATAGGCAATCAAACTGAATGTTAAAATAATCTTGTTGAATTTGTTAGGGAGCAACGACAACAAGAATAATAATTAATAACAACTTCTCAATTTGATGTCAATCAATTAAAAATTAACATATTTTAATTCATTATCAAAATCAATATGGCAATATTATGATTATGTACTTCTCATTTACTCTTTCCATTTACAATTTATAATTTGTATAAATAAGTCGGTTGGCTGCGATAATAAATTATCAAATACAATTAAGTTCTTTCATCGACCTCCATTGCTCACAACATGGCTTCTGTGACGGTCCATATATTCTCTCTCTTCCTCCTTTCCGCGGTCGCGATCGCGATGGTGACCGAAGTAGCCGGAGATCCAGCATGTGAGCCACCACCGCCTACATCCGGGCCCCATTGTTCCCCCTAGACAAGGACTTGTTGCAGTTCGCGCTGAACTTGGAGCACATGGAATGTGACTTCTGCTTGTTCGGCGCCCTTGGCAACGGGCTCGACTCCGTAGCGCCGGAGCTGGCCATGGGCGGGCCACCGCCGATCGGCACAAGGAAGGCCAACCTCGACGAGACCACGAGGCTCATAATCGAGGAGTTTGCCTACCAAGAAGTCGGCCATTTGAGGTTCGTTACGCTTGATTCACTCTGAATTTTAGCTTAGTCGCTGTCTGCTGATCGTGTATCGTAACTGATGAAGGGCGATCAAGGGCACGGTCGGCGGGTTCCCAAGGCCTCTGCTCAACTTGAGTGCTCAAAACTTCGCAAACATAATGGACAATGCTTTTGGGTTACATCTAAACCCTCCATTTGATCCCTACGCCGAGACTCTCAATTACCTCCTCGCTTCCTACGTGATCCCCTACATGGGCTTGGTCGCCTACGTCGGAGCAAACCCCAACCTCAACGGCTTCGTCGCCAAGAGGGTAATCAGATGCTGGCGAACTCAGCGACTAGAAATCGATCGTCAATCTACTTAATGAGCTTAACTATAACTACAAATTTGCGCAGCTATTGGCGGGATTGTTGGCCGCGGAAGCGAGGCAAGATGCGGTCATAAGGGCGTTCTTTGTATCACAAGAAGGGCGGTGGTGGCACCGTACAATATCACTATGGCCGAGTTCAAGGATCGGATATCGGAGCTAAGGAACCGGTTGGCGAAGTGCGGCATCAAGGACGAAGGGCTGATCGTGCTGCCGGAACTAGGCGCCGAAGCAAGGCTGACCACCAACATACTGTCGGCAGATCGTAACTCCGTGGCCTACCAGCGAACTCCGGCGGAGGTTCTTGTTGGGGATTTGAGGCCGCTAGAGGGGGGGTGAATAGCGTAGATGATCATACGTAGATGGAAATCGTTCGCGTGCTTGTCTACAATTCGTGTTAGCGCAGCGGAATAATAATAATAAAAACAATACACGAAATACAATCACACACGAACACGATGATATAACGTGGTTGGGCAATAGCAGTTCCTACTCCACGGATCGGGCTCAAAGCGAGCCCTAGCGATGCCAAACACACACCACTATCAAATAACTCCTTCTCGACACAAGTCGGAGGTGGAGAAACCTCTTACAATAAGATTACAACAATAATCTAAATACAACAAGCAAATATAATAGGAAATACAATAAGAGAAGTAAAGAACACTTTACAAAAACTCTTTAGATCGCTTGCTTGTTGATCGCTTGAATCGTGGTTGAAGACCCTGATTTGCGGCGACAAATCGCCTCAAAAACGTCAAGAAATCGCTATTAAAACCCTCCTTCCGAGCGCCTTTATAACTGCGTGGATTTCCGCCTATCAGTCGACTGCCATAAGTCACCAGTCGACTGATGCCACTGTTGTCGTGAGACAATGGATCGATCCACGCTGGAAAAACTCCAACGGATCTCTTGGCAGTCGACTGCCAACATTTGCGCCGATCGCTAACGCCGTCGTCCCGATCAGCCATCGCCTACCGGCTCAGCTCACGAGCGCTCTGCGCTGATCAGCTCGACACGGCAACTCGATCGACTCATCCTTGGCGGGCCGATCAGTGAGCCATCACGATCTTTAACCCAAGTATGGTGCCCCATACTTGCTAGACCACCCTTAGCCTAGACCTAAGCCTTCTAGCCACCTCCATCGACCTCACGCCTCTCGGATCCCTCCAAGTCATCCATGACTTGTTCATCCATCGCGCTAGCTTCCAGGTGCTTCCATCGGCTATGTCATGCTAACGGTGTCTACACCGCCAAGGCACATTGGACTTACACCGCCAAGACTCCGCTTGGACTTTACGCCGCCAACCATTGGACTTATCTTTGCCAAGACTCGCTTGGACTTTACGCTGCCAATATCAAACCCTTGGACTTCTCAAATGTCAAGACTCAAGCTTGGACTTTCCCTTGCCAACCCATGTTGGACTTTTCATGCCAAGACCCATGCTTGGACTTTCCTTGCCAACCAATGTTGGACTTTACATTGCCAAGACTCATGCTTAGACTTTTACATTGCCAAGACCCATGCTTGGACTTTTCCTTGCCAACCCATGTTGGACTTTTCCTTTGCCAACCCATGTTGGACTTTCCATTTGCCAAGACCCATGCTTGGACTTTCCCATAATCACATGGTCAACCCTAGTCAACCATCAAAGTCAATTATAACCTGGGTCGATTGTAAAAACAATCTCCCCAACATATTAACCGACATTAATGTCAAACATCAATGCCAAACCACTTTGTCAAATCCCTTTGTCAAACATCAAAACATCACTCGAGTCAAACTCGAGTCTGGTCAACCGTGACCTGGGCCGATTGCACCAACAATCTCCCCCTTTTTGATGTTTGACAAAAACCAAACAAATCATCTGAGTTAGACCACTAACTCAAATCCCTTACCAATTATCCCAAATTGGTAAACACTCTCCAAATGTTCTCCCAAACATTCTCCCCCTTTTTGACTAACATCAAAAGGTTATCTCTCCAAGGAGGTCAATGTCTCATGTCCCAATGAGATCTTACAATCTCCCCCTTGATTTAAAAATATCTAGGATGCCTACCATCTTCCTAGTGATAAGTCCCATATCACTCAAGAGAGGCAATCCTATTCACTCTCCCAATTTCCAAATTGGGTATTAAAAATCATCAATTTTCCCAATTGATGATACTTTTCCAATAACTTCTCCTTTTCAAAGAGAAAAACACATCCATCATCCCAAGATGGATCCCTCCCCAAAGGCTTGCTCCCCTTGGCCATTGCACCAACAATGTCCTTGGGAGTCCTAAGCCAATAGGAACTCTAAACCATCAAAATTAAGGTTGGAAATTCAACATTGAACTTTCCACCACCTCAAATTGATACTTTGACCTAACACCTCTCCAAATCCATATCCAATGAATTTTCACCCTTCATAATACTTCCCAAAGCATATCCTAGGGTTAGGAGTGGTTAGAGACCTTTACCATGGCTGAAAATGGGCTAAACAACCTTGTTAACCCGAAATCAGACACAGCGATCGACTCTGACGATGTCGATCGATTACATACATCGATCATTGCCACCAATGGCAGTCGACTGGTAGCTGAATTTTCCGAAATTCAGCTATCAGAATCCAATTTCAGAAAATCATAACTAATTATACGTATATCAAAAAATCACGAAATTTGATACGTATAATACTTATGACTAAAACAATGGGTGAAAAATGTTTGAAAAATATTTTACCCATAAAATAGTGAGTTTGATACAAAACTCAAAACCATTGAAATTTTCAATGTTTTGGCCCTATTTTGTATCAACTTCATCAATGGTGATTGCTATCAAAAGATAGACTTCACCAAGGTTTTCTAAATTGATTTTAAAATGATTTCAAAACCTTATTTTGGATCATATTCCTTGGGCTCTAAGTACATGACTTGTACACAAGCTTTCCCAATGATCCACCAATAAAATTAGATGAGTTTTGGTTCAACTAGATGCAAAAACTATGCACCTTGAACTCAACTCATATCCTAGCATCTCACATGTATCTAGGGTGTATAAATACACATACATGTCAATTGGATGTGAGATGTGGGTTTTGTTCTCCCTAAACTAGGGTTTCATGCATTTTTCTAAGGCAACCCTACTTGATTCCCTTATAGATGGGACTCCAAGTCATGCCATTGTCCTTAAATCAATTTCAATCAAATTATCTTAAACGCATGAGTGATTATGGAATTAGAGATGATATAGATAAACACATGCTCATAATCATGATGTCATGGCATAATATGAAATCTAAAAACACATGACATTTAATCCTTAATCCTAAACATGAAAATGACATATAAAATCATAGAAATAGGCATGATGTCATGACATGACATATGACAATCAAAACATGGCATATAAAATATATAGGTATAGTAATACCAAAATTTTAATATTAATTTCTATTTGATATAGTTAGATATATTTTGCCATATTATCATTAATCTCCCTAGTGTGCCAACAACCCAAAATGACACACTAACACTCTAAACCTAAATTGTGCCAATTTGACCATTTTATCAAGCTTCTCAAATAATATTGGCACATCCTAAAATCTTTTAGGATGATAATTCAAATCTATTTCCAAGGTATCCATAACCTTGAAAACATCCTAAAGTGCCACCTTTACCATGATTGAGTTAACTACCCATCCAATCAAGGTTGGCACACCCTAAACCCATCTAGCGTGAATCAATCACGCTCTTAGGAACCCAAAACCGATTTGAGCTCCTAGGGTTAATTAGGTATTCCTTAGGGATAACCTCCCTAGATACCTTCCTAATGACCCTCCTAGGCTTATTAGCCTTGGTCATTTGGGTCTTACCTAGGTTGACTCTAGGGGTAACTCCCCTTGCAACCTTCTTAGTGGCCACCCTAGGTTTCCTTGAAACCCTAGCCACTAGACACACCCTTTGGTCAACTCTAGGGATGACTTCCCTATTGACCTTGGTCTTCCTAGACCTAGTTAGTGTTCCATAATCTAATGGAACACTATGATAAGCTACCTTAGGCTTAGGTTTGTGACCCAAACCTTGCTTGCCCTTGGTTGACTTTTGACTCTTAGGTCCTTGGTGTTGAATTTGACTTTTGGACCTTGACTTTTGATCATTTGACCCTTTAAATTGATTTTGTATAATTTTAAGGGTCTTCTCCAATTTCTCAAGCCTTGACCTCAAGGCTTGGTTCTCTAATTCTAATTGCCCGATTTTAGAATTTTGATTTAGACCATGGGCATGAGACTTTCTAGGCATATGCCTAGTCCATTTAGGGTTAATACCTAGGTGCTCTTGCACCTTTCTAATGGTCTTCCTAGGTAAAATTGGTCTAGTGTTATTTGACCTAGGTTTATCCTTAGATGAATTATTTTTAGGGACATTAGTCCCAAATTTCTTCCTATTATCTAAGTGAATATTTTTAGCTCCTAAGCAATATTCATTCCTATTAGCATGCTTTTCATAAATTGCAAGAGAATTAAAATTATTTCTAGCATGCTTTTGCCTATTAAATCTAGAAGGTGCATTATTGAAATATACCTTAGAGTTTGCCTTGGAGGCTCCCCCTACATATGATGCTCCTTCTTGCCCCTTCTTCTTCCCCCTAGGGCATTGACTCCGATAATGCCCCTTCGAATTGCACTTGAAGCATATGATGTGCTCCTTGCCTTTAGGTGTTGGGAACCCGGCATCCTTGACTTTTGGTGCCGGTGGAGCCTTCTTAACCCGTTTAGGACACTTACTCTTGTAGTGTCCTTGCTCCCTACACTCAAAGCATATAATATGAATTTTATTATTATTTGAAATGCTCGAGTTACCTAGGTCCGTGGTAGGTGTCGGAGTTGAATTTTGAGCTTCCTCATCTTGACCGGATGTTGAAGGCACTTCTTGAGGTTGCCCCGGTGTAGATGGTCTCTCCCCCTCAATCACGGAGGTGGATGCTTCTCCCACCTCTTCTATTTTCTCTTCCGATCCGGAAGTTGACTCCTCACTTTCTTCCGATTCCTCACTTTCACTTGAGGATGAACTCTCTTCTTCATCCTCCTTGTCTTCTTGGATTGAATGAGGTTCTTCATGGAATTTCGCCAAAATGTTCCATACCTCTTTGGCGTCTTTACAATCCACATAGTCACCTAGGCTACACAAGATGTCATTAGGTACTAAATCAAATATAAATTTGATTACCTTCTTATTTTTCTCGAATTTCTGGAGTTGCTCCTCACTCCATTTCTTCTTCTTGAGAAACCCTCCCTTTGGTCCCTTAGGATACTCAAATCCTTCCATCAAGGCAGACCATTCCTCAAGGTCTCTCATCATCAAAAACTCTTCAATTCTCGCCTTCCAAGAATTGAAACCTTCTCGTCCATAGAATGAATAAGGGACCGGTGTGTTGATGTCCCATTCTAATTGATCTTGGACTTCCATCTTTTACCCTCTAGCGTCTTGCTCCCGGTTGTTAATCCGTTGAAGAGCAACCTAGCTCTGATACCACTTGTTGGGGATTTGAGGCCGCTAGAGGGGGGGTGAATAGCGTAGATGACCGTACGTAGATGGAAATCGTTCGCGTGCTTGTCTACAATTCGTGTTAGCGCAGCGGAATAATAATAATAAAAGCAATACACGAAATACAATCACACACGAACACGATGATATAACGTGGTTCGGAACCGTAACGGTTCCTACTCCACGGATCGGGCTCAAACGAGCCCTAGCGATGCCAAACACACACCACTATCAAATAACTCCTTCTCGACACAAGTCGGAGGTGGAGAAACCTCTTATAATAAGATTACAACAATAATCTAAATACAACAAACAAATATAATAGGAAATACAATAAGAGAAGTAAAGAATACTTTACAAAAACTCTTTAGATCGCTTGCTTGTTGATCGCTTGAATCGTGGTTGAAGACCCTGATTTGCAGTAGCAAATCGCCTCAAAAACGTCCAAGAAATCGCTATTAAAACCCTCCTTCCGAGCTGCCTTTATAACCTGCATCGGGCTGGATTTCCGCCTATCAGTCGACTGCCATAAGTCACCGGATCGATGCCATCCTGTCGTGAGACAACGGATCGATCCACGGAAAAACTCCAGCGGATCTCTTGGCGATCGCGCCAACATTTGCGATCGGCCCGCTAACGCGCGTAGTTAGCGCCGATCGCTACGGAGCGTTCTATGCTCGACACTCGCGGCGATCGTGCCATCCTTAGCGATCGTACGCGAGAGCCATCGATCATTGCTCCCGCAAGCGATCCCGCAGTAATCCGGCTCTAACGCGGTCGAACTCAAGTCGACTCACGGCAGTCGAACCGCCATAATGCGGTCATTCCTCAAGAATGAGGTTTTAACCCAAGTATGGTGCCCCCATACTTGCTAGACCACCCTTAGCCTAGACCTAAGCCTTCTAGCCACCTCCATCAGCCTCACGCCTCTCGGATCCCTCCAAGTCATCCATGACTTGTTCATCCATCGCGCTAGCTTCCAGGTGCTTCCATCGGCTATGTCATGCTAACGGTGTCTACACCGCCAAGGCACATTGGACTTACACCGCCAAGACTCCGCTTGGACTTTACGCCGCCAACCATTGGACTTATGCTGCCAAGACTCCCGCTTGGACTTTACGCTGCCAATATCAAACCCTTGGACTTCTCAAATGTCAAGACTCAAGCTTGGACTTTCCCTTGCCAACCCATGTTGGACTTTTCATGCCAAGACCCATGCTTGGACTTTCCTTGCCAACCAATGTTGGACTTTACATTGCCAAGACTCATGCTTAGACTTTTACATTGCCAAGACCCATGCTTGGACTTTTCCTTGCCAACCCATGTTGGACTTTTCCTTTGCCAACCCATGTTGGACTTTCCATTTGCCAAGACCCATGCTTGGACTTTCCCATAATCACATGGTCAACCCTAGTCAACCATCAAAGTCTTATAACCTGGGTCGATTGTATAAACAATCTCCCCAACATATTAACCGACATTAATGTCAAACATCAATGCCAAACCACTTTGTCAAATCCCTTTGTCAAACATCAAAACATCACTCGAGTCAAACTCGAGTCTGGTCAACCGTGACCTGGGCCGATTGCACCAACAGTTCTCCGGGTGGTGTATGGGACTGGGAGCGAGAATGTGCCCGGAGGGTTCCTCCCCAACGGCGGGGATGGGAAAGTTGCAAGGGAATTCTTGGCATCTCATTGAGAAGAGAGAGTTCCATTATAGAAGCTAAATCTTTGATTGCCATGAATAAGATATGTGTATCCTCGCATTATATTCTTCGAAATTACGGGAAGTGTTGATTTTGAGCAATAAATTTGGGTTTTTTTCTCCTTCTTCTTCTAAAGAATCCTACACTTTCTCTATCGAGTCAACCTCTGTAACGCAATGATGAACGGAGGTAGGTGCATTGATTGCTTCGGTCATCGGAAGCATTTCGATTTACCTACAAGAATATATACGTTATGATTATCGTTGTTTAATTTTGCGAATATCCTAGAGAACGGGGATGCTCTAAGATTAGACACTACGATGGATTTTCCATTTCCTGATCCATGGTCGGACAAGGCGGCGACAACGGTGGTAGTCTTCTGCTGCAACCAATGCGACAAGGATACTGTGCACACTCGTGCAGTTGTTGAACCCCATTTGGCTGTCGAGGGTGTCGAAAACACCACTCGCCTCCGTTGTCGTCCCTTTCCATGACACGAGATGGTCGACTGCATCACCCAGTGCTGGGAGACATGTTCGATATTGGGTCTTAAAAAAACCAATATGGTTTATGGTTTTGAAAAGGAAAATCGAGGTGTCATCAATCGATGAAAGTCTTAATTGACTTCAAAATCGAAATCTACATTTTGAGTATATGAATCTAGACTATTAATTTGCTCAAAACCGATTATAGATGAATGAGAAATTAATTGTTAAAGTCAGCCTAAAATATTATTAAAGGAAGTAAGTGTAAAATACCGGAGAAAAAAAAAATAAAAAAAAAATATTCCTCAGTAATTGATAAAACATCTTGTGGAATTTTTCAAAAATTTTTAGAAATTTTTCTGTATTTAAACGGATGTTTTATGGATATTTCGTGGGGATAAAATGAACAGACTTTTATAAAGCCTGTTTAGGTTATCTTCTACGAGGTATTAAATGGGTTTAATTAACTCCGTTTTCCCGTCGGTTTCATTTTCCCCGCGACGCCTCTTCTTCTTTTCCCGATCGCGCCACGCCTCTTCGTCGATTTCCCTTCTCCTCTCGCGCGCCGGCCACTCTCGAACTCGCCACGGTCGCCAGCCGCTTGCATCGCCGGAGCAGCTAGCGGATCGCGCAGCCGACCGCCGAATCGGGAAGCAGCCCGACGATGCCTCCTCGCCGCCGCCTTCTCCCCGCGCGACGCCACACTCGAGCTCGCCCCACTGCCGTCGCTGTGCCGGTCGCAGCCCTATCACCGTACCACGGGCGACAACTTCGCCGCCGCCTGCTCCGCGCCGTCGTCGACCCAGCTTGCCGTGCCCTAGTTTCCTTGAGCCGCCCGTCGCACACCCTACCTCGCCGTCGTCGAGCCAGCTTGCTGTGCCCTAACTCGTCGACCACCGCGAGCTCCCGCCAGCCGATTGCCTTCGACCACCGTGGACAACCACAGCCAGCCGGTCTGCCATCGCCCACACTGGACATCCGACGCTGCCACGCTGCCGGATCGACGGGTTGTTTTCCCAGATCGACGTCGTTGTGAGCTGCTTGGTCGATCACCGCCGGAGCAAGGTGAGCAATGCCCTCTTCCCTGATCTCGAATAGATCCCTCTTCAATCGTAGTCCTTCTTTCAAATTTCTCGGCAACTTTGGTGATAGGGCAGCAGGTGTTTCTACCGGTGAACAGAACAAAAGAGAAGGGAAGGTTGCTGTCAATGGGAGGTCCTGCCGCCGTGCCCCATTTCCGAAACCAAGATCTGTCTCCACTGTTTTGAAGCCTTCCTCTATCGTGAACTCTCGCACTTCTGCCACAGCTCAGGTCTCCGATGAGATTCGTGACCGTTCTTCGATCGATTTTTGCTCGTTGTCATTGCCATTTTGGTGGGTATAGCACCGTGATTGTGATGAAAATAATGTGAATAAGGTCGTCATCTCCCATCTAAATTGTTTGTGCAGATTTTCCGAGTTGGAATAAGATCTTTGGTAGAGGAAGTGATACTTGATAAGGTGTGGACAATTGGATTGGACGTGAGGTAAGTGTAGATTTTAGGTCTGAAATTAGGTTTTGATTTGCGATGCGTTTATTATCGGTATAGTGTATGATAGAAAATGGGCGAAGGGTGATCAGAAGGGTGAATTTCATATCTGATTTGAGTAAATGCAGATTTAATATCCTATACTTGGTAGGAAGTGGTGTGGATGATACAAGCTCGGTAAGTTCATATTTGATATCATATGGTTGTGTAATATTCTTACCGTTAGCTTTGTTGTGGATGTGATTATTTAAAAAGTCCACGAAGAAGGGGTTAATCCTTTGGTTGAATTTTTGGATTAGATTCTTATTCCTACAGTGTGATTTTACTAGCATAGGATTATATCGGATTCTACCATTTCTGATATTGGAGTTGAGGTAGAGATCCTGGATGCGAAGACCATCAACATGAGCTACATAGCGGTGGGTAATTTCCTACAGTCCGTAGTTGTAATTCATTCAGATTTAGTCATAGATATGAGCATGTTAGGTGTTCATATTATCTTGACCCTGCTCTTTTTATCGTATGCTTGATCTTTTACCGTTGGCTATTAACTCCATTGTTGATATCATGTTTATTTTACCATGATTAGGAGTTATACATCTAGGTGATGCAAGTAACTTAGAATTTGTTTAAGTTAAGTGCAAATGGTAAAGTCCGGATGACAACCTGATTGTATATTGGGCAAAAAGGTCATCCGTAGGTAAATAATGTCTTTAACCTAGGGTTAGTTCTAGTACCCTTAGGTTGTATGTTACCATCGAACATGTGTTGTGTAAATGGTCAGAGGAATGATACTTAGGGTATCGCTACGGACCGGTGGTCCTAGCTTGTTATAATCAGATGAGTACGAGAGAGTGCGTCGAGTAGATTGGTATGACTCTCTGAGGATAGAGTATTATGATCGATTAGTCGACTCTCTACAGGATAGAGAGTGCGTCGAGTAGATTGGTATGACTCTCTACAGGATAGAGAGTCTATGGTGGATGTCTGTATGTGAGATATTGCATTCATGCATTTACATGCACGCTGGCGACGAGGTCTCCCTTGTGGTTGAGAGGGTCGCCAGTCATCCTGCCTCAATGGTTACTCATAGGAGGAGTCACCCATGTGAGGGCAGAGCATTGAGGTGCCGCACTCTACCACTATAGACGGTGGTAGTTGGATTTGCGTGTCGTAGTCCTGCGTGTGTGGTACTCGACCACTCATGGGTAGTGATTTGTCGGGTGACCCCATCGTGTAGCTTGCTCTTTACGCTTATATGCTACTCGATCATACTGCCCACTCGGCCACTCGAGAGTAGTGGTTGGTGTTGAGTTTGGACAGTTGTCATGCTCGAGCCACCGAGGTCACACTGGGGTCGTGGTAGCTTTAGGGTGAGCCGACATGACCATGCATGCCGCGTTACGAGTATCTGATGGCACTTTGCATATTACCATATATAGATACATATATGTATGTATATATATATATGGATGGTTGAGATTAATATATATATGGATACAGTCTATATATATATATGATTATTGTGATGTTGCATTTGTTTGTACTATGCTTGCTGCATTTGGGTGGACATCATATTCATGCATGTCTCTTACATTTGTTATACGATTGAGTCGGATATTGGTATGTGTTGGACAGACCATAGATACCTTGACCTGTAGCATGAGTAGATTATGTGTTGGTATTACTCTTCCTGTTATATATATGTTGGATATATGTTGAGTTGGATCGAGTAGCGTAGCGAACTTGAGTATATACGCATTTTATGTTATTCATTTGATTAGACGGTATATGCTTGTATTTATATACTATGCTGATATACCTATTGTACATCTAGATTATGTTGTCGAAATACATGTGATATTACATATATACATGTTTTCTATTACCTGCTGAGTTTTACTCACCACCCCCGGACCACAGGTTTTACATGCCCGAGTAGCGGTGAAGACCGTGACATCTTGGAGCACGCCATTTGACGTCATCTCATCTCACGAGGCTCCCGTGTTTTGTTTTGGGCCTACTGTCCGTTGTGCATTATATTTTGGAGTTTTCGTGATGTATATGTTGTATATTCAGATTTTGTCGAGATTTCGTGTTGTTGTGGTGTGTTAGTCATACCGGTATGCATGTGTGGGATTGTTGTATTGTTGTGGTTTGTTTCCGCTGTGTTTTTGTGTAGTTGTTGTTTTGATATATATATTGTTGTTATTGTGGGCCTACGGGCCTTGTATTAACCCGAAATATTGCCACGTATAGGGGAGGTGTCGTCCGTTTGATTTTCGTCTCGGCATGCTCTCGGGGCGTGACAACTTTAGTGGTATCAGAGCCCAAGGTTCTGCGATGCCATACAATGTTGTTTTTGTATCGAGTCTTGGATTCTCGGGAGTTGTTTTATTCGATTTTGGTTTTTGAGATGAGATGGACAGCGGCCTGGGCTCCAAGCAGCACGAGGTATGAATTCCTGAAAAACTTATGGTTTAGTAGATATTTATCTAAATTTGAACAGTAGGTGTATACAATAGAGTTATGACACCTGTGCAGACTTATAGTAGGGTCATCCATCTAGTGTTCATACTCTCGGTTTTAGTTGGCTATGCTTTTAGTATATATAACAGGGAATAACCTGTAGTATGTTGGTTATTATTCGTAACCGTGGTATGAGTTGACCACGGGAATAACCTGTTGAGTCTGTGAGTCTTGAACCGTGTCGAAAAGGTGATTTACCTTTGAGAGCCGACTGATACCGAGTCGGAAAAACATGGGTCAAGTCGTCACATTTCTGGTTGAAATCAGAGATTTCAGCCTTAGAGATTTTCACTAACGGTGCTAGTCAGATCATTACCTGTGGGTAATGAACAGACTTGTAGACTATTTGTGATGCAGATAGCGGAAGGCTAGGTTATGGAGTTTCATAGGGATTTTATCCCTGAGTTGTTCGTACCGAGTGGTATAACTTTGAGAGTACTTTTAAGTACTTAACTCATGTTATACCGAGGAAGTAGAGTTATTTGCATACCATTATCGGGGTTAAGCCGGTATTTGGTGATAAATGCAGAAAATAACCTTCGGGAAATAATATATCACTTGATCATGGTTTAGTGATGTTGAAAGAGAATATTTCCCCGTGTTACTTTTAGTGACACATTGTAAGGAATTCTTAAGCTTCAAGAAAGGGTGATCGGTTAGTAACAGAATACTGTGCAGAGTCGTGAGACTTGTAGAGGTTACGACCACCTAATAGCTCAAGAAGATGAATGAATATTTTAAGCCACCTACGATTGTTGGCTTACTGTTGGATTAAGATGACGGGATCTTCTACCAGATCTTACCAAAAGACATTGGATTGAGACAGGAGTTTAGAAATGACTCCGTACAAGAGTTTAAGAGTTGGAGACCGATAAGCAAATATTGCAGGTCAACATAATAGAGTTAGAAGTCTTCGAATGTTGGATAAAAGGAGCAAGATCAGGGTCACAGGCCTTGAGCTACTTTTCGATTATAGAAGACCAATCACAGACCATCAGAATGTTATTGTGGATATCAGCAAAAATCAGAACAAAGACTCCGAAGGGATTGTGTGCGTGCAGTGCGGATCACGAAGACACGCGAAGTCAGATAATCCATTGGATCAGGTCATCTGTTGCTATTGTGAGCAACCAGTACAGAAGAGGTGGTGTATTTTGAAGACTCAGTTGAAGACTACCGATGGTGTTCCGGGAGGATGATGCACCGTCTCGACAGCAGAGATCAGCATAGAAGATTGGGTTATCTCATCAGCAGCGACCTACTACCTCGGGCGTGGTTGGAGTTCCTTGATACTCCGCTTCAGCAGAGATCAGCACAGAAGCATCATTCGCAGAAGACATCGTAGAAGATTCATATAGACAACAACAATTACCTCGGGCGTGTTTTGCTTGAAATGCGAGAGAGAGTATACGACGAAGGTCGTATCTATTCGGTATTCTACAGTTGCAGCTCGTAGGATGAAGTGATGGGATCGGATGATCTAGGAAAAATCCTAGGATCATTCATCGCAGAAATGCGACCGCTTTATCGCGAACTGTTGGATCTGATCTGGTTCTCTTCGGAGAAAGGCCGAGTCTTGCGGGGAGTCTTTGGATCGGATCGATAGATAATTGATGATTCAGGGTATTACTTTAGTTTACCCTCAATGTTAATATGATTGAGAGATGCTTGTAGTTACAGGTATCTTTGTCTAGAACATTCTTAGTTGATTAGAAGGGTCCTTTACATCGACTTGTGGGTCGATGGTATCTCTACCGTCAGGTAAGATGAAGATCAACAATTAAGGAGTTAAGGGATGCCCTTAGACTTTGATAGACATATCTTTACTGTAGACATATCCTTACGGATGGTCAAGTTGTGGAGATTATAGTATGATTATGTCTCTCAGATGTGCGTATAATCCGAGAGCATTCGGATGTAGTTTCGGATGAACTCCAAGGCTTGTCGTTGCATAGGCAAGTGGAGTAAGCGATCGAAATGATTGCGGAAATAGTTCTGGTATCGAAGATCACATATCGAGTGATAGTTTTGTAGGTATCAGTGTTGCTAAACACTATAGAAATTGGAAGAATGTAAGTTGTAATTATAGGAGAAGTTGGAAGGGATATTTATCTATCCCAGTATTTCTCCTTGAGAAGATCCGAAACTCTTTGTTGAAAGTGAATATCCTCCGTTGGGGATAGATGATCTGTTTAGATCAGCAAAGGACACCTGTGTATACTCTAAGGTTGGTTTACATTTGATCGATATTGTAGTGACATGGTGTCATAAAATTATCATTATCGTTGTGATGGTTAATATATATCATCAGCTTAAAGTAAATAGGATGCAGGTGTATGGAGGAACGACAATTTCATACTTAGTATGAATTGTATGAATTTTTATTAAGTTGCTAGACTAATTAACGATTTAGTCGTCATTGGATTTGAGAATTGTGTATCCTTAACACGATTGGATCCTTTTGTAGTTGTTGGAGTTGCGTAACCTGGCCACTGTGGATTGTGGTAGTTGGATTTGCGCACTCGACCACCGTAGATGGTGGTTTTTCTTGTATGTTTTGGTTAATTCTGTAGATGTGGATAGAATGTTTAACATTACTATACCACGGACTTGTTTGACAAAGATGATGTTGTAAATCATTTAGTCGGAAGCTGGTGAAACCAGTTTACAGGACCTAGATGGCGGTTAACTTTTACGCAAGTATTGGTTAATCCTTCCGGAATGGATCAAAAGGATGTTGTACGTAGATGCGTCGTTTCAGGGATCGGAACGATTCCGATGCAGTTGAATGAGGCATATCTTATGCCTACGCCAGTTAAGAAACTACGAGATAGTCTGTCATATACATGACGTGACTTTAGTAGTTATTATCTGAATTTGTGGATGTATGGAGCAGAAGTGATCATTGAATTTAACAAGCTACTGGGTAGCTACAATGGAGTCGTTGGAGCGCGAACAGTTGCAACAATTGCAACAAGGGAGATTGATTGCTATAGTCTTCCATGCACTTACAGTGTGTGTGGAGTGTATCTTGGAATGGTTGGTGGACTCCTCTTTTGAGAAAACAATTCCCCATCTCTGTTAGGGATAGTGTGTTCTGGACACGCATCCAGTTAAGGAAGAGTTGCTACTGAAAGCACATCGTTCGAGATGGACTATATACCTTGGTGGTACTCAGATGTACCGAGAGTTGAAACGTTATACTGGTGGAATGGTATAAAGAGAGTTATAACAGATTTTGCTGCTCGATGTTTAGTATGCCAGTAGGTGAAGGCTGAACATCAGAAACTCGCTGGATTGCTCTAGAAAATTCCGATTTCGGAATGGAAGTGGGAGCATATCACGATTGATTGTGTTATGGGATTGCCTAGGACCCGTAAAGGACATGATGCGATTTGGGTGAGTGTGGATCGACTGACCAAATCAGCTCATTTCCTTTCTATTCGTGGGTCGTACTTGTTGGATCATTCGGTAGAGTTGTATTACCGAAAGATTATCAGATTGCGTGTGGTACTTTAAGTACCAAATCGGATAGAGATTCGCGATTTACCTCGCGATTTTGATAGAGTCTGCACCAGACTATGGGCACAGAGCTTCGGCTTTGTGCAACATTTCATCCGCAGACAGATGAACGGTCTAAGTGTATCATTTAAACGTTGGAGGATCTATTCAGATCTTGTGTCGTGGATTATGGAGGTGTAGCTTATCGGTTGGTTTTACCTCCGACACTTGCGGGTGCTCACAACGTATTTCCTGTTGTTATACTGAGGAAATACGTGTCGCATGTTGATTATGTTCTGAAAGAGGTTCCGAATTCTACCTCAATCTAATGCGACTTACGGGGTGATTCCAGGGTGGAGCCTGGGTCGCAAGGAGCGACAGTAGTGGGACGAAAACCATCTGACTCGCAAAGGTTGGATGACAGCATCATACCGATGAGGAATTCTTGGGAGCTGGAAGATACTATCCGAGCTCGATGGTCTCATCTAGTCACTTGAGGAAGGTATGTGGTCCTTTCGGAAACTTGCTTGAAGTAAATTTTTGCATGTTAGTACGAAATTTGAGGACCAAATTTTTATAAGTGGGGGAGAATGTAAAATACCGGAGAAAAAAAAATAATAATAAATAATAATAAAAATATTCCTCGATAATTGATAAAACATCTTGTGGAATTTTTCAGAAATTTTTAGAAATTTTTCTGGATTTAAACGGATGTTTTATGGATATTTCATGGGGATAAAATGAACAGGCTTTTATAAAGCCTGTTTAGGCTATCTTCTACGAGGTATTAAATGGGTTTAATTAACTCCGTTTTCCCGTCGGTTTCATTTTCCCCGCGACGCCTCTTCTTCTTTTCCCGATCGCGCCACGCCTCTTCGTCGATTTCCCTTCTCCTCTCGTGCGCCGGCCACTCTCGAACTCGCCACGGTCGCCAGCCACTTGCATCGCCGGAGCAGCTAGCGGATCGCGCAGCCGACCGCCGAATCGGGAAGCAGCCCGACGATGCCTCCTCGCCGCCGCCTTCTCCCCGCGCGACGCCACACTCGAGCTTGCCCCACTGCCGTCGCGAGTTCATATTTGGTAGGAAGTTGTGTGGATGATACAAGCTCGGTAAGTTCATATTTGATATCATATGGTTGTGTAATATTCTTACCGTTAGCTTTGTTGTGGATGTGATTATTTTAAAAGTCCACGAAGAAGGGGGTTAATCCTTTGGTTGAATTTTTGGATTAGATTCTTATTCCTACAGTTTGATTATACTAGCACATGGTTATATCGGATTCTACCCTTTCAGATATTGGATTCGAGGTAGACATCCTGGATGCAAAGACCATCAACATGAGCTACATAGTAGGTGGGTAATTTCCTACCTGGTCCGGGTAGTTGTATTTCATTCAGATTTAGTCATAGATATGAGCATGTTAGGTGTTCATATTATCTTGACCCTGCTCTTTTTATCGTATGCTTGATCTTTTACCGTTGGCTATTAACTCCATTGTTGATATCATATTTATTTTACCATGATTAGGAGTTATACATATAGGTGATGCAAGTAACTTAGAATTTGTTTAAGTTAAGTGCAAATGGTAAAGTCCGGATGACAACCCGATTGTATATTGGGCAAAAAGGTCATCCGTAGGTAAATAATGTCTTTAACCTAGGGTTAGTTCTAGTACCCTTAGGTTGTATGTTACCATCGAACATGTGTTGTGTAAATGGTCAGAGGAATGATACTTAGGGTATCGCTACGGACCGGTGGTCCTAGCTTGTTATAATCAGATGAGTACGAGAGAGTGCGTCGAGTAAATTGGTATGACTCTCTACAGGATAGAGAGTATTATGATCAGTTGAGTACGACTCTCTACAGGATAGAGAGTGCGTCGAGTAGATTGGTATGACTCTCTACAGGATAGAGAGTCTATGGTGGATGTCTGTATGTGAGACATTGCATTCATGCATTTACATGCACGCTGGCGACGAGGTCTCCCTTGTGGTTGAGAGGGTCGCCAGTCATCCTGCCTCAACGGTTACTCATAGGAGGAGTCACCCGTGTGAGGGCAGAGCATTGAGGTGCCGCACTCTACCACTATAGACGGTGGTAGTTGGATTTGCGTGTCGTAGTCCTGCGTGTGTGGTACTCGACCACTCATGGGTAGTGACTGTCGGAGTAACCAACAGCAGGGACCCCCATCGTGTAGCTTGCTCTTTACGCTTATATGCTACTCGATCATATTGCCCACTCGGCCACTCGAGAGTAGTGGTTGGTGTTGAGTTGGGACAGTTGTCATGCTCGAGCCACCGAGGCCACACTGGGGTCGTGGTAGCTTTAGGGTGAGCCGACATGACCATGCATGCCGCATTGCCGTATCTGATGGCACTTTGCATATTACCATATATAGATACATATATGTATGTATATATATATATGGATGGTTGAGATTAATATATATATGGATACAGTCTATATATATATGATTATTGTGATGTTGCATTTGTTTGTACTATGCTTGCTGCATTTGGGTGGACATCATATTCATGCATGTCTCTTACATTTGTTATACGATTGAGTCAGATATTGGTATGTGTTGGACAGACCATAGATACCTTGACCTGTAGCATGAGTAGATTATGTGTTGGTATTACTCTTCCTGTTATATATATGTTGGATATATGTTCAGGTTGAATCAGAGTAGCATAGCAGACTTCAGGTATGTCTGCATTTTATGTTATTCATTTGATTAGACGGTATATGCTTGTATTTATATACTATGCTGATATACCTGTTGTACATCTAGATTATGTTGTCGAAATACATGTGATATTACATATATACATGTTTTCTATTACCTGCTGAGTTTTACTCACCACCCCCCGTGGACCCTGGGTTTTCTGTAACAGGTAGAAGACTTCGTGACATCTTGGAGCACCGCCGGCTGACGTCATCTCATCTCACGAGGCTCCCGTGTTTTGTTTTGGGCCTGCATGTTTTGGAGTTTTCGTGATATATATGTTGTATATTCAGATTTTGTCGAGATTTCGTGTTGTTGTGGTGTGTTAGTCATACCGGTATGCATGTGTGGGATTGTTGTATTGTTGTGGTTTGTTTCCACTGTGTTTTTGTGTAGTTGTTGTTTTGATATATATATTATTGTTATTGTGGGCCTACGGGCTTTGTATTAACCCGAAATGTTGTCACGCATGTCTGGAGGCGCCTTTTTATTAGCGAGGGCCTATTGGCGAATTTGGCGACTATTGGTCGATGACCATCTGCCACAGCCGTCGTTACTCACTCTTCACCTGAAGGGTTTTGCCGTCCCCAGGATTCGAACTCTAGACCTCCAGGCTAAGTACTAAAGTTTATGAATCTTGGTAACCAAGTGATCAAGGATCACTTGGTTACCAGGATTCATAAACTTTAGTACTTAGCCTGGAGGTCTAGAGTTCGAATCCTGGGGAAGGCAAAAAAACCCACTTCCAGGGGTGGGAAGACCAGGTGAGTAACGACGGGCTAACAGGGGCGACGGTCGTCGACCAATAGGGGTCGCCAAATTCCTCCAATAGGGGCCCGGTCGTTACAGTAAGGGGAGCAATAGTCCCACATTGAAAATTCCATAGAGGAATTACTTCCTTATATGTGTTGCTGTATTAATTGAGTTAACTCAAATAAGTACAAATACTCTCATCCAATGGGCGACCAGGTGCTCGCACCTGTAAGCCCGTCACCCGCCACACACGCACGCGCGCACACGCATAATGGGCGCTTTGTTGGCGCACTTTGCACTTCGAAACTCACCAAAGGGCACTTCACCTCTTCACCTAGTATAAATAGGATCCCTAGAGAATGTAACAGATCACTCAAATTCACTCAATCTCACTCACCTTTGCATACATTCCATCCTCTGCATCCGGAGTCCAGAAAACCTACAAGAAGGTTCGCTGATATCGGAAATTTTTAGTGCTACTATTCCGAGACATCGTCGTTGTATCTTGGAAACAAATTGCTGCTATCCGTAAGTACCTGAACGAAGCAATATTATTTTATGGAGATAGTGTTGAACACTAGTCTCGACGAGCTCATATCAACTTGCTTTCTCCCCGGCAATATACTCATCGTCGAGTTCAACAAGACATACATGAAGGAAACCATGGTCCTGGTCGACGTCGCCACAAATACATGGACAAGAAAATGACCGCGCCCCTCGGACGTACACAGTGCATATCACAAATATGGTATCCTCAATCCTTGACTGAAAAGGAAGATAAATCGAGTAGATTTGAACATGAACGACTGTCTCAGTATATTTGAGCGTCCTAAAGAACCAACTCTATTAAAAAAAATCACAAATATACTATAGATAAGGATCGACTCAGAAATTTTTGATTATGTCGTACCTCTACACTATAGCCTTAGGCTCACAACCCTCTATATATACCCTCACATCTAAGCAGGAATCAAGGTTCATAGAACTTAATTAAATTATGCTTGGATGATTTCTTATAAGATAAAATAATTGTCACTTTAAAAATATATTATAAAATAATTTAATTTCATTTTGATTGGAGAAGAGAGTATCAATCATTTCATCATCATCTTACTTCCTCTGGTATTCTTTATTGAATCTTTTGCCGTCACACCCTTGAGCATAATAAAATTATTTAAAAGAAACATTGTTGGTCGTATAATTGAAATTGACTTAACTCTTTTTAATCATGTCTCAGTTCAATTTAAATTTTGGGATGATTTTATTTACACATATGTCTTCTTTATCAATTGTTTACACACTATTAATTTAAAATAAGTATCCCTTAGAAAAATTTTATAATTGCTCTCCAAATTATTCATTTTTTTTAGTTGTGCATGTTATCTTTGGTTACAATCTCCACAAACTACCAAGTCCTTCGTGATAAGTGATCCGATAGAAGTAAACAATGTCCCGTGGATGGATCAAGTTGAGGTAGAAGTCAAAATAAACAGAGTTCAGAATTAGTCCAACTAAGTCTGAGTCAATTCAAACTCATCTAAGTCACATATTAAATCATTCGAAACTTTGATTCGAGTCGGCAATTATTCAAATAGGCGAGCAAATGAAAGGACTCGATATTAAGAGATGCATCTTTTAGGGGTAGGGTTTCGACCTCAAGGAGGTGCATCTTTCCATACTATAAAGGTGCATCATTTAGTCATTCCCCCATGAAGTGCACCACTTCTCTTCCTGCATAAATATAAGAGTTTAAGTAGAAAAGGAATCAAGTAACCTTCTAACACTCCGTTATATTTTTCTCTATTTTCTTCAATATCTAACTTGAGCAATGGAGAGGTCATGCCTAGGTGCACCTCGACTCTCTCCTCACCTATTTTTAAGTCCTTCTAGATATGGAGGATCGATTTCTGAAGAATATCGACCTACATACGCCCTAACCTCCCAAAGTACCATTGACATCCGACCACCCAAAGTATCATTAACGTCAGACCTCCCAAGGTTACATATACATCCGATCTCCCAAGGTCCCATATAATATATATGTCCGACCTCTCAAGATCTCATATACGACTGACCTCTCAAGTGATGGCCAATCTTTTGATGTTCAGATGATGCTCGATCTCTCGAAGCTTAGATAGCGATCGATAGAGCTGTCAAGTTGGGTTAGGCCCCTCGGGTTGGCCCGCCTCGTCAAATAATATAGGCGGGTTGGGTTGAAATTTTATCAACCCGTCATTTTGGCGGGCCTAAATATATCGACCCGTGCAGGTTACGGGTTTAGACGGATCGGCCCGCCGTGGGGATGGGTTGGCCCGCGGGTTAAGAAATGTCAAAAGATGGAACATGTGAAAATAAAATTGTATAAATTTTTTTTACTAATATTCTAATATTAATTAATAAGAGAAGTTTTTCATCATCACAATCTTCTTCTATCACATATACACCTCAATAAAGTGTAAGAAAAATTAAGAGGAAAAACAAAATAATATTTGATGTACTCTAATATTTTTTTTTCTTGTATACTTTAATTGTTTTATATTATCTTATCATTTCTATTCCAATCGATGTAGGAAATGATAACATATCAAAGTCAAATAATTATAAGAGCTAAAAAATCTCAATTGGATTTCTATTTAAAGGCGTAAAATTTTAAATTTATATATTATCAAGATTTGGATATTTTGGATCATTGGAAGAATAAAAAATATCGGTACTCAACTTTGTCGATCGATAATTAAATCTCAATTATAAAATTTTAATTACTTCAAATGTTTATTTTTTTAATCATGGTACTCTATTTGTCTTACCGATCATCGCCATAAACTCTCAACACCTTAGTAATTTTAAATATAGTTTTTTAATTTTTGTGGCCCGCGGGTTAGCCCGCCTAACCCGCAATCCGCCTTGGGTTAGGTTTGGTTGGAGATTTCTCAACCCGCCAAGATGGCGGGTCAGCCCGCTCATCTCCGCTAAATGTTGGGTTAATGACGGGTTGACCCATCCCGCCATGGGTCAGTCCGTTTGACAGCTCTAGCGATCGATCTCTCGAAACCAAGATGACAATCAATCTCCTAAGACCTAATTGCAATCCGACCTATATCCAATTACAGTCTAACCTGACGAAGATCGGTAAAAGAAGACCGATTGAACTAGATTGACATATTGAAGACGGACCTGATTCGTACTCAATCGATTAAAAATACTAGATCATGAATTCTTCGTTGAGTCATTTCATCCGCCGCTCTTGGATCGGATCAATAGACATAATCACTCAAAATACTACAAATTCAAATCATCCCTAGGAGTTACCTTGACATGAATGGGGCATGTTTGATCATGGGTTGTAATGGCAGGGAGGTAGTGAGACTAAAAAGAAGAAGACAGGTAAATAGAAAAAGATAATTGCAATATTGCTACTTTAATCTACATTCTTTTTCTTTTAGTTTTTGCTCCATCTGACTTAAGGATTGGAAGAGAATTGTCGGAATACTGACACCCTCTGACCAGTATTATTTGGACAGGATCTCAGTGTGGTCAAGTGGAAATGTCATTGTTGGAGGACTCGATACAAGAAAACTAACAGCTGACTACATCAATATTAATTATAACTTGTTTAATTTTTTTGCCCTAGATTTATCTATAATATCATCTTTTTTCTACTCCGTAGTAAATAAAGAATTCATTATTAAAGGTAACCTAAAATTTTCATTTGTTGTTCAATAAAACTTTTTTTATTATTGATAAAGAGATAATGAACACCGACCGCTTAAGAAATGATCGACGAAACAACAAACGATAGTCACTCATGAGACGGATGTTGTCTCATCAAGTGATGAACAATCTAAATTGTTTATTTTTTATTCAATATAAAAAATTTAGTTGTTGATAAAGAGATAACGAGGATCAATCATTCAAAAAGTGATCGGCGAGATAACGAATGACGATCACTCGTGTGAGACAGATACTGTCTCACCAGATAATGACCAATTATTTTACATATAGTAGCTTTGCGAATGACTCTAGATAATTGCCAATTAGCCCAGATAATTTTAAATCCTAACTATGTCCCTGGATAAAATAAATTGTGAATAGATGTTACAATAGTTTTGAAATACGATGTATTTTTAATATCAAATATTTGACGGAGCGTCCTTTAGATTAATTTTTTTAAAGGATTTTTTTGTTTTTTTACAATTTACGCCCTTTTGATTTTTGCTCAAATAAAAATAAAAATAAAAATTTCTTTGCTTATTTGGAAAGAAAATAAGATAGAAAAAAGAATAATTTTTTATTTTATTTTCATTCCACTTAAATTGGATAATTTTTTTTTTACAACCGAGCGCAACTAAAACACCGACGCAGCATTCAACCGTTCGATCCCAATTAGTTAGGGGTGTTTGGTACGCTATAATTTATTTTGTAATATAATTTAGATTATATTATAAAATATATTACTTTTTTATTATTTTAAAATTGTAATATAATATAATTTGAATTATAAAAGACATTAAAATTTTATAATCTGGATTACTAAACTAAATCTATGTAATTTAGATTACGGTTTGGAATGTAATCGCCGCCGTCGCCATCTTCGTCGATCGGCCGACGATCGCCGCCGTCGCCGGTTGGTCACCGCTGCCGCCCGGCCGTCCGCCGGTTGGTCGCAGCCATCGGTCGGTCACCAGTCAAGCATCGTCGCTACCGCCGCCATCGCCGTCGCCATCGGTCGGCCGTTGTCGACCGATCGCTCGTCGTCGTTGTTGCCGTCGATCGATTCTTATCGTCCTTGTAATAGACACCAAACAAAAGAATTTAATTACCTTTGTAATAAAAAATTATATATAATTTTTATCCAAACATAATAATGTAATCAAAATTATATTGTATTCCATTAAAATCTTAATTACATTGTGATTAAATTAAGTCATGCTAAACAACAACGTAGCCTTAGAGAAAATAAAATAAATAAAAAAGTGCAAAAAAAAAAAAAGAACATCATAAGTTTAACGAATCATTGAACGACGCCCCTTTTTAAAAATCGTCCAATGGATATATATTTTATTTCTAAAATACATCAATTTTAATATTATTGAAATTATTAGTCAATAGTTACAATATAGGTTGTCTAGTACTATTATAATAGGTACACGCTGTGATAGAATAGGTTACCGTCACATATTCCCTCGTAAATGCAAGAGTATCGTCCATCCATATATTAGTTACTAGTCTTAAGGGTCAAAGATCTACCATGATTTATCTCATTTGGTCCAGGAGCGGACTAATAGAGACCGTTAGATTGACGGATTCCAATCTTATGTATCATAGAATAGGTTTGTCACGCCCCGAGAGTATACCGTGCCGAAAATCAAACGGACGACATCTCCCCTGTACGCGGCAATATTTCGGGTTAATACAAGACCCGTAGACCCACAATAACAACATAATATATCATAATAACAACAGCGGAAATAAAGAGCACACACCCACAACATACATACCAAAAACATACAGGTGTACACCACCTGACAAATCCACAATCATAAAACCGTAAATAAAACGACTACACAAATAGAGTCTACGACATCACAACAAAATCCATAACAACAACAAGTCCATACATATCAAAGTCCAAGACAACCAAAAACGAACTCCTCGGGAGACTCGGAAAACGGAGATGGGATGGATCGGCAGCGACTCAAGTAAATCACAAAGGCTACCACTTACAGGGCGACAAAAACCTAGGGTCGGTGGTGGTGAGTAAAACTCAGCAGGTAATCAGAGAAAATATGTAAATATATATATCAATATTACATGTCATTCAACAGTTTTAAATCTACTCGAATAACGGGTATACATCAGCATAACAGGTATATATGCATGCATACGCTAAATAAACTGAACAACAACGATGCTGACATACCTGACAGTCAGCTACTCTATCCTGATCCAACCTGGGCATATAACCACATCATAGGGTATAAAAGAATAGTAATAACTCACACAATATCCTGAATATGATCCAAGGGTATCACCGTGAATAACCCAACAAGTATACAAGTACCAGCCTACTACCATATAGGAAATGCAGTAGCATGTATGAATATGTACAAACAAATGCAACAAGCATAGTACATACAAATGCATCAATAAAGTGAGTATACATATAGACTGTATCTGTATGTATACTAATCACCATCATCCATGTATATATATATACAAGCAAGTATGTATATATATATATATATAACCATATGTAAAGCACCGTATGATACGGCAATACAGCATGCATGGTCATGCATGCTCACCCCTACTCGCTACCACGACCCCAGTGTGGCCTAGGTGGCACGACATGACAACTGTCTCAACTCACACCAACAACTGCTATAGAGTGGCTGAGTGGGCAGTATGATCAAGTAGCATATGAGCGTAAAGAGCTCGCTACGCAACGGGGGTCCCTACTGCTGGCTACTCCGACTGACACTACAAATGAGTGGTCGAGTGTCACGCACCCAGGATATCTGCACGCAACTCCAACTACCATCGTCTATGCGGCACAACAAATGTTATGCCCTCACACCAGTTACTCCTCTGGGAGTAACCTGGGAGGCCGGATGACTGACGACTCTCTCTCAACCCCAAGGGGAGACGATGTCGTCAGTATGCATGCAATGACATGAGGGTACTGTCTCACATACAGACAGTTACTCCTCTGTTGAACAGAGAGTCACACCCAATTGATCAGTACACTCTCTATCCTGTAGAGAGTCATACTCATCTGATCATGACAAGCTAGGACCATCGGTCCGTAGCGACACACTGTCCACGACTCACCTGACCATTTACACAACCCGTGGTTGGTAAATAAATGTGAAACATACAAGTATGGAATGAGTCCTACATTTAGGGGCATACTTATCCACAGAGGACCTTTTTGTCAAATTTACAATTTAGGTCATCCTCCGTACTCTAACATCTACACCCTACTAAACAGTTAGACCTACTTACATCACATCTGTAACTCCTAGATCAAGCTAGGGAATATGTGATATCAACAATTGAGCACACATATATATCAACGATAAGTTCAAGCATACGATAAACAGAGCAGAGTCAAGGTAATATGAACACCTAACATGCTCATATCTATGTCTAAATCTGAAAGTCATTACATCTATCCGACCGGTAGGAAATTACCTACCCCACAATACGCGTGGTAATAGAGTCCTCACGTCCGCGGACCAGTCTCGTATCCACGTCCTACAAATATCATCAATTATCATTCAGTGAGAGCATATAACAACAATACGAATTAGCTACTATGTTATCCACATATTCGTATCCCTTATCGAATACAATTTAGAAACCCCAATTAGCCAGACTTAACCATTTATTTTACATCCATCGGTTTCAATTAGCAAAAGTGCTAACTCCCTCATACAATTCTATATTTGACTTAACAAAGTTAATCTCATAAAGATTTAATCTTTTTATACTTAATTTGATGAAATAGGATCATCAATAAATTAAGTATAAATCTAACCCATATTCACACCGATACACATCTCCATTCGTAGCCCAAACCAAGCTACTGCTTCACAACCGGCCAAACACCCAACAAAACCTCGCCAACTCCAATTCAAATAGATCATTAAGAATAATTTAATTAATACTCTAAATTGAAGCTATAAAATCCAGTAATTTACCCCACTACAGTATCCTTAACACACTCAAATCAACACTTACCTAACTCACCCGATACCCAAATGTGATCAGTTGTGCTTACCTCTCGTTTCACACACCCACAGTTTATACGAATTCAAGGGCCTAACCAACCCTATTTGAACTCCTCAACTCAACTCAGCTCCATCCACTCCCTCACAGTCGGCCAATTCTCCCAAACATCACTATCCAACATGCTCCATCGAAAGAAACCCAATATCCAAATCAAATCACATTGATACACAAACACACAACAATTTACAGATGGAAAGCAAGGGTTAGATCAAGCTTACCGGCCCCAAATCTCCACTGGCAGTAAATCTCCTCCTTCCATCCCCAAATCACCGGTCAACGTCCCTGCCCAATATCCACAGTCCATCGGAAACCAACAGAACCATCGCTACCGTAGTCCCAAACACGAAGCTCTGGGTTACAATCGGAGAAACTACGATCTAAGATGGATCTCACACGAGGTCAAGGAAAAAGAGTCAAGCCTCACCTTGTGCCGGCAGAACTCGCCGCTCGCGAGATCGAAGAAGCGCATCGGCGATCGTCTGGATCGCGGAGAAAGGGAGAGGTCTCGGGCAGACGAAGGTCCGATCGACGGCGATCAAGAGTTGCGATGACGCTCGATCAGAAGAAAGAAAGCGTGTGTGCTCGCGCGGCTTGGCAGCGGCGGCGATCGGGACGGCGAGCTCCAGCGGAGCGAAGGGCGGCGACGGCGAGTGGATCGGCGAGTGGTGCGGAGGCGATGAGTTAGATCACCTCTGTCGCTTCGGAGAGGAGGAAAAAGCGTTCAGGAAGAAATGGGAAGAAGCCGATCGGGCGAACGGGAAAGAAACCGAAGAAATAAAAGTGACGATCGGCTATTTTAGTTGGTCTAGCTAGCCCAAGTCTAATCCAATCACCTATTTAAGTCTCAATCTTCCTCCGATTCGATCATATGAACTCAATTAAATTCCAGAAAATTTCTAAAAATCCCAAATATTTCCATAGGGTATTTTCCCAATTATCCAACATTTTATTTTATTTTATTTTATTTTATTTTCTGTGATATTTTACATTCTCCCCCACTTATAAAAATTTGGTCCCCAAATTTCGTATTAATATACAAAAATTTACTTCAAGTAAGTTTCCGAAGGGACCACATATCTTCCTGACGTGACCACATGAGACTATCGAGCTCGGATAGTATCTTCCCGCTCCCACATAGCCTCCTCATCGATATGATGCTGGCATCCAACCTTTACGAGTCGGATGATTTTCGTCCCACTACTGTCGCTCCTTGCGACCCAGGCTCCACCCTGGAATCACCTCATAAGTTGCATTAGACTGAGGTAGTATCGGAACCTCTTATAGAACATGATCAGATCGCGGCACGTATTTCCTCAGCATATAAACATGAAATACGTTATGAACACCCACAAGTGTCGGAGGTAAAGTCAACCGATAAGCTACACCTCCATAATCCACGACACAAGATCTGAATAGATCCTCCAACATTTGAAGGTCATGCTCAGACAGTCCATCAGTCCGCAGATGAAATGTTGCACTAAGCCGAAGCTCTGTGCTCATAGTCTGGTGTTGACTCTGCCAAAATCGTGAGGTAAATCACGAATCTCTATTCGATATGGTACTTAAAAGTACCCCACGTCATCTGATAATCTTTCCGCAATATAACTCTGTCGGACGATCCAACAAGTTCATTCCACGCATAGGCAGAGAGTGAGATGATTTGGTTAGTCGATCCATGATCACCCAAATCACATCATGTCTTTCACGGGTTCTAAGCAATCCTATAATGAAATCAATAGTGATATGCTCCCACTTCCATTCCGAAATTGGAATTTCCTGGAGCAACCTAGCGGGTTTCTAATGTTCAACTTTCACCTGCTGGTATACTAAATACCCAACAACACAGTCTGTGGTATCTCTCTTCATACCATTCCACCAGTCTAAGCATTTCAACTCTTGGTACATCTCAATACCACCAGGATGCATAGTAAATCTCAAACAATGTGTCTCCTATAGCAACTCGTGTCCAGAACACATATCTATATTAGAGACGAAAAATTATCTTCTCACAAGATAAGTCCATCTACCGTCCAAAATTCACTCCACCACACACTCTGTAAGTGCATGGGAGACTTTAGCGACCAATGTCCCTTGTTGCAATTGTTCGAGTTCCAACAACTCTAAAGTAGCTACCCAGTAGCTAATCCAAAATCCCATGAGCATTCTTGCTCCATACATCTACTAATCAGGATAATAACTACTAAGCCCCTCGTCATAAGTATGATCGCTTATCTTGTAGTTCCTTAACTGACGTATGTATAAGTTACGTCTCATGTAACTGTATCGAAATCGCTCCAATCCCTGAAATGATGCATTTGCGAACATCCTTTTATCTACTCCGGAAGGATTAACTAATACTCATGTAAAAGTTAACCGTCGTCTAGGTCTTGTAAACTGGTTTCACCAGCTTCCAACTAAATGTTTTCCATCATCACCTTTGTCAAACAAATCTGTGGTATAGTAATGTCAAACATTCTATCCACATCTACAGAATTAACCAAAACATACAAGGAAAACCACCATCTACGGTGGTCGAGTGCATAACTCTAACTACCACAATCAAAAGTGGCTAAGTTACGCAACTCCAACAACTACAAAAGGATCCTATCGTGTTCAGGATACACGATTCTCCAATCCAGTGATGACTAAATCATTAATTAGTCTAGCAACTTAATCACAACTCATAACAATTCATTCCAAGTATGAAATTGTCGTCTTTACACACCTGCATCCCCTTTATTCTAAGCTGATGATATATATTAATCATCATAACGACCATGATAATCGTATGACATCATGTCACTACAATACTCCAGTCGTAAATCAACCCTAGAGTATACACAGGTGTCCTTTGCTTATCTAAACAGATCATTCATCCACAACGAAGGATACTTACTTTTAACAACTATCGCATTCCATCATCGATAATTGATGTATAATCTCAAAGGTCCATCTCTCTTTCAACAAAGAGTTCCGGATCTTCTTAAGGAGGAATACTGGGATAGATAAATATCCCTTCCAACTTCTCATATGATTACACTTACATTCTTCCAATTCCTATAGTGTTTAGCAACACTGATACCAATAACACTATCACTCGATATGTGATATTCGATACCAGAACTATTTCCGCAATCATTTCGATCGCCTACTCCATTTGCCTAAGCAACAGCAAGGCTAGGAGTTTATCCGAAACTACATCCGAATGCTCTCGGATTATACGCAAATCTGAGAGACAAAATCATACTATAATCTCAATAATTTGATCATCCGTAAGGATATGTCTACAGTAAAGATATGTCTATCCAAGTCTAAGGGCATCCCTTGACTTCTTAATTATTGGTCCACTTCTCACCTGACGATAGAGATACCACCGACCTACAAGTCGATGTAAAGGACCCTTCCAATCCAAACAAAGAATATTCTAGACAAAGATACCTGTAAACTACAAGTATCTCTCAATATATTAACCTTGAGGGTAAACTAAAGTAATACCTTGAATCATCAATTATCTATCGATCCGATCCAAGGCTCCCCGTAGGTCTCGGCCTTTCTCCGAAGAGAACCAGATCAGATCCAACAGTTCGCGACAAAGCGGTCGCATTTCTGCGATGAATGATCCTAGGATTTTTCCTAGATCATCCGATCCCATCATTTAATCCTACAAGCTGCAACTGTAAAATACCGAATATATACGACCTTCGTCGTATACTCTCTCTTCTGTACTAAGCAAAACACATCTGGAGGTAACTGTTTGTTGTTGTCTGCTGAGTCTTCTACAATGTCTTCGTGGCGATCTCTCGCCAAGGGGAGTATCAAGGAACTCCAACCACGCCTGAGGTAGTAGGTCACTGCTGATGAGATAACCCAATCTTCTGTGTTGATCTCTGCTGTCGAGATGATGCATCTTCCTCCCGGAACACCATCGATAGTCTTCAACTGAATCTTCAAGGTACACCTCCTCCATCGCGGTTGCTCAACAATAGCAATTTGAACTACTCTAATGGAATAACTGCTTCACGTGTCTTCGTGATCTGCACTGCACACACACAATCCCTTCGGAGTCTTTATTCTGATTTTGCTGATATCCACAAGAACCTTCTGATGATCTGCGATTGGTCTTCTATAATCGAAAAGTAGCTCAAGGCCTGTGACCCTGATATTGCTCCTTTTATCGAACATTCGGAGACTTCTAACTCTGTTAAGTTGACCTGCAATATTTGCTTATCGGTCTCCAACTCTTAAACCCTTGTACGGAGTCATTTCTAAACTCCTGTCTCAATCCAACGTCTTCTGGCAGGATCTGATAGAAGATCCCGACATCCTTATCCAACTATAAGCCAATAACTCTGGGTGGCTTAAATCATCCATTCATCTTCTTGAGCTATTAGGTGGTCGTAACCTCCGCAAGTCTCACGACTCTGCACAGTATACTATTACTAACCGATCACCCTTTTTCTTGAAGCTCAAGAATTCCTTACAATGTGTCACTAACAGTGACACGGGAAAATACACTCTTCCAACATCACTAATCCATGATCAAGTGATATATTATTTCTCGAAGATTATTTTCTGCATTTATCACCAAAGACCGGCTTGATCCCAATAATGGTATGCAAACAACTCTTCTTTCTCGCATAACATGAGTTAAGTACTCAAAAGTACTCTCAAAGTTATACATCTCAGTACGAACAACTCAGGGATAGAATCCTTATGAAACACCGTAACCTAGCGTTCCGCTATCTGCATCAACAATAGACAATTTGTCTTGTCCATTACCCAACAGGTAATGATCTGACTAGCTTAATTAGTCAAAATCTCTAAGAGAAATGTGACGACTTGACCCCTGTTTTCCGACTCAGTATCAGTCGGCTCTCAAAGATAAATCACCTTTTCGACACAGGTTCAAGACTCACAGACTTAACAGGTCTTTTCCGTGGTCAACTCATACCACGGTTACGAATAATAACCAACATACTACAGGTTATTCCCTGGTATAAGCATCTAAATGCATAGCCAACATAACTGAGAGTATAAACCCTAAAGGTCATTCCGGTTAGTCACCTCGGTGGATGACCCCTACTACAAGTCTGCACAGGTGTCATAACTATATTGTATACACCCACTGATCAAGTTTAGATAAATATCTACTAAACCATAAGTTATCAGGAATTCTTACCTCATGCTGCTTGGAGCTCAAGCCGCTGTTCATCTCATCTCAGAAAACCAAAACTGAATAAATTGACTCCCGAGAATCCAAGACTCGACTCAAAAACAACATTATATGGCATCGCAGAACCTTGGGCTCTGATACCAATAAAGTTGTCATGCCCCGAGAGTATATCGTGCCGAAAATCAAACGGACGACATCTCCCCTGTACGTGGTAACATTTCGGGTTAATACAAGGCTCGTAGGCCCACAACAACAACATAATATATCATAATAACAGCAGCGGAAATAAAGAGCACACACCCACAACATACATATAAAAAACATACAGGTGTACACCACCTGACAAATCCACAATCATAAAACCGTAAATAAAATGACTACACAAATAGAGTCCACGACATCATGACAAAATCCATAACAACAACAAGTCCATACATATCAAAGTCCAAGATATAACCAAAAACGAACTCCTCAGGAGACTTGGAAAACGGAGATGGGATGGATCGGTCGGTGCAGCTCCAAGTCGTCACAAAGGCGTCTACCTGTTACCTGGGCGACAAAAACCTAGGGTCGGTGGTGGTGAGTAAAACTCAGCAGGTAATCAGAGAAAATATGTAAATATATATATCAATATTACATGTCATTCAACAATTTTAAATGGTAGACGCCGACTGACACTACAAATGAGTGGTCGAGTGCCACGCACCCAGGACATCTGCACGCAACTCCAACTACCATCGTCTATAATGGTAGAGTGCGGCACAACAAATGCTATGCCCTCACACCAGTTACTCCTCTGGGAGTAACCTGAGAGGCCGGATGACTGACGACTCTCTCTCAACCCCAAGGGGAGACGATGTCGTCAGTATGCATGCAATGACATGAGGGTACTGTCTCACATACAGACATCTACCATAGACTCTCTGTTCAACAGAGAGTCACACCCAATTGATCAGTACACTCTCTATCCTATAGAGAGACATACTTATCTGATCATGACAAGCTAGGACCATCGGTCCGTAGCGACACACTGTCCATGACTCACCTGACCATTTACACAACCCGTGATTGGTAAATAAATGTGCAACATACAGATATGGAATGAGTCCTACATTTAGGGTCATACTTATCCACAGAGAACCTTTTTGCCAAATTTACAATTTAGGTCATCCTCCGTTGTCACGCCCCGAGAGCATGCCGAGCCGAAAATCAAACGGACGGCATCTCCCCTGTACGTGGCAACATTTCGGGTTAATACAAGGCCCGTAGGCCCACAATAACAACAATATATATATATATATATGAAAACAAAAACTACACAAGACACAGCGGAAACATACTACAATCTCACAAACGACAACACACATGCATACCGGTATGACTAACACCGACTCAGGACACCATAATAAAATCAGAAAGGAAGAAAAGGGTACAACATCAATAGCCACAACTACAATCATCACATAAAACAAATCCATAATGGAATACAAATGAGAACACCAAAAATCCGGACTCTCGGAGTTGAGATGAGATGATGCCAGCCAGCGGTGCTCCAAGTCCATCACGGCTACACTGCTACTCGGGCGATGTAAAACCCGAGATCCGGGGTGGTGAGTAAAACTCAGCAGGTAATAGAAAACATGTATATATGTAATATCACATGTATTTCAACGACATATCTAGATGTACAACAGGTATATCAGCATAGTATATAAATACAAGCATATACCGTCTAACTGAAATGAATAACATAAAATGCAGACATACCTGAAGTCTGCTACGCTACTCTGATCCAACCTGAACATATATCCAACATATATATATATATAACAGGAAGAGTAGATCAACTTAAAATATACTCTAGCTACAGGTCAAGGTATCTAGTGGTCTGTCCAACACATACCAATATCCGACACAATCGTATAACAAATGCAAGAGACATGCATGAATATGATGTCCACCCAAATGCAGCAAGCATAGTACAAACAAATGCAACATCACAATAATCATATATATATAGACTGTATCCATATATATATTAATCTCAACCATCCATATATATATATATATATATATATATATATATATATACATGCATATATGTATATATATATGGTAATATGCAAAGCGCCATCAGATACGGCAATGTAGCATGCATGGTCATGTCGGCTCACCCTAAAGCTACCACGACCCCAGTGTGGCCTCGGTGGCTCGAGCATGACAACTGTCCCAACTCAACACCAACCACTACTCTCGAGTGGCCGAGTGGACAGTATGATCGAGTAGCATATAAGCGTAAAGAGCAAGCTACACGATGGGGGTCCCTGCTGTTGGTCACTCCGACAGTCACTACCCATGAATGGTCGAGTACCACACACGCAGGACTACGACACGCAAATCCAACTACCACCATCTATAGTGGTAGAGTGCGGCACCACAATGCTCTGCCCTCACACCGGTTACTCCTCCTATGAGTAACTGTGGAGGCAGGATGACTGGCGACACTCTCAACCACAAGGGAGACCTCATCGCCAGCGTGCATGCAAATGCATGAATGTAATGTCTCACATACAGACATCCACCATAGACTCTCTATTCTACAGAGAATCATACTAACCCGATCAACGCACTCTCTATCCTGCAGAGAGTCATACTCAACTGATCATAATACTCTCTATCCTGTAGAGAGTCATACCAATCTAATCGACGCACTCTCTATCCTGTAGAGAGTCCTACTCAACTGATGGACACACTCTCTATCCTGTAGAGAGTCGTACTCATCTGATTATAATAAGCTAGGACCATCGGTCCGTAGCGATACTCTAAGTATCATTCCTCTGACCATTTACACAATACATGCTCGGTGGTAACATACAACCTAAGGGTACTAGAACTAACCCTAGGTTAAAGACATTATCTACCTACGGATGACCTTTTTGCCCAATGTACAATCAGGTTGTCATCCGGACTTTACTATTTGCTCTTAACTTAAACAAATTCTAAGTTACTTGCATCACCTATATGTATAACTCCTAATCATGATAAAATAAACATGATATCAGCAATGGAGTTAATAGCCAGCGGTAAAAGATCAAGCATACGAAAATAAGAGTAGGGTCAAGATAATATGAACACCTAACATGCTCATATCTATGACTAAATCTGAATGCAATACATCTACCCGGACCAGGTAGGAAATTACCCACCTGCTATAAAGCTCGTGATAAATATCTTCACGGTCACGGTCCTGTCTCGTATCCATGTCCTGCACATATCAAATAATATGATTAAGTACGAACATACAACGAATGAGCAAATCGAATCCTACATCGACTTTACATTTCGATCCACTGACTGAACAATTTTCTCCATTAACTCATAATCAACAAACCAATAATGGCCTAGCTATAGGTCTAGCATCACATCTACAACAATTTAAATCAGAACTTACCAAGCTCACCTACGCTTGCAAAGCTTCTCCATTCCCTTCGATGAGTCTGATTTGCTCAATCCAGATGAATCGAAGACTAACTCCACATCCTAGTAGCTGTAACATATGATATACAGGTTTTTCATCCACTGATCAAATTCAAGAATCCCCAAATCAATTAACAAGAATATTACTAAAGATCACACACAAAACATCCACATCTTTACCTCTCCTTCTTCCATCAGTTCGAATCATTACCAATGTAGCTGATGATTCATCTGTTGCTCGACACAACATTTGTAGAAAATGGCTAACTAGAAATTCTCACTGTCCACAACGACATAGTAGGATTGGCTGTGGATGGCCGCCCTCCTAGCCGAGACACCCGAAGATCCCTCCATCGGAGAGATCGCTAGCAGCCTGCAATAAGGGTGACACCGGTTCGTAGAACAACTCCAAACTGGCTCAAGAATGTCGCGGAGGAGAACACAATCGACACAAGCTTGGAATCACCAAGTAGAAATCGCTGGCTGATGAGATGGTACCGATCCAGACCAGAAACCTGGCAGAGAAGAAAGGTTGTTGGACAGTGCTCATAGACTGTTAGTTGAAGGCGACGATGGAGGAGAGGCGACGGCAGATCGAGCTGTGGTAGTCGGCCATCGTTGTTCGCGGTCGAGAGGAAGGCGCACAGGCGGAGTCGGGAAAGAGGGCAGAACGCAGTCGACCTGTGGTCACGCGTCGCTCCGATGAAACATCGCATCTACAGTGTGGGACGTTGTCCTTCGGCTGGCCATCAATGGCATTACGCGCAGCAGTAACTGCTTGGCGACGGCGGCGCAAGGAAGCACAGTCGGCACCCGATGTGGCGCACGATCGAGAGCGGGAGGAGACGGCAGTGGCGCCGAGGAGGCATCGTCGAGAGCAGGGGGAGCCACTGTCTCCCACGGCGACAACGATAGGATCATCTCCCGACATGGCGACGACGGCGGGCGACGCAGCGTGGAGGTGGAGATCACCCGGCGAGATCTGCGGCTACGCGTGAGAAGTCGGGAAGAAGAAGAATCGCGCCGATTGGGAAGAAAAAGGGGCACGGGGAGAAGAGAAGGTTGCGTCGGTAGAAACCGCGGCTTGTAGCGTCGGGAAAAGAAGGAGAGGATTGATCGATCGGGGAAAACGAAAAGGATCGGGGAAAATTAAACGGTTTTTATTAAACCCATTAATACAGTCTAAACAGGCTTTATAAAATCCTATCTGCTTTATCCTCATAAAATATCCATAAGACCTCCGTTTAATTCCAGAAAAATTTCTAAAAATTTCTGAAAAATTCCACAAGATAGTTTATCAATTAATGAGGAATAAATTTTTTTTCCCGGTATTTTACATTCTCCCCCACTAATAAAAATTTGGTCCCCAAATTTCGTACTTAAATGTAAGAACCAACTCAAGAGATTTCTTGAATTACTTCATGCCTCAAGTGAACAAATGAGGATATCGAGCTCGGATAGTATCTTCCAGCTCCTCCGAAATCCATGACACAGGATCTCAATAGATCCTCCAATATCTGAATGGTACGCTCATCGCCTATCCGTCTGTCAGCGGAAGAAAGCCGAGGTAAATCGCGAATCTCTATCCGATATGGTACTTAAAAGTAGCCCACGCAATCTGATAATCTTTCGGTCACATCATGTCCTTTATGGGTTCTAGACAATCCCGTAACGAACTCCACAGTGATACACTCCCACTTCAATTCCGAAATTGGAATTTTCCTAGAGCAATCCAATGAGTTTCTGATGTTCAGCCTTCACCTACTGGCATACTAAACATCGAGCAACAAAATCTGCTATAACTCTCTTTATACCATTCCACCAGTATAAATGTTTCAACTCTCGGTACATCTGAGTACCCTCAAGGTGAATAGCAAATCTCCAATGATATGCTTCCTGTAGCGACTCTTCCTTGACTGGACGCGTGTCCGGAATACACTATCCTTCTCAGAGACGGGGGATTATCTTCTCAAAAGAGGAATTCATCAATCATCCAAGATACACTCCACACACGCTGTAAGTGCATGGAAGACTATAGCGACGAATCTCACTCGTTGCAATTGTTGCAACTGTTCGCGCTCCAGCAACTCCATTGTAGCTACCTAGTAGCTTGTTAAATTCAATGAGCACTTCTGCTCCATACATCCACAAATCCAGAAAATAACTACTAAAGTCCCATCATGTATATGGCAGACTATCTCGTAGTTTCTTAACTGACGTAGGCATAAGATATGCCTCATTCAACTGCATCGGAATCGTTCCGATCCCCGAAATGACGCATCTGCGTACATCATCCTTTTATCCACTCCGGAAGGATTAACTAATACTTGTGTAAAAGTTAATCGCCGTCTAGGTCTTGTAAACTGGTTTCACCAGCTTCCGTCTAAATGATTTACAACATCATCTTTGTCAAACAAGTCCGTGGTATAGTAATGTCAAACATTCTATCCACATCTACAGAACTAACCAAACCATGTAAGGAAAACCACCTTCTACGGTGGTCGAGTGCGCAATTTCAACTACCACAATCAATAGTGGCCACGTTACGCAACTCCAACAATTACAAAAGGATCCAATCGTGTTCAGGATACACGATTCTCAAATCCGGTGACGACTAAATCGTTAATTAGTCTAACTTAATCAAAATTCATACAATTCATACCAAGTATGAAATTGTCGTCTCCACACACCTGCATCTCCCTTACTCTAAGCTGACAATATAATAATCATCTCAGCGACAATGATAATTGTATGACATCATGTCACTACAATACCAACACTCCAGTCGTAAATCAACCTTAGAGTATACACAGGTGTCCTTTATTGATCTAAACAGATCATCTATCCCCAATGGAGGATATTCATCACGACAACTACTGTATTCCATCATCGATAATTGATGCATACTTTTAAAGGTTCATCCCTCTTTCAACAAAGAGTTCCGGATCTTCTCAAGGAGGAATACTGGGATAGATAAATATCCCCTCCAACATCTCCTATAATCGCAAATCACGTTATTCCGATTTTTTTATAGTGTTTAACAACACTGATACCAACAAAAATATCACTCGTTATGTGATCTTCGATACTGGACTATTTTCGCAATCATTTCGAACGCCTACTCCACTTGCCTAAGCAACGACAAGCCTTGGAGTTCATCCGAAATTACATCCGAAGACTCTCAGATTATACGCACATCCGAGAGACATATCATACCATACTTGCAACAATTGACCATCCGTAAGGATATGTCTACAGTAAAAGTATGTCTACCCAAGTCTAAGGACCTCCCTTGACTTCTTTATTATTGATCCTCATCTCATCTGACGGTAGAGATACCATCGACCCACAAGTCGATGTAAAGGACCCTTCTAATCCAACTGAGAATGTTCTAGATACAGATACCTGTAACTACAAGCATCTCTCAACATATTAACCTAAAAGGGTAAAACTAGAGTAATACCCTGAACGATAAAATATCTGTCGATCCGATCCCAAAGGCTCCACGCAGGTCTCGGCCTTTCTCCGAAGAGAATAAGATCAGATCCAACAGTCTGCGACAAAGCGATCATATTTCGGCGACGAATGCCGCGGAGATTTTTCCTAGATCATCTGATCTCATCACTTAATCCTACGAGCCAGTCAGAGATTCGAGTAGATACGACCATCATCGTATACTCTATCCTCTGTACAAAGTCAATCCACAAAGTCTAAGGACCTTGGAATCACGCCCCGATACCACTAAAGTTGTCACGCCCCGAGAGCATGCCGAGTCTTCTACAATGTCTTCTGCTGATGCTGTTTCTGTGTTGATCTCTGCTGAAGGGAAGTATCAAGGATCTCCAATCATGCCTGAGGTGGTAGATCACTGCTGATGAGATAACTCAATCTTCGGTGCTGATCTCTGTTGTCGAGACGGTGCATCATCCTTCTGGAACACCATTGGTAGTCTTCAACTGAGTCTTCAGAGTACACCTCCACTGTACTGGTTGCTCATAATAGCAACAATCGAATCGCTCCAACGGATAATCGGCCAGCGTGTCTTCGTGATCTCGTGACCGCACGCATAATCCCTTCGAAGTCTTTGTTCTGATTTTTTTACTGATATCCTCAAGAACCTTCTGATGATCTGCGATTGGTCTTCTATAATCGGAAAATAGCTCAAAGTCTGACTCTGATCTTGCTCCTTTATCCCACAGTCAGAGACTTCTGACTCTATTAAATTGACCTGCAATATTTGCTTACCGGTCTCCAACTCTTAAACCCTTGTACGGAGTCATTTCTAAACTCCTGTCTCAATCCAACGTCTTCCGGCAGGATCTGGTAGAAGATCCCGACATCCTTATCCAACTATAAGTCAATAACTCTGAGTGGCTTAAATCATTCATTCATCTTCTTGAGTTATTAGGTGGTAGTAACCTCTACAAGTCTCACGACTCTGCACAGTACACTATTACTAACCGATCGCCCTTTCTAAAAGCTCAAGAATTCCTTACAATATGTCACTAAAAGTGACACGGGGAAATATTTTCTTTCAACATCATTAAACCATGATCAAGTGATATATTATTTCCTGAAGATTATTTTCTGCATTTATCACCAAATACCGGCTTGATCCCGATAATGGTATGCAAATAACTCTTCTTTCTCGTATAACATGAGTTAAGTACTCAAAAGTACTCTCCAAGTTATACATCTTAGTACGACCAACCCAGGGATAAAATCCCTATGAAACACCGTAACCTAGCCTTCCGCTATCTGCATCAACAATAGCCTACAAGTCTGTTCATTACCCACAGGTAATGATCCGACTAGCACAGTTAGTGGAAATCTCTAAGACTGTAGTCTCTGATTTCCATAATAAATGTGACGACTTGGCCCCTGTTTTCTGACTCGGTATCAGTCGGCTCTCAGAGGTAAATCACTTCCGCGACACAGGTTCAAGACTCACAAACTCAACAAGTCGTTCCCGTGGTCAACTCATACCACGGTTACGAATAATAACCAACATACTAATGGTTATTCCCTGGTATAAGCATTAAAAGCATAGTCAACATAACCGGGAGTATAAACCCTAAAGGTCACTCCGGTTGGTCACCTCGGTGGACGACCCCTACTACAAGTCTGCACAGGTGTCATAACTACACTGTATACACCTACTGATCAAGTTTAGATAAATATCTTCTAACCATAATTTATCAGGAATTCTTACCTCGTGCTGCTTGGAGCTCAGGTCGCTGTCCATCTCATCTCAGAAACCAAAACTGAAAAAAATCGACTCCCGAGAATCCAAGACTCGACACAAAAACAATATTGTATGGCATCGCAGAACCTTGGGCTCTGATACCACTAAAGTTGTCACGCCCCGAAAGCATGCCGAGCCGAAAATCAAACGGACGGCATCTCCCCTGTACGTGGCAACATTTCGGGTTAATACAAGACCCGTAGGCCCACAATAACAACAATATATATATATATAAAAACAAAAACTACACAAGACACAGCGGAAACATACTACAATCTCACAAACGACAACACACATGCATACCGGTATGACTAACACCGACTCAGGACACCATAATAAAATCAGAAAGGAAGAAAAGGGTACAACATCAATAGCCACAACTACAATCATCACATAAAACAAATCCATAACGGAATACAAATGAGAACACCAAAAATCCGGACTCTCGGAGTTGAGATAAGATGATGCCAGCCAGCGGTGCTCCAAGTCCATCACGGTAGTCATTTGCATTCGGGCAATGTAAAACCGGTGGTCCGCAGGGGTGGTGAGTAAAACTCAGCAGGTAATAGAAAACATGTATATATGTAATATCACATGTATTTCAACAACATATCTAGATGTACAATAGGTATATCAGCATAGTATATAAATACAAGCATATACCGTCTAACTGAAATGAATAACATAAAATGCAGACATACCTGAAGTCTGCTATGCTACTCTGATCCAACCTGAACATATATCCAACATATATATATATAACAGGAAGAGTAGATCAACTTAAAATATACTCTAGCTACAGGTCAAGGTATCTAGTGGTCTGTCCAACACATACCAATATCCGACACAATCGTATAACAAATGCAAGAGACATGCATGAATATGATGTCCACCCAAATGCAGCAAGCATAGTACAAACAAATGCAACATCACAATAATCATATATATATAGACTCTATCCATATATATATTAATCTCAACCATCCATATATATATATATATACATGCATATATGTATATATATGGTAATATGCAAAGCACCATCAAATACGGCAATGCAGCATGCATGGTCATGTCGGCTCACCCTAAAGCTACCACGACCCCAGTGTGGCCTCGGTGGCTCGAGCATGACAACTGTCCCAACTCAACACCAACCACTACTCTCGGTGGTACGAGTGGGCGGTATGATCGAGTAGCGTATAAGCGTAAGAGCAAGCTACGATGGGGGTCCTGGCATTGGTCACTCGCGGTCACTACCCATGAGTGGTCGAGTACCACACCACGCGAGGACTACGACACGCGAAATCCAACTACCACCGTCTATAGTGGTAGAGTGCGGCACCTGATGCTCTGCCCTCACGGGTGACTCCTCCTATGAGTAGCAGTGGAGGCGGGATATTGGCGACACTCTCAACCACAAGGGAGACCTCGTCGCCAGCGTGCATGCAAATGCATGAATGCAATGTCTCACATACAGACATCCACCATAGACTCTCTATTCTACAGAGAATCATACTAACCCGATCAACGCACTCTCTATCCTGCAGAGTCATACTCAGTGATCATAATACTCTCTATCACTGTAGAGAGTCATACCAATCTAATCGGCGCTCTCTATCACAGTAGAGTCCTACTCAAGGATGGACACACTCTCTATCACAATCGATTATAATAAGCTAGGACCATCGGTCCGTAGCGATACCCTAAGTATCATTCCTCTGACCATTTACACAATACATGCTCGGTGGTAACATACAACCTAAGGGTACTAGAACTAACCCTAGGTTAAAGACATTATCTACCTATGGATGACCTTTTTGCCCAATGTACAATCAGGTTGTCATCCGGACTTTATTATTTGCACTTAACTTAAACAAATTCTAAGTTACTTGCATCACCTATATGTATAACTCCTAATCATGATAAAATAAATATGATATCAGCAATGGAGTTAATAGCCAGCGGTAAAAGATCAAGCATATGAAAATAAGAGTAGGGTCAAGATAATATGAACACCTAACATGCTCATATCTATGACTAAATCTGAATGCAATACATCTACTCGGACCAGGTAGGAAATTACCCACCTGCTATAAAGCTCGTGATAAATATCTTCACGGTCGCGGTCCTGTCTCGTATCCATGTCCTGCACATATCAAATAATATGATTAAGTACGAACATACAACGAATGAGCAAATCGAATCCTACATCGACTTTACATTTCGATCCACTAACTGAACAATTTTCTCCATTAACTCATAATCAGCAAACCAATAATGGCCTAGCTATAGGTCTAGCATCACATCTACAACAATTCAAATCAGAACTTACCAAGCTCACCTACGCTTGCATAGCTTCTCCATTCCCTTCGATGAGTCTGATTTGCTCAATCCAGATGAATCGAAGACTAACTCCACATCCTAGTAGCTGTAACATATGATATACAGGTTTTTCATCCACTGATCAAATTCAAGAATCCCCAAATCAATTAACAAGAATATTACTAAAGATCACACACAAAACATCCACATCTTTACCTCTCCTTCTTCCATCAGTTCGGATCATTACCAATGTAGCTGATGATTCATCTGTTGCTCGACACAACATTTGCAGAAAATGGCTAACTAGAAATTCTCACTGTCCATAACGACATAGTAGGATTGGCTGTGGATGGCCGCCCTCCTAGCCGAGACACCCGAAGATCCCTCCATCGGAGAGATCGCTAGCATCCTACAATAAGGGTGACACCGGTTCGTAGAACAACCCCAAACTGGCTCGAGAATGTCGCGGAGGAGAACACAATCGACACAAGCTTGGAATCACCAAGTAGAAATCGTTGGCTGATGAGATGGTACCGATCCAGACCAGAAACCTGGCAGAGAAGAAAGGTTGTTGGACAGTGCTCATAGACTGTTGGTTGAAGGCGACGATGGAGGAGAGGCGACGACAGATCGAGCTGTGGTAGTCGGCCATCGTTGTTCGCGGTCGAGAGGAAGGCGCACAGGCGGAGTCGGGAAAGAGGGCAGAACGCAGTCGACCTGTGGTCACGCGTCGCTCCGACGAAACATCGCATCTCTGATGTGGGGACGCTGTCCGCCCGGCAGCCATCAATGGCATTACGCGCGCGATCGCCTTAGCGGCGGCGCAAGGAAGCCTGATCGGCACCCGATGTAGGCGCCGCGATCGAGGCGGGAGGAGGCAGCGTGCGGAGGAGGCATCGTCGAGAGCAGGGGGAGCCACTGTCTCCCACGGCGACAACGATAGGATCATCTCCCGACATGGCGACGACGGCGGGCGACGCGGCGTGGAGGCGGAGATCACCCGGCGAGATCTGTGGCTGCGCGTGAGAAGTCGGGAAGAAGAAGAATCGCACCGATTGGGAAGAAAAAGGGGCACGGGGAGAAGAGAAGGTTGCGTCGGTAGAAACCGTAGCGCGGCGCGATCGGGAAAAGAAGGAGAGGATTGATCGGGGAAAACGAAAAGGATCGGGGAAAATTAAACGGTTTTTATTAAACCCATTAATACAGTCTAAACAGGCTTTATAAAAGCCTATCTGCTTTATCCTCATAAAATATCCATAAGACCTCCGTTTAATTCCAGAAAAATTTCTAAAAATTTCTGAAAAATTCCACAAGATAGTTTATCAATTAATGAGGAATAATTTTTTTTTCTGGTATTTTACATCCGTACTCTAACATCTACACCCTACTAAACAGTTAGACCTACTTACATCACATCTGTAACTCCTAGATCATGCTAGGGAATATGTGATATCAACAATTGAACACACATATATATCAACGATAAGTTTAAGCATACGATAAACAGAGCAGGGTCAAGGTAATATGAACACCTAACATGCTCATATCTATGTCTAAATCTAAAAGTCATTACATCTACCCGACCGGTAGAAAATTACCTACCTGCTGTCAATACGCGTGGTAATAGAGTCCTCACGTCCGCGGACCAGTCTCGTATCCATGTCCTACAAATATCATCAATTATCATTCAGTGAGAGCATATAACAACAATACGAATTAGCTACTATGTTATCCACATATTCGTATCCCTTATCGAATACGATTTAGAAACCCCAATTAGCTAGACTTGACCATTTATTTTACATCCATCAGTTTCAATTAGCAAAAGTGCTAACTCCCTCATACAATTCTATATTTGACTTAACAAAGTTAATCTCATAAAGATTTAATCTTTTTATACTTAATTTGATGAAATAGGATCATCAACAAATTAAGTATAAATCGAACCCATATTCACACCGATACACATCTCCATTCGTAGCCCAAACCAAGCTATTGCTTCACAACCGGCCAAACACCCAACAAAACCTCGCCAACTCCAATTCAAATAGATCATTAAGAATAATTTAATTAATACTCTAAATTGAAGCTATAAAATCCAGTAATTTACCCCACTGCAGTATCCTTAACACACTCAAATCAACACTTACCTAACTCACCCGATACCCAAATGTGATCAGTTGTGCTTATCTCTCGTTTCACACACCCACAGTTTATACGAATTCAAGGGCCTAACCAACCCTATTTGAACTCCTCAACTCAACTCAGCTCCATCCACTCCCTCACAGTCGGCCAATTCTCCCAAACAACACTATCCAACATGCTCCATCGAAAGAAACCCAATATCCAGATCAAATCACATTGATACACAAACACACAGCAATTTACAGATGGAAAGCAAGGGTTAGATCAAGCTTACCGGCCCCAAATCTCCACCGGCAGTAAATCTCCTCCTTCCATCCCCAATTCACCGGTCAACGTCCCTGCCCAATATCCACAGTCCATCGGAAACCAACAGAACCATCGCTGCCGTAGTCCCAAACACGAAGCTCTGGGTTACAATCGGAGAAACTACGATCTAAGATGGATCTCACACGAGGTCAAGGAAAAAGAGTCAAGCCTCACCTTGTGCCGGCAGAACTCGCCGCTCGCGAGATCGAAGAAGCGCATCGACAGTCTCTGGATCGCGGAGAAGCAAAGGGCACCGACTTCTTTCCCAATTGTCGTCTGCTCCGGTAGAGGTCTCAGACGACAGAAGGTCCGATCGACGACGATCAGGAGTTGCGACGACGCTCGATCGGAAGAAAGAAAGGCTAATTGTGGTGCTCGCAGCTTGCGATGCGGCAGCGTATTGGGCGAGCCGCTCAACAGGGCGAAGGGCGGCGAGTGGTGCGGCGGCGATGAGTTAGATCGCCTCTATCGCTTCGGAGAGGAGGAAAAAGCATTCGGGAAGAAATGGGAAGAAGCCGATCGGGCGAACGGGAAAGAAACCGAAGAAATAAAAGCGACGATCGGCTATTTTAGTTGGTCTAGCTAGCCCAAGTCTAATCCAATCACCTATTTAAGTCTCAATTTTCATCCGATTCGATCATATGAACTCAATTAAATTCCAGAAAATTTCTAAAAATTTCAAAAAATTTCATAGGGTATTTTCCCAATTATCCAACATTTTATTTTATTTTATTTTTTCTGCGATATTTTACAAGGTTGCATGGATGTTACAATAATACTGGATATTTTAGATATAAAATATTTAACTATTCTTTCAAAGATAGTCTTTTGACGGCCTGATAAAACGATAAGATGATTATAATAATATAAATATTGTTAGTGATTGACAAAGATTGAATTTTAATGTAAAATTTAAAATTTTCATCGGGATTCAAAATTTTTTTATTATTTTTGATTATTGGATCAAAGGACATAATCTTCTTCGTGATTTATCCTTTTTCATTATTATTAAAAGATCGATGATGAAAAATATTAAGAATAAATATAATAATCTTTTATTTCAGGAAAATATCCAATGACGATTTACATAATTGTTAAGTTCCTTTACTTTCTTGGAAAGAATGGAAAGAAAAAAAAAATATTTTATTTTCATTCCACTTAAATTGGGCAGATTTTGCTTTAAAAAAATGGAGCATTTAGTAGACATGAGTGACCTTACTTTTGTGTCATATGGTATATTATAATCTTTTATTATTATTATTATTCTCTCCGAAAACTTTCACATAATTCTAGATCATAATTCCCTTTTAAATCAGCATATTATTAGTAAATTAGTTGCCAATATCAACAGATTGATACATGTGGCACCAATTAATTCCTAATAAACTCGATCCAAACATTTCAGATCCACATTTAAAGTGTTCAACTATTCAAGCACCTCCCAATTTAGTATTCAACAACTCGATCATCTTGGCCCATGGTCCAGCCCATTCTGGGGAGGGTTACGGCACAAAGCCGACCCTAGCCGAATCTAACGGGTGTCTGTCCGGAACTCAAAAATTTAGGATGCGTTTGATTCGGAATTTTTTTTTATTTTTCATTTTTATTTTCTCTTTTCCATAAAATGGAAAACAATTTGTTTTCATTTTTCAATTTTTCAGAAAACGTTCATTTATTTTTTGAAAAACAAAAGTTAAAAAACACCAACCAAATATTATTTCTCATATTTTTTCATTTTCTTCGAAAATGAAAAATTTCTGCAAACCAAACGCTTAGATTTTTATATGACTTTTGATTAAGGTCTAAAATATTTTAAAGTCCAATATAACTTTTGATTATGGTTTATACAATTAGGGTCGACTTTGCTATCGGACCGTTGCTTAGGACTTAAAATTTTTTAACACTTACTGCATGCTTCGATTTTAGAATCTAATATTTAAATTGTACGGTAAAAGTAAAGCTCAATTTTTAAATTTCGTCCAAAACTTTAAGATCCAATTTTCAAATTAAGATTGGCTCTAATTTGATAATTTTTAATTTCTTATCTTTTAATAAAAAATCAAATATTTGACATATTTACTAAGCCGTCATCTTAGACAAGTTATACTAAATAGGCAATCAAACTGAAAGTTAAAATAATCTTGTAGAATTTGTTAGGGAGCAAGGACAACAAGAATAATAATTAATAACAACTTCTCAAATTGATGTCAATCAATTAAAAATTAACATATTTTAATTCATAATCAAAATCATTATGGCAATATTATGATTATGTACTTCTCATGTACTCTTTCTATTTACAATTTGTAATTTGTAGAAATAAGTCGGTTGGCTCCCATCATAAATCATCAAATACAATTAAGTTCTTTTATCGACCTCCATTGCTCACAACATGACTTCTATAATGCTCCATATATTCTCTCTCCTCCTCCTCTCCACGGCCGCGATCGTGACGGTGAATGGAGTAGCCGGAGATCCAGCATGTGAGCCGCCGTCGCCTACATCTGGGGCCCCATTGTTCCCCCTAGACAAGGACTTGTTGCAGTTCGCGTTGAACCTGGAGCACATGGAATGTGACTTCTTCCTGTTCGGTGCCCTCGGTAATGGGCTCGACTCCGTAGCGCCGGAGCTGGCCATGGGCGGGCCGCCACCGATCGGCGCGAAGAAGGCCAACCTCGACGAGACCACGAAGCTCATAATCGAGGAGTTTGCCTACCAAGAAGTCGGCCATTTGAGGTTCGTTACACCTGATTCACTCTGAATTTTAGCTTAGTCTTTGTCTGTTGATCGTGTATCGTAACTGATGAAGGGCGATCAAGGGCACGGTCGATGGGTTCCCAAGGCCTCTGCTCAACTTGAGCGCTCAAAACTTTGCAAACATAATGGACAATGCTTTTGGGTTACATCTAAACCCTCCATTTGATCCCTATGTTGAGACTCTCAATTACCTCCTCGCTTCCTACGTGATCCCCTACATGGGCTTGGTCGCCTATGTCGGAGCAAACCCCAACCTCAATGGCTTCGTCGCCAAGAGGGTAATCAGCTGCTGGCGAACTCAGTGACTAGAAATCGATCGTCGATCTACTTAATGAGCTTATCTATAACTACAAATTTGCGCAGCTTTTGGCAGGATTGTTGGTCGTGGAAGCGGGGCAAGATGCGGTCATAAGAGCGTTGCTGTATCAGCGCAAGGACGAGCTGGTGGCGCCGTACAATATCACGGTGGCCGAGTTCACGGATCGGATATCGGAGCTGAGGAACCGGCTGGCGAAGTGCGGCATCAAGGACGAAGGGTTGATCGTGCCGTCGAAACTAGGCGCCGAAGCAAGGCTCACCACCAACATACTGTCGGCCGACCGTGACTCCGTGGCCTACCAACGAACTCCGACGGAGGTGCTCCGAGTGGTGTATGGGACTAGGAGCGAGAATCCGCCCGGAGGGTTCCTCCCCAACGGCGGGGATGGGAAAGTCGCAAGGGAATTCTTGGCATCTCATTGAGAAGAGAGAGTTCCATTATAGAAGCTAAATCTTTGATAGCCATGAATAAGATATGTGTATCCTCGCATTATATTCTTCGAAATTACGGGGAGTGTTGATTTTGAGCAATAAATTTGGGTTTTTTTCTCCTTCTTCTTCTAAAGAATCCTTCACTCCCTCTATCGAGTCAACCTCTGTAACGCGATGATGAACTAAGGTAGGTGCATTGATTGCTTCGGTCATCGGAAGCATTTCGATTTACTTGCAATAATATATACGTTACGATTATCGTTGTTTAATTTTGCGAATATCCTAGAGAACGGGGATGCTCCAAGATTAGACACTACAATGGATTTTCCATTTCCTGATCCATGGTCGAACAAGGCGGCGACGAGGTACGGTGGTAGTCTTCTGCTGCAACCAATGCGACAAGGAGACTATGCACACTCATGCAGCTGTTGAACCCCATTTGGCGACCGAGGGCGTCGAAAACACCACTCGCCTCCGATGCCGTCCCTTTCCATGGCACGAGATGGTCGACTGCATCACCCAGTGCAGGGAGACATACGTGAAGGAAACCATGGCCCAAGTCAACGTCGCCACAAATACATGGACAAGAAAATGACCGCACCCCTCGGACGTACACAGTGCATGTAAAAAATATGGTATCCTCAATCCTTGACTGAAAAGGAAGATAAATCAAGCAGATTTGAACATGGACGACTGTCTCAGTAGCAGAGGCGGATCTATGCATGGACTAGGGGGGCCACGGCCCCCCCAGTCCATGCATTTTAATTAAAAAAATATTTTTTTATATAGTAATATATTTATTTTTAGTAATATAATTATTATATAAAATATTTTTCTTCCTAAAATTCTATATTTATTTTCTCTCTATAAAAATATTATATAATTAATTACTATATAAAATATAATTACTATATATTTATTTTCTCTTTCCTCCCTCTATTTCTTATTTTTGTCTTCTTCGAAAACCTAAATGTCATCTTTTCAATTGTTTCTAGTGCATCGTAGCCGTCATCTACAATTTCTCTTCGTTCACTGCTCACACGTTGTGACTCACGAGTCTGCCTCTATGCATTGGTCCATCTCCCTGCCAACTCGGTGTTGTAGTCGCATCTTCCACGACCGCCGTCAGCCTCCGCTTCACGTGCACAGTCACATCGTGATTGTAGAAGTTATATCATCGGTGTCACACCATGTTTGCAATCACATGTCACTGCGTCATTAATCGCCATCACTCTTCGCCTGATCACGTACAAAATCCATCGAGGTTAGGTTAATTAAGATTTTATTTAATTAATTTTGAATTTTGATTAATCGAATCATTTGAATTAATTAATTTAGTTGGATTTAAATAATTAATTAGATTTAGATTAATTAAATCTAGAGTTTAATGGATGAATTTAGATTAATTAATCTATTTTAATTGATTAATTAGTTTTAGATTGGTTAATCATTTTAATTGATTAATTAACTTTAAGATAATTAATTAAATTTTAATTTAATTGATTAATTGGGTTTGATTAATTTATCTGTTTAATTAATTAATTAGCATTCGATTAATTAATTATTTGAGTTAGATTAATTAAATTTGAATTTAATTGGTTAATTGATTGAGATTAATTAATCGGTTTACTTAATTATCTAAGGTTAGATTAATTAAATTTGAGTTTAATTGATTAGTTGAGATTAAATTAATTAATCTGAGTTAGGTTAATTGATTAATTTGATTTTATCTAATTAGTATAATTAAAGTTCATTTAGGCTCAAAAAGTATCAATTAATTAATTGATTAGTTTGGTATAAGTATAATTAAGGTGTCATTAATCCACAAAGTGCTAATTTAATGAAGTAGTTAGATTATTATTTCGATGCAGAAGACTTGTGCATAGATGTTTATTTGAGAGATGTAATACGATAAAACAAGGATGAGTCCTAGTGGCTTTGATTGTTGGTTTTAATAGAGAGGTTAATGTGGTATTCTCTCACGAGCAACATGATTTGGATTAAAATATTTAATTATCATAGAGGATCTCTTGTGGTTTTTCTTGACATTTCTTTTCTAGTTATCCGATAGTTTTTTCTTCTTTTGGTGTCATCTAAATATTCTTTCGTAGTCTCTTAAATGTTTCTAGCTATACATGAGATAAGTTCTTTTTTTTTACTCTGCATTATTTTTACTATATTTAATATATTTTTTTTTCATCCATGACAATTCTAATTTAAGCATCGGAGGGTCACCACCGAGTAGGCCAGCAATGATTTAATACATGTTAATTTTTTAGAATATTTATTGATACGGTCGAAGAGAATCCCTCCTCGATGACAGAAGATCAAAGAGCGAAAAATTTAAATTGTATTACGGCCCCTCCAAATCTAAAATCCTGGATCCGCCCCTGCTCAGTAGATTTGAGCGTCCTAAAGAACCGACTCTATTAAAAAAGATCACAAATATACTATAGATAAGGATCGACTCAGGAATTTTTGATTATGTGTGGATGTCGTACCTCTACACTATAGCCTTAGGCTCACAACCCTCTATATATACCCTCACATCTAAGAAGGAATCAAGGTTCATAGAACTTAATTAAATTATGCTTAGATGATTTCTTATAAGATAAAATAATTGTCACTTTAAAAATATATTATAAAATAATTTAATTTCATTTTTATTGGAGAAGAGAGTATCAATCATTTCATCATCATCTTACTTCCTCTAATATTCTTTATTGAATAGCCGAATGGAATTATTTAAAAGAATCATTGTCGGTCGTACAATTGAAATTGACTTAGCACTTTTTAATCATGTCTAAGTTCAATTTAAATTTTGGGATGATTTTATTTACACATCTTTCTTCTTTATCAATCGTTTACACACTATTAATTTAAAACAAAGATCCCTTAGAAAAATTTTATAATTACTCTCCAAATTATTCATTTTTTTTATTTTTTTTAGCTGCGCATGTTATCTTTGGTTACGATCTCCACAAACTACCAAGTCCTTTGATGTCTTGTGGACGGATCAAGTTGAGGTGGAAGTCAAAATAAACAAAGTTCGAAATTAGTCCAATTAAGTCTAAGTCAATTCAAACTCATCTAAGTCACATATGAAATCATTCGAAACTTTGATTCGAGTCGGAAATTATTCAAATAGGCGAGGAAACGAAAGGACTCGGTATTAAGAGATGCATCTTTTAGACGAAGGATTTCGACCTCAAGGAGATGCATCTTTCCATACCATAAAGGTGTATCATTTAGTCATTCCCCCATGTAGTGTACCACTTCTCTTCCTACATAAATATAAGAGTTTAAGCAGAAAAGGAATCAAGTAACCTTCTAACACTCCATTATATTTTTCTCTATTTTCTTCAATATCTAACTCGAGCAATGGAGAGGTCATGCCGAGGTGCACCTCGACTCTCTCTTCACCTAATTTTAAATCCTTCTAGATATGGAGGATCGATTTCTGAAGAATATCGACCTATATAGGCCTTGACCTCCCAAAGTACTGTTGACATCCGACAACCCAAAGTATCATTGACGTCAGACCTCCCAAGGTTACATATACATCCGATCTTCCAAGGTCCCATATAATATATATGACCGACCTCTCAGGTGATGGCCAATCTTTCGAAGCTCAGATGATGCTCGATCTCTCGAAGCTTAGATAGCGATCGATCTCCCGAAGCCTAGATGACGATCAATCTCCTGAGACCTAATTGCAATCCGACCTAGACCCAATTACAATATGATCTGACGAAGATCGGTAAAAGAAGACCGATTGAACTAGATCGACATATTGAAGACGGACCTGATTTGTACTCAGTCGATTAAAAATACTCGATCATGAATTCTTTGTTGAGTCATTCCATCTGCCGCTCTTGGATCGGATCAATAGACATAATCACTCAAAAGACTACAAATTCAGATCATGAGTTTCCTTGACATGAATGAGGCATGTCTGATCATGGGCTGGGCCCCTCAAAGTTCATATTGATTTGATTTTATTCACTTTTTTTTTTCTTCGTGCACTCCTGTATTATTGCTTCTTTTAAATTTTTATTATCAGAGATTATTTTAAGAGATTTGTTTAATAACTTCGTACCCTTTGATATGTTGCAGGTTCATCCTCAACGTTGTTTTGCAGGGAACATCTATAATTACATCAGCAACTAACGAGGGGGCCATTTCTATTTCGAAAAAAAATTTAGATCGAACATGAATTAGAAGTTTATTTGATCAGACGAAGCATATTTTCAATGTCAGATCTATCTTATAAGGACAATACAATCGCATTATTGAACTTAGCTACTGAGCCATGAGTATTTTTCTGATTTATTTTGATTGCCAATTGAGCATATCTCATATCTCATATAGAAATTACTTAGGTAGCATTTGGATTGTAGAAAATTTTTTATTTTTCATTTTCATTTTATGAGAAAATGAGAAAATATGGAAAAAGACATTTTGGTTGGCGTTTTCCACCTTTGTTTTTCAAAAAATAAGAGATCATTTTTTGGAAAATTGAAAAACACAGAAAAATTATTTTCCGAAAAATAGAAAATGCGGAAAATGGAAAAAGGAAAGGAGAAAATGCGTTAAACCAAACACACCTGATGCAACATGGATTTTTTTACCTCCTTTAGAACGAAGATGTCAAGGAGGTTTAAGGGTCTTCTCCGACCGCAACAGTAAATGAAAGAGTGATGACAAGAGGTTTAACGTAGTTCGAAATTTAGATTCATACTCTACGAGTGAGCTCTAGAGTGAGCTCTGGTGTTATACACCTTTATTATATCTCTCATTCTCAGAAGTACTTTCAGAGATGGAGAAACTCTTTACAAATAGAAGCTTAGACAAGGTAAAAGAAAATGAGACTCGTATGATTCTCCTCCTCCTTCCTCCTTCCAGCAGGAAATACCGGAAAAAAAAAATATTCCTCGGTAATTGATAAAACATCTTGTAGAATTTTTCAGGAATTTTTAGAAATTTTTCTGGACTTAAATGGAGTTTCTACGGTATTTCTAGGGGAAGAATTTAATAGGTTTTGGGAAAGCCTGTTTGGGTTATCTTCTTATAAAGAGATTCTAGTTTGGGTTTAATGCTTATAGATTAAACCTGATTCGTTTTTGTGAACCCGACCCGTTAATGGTCCCGACCCACTTAATAAAAACCCGACCCACTCTATATTCTTAACGCCTAGCCTTTTATTTTCTTCCATTTTTCTCTCCACCCGAGCGTTCCACAATCGCGCACTTCTTCCCCAAATCGCTGCCTTCGTCGGATCGCGACTCATCCTTTCTGTGCTCACCGCCGTCGGCCGTTGGTATCGCCGGAGTGTTGGGATGTATACTGAAAGCCTAGCTCTTTTGTATGAACATCTTTATTTTGAAATAAAAATCACATGATCATTGTTTGCACGTTATATTTATATATGTGCATATTGTCTAATACTTTACATTGTAGATAACATGGTGCTTGGGTGTGGCACAGAAGATCATGTTATCAGTCCCTTGTAGAGTATAAGTAGAGGCTCACAATCAAGATGGTTTTGGACAAACCATTGGCATGGTTGTAGTGTAGCTTGATATTGTTTTGTCTTGAACATAAAGTTACACTAGTACACTTAGGTGTATTGAGCATGACCGACATAGAGGTGATTCAATTTGTTGCTGACTACATAATTGAATCGGACCTCGGATATTATGTTGTACATGCTCTTAATCCCGATATAATAACGGGCACATGTACTTAATATCTATTTCTTTGATTTACCAGAGGGTGAGATTTCTATGGATTAAATCAATATGCCCGGTAAGTTGGGAAATGATATTATTTACATGGTGTGCCGTTGATTATAGGAGGAAACCGTGTCCTATATATTAGGTTGATGATGTCCCCTTGAGGAGCTCATAAGGTTCATCATGTAAACCCTGTAGGTTGACTTAGTCAACATGATGATAAGGTTGAGTGGTACTACTCGAGGAGTTAGATGTTAATTGATTGATGGTCAGTAAATCAATAAATTGACGGACATTCGATATCTTAAACACGGGGAGATGGATGTACAAATAATATATGGAGCCCATATTAATTTATGGGGGTTGGTGAGGTAGTTCGATGATGATCCTATAGTGGAATGGAACATCATTGATGGATCAAGTTTGTGTGGTTCCGATCCATCGGGTGGCCAAGACCCAACTCCTCCTCATGGTCCCTATCGTAGCCTAATATAAACCTCATGAAGTCTAGATCAAATAATGAAAAACAAATCTCTAGATCCGACGGTTGGGATTAAAACCCTAGAACCGACGGTTGAGATTAAATCTCTAGATCCGACGGTTGAGATTAAAACCCTAGAACCGACGGTGGAGATTAAACCAAGGCCTAAACCCTAACTCTATAAAAGGGTGGCTATGGGTTGGGCGGCAAGATGTTTTTTAGAGGTTGGATGATGGATGCTAAGGAGATTAGGGTTTAGCCTCCAATTGCTTGGGCGACAAGCAACCCTAGGAGGAAACCCTAATTAGGGTTTGACTCTTTTGGGTTGGGCGGCCAAGGTGAGGAAGAAGAGTGGGCGGCAACCTATGGAGGAGCTTGTCTTCTTCCATGGAGGTGGCTAGCTCCTAGATCTCTTCTCTCCACCATGCTTGGGCGGCAAGGAACCATATGGAGGAAACCCTAATTTGATTAGGGTTTTGGCTCCTTTGCATGGGCGGCCATGGATGGGAATGAAGGTTGGGCGGCCACTTGTGGAGGAGTTTGTCTTCTTCCTTGGAGGTGGCTAGCTCCTAGATATCTTCTCTCCACCATGGTTGGGCGGCAAGAAAGCCTAAGGAGAAACCCTAATTAGGGTTTCCTCCTTAGGTATTAGGATTGCAAGGAAGTTGGCCGGCAACTATAGGAGAGGAGGTCTTCTTCTTCCTAGGGTGTGGCCGACTCCTTCCTCTATTCCCTCCACCGTGGCTGGGGCCCAACATATTCCTTTTCTCCTATTCACTCCATCTTGGCCGGCGGCACCAAAACTAGGGTTTGTCCCTAGTTCGGTTCCTTGGTTGTTTCCATATTATTCTCTCTATTCTTGGAGCCGGCGGCATCAATCCTTTATGGATTGGTGGTTGGCTCAAGCAAGAAGGGAAAGAGAGTTCTTCATTCTTTAGATTGAAGAAGATCTAGGATGCTTCAACTTGTGGAGGATCTTCGCCCACACGAAGTCTACAAGGAGGTTAGGACATACGATAGAAGATCAAGAGGTATAAAAGTTTCACAACTTTTATTATTGTTCTTTTCATGTTCTTATTTGATATGCTAGCTTATGTTCTTTATGTTAGTATATGTTGATTATACTAGTTTGCATTTGCATGTATTTGTATAATCATGGACCCCGATAAGAAACACAAAAACCGGCGATCCGTCCGTCGTCTCTTCTGCGGCTAACCGACTAGAAGAGTTGTGTAGCTTGAACAACTAGTTTGTTCAAGCAATCGCTCAAGTCGTTAGCACGACGACGAATTGGTTGTGCTTAGGAAACTCATCCCATCCGGATTAGTTTTCATTAGTGAAAATTTTAATCCAGGGACATAGAAGCCTATGAGCATTCCGAGAAATAGCACGATCGCCAACACGGAGTAGCTGGCGGATCGCGCACCATTTGTTCTTCACTGGGATGATTCCAGATCTGGATCTCTGCAGTGTGCTCGTCGCCTGTCCATCGTCGTCGCCGCGAGAGAAGGAGCGGTTTCCATCGGTGTTGATCCAGTGATCGCCGGCCAAACTCGTGGCTGCTGCCCTTGTAGCCGACCATCGTCGGAGCAAGGGTTTCGGGCCGGTGGCGGTTCGACTGGAGAGGAGGAAGCCGCAACTCGTCTCCTTCCTCAGCCTGATCTTCTCGCCGCTGCCGGACAACTTGCCGCCGCCCCTGGTCGCCTCTTCGAGCCACCCATCGCCGCCGTGAGCTCTATCCGCTGTCGCCGCCATATCTGTCCCGACGACAGCATCTCTGCTGCCACTTGGTCGCCGGAGATCACCTAGAGCCGAGGACCATCGATGGTTGATCATCGAGAGTTCAATCAGCCGCCGTCACAAGCCCCCATCATGCGCGATCGTTGATCTCTAATTTGTTAGCCAGTTCATCATCTCCTCCCTTCCTCAGCCCGATCTTCCCGCCGCCGTCCGATCCTTGTCCTTGCTACCGCGACAGAGAGGGGCTGCCACATATCTCGTGGGGTTTTGAAGATAGTGGTTTGGAGGGGAAGAGCAAAGATGGTCCGTGGTGGAGCCGCCCACTACGAACCATTTAGATCGAGAAAGAGGGGCTGCATTTGTGGTAGGTTTGGGTGAGTTTTGTTCACAGCAGCTAATGAAATGGGTTTGCGTATCATTTACAACAACATTTTTGGTTGCAGTTTAACTGATTCATTTGGATCGTATACGTGTAGAGGTATCAAGAAGCTATTTGGATTTAAATCTAAGATTGCTGATCAGAAGCTTTGGAATTAAAGCCGGGCTAGGTAATTTGAGATTTGAAAACTTTATCAACAAATATATGTTTCGACAGCTAGGTTCTGTGTTATGGTTATGATGATAGATGGCAGTTACGGCTAAATTCATTTGGTTGATATAAGTTGCTATTTCAAACATGGAACAAGAAGCTGTGAAGGAAGTTAGGCTTGGTAAGTTCAAACCTGAATGTTTTGGATGTATACCAATGTTATTTTTTTAACAGATATGGTGGTTGCTTCTAAACTGCCTTTTTGTGCAGGTGATGAAGACAAACGGGGATAAGCTTGTCATTTCCTATTTGGAGGTGGAGCTTCTCAGACGAATCTTAGTAGCAGGTGGGTAATTTCCTACCTGGTCCGGGTAGATGTATTGCATTCAGATTTAGTCATAGATATGAGCATGTTAGGTGTTCATATTATCTTGACCCTGCTCTTTTTATCGTATGCTTGATCCTTTACCGTTGGCTATTAACTTCATTGTTGATATCGTATTTATTTTATCATGATTAGGAGTTATACATATAGGTGATGCAAGTAACTTAGAATTTGTTTAAGTTAAGTGTAAATAGTAAAGTCCGGATGACAACCTGATTGTACATTTGGCAAAAAGGTCGTCCGTAGGTAGATAATGTCTTTAACCTAGGGTTAGTTCTAGTACCCTTAGGTTGTATGTTACCACCGAACATGTATTGTGTAAATGGTCAGAGGAATGATACTTAGGGTATCGCTACGGACCGGTGGTCCTAGCTTATTATAATCAGACGAGTACGACTCTCTACAGGATAGAGAGTGTGTCCATCAGTTGAGTAGGACTCTCTACAGGATAGAGAGTGCGTCGATTAGATTGGTATGACTCTCTACAGATGATAGAGTATTATGATCACTGAGTACGACTCTGTAAGATAGAGTACGCGTTGATCCGCAGTTAGTATGATTCTCTGTAGAATAGAGAGTCTATGGTGGATGTCTGTATGTGAGACATTGCATTCATGCATTTGCATGCACGCTGGCGACGAGGTCTCCCTTGTGGTTGAGAGTGTCGCCAGTCATCCTGCCTCCACGGTTACTCATAGGAGGAGTCACCCGTGTGAGGGCAGAGCATTGTGGTGCCGCACTCTACCACTATAGACGGTGGTAGTTGGATTTGTGTGTCGTAGTCCTGCGTGTGTGACACTCGACCACTCATGGGTAGTGACTGTCGGAGTGGCCAACAGCAGGGACCCCCATCGTGTAGCTTGCTCTTTACGCTTATATGCTACTCGATCATACTGCCCACTCGCCAGTAGTGGTTGGTGTTGAGTTGGGACAGTTGTCATGCTCGAGCCACCGAGGCCACACTGGGGTCGTGGTAGCTTTAAGGTGAGCCGACATGACCATGCATGCTGCATAGCCGTATCTGATGGCGCTTTGCATATATATATATATATATATTATGTTTGCTGCATTTGATTGTACATCATATTCATGCATGTTTCTTGCATATGTTATACAGTTGTGTTGGATTTTGGTATGTGTTGGATAGACCATAGATACTTTGGCCTGTAGCATGAGTAGATTATGTGTTGGTATTACTCTTCCTGTTATATATATGTTGGATATATGTTCAGGTTGGATCAGAGTAGCGTAGCAGACTTTAGGTATATCTGTATTTTATGTTATTCATTTCAGTTAGACGGTATATGCTTGTATTTATATACTATGCTGATATACCTGTTGTACTTCTAGAGTATGTCGTTGAAATACATGTGATATTACATATATATACATGTTTTCTATTACCTGCTGAGTTTTACTCACCACCCCATGGACCACTGGGTTTCACGCCCTGTAATGTGTAGAAGACTTCGGGACCGCTTGGAGCACCGCCGGCTAACATCATCTCATCTCACCTCCGAGGCTCCCTTGTTTTGTTTTGGGCCTTTCGTCCGCCGTGTTATGTATTCGGAGTTTACGTGATGTATATATTGTATATTCAGATTTTGTCGAGATTTCGTGTTGTTGTGGTGTGTTAGTCATACCGATATGCATGTGTGGGATTGTTGCATTGTTGTTGTATCGTTTCCGCTGTGTATTTGTTGTAGTAGTTTGATATGTTGTGGTTTGGTTATATTGTTATATATATATTTTTATTGTGGGCCTACGGGCCTTGTATTAACCCGAAATGTTGCCACGTACAGGGGAGATGTCGTCCGTTTGATTTTCGGCTCGGCATGCTCTCGGGGCGTGACAGGATCACTTGGTTACCAGGATTCATAAACTTTAGTACTTAGCCTGGAGGTCTAGAGTTCGAATCCTGGGGAAGGCAAAAACCCACTTCCAGGGGTGGGAAGACTGCTCTCGGGCGCCTTTTTTATTAACGACTATTGGCGGAATTGGCGACCCCTATTGGTCGATGACCGCCATCTGTTGGCATGTCGTTATACTGGTCTTCCCACCCCTGGAAGTGGGTTTTTGCCTTGGATCACTTGGTTACCAGGATTCATAAACTTTAGTACTTAGCCTGGAGGTCTAGAGTTCAAATCCTGGGGAAGACAAAAACCCACTTCCAGGGGTGGGAAGACCAGGTGAGTAACGACATGCCAACAGGGGCGACGGTCGTCGACCAATAGGGGTCACCGAATTCCGCTAATAGGGGCCAGGTCGTTACAGGATGGTTCTTCTCCTCCAATAGTGAGTCTCCATTGAGAAAGCTAACCAGCCACCGAGTGAGAAAGAGAGCAAGAGACAGAAAAAAGTCGTCCTCTTCTTTCTTTCTTCTTTCCTTCCTTCCTTTTATCTTTGCCGTCCCTGAAGCCAGGTGTTGCGTAACAAATCACTTGGATCATCGTCCATGTGGAGGGTCATCCCAGTCTAAAGAATAATGTTGTTATGATATTAACGAGTGAGAGTTACTAAGAATCTTCGGTGGCGTCTTTTAGATATCTTAGTTTGTTATGCTGCATAACAAACTTTAATGAGAAAGCATAGTAGGGACCCTCCTTCCTTACCTTCATTTTACCAATGAACCCCTTCTTATCCACACTCAAACTCCGTTCTGTTTCCCAAATTACTCTGTTACTGATTTAACTCATTTTTCCGATTTACTTTCCTACATCATTCTGGCCACGCGTGTCGTCCAAAGGAAAATAAAGCGCCTCTACTAACTTCATTAATAAGTAACAGATGCCTGAAAAAGGTAGCTAATTTCAATTATTCAACTTTACCATTTACGGATTTACCAAAACAGCATATTGAAATTGTAAGTTGTGAGCAGTTCCACGAACTGCGATGGCAGTTCGTGGAACCGCCATCACGCTGCGTGCATGATCTCCTACGCCGTGCGTGCATGATCTCCTTCCGTTAAAAGGGAGGCGCGTGCAAGGCTTCGCGGAGGGCTGGAGGCTTTTGTTGAAAGGAGAGGTTGCTTCATCGAGAGAGAGCAGAAAAGAGAGGAGAGATCAGAGAGTTCTGTCGGTGCTGCCGCCAGGCTACTGGAGTGAACAGAGATCATCAGAAAACATCCAAGGTGCGACGATCTTGGTTCGTGAATGAATAGAAGCCTTCCGCTCGTGATTGCTTCTCAGACGGCAAGATTTTCGACGACAAAATAACAAATTCGGCGAACCCCACTGTAAGATTGTTTTACATTCTATTTTATTGCAATTTAATTCATAAAAATCAGTCCTAATGACGCGAAACGAATAACAGAAATATATATATATTCAATTCAATTATCAGATGTTTACTGTTCAATTTCTAATTATATATATTTATAAAAAAATCAAATCAAATAATAAATCAAAGACGATGTAATCATGTAGCTATTAAAATTATTCATGTAAATATTTTCTAATTTATTTTTTGATATTTTATTTAAAGATTATTTAGCGTCCTATTAAAAATTCATAAAATAGAATTAATTATCTTTAAGATTATATATATATATATATATATATATATATATATATATATATATATATATATATATATATATAATTGAAATATGTTTTTTTTAACATCGATCGAGCTTTTTCAGCTAGTTTAATTTAACATAAATTATTATATTCACTTAATTTTATTCCATAATGTTCGCATGATTTTATTCTTCGAAGCTTAGGATGATATTATGATGTCATTTTTTGGTGATAATTAAAAAATATAAAGAGGATAAAAATATTTTATAAGATATTTAATAAATTATTAAACGTCAACGTTTGAAATCAAATTAGTTAATTTGAATTTAACAAAATAAAATTGGCACGAGTAAATACTGATTTTCTATTTGTTTAAGTTTAAAGTTTATTTAGTTTTTTACATTTTTTCAGAATATATTTTGTTTTTTTGTATTTCTCGAAGAATGATTAGATGTGATGAGTATGGAGAAGGTATTGCTTCATATCTCGAATATTTTTATAGACAAAATTGGATGATTAATACGGTGTAAAATTACATAAATGCGTAAGGGTCAATCTTTGTTGTCGGATGAAAATACCAATTGGAATGCATGCCTTTCATCGTGTCCAGATGTCGGTATGATCATAGATCGATCATGATTAACTATTTTTCTTCATTATAAAAAAAATAAAACCTTCATATTAGTAGCCCCTTAGTTGCTCCTAATCGAAGAGGAAGGTAAATTCAAACTTAGTACCCCACATAGTGTCACGCCCCGAGAGTATGCCGTGCCGAAAATCAAACGGACAACATCTCCCCTGTACGTGGCAACATCTCGGGTTAATACAAGGCCCGTAGGCCCACAACAAAAACATAATAAACAGATATAAGTATATCAAACACACAGCGGAAACATAAACACATACCCACAACAAAATATACCAAAACATACGGGTGTACACCCCCCTGACAAGACCACAGTACTAAAACGTACATAAAACATCGACACCAAATAAAGTCCACAACATAACGACGAAGTCCATACATAGAACAAAATCCATAACACGGACACAAATCATAAATCCTCGGGAGACTCAAAATGTGGAGATGGGATGGATCTAGCGACTCAAGTTCACGAAGACTTCTACATTACAGGCGGCGAGAAAAACCCAGTGGTCGGAGGTGGTGAGTAAAACTCGAGTGTCGAGAGAAAACATGTAAATATATAAACATCAATATTACATGTCATTCAACGATCCTAAATCTACTCGAACAACGGGTATACATCAGCATAAAAGGTATATATGCATGCATACACTAAATAAACTGAACAACCACGATGCTGACATACCTGGCAGTCAGCTACCCTATCCTGATGGCACCTGGACATATCATCACATCATAGGGTATAAATGTATAGTACTAACACAATATCCTAACCTGAGTCAAGGGTATCACTGTAAATATCCGATAGGTATACCAATATCAACCTACTATCATACAGGAATATGTAATAGCATGTATGAATATGTACAAACAAATGCAACAGGCATAGTACATACAAATGCATCATCAAAGTGAGTATACATATAGACTGTATCCGTATGTATACTAATCACTATCATCCATGTATATATGTATATACGAGGTATATATATATATATATCATATGCAAAAGTATGATACAAGGGCGGTAACATGCATGGTCATGCCCGCTCACCCCTACTCGCTACCACGACCCCAGTGTGGCCTAGGTGGCACGACATGACAACTATCCCGACTCCAGCCGCCACCACTCTCGAGTGACCGAGTTGGGTAGTATGATCAAGTAGCATATGAGCGTAAGTAGCTCGCTACGCAACGGGGGTCCCTGCTGCTGGCCACTCCGACTAACACTACCAATGAGTGGTCGAGTACCACGCACCCAGGACAACTGCACGCAACTCCAACTACCACCGTCTATAATGGTAGAGTGCGGCACAACAAATGCTATGCCCTCACACCAGTTACTCCTCCGGGAGTAACCTGGGAGGCAGGATGACTGACGACTCTCTCTCAACCCCAAGGAGATGTATGTCGCCAAGATGCATGTAATGACATGAGGGTCTTGTCTCACATACAGACATCTACCTAGACTCTCTGCTCAACAAAGAGTCACACCCAATTGATCGAAGACACTCTCTACCCAGAGGAGTCACTCATCTGATCAGGACAAGCTAGGACCATCGGTCCGTAGTGACACACTGTCCACGACTCACATGACCATTCACACAACCCGTGGTTGGTGAATAAATGTGCAACATACAGATATGGAATAAGTTCTACATCTAGGGCCATACGTATCCACAGAGGACCTTTTTTTGTCAAATTTACAACTTAGGTCATCCTCCGTACTCTAACATCTACACCCTACTAAACAGTAAGACCTACTTACATCACATCTGTAACTTCTAGATTATGCTAGGGAATATGTGTTATCAATAATCGAGCACACATATATATCAACGGTAAGTTCAAGCATACGATAAACAGAGCATGATCAAGGTAATATGAACACCTAACATGTTCATATCTATGTCTAAATCTGGAAATCATTACATCTACCCGACCAGTAGGAAATTACCTACCTGATACGAAGCTCGAATAATCCTCACGGTCGCGGACCTGCTTCGTATCCCAAACCTGCACATAATAGCAACTATGTTTAAGCACAAGCGTTAAACAACTACACAACTTAACTACTACGTCATTTCCAATTCAAATCCAGCTTCTGTCCAAAGCACCAATATCGATTCACACATAGTTGAGCTCTCTCTCGAGCACACAACTCATCAACAACAAAACAATATCCAATTAGCTATCAACAATTTACGTTGAAGAATAGAAATCTGATAGCATCTATAGATCAATCCAGAACTTACCTCAACTTAAATCCTCAGCTCACAGAACCATGGAGATCCTGATCGTAGCTGCCCATCCATATTTCTTCATCCGCTCACCGGAACACCACAACACACAAGGAACCCAAATCCAAAATCCCAGCTGCCATCGGGATGCTTAACCCTGCTCAAATCTGATCTCCACGACAGATTCAACAACCTCTACCATCATCAAATCCCTAAAGAACAATTAACTCCAATTCAAATCTAGTTAACAACAACCACCACAGCATCAGGGACCATCACAAAACTTTGATCAGCGATGAAGGATAACCTCGACTTACCCAATTCCGACGGCGATCCCCTGTTCACCGACGAACTCCTTGCTGCCCTAACTTCGGCAGAGATTGTGAAGCATCTTCCCAAACACCTGCTGCAACCCAATGGAACCACGAGATCGAAATCAAAATCTCGTTCAACCAAGGAAATCAAAGTAACCCCTAAAATCTCATCCGAGATCAGGAAAAGAGCAGTGCTTACCCATCTCCGGTGACCATCGACAGTGAAGTCCATTGAACCGGCAGCGACTTTCTCGTCTCCCCTGTTCACAGCCGCAACAAACCACCAACATAGCCCACCATCCGGCTTGCTCCACCGCTCGATTCACAGTAAATTTGAAACGAGGTCGACGCTACTCCTCCCCCAAATGCTCTATTCGCCGGAAACCCAGCGCCGACAACTCTGTCCTTCACCACAGGTAACACCCAATGAAGGAACACAGCTACACATTCGATCTTCGTGCAAGGTAAGGAAAGGATCAGCTCTTACCTAGCACCGACGACAATCGGCAGAAACCCATGGAAGCCCCTCTCTGTTGCGGCGATCACGCCACCAATCGGCTCACACGAAAGGGACCAGCAAGAGCCTGGAGAAGAGGGATCGAGCTGCCTAGCACCGCCTTCCTCGAGTTTGCTCGCAGATCGCGAGGTAGGTTACAACTGACGCCGATTTCGAGCTTCCCTCCACGCGTGCTCGTCGTCGACTCGTTTGTGGAGACCGTCGAGGATAGTTCGGTCGCCACCGTTTTCCGCGAGAAAGCAAGAGCGAGGGAAAGGTCATCGGCGCGGAGAGATTAGGTCGCGAAACAAGGAAAACAGCGAAGATAGGGGAAAGAAATCGTCGCGGGAGGGAAGAGATGGAGTCGCAGAGGAAACGAATGAACGGAAGAAATAAATGGCTGGGCGTTTATAATCAAGGGTTGGATCGGGTTAAAAGAAAATAGATCCAGTTAAAACTCCACTAAGGATTAATCCCACTTAGGTTTAATTAATCCCATAACAATATTATTCTTTCAACATTTTTTTTTTCTGGGGTATTTTACATTCTCCCCCACTTATAAAAATTTGGTCCCCAAATTTCGTACTAACATGCAAAAATTTACTTCAAGCAAGTTTCCGAAAGGACCACATACCTTCCTCAAGTGATCAGATGAGACCATCGAGCTCAGATAGTATCTTCCTGCTCCCATATAGCCTCCTCATCGATATGATGCTTTCATCCAACCTTTACGAGTCGAATGGTTTTCGTCTCACTACTGTCGCTTCTTGCGACAAAAAAAAAAAAAATTCGCACCAGAATCTCCTCATAAATCGCATTAGACTGAGATAGAATCCGGAACCTCTTTTAGAACATTATCAACATGCGACACGTATTTCCTCAGTACAAAAACGGGAAATACGTTGTGAGCACCCGGAAGTGTCGGAGGTAAAGCCAACCGACAAGCTACACCTCCATAATCCACGACACAAGATCTGAATAGATCCTCCAACGTTTGAATGTCATGCTCAAACAGTCCATTAGTCCGCGGATGAAATGTTACACTAAGCCGAAGCTCTGTGCCCATAGTCTGGTGCAGACTCTATCAAAATCGCGAGGTAAATCGCGAATCTCTATCTGATTTGGTACTTAAAAGTACCCCACGCAATCTAATAATTTTTCCGTAATACAACTCTGTCGGACGATCCAACAAGTCCATTCCACGCATAGGCAGAGAGTGAGCTGATTTGGTTAGTCGATCCATGATCACCCAAATCACATCATGTCCTTTACAAGTTCTAGGCAATCCCGTAACGTAATCAATGGTGATATGCTCCCACTTCCATTCTGGAATCGGAATTTCCTAGAGCAATCCGACGAGTTTCTGATGTTCAGCCTTCACCTACTGACATACTAAACATCAAGCAGCAAAATCTGCTATAACTCTCTTTATACCATTTCACCAGTATAAACGTTTCAACTCTCGGTACATCAGAGTACCACCAAGGTATATAGCCCATCTCGAATGATGTGCTTTCTGTAGCAACTCTTCCTTAAACACTGCAACTCCGGAACCCACAATCCTTATCAGAGACGGAGAATTATTTCCTCAAAAGAGAAATCCATCAACCGTCCACAATCCTCTTCACCACACTCTGTAAGTGCATGGAAGACTAAAGCGACCATCTCACTTGTTGCAACCGTTCGCGTTTCAGCCCTCTATAGTAGCTACCCAGTAGCTACTCAAAACTCCATGAGCACTTCTGCTCCATATCACTACAAATCCAAATAATAACTACTAAAGTCACATCATGTATACGGACTATCTCGTAGTTTCTTATCCGACGACATAAGATATGCCTCATTCAACTGCATTGGAATTGTTCCGATCCTGAACGACGCATTTGTGTACATCATCCTTTTATCCATTCGGAAGGATTAACTAATACTGTATAAAAGTTAACCACCATCTAGGTCTTATGCGGTTTCACCGACCACTAAATGATTTCTATCGTCACCTTTGTCAAACAAGTCCGTGGTATAGTAATGCTAAGACATTCTATCCACATCTACAGTACTAACCAAAACATACAAGGAAAACCACCATCTACGGTGGTCGAGTGCCCAACTCCAACTACCACAATCAACAGTGGCCAAATTACGCAACTCCAACAACTACAAAAGGATCCAATCGTGTTCAGGATACACGATTCTCAAATTCATAGACGACTAATTCGTTAATTAGTCTAACAACTTAAATCAAAGTCCATACAATTCATACCAAGTATGAAATTGTCGTCTCCACACACCTGCATCCCCTTTACTCTACGCTGATGATATATATTAATCATCACAACGACCTTGATAATTGTATGACACCATGTCACTACAATATCAATCCTCTAGTCGTAAACCAACCTTAGAGTATACACAGGTGTCCTTTGCTGATCTAAACAGCTCATTTATCCTCAACGTAGGATATTTACTTTCAACAATCATCGCATTCCATCATCGACAATCGATGCATAATCTCAAATGTCCATCTCTCTTTCGACAAAGAATTCTGGATCTTCACAAGGAGAAATATTGGGATAGATAAATATCTTCTTCCAACATCTCCTATAATCACAACTTACGTTCTTCCAATTTCCATCGTGTTTAGTAACACTGATACCAACAAAAATATCACTCGTTATGTGATCTTCGATACCGGACTATTTTTCGCAATCATTTCGATCGCCTACTCCACTTGCCTAAGCAACGGCAAGGCTATGAGTTCATCCGCAACTACATCCGTATGCTCTCGGATTATACGCACATCTGAGAGACATAATCATACTTCCAACAATTTGACCATCCGTAAGGATATGTCCACAGTAAAAGTATGTCTATCCGAGTCTAAGGGCATCCCTTGACTTCTTAATTGTTGATCCTCATCTCACCTGACGGTAGAGATACCATCGACCCACAAGTCGATGTAAAGGACCCTTCTAATCCAACTGAGAATGTTCTAGACACAGATACCTGTAACTACAAGCATCTCTCAATATATTACTCCAGAGGGTAAAACTAGAGTAATACCCTGAACGATCAAATATCTGTTGATCCGATCCAAAAGGCTCCACACAGGTCTCGGCCTTTTCTCCGAAAAGAAAAGATCAGATTCAACAGTCCGCGACAAAGCGGTCGCATTTCTGCGACGAATGCTTCGGGGATTTTTCCCTAGATCATCTGATCCATCCCTTAAATCTATGAGCTACAACAGTAGAATATCGACTAGATACGACCTTCGTCGTATACTCTCTCTTCTACACTAAGCAAAACACATCTGGAGGTACTACTTGTTGTTGTCTGCTGAGTCATCTACAATGTCTTCTGCTGATGCTGCTTCTGTGCTGATCTCTGCTGAAGGGGAGTATCAAGGAACTCCAACCACGCCTGAGGTAGTAGGTTGATGCTGATGAGATAACTCAATCCTCTGTGCTAATCTCTGCTGTCGAGATAGTGCATCACCTTCCCGGAACACCATCGATAGTCTTCAACTGAATCTTCAAGGTACACCTCCTCCACTGTACTGGTTGCTCAACAATAGCAACCGCTGAACTGCTCCAACAGATAATCTGGCTTCGCGTGTCTTCGTGATCTGCATTGCACGCACACAATTCCTTCGGAGTCTTTGTTCTGATTTTTGCTGATATCCACGCGAACATCCTGATGATCCATGGTTGGTCTTCTATAATCGAAAAATAATTCAAAGTCTATGACTTCGATCTTGCTCCTTTATCCAACAATCGGAGACTTCTGACTCTATTAAGTTGACCTGTAATATTTGCTTACCGGTCTCCAACTCTTAAACTCTTGTCACAATCCAACATCTTCCGGCAGGATCTGGTAGATGATCCCGACATCCTTATCCAACTATAAGCCAATAACTCTGGGTGGCTTAAATCATCCTCTCATCTTCTTGAGCTATTAGGTGGTCGTAACCTCCGCAAGTCTCACGACTCTGCACCGTACACTGTTACTAACCGATCACCCTTTCTTGAAGCTCAAGAATTCCTTATAATGTGTCACTTAAAGTGACACAGAAAAATACTCTCCTTCTACATCACTAGACCATGATCAAGTGATATATTATTTCCCCGAAGATTATTTTCTACATTTACCACCAAATACCGGCTTGACCCCGATAATGGTATGCAAATAACTCTTCTTTCTCGGTATAACATGAATTAAGTACTTAAAAGTACTCTCAAAGTTATACAACTCAGTACGAACAACTCAGGGATGAAATCCCTATGAAACTCCATAACCTAGCCTTCCGCTATCTGCATCCACAATAGTCAACAAATCTGTTCATTACCCACAGGTAATGATCTGACTAGCACAGTTAGTGAAAATCTCTAAGGTTGAAATCTCTGATTTCAACCAAAAATGTGATGACTTGACCCATGTTTTTCCGACTCGGTATCAGTCGGCTCCCAAAGGTAAATCACCTTTTCGACACGGGTTCAAAACTCACAGACTCAACAGGTCATTCCCGTGGTCAACTCATACCACGGTTATGAATGATAACCAACACACTACAGGTTATTCCTTGGTACAAGCATCTAAATACATAGCCCACATAACCGAGAGTATAAACCCTAAAGGTCACTCGGTTGGTCGCCTCGGTGGACGATCCCTACTACAAGTCTGCACATGTGTCATAACTCTATCGTATACACCTACTAATCAAGTTTAGATAAATACCTACTAAACCATAAGTTTTCCAAGAATTCTTACCTCGTGCTGCTTGGAGCTCAGGCCGCTGTCAATCCCATCTCACAAAAACCAAATCCGAAAAAATATACTGACTCCCGAGAATCCAAGACTCAAAAACAAAATCATAATATGGCATCGCAGAACCTTCGGCTCTGATACCAATAAAGTTGTCACGCCCCGAGAGTATGCCGTGCTGAAAATCAAACGGACAGCATCTCCCCTGTACGTGGCAACATCTCGGGTTAATACAAGGCCCGTAGGCCCACAACAAAAACATAATAAACAGATATAAGTATATCAAACACACAGCGGAAACATAAACACATACCCACAACAAAATATACCAAAACATACGGGTGTACACCCCCCTGACAAGACCACAGTACTAAAACGTACATAAAACATCGACACCAAATAAAGTCCACAACATAACGACGAAGTCCATACATAGAACAAAATCCATAACACGGACACAAATCATAAATCCTCGGGAGACTCAAAATGTGGAGATGGGATGGATCGTAGCCAGACTCAAGTCGTCACGAAGACTTCTACACAAGGCGACGAAAAACCCGAGTCGGAGGTGGTGAGTAAAACTCAGCAGGTAATCAGAGAAAACATGTAAATATATAAACATCAATATTACATGTCATTCAACAGTCTAAATCTACTCGAACAAGCGGGTATACATCGATAAAAGGTATATATGCATGCATACACTAAATAAATCAACAACCACGATCTTGACATACAGCGGTCATCTACTATCTGATGGCACTGGACATATCATCACATCATAGGGTATAAATGTATAGTACTAACACAATATCCTAACACGAGTCAAGAGTATCACGAAATATCCGATAGGTATACCAATATCAACCTACTATCATACAGAATATGTAATAGCATGTATGAATATGTACAAACAAATGCAATGGCATAGTACATACAAATGCATCATCAAAGTGAGTATACATATAGATCAGATCCGTATGTATACTAATCACTATCATCCATGTATATATGTATATACCAGTAGGTATATATATATATATAATCATATGCAAAACACCGTATGATACGGCAGTGCAACATGCATGGTCATGCCCGCTCACCCCTACTCGCTACCACGACCCCAGTGTGGCCTAGGTGGCACGACATGACAACTATCCCGACTCCAGCCGCCACCACTCTCGAGTGACCGAGTTGGGTAGTATGATCAAGTAGCATATGAGCGTAAGTAGCTCGCTACGCAACGAGGGTCCCTGCTGCTGGCCACTCCGACTGACACTGTCAATGAGTGGTCGAGTACCACGCACCCAGGACAACTGCACGCAACTCCAACTACCACCGTCTATAGTGGTAGAGTGCGGCACAACAAATGCTATGCCCTCACACCGCCATTACTCCTCCGGAGTAACACGGGAGAGGGATGACGACTCTCTCTCAACCCCAAGGGGAGACGATGTCGTCAGTATGCATGTAATGACATGAGGGTACTGTCTCACATACAGGACATCTACCCTAGACTCTCTGTTCAACAAAGAGTCACACCCAATTGATCAGTACACTCTACCTCCGTAGGAGTCACTCATCTGATCAGGACAAGCTAAGACCATCGGTCCGTAGCGACACACTGTCCACGACTCACATGACCATTCACACAACCCGTGGTTGGTGAATAAATGTGCAACATACAGATATGGAATAAGTTCTACATCTAGGGCCATACGTATCCACAGAGGACCTTTTTTTGTCAAATTTACAACTTAGGTCATCATCCGTACTCTAACATCTACACCCTACTAAGCAAGAAGACCTACTTACATCACATCAGTAACTTCTAGATTATGCTAGGGAATATGTGTTATCAATAATCGAGCACACATATATATCAACGGTAAGTTCAAGCATACGATAAACAGAGCATGATCAAGGTAATATGAACACCTAACATGTTCATATCTATGTCTAAATCTGGAAATCATTACATCTACCCGACCAGTAGGAAATTACCTACCTGATACGAAGCTCGAATAATCCTCACGGTCGCGGACCTGCTTCGTATCCCAAACCTGCACATAATAGCAACTATGTTTAAGCACAAGCGTTAAACAACTACACAACTTAACTACTACGTCATTTCCAATTCAAATCCAGCTTCTGTCCAAAGCACCAATATCGATTCACACATAGTTGAGCTCTCTCTCGAGCACACAACTCATCAACAACAAAACAATATCCAATTAGCTATCAACAATTTACGTTGAAGAATAGAAATCTGATAGCATCTATAGATCAATCCAGAACTTACCTCAACTTAAATCCTCAGCTCACAGAACCATGGAGATCCCGATCGTAGCTGCCCATCCATATTTCTTCATCCGCTCACCGGAACACCACAACACACAAGGAACCCAAATCCAAAATCCCAGCTGCCATCGGGATGCTTAACCCTGCTCAAATCGATCTCCGGCCGGATTCAACAACCTCTACCATCATCAAATCCCTAAAGAACAATTAACTCAATTCAAATCTAGTTAACAACAACCACCACAAAGATCGTGACCATCACAAAACTTTGATCAACGATGAAGGATAACCTCGACTTACCCAATTCCGACGGCGATCCCCTGTTCACCGACGAACTCCTTACTGCCCTAACTTCGGCAGAGATTGTGAAGCATCTTCCCAAACACCTGCTGCAACCCAATGGAACCACGAGATCGAAATCAAAATCTCGTTCAACCAAGGAAATCAAAGTAACCCCTAAAATCTCATCCGAGATCAAGAAAAGAGCAGTGCTTACCCATCTCCGGTGACCATCGACAGTGAAGTCCATTGAACCGGACTTTCTCGCCTCTGCTCACACCAAGAACAAACCACCAACATAGCCCACCATCCCGCTTGCTCCACCGCTCGATTCACGAGAATTTGAAAACGAGGTCGACGCTACTCTCCTCCCCAAATGCTCTATTCACGGAAACCCAACACGATAACTCGCCTTCACCACTGTAACACCCAATGAAGGAACACAACACATTCGATCTTCGTGCAAGGTAAGGAAAGGATCAGCTCTTACCTAGCACCGACGACAATCGGCAGAAACCCATGGAAGCCCCTCTCTGTTGCGGCGATCACGCCACCAATCGGCTCACACGAAAGGGACCAGCAAGAGCCTGGAGAAGAGGGATCGAGCTGCCCTAGCACCGCCTGCTCTCGAAGTTTGCTCGCAGATCGCCAGGGTAGGTTACAACTGGACGCCGCCGATTTCGAGCTTCCCTCCACGCGTGCTCGTCGTCGACTCGTTTGTGGAGACCGTCGAGGATAGTTCGGTCGCCACCGTTTTCCGCGAGAAAGCAAGAGCGAGGGAAAGGTCATCGGCGCGGAGAGATTAGGTCGCGAAACAAGGAAAACAGCGAAGATAGGGGAAAGAAATCGTCGCGGGAGGGAAGAGATGGAGTCGCAGAGGAAACGAATGAACGGAAGAAATAAATGGCTGGGCGTTTATAATCAAGGGTTGGATCGGGTTAAAAGAAAATAGATCCAGTTAAAACTCCACTAAGGATTAATCCCACTTAGGTTTAATTAATCCCATAACAATATTATTCTTTCAACATTTTTTTTTTCTGGGGTATTTTACACATAGTCACTTGAGGTGTGTCTTTTTTTTTTTCAAATACTTGAGATGGTTGTTGTGACATCTCGTACTCGTACATGAGTAGAAAATTTGGGGATAAAATTTTTATTAGTGGGGAGAATGTAAGATATCGAAAAAATAAATAATAAAATACCCCTTGTTAATTAAGAAATTATCTTGTATAAATTTTCAAAAAAATTTCTGGATTCAAAAGGAGTTCATATGACCGTTTAGGAGAAAGATTAAAGCCTAAATAGGTGATTGAGTTAAGCTAGGTTAGTCTTGTGTTAAACTTGGGCTAGTTCAACCCATTTGCTCGACCCCTTTTTAAATCCAGATTCCATTCTTTTCTCTGCTTTGACGGTTTCCTCCCCAATTTCCTCAATTGCAACCCGATTCCATTCTCCGCCCGATGCCACCTTATCGTCGCTGTCGGAGTTGCTCGCCACTGCCGGAGCTGCTCGCTGTCGCCAGCTTCATCGAACGTCTGCAGTAGCCAACCGATCGCGCCATCTTCCCTTCTTTTTACTCTCTCTCGTTGCCACCCTCCGTCGATCCAAGCAGCAACGAGTTCAGCTTGGCAAGATCTGCATCGCCGTTTTATTGTCGTACTCCGTCGTCGCCTGCCTCATCGGTGAGCTACTCCTTTTGGGGTTGTCATTCATCTTCCTCATCCGGATTTCTACTATCGCCGATCTTTTCTTCCATTTGATCTCTGCAGCATTACAATTTGGATCGCGGGATTACAATTGTGAAGAGCATATTGTTGATCACAGTTTCCCTGTGTCGATCACGTTGTCGGCTGCTTCCTGGTCGGATCATCACCGTGAGTAGCATCATCGTCTGTGAGCAGTGTTTCCGTTGTGAGCACTCGGTTGTGCTGCCACATTTCCTACGGCCACCTTCGTTCTTCAATGGTGATCTTCGTTGTCTTCTCTAATTTTGCTCATTTCGTAGCATTGCTAATTGAAATTTGGTGGTCGTGTTGTTGCTGCGACAAGGAAGAACGCTACCTTCGATTTCTAGTAATGACTCTATTTGTAAAATACCACGGAAAAAAATAAAATAAAATAAAATAGTATGGTTAGGAGTTAATTACATTTAACCTAACTTAAGAAATTTTATTAGTTCAATTAACCTAGATTTAATTAAATCTAGGGTTAATGGGTTATTGGGTTTAAAGCCCAACCCATTTAACCATCCCCGACCCGTTAACCCATTAAACGACTGCCGCTTCCTTCTTTCGTTTTTTCGCCGACGCTGTCTCCTCGCGTGGGCGTTTCGCGCAGCAGAATAAACCGCCGCCGACGCTGACCTTTCCGGAGCCCTCTTCCTCTCACTCATCTGCCTTCTTCGCGCGAACCTCCTTCTCTGTAAGCAGCGACCGACTACTGCTCGTCGATATCCAGGACGAGCGAGCGATCTTCCCTTCCTCGCGGCGAGCAGTGGCGGTGGGACCATCCACGATGGGCTCTGCGAGCGAGTGAGGGCAGAGAGCGAGCGGGAGCAAAGAGCAAGCGAGTGGCAGGGGGGAGCTTGAATCGGCGACGCTTCGACGGTGAGCAGCCGATTTGGGGATTTTCTGCTAATCGTCGCCGGTGCTAGGTAAGAGCTGAACATTTCCTTACCTTGCACGAAGATCGAATGTGTAGCTGTGTTCCTTCATTGGTTGCGATCTGTGGTGAACGACAGAGTTGTCGGCGTTGAGTTCTCCGACGAATAGAGCATATGGGGGAGGAGTATCGCCGACATCGCTCCAAATTGCTGTGAATCGAGTGGTGGAGCAAGCCGGATGGTGGGCTATGTGGTGGTTTGCTGCGGCTGTGAACAGGGGAGACGAGAAGGTCGCTGCCGGTTCAGTGGACTTCACTGCCGATGGTCACCAGAGATGGGTAAGCACTGCTCTTTTCCTGATCTTGGACAAGATTTTAGGGTTTGCTTTGATTTCCTTGGTTGAACGGGATTTTGGGTGTATGGGCAGGGATCGTGAGTGTCGATTTCAGCCGATGAACGTGGCTGCCGATTCTGTGGAGTTGATGCCAGTGGAGGTTCCAATCACTGGTATAGTTGATCCGTCTCCTTCTATTAATCCGCTGTTGATTGGATTTTTAGTTATCAGGATTCGATAGTTGCCCTCCATTCTGTGCGGCTGTGAGCATGAGTGTGTGGGTGTTCTGTAAGGGAAATTTGGGGATAGTGAAGGTTGGCTGCCGGCGGGGTTCAGCATCTGGTAAGGAAGAGAAATTTCCTTTGTTTTGTTCTGTGAAGTGTTGAACGACATACGAGGGCTGTTGGCTGTAATGTGTTGTGAATAAGGTTAATTTTGGGTCTAAAAAGGGAGCTGTGAGGTGAGGTTTTGACCGACTGTGAGTGAGCCGTAAACGGGTCTATGGTTGCCAATGTAGTTGTTCATAGGTTATGATCGGCTGCGAGTTGAGATTTGATCATGTAGGGTTGTCAGATTTTATATCTGTATAGTGCGCTGGGGTGAAGCCCTATTTATGTTGCGAGTGGATTTGTGAACTTGGTTAATTATGGTGTTAAATGGTCAAGTCTGGCTAATTGGGGTTGCTAAATCGTATTCGATAAGGGATACGGATATGTGGATAACGTAGTAGCTAATTCATATTATTGTTGTATGCTTTCACTAAACGATAATTGATGATATTTGCAGGACGTGGATACGAGACGGGTCCGCGGCCGTGAGGAGTTTATTAGTACGAGCATTGACAGCAGGTAGGTAATTTCTTACCGGTCGGGTAGATGTAATGACTTTCAGATTTAGACATAGATATGAGCATGCTAGGTGTTCATATTATCTTGATCCTGCTCTGTTTATCGTATGCTTGAACTTATCGTTGATATATATGTGTGCTCGATTATTGATAACACATATTCCCTAGCATGATCTAGGAGTTACAGATGTGATGTAAGTAGGTCTAACTGTTTAGTAGGGTGTAGATGTTAGAGTACGGAGGATGACCTAAATTGTAAATTTGGCAAAAAAAGGTCCTCTGTGGATAAGTATGACCCTAAATGTAGGACTCATTCCATACTTATATGTTGCATATTTATTTACCAACCACGGGTTGTGTAAATGGTCAGGTGAGTCGTGGACAGTGTGTCGCTACGGACCGATGGTCCTAGCTTCTCATGATCAGATGAGTATGACTCGCTACAGGATATAGAGTGTACTGATCAATCGGGTGTGACTCTCTGTTGAACAGAGAGTCTATGGTAGATGTATGTATGTGAGACAGTACCCTCATGTCATTGCATGCATACTGACGACATCGTCTCCCCTTGGGGTTGAGAGAGAGTCGTCAGTCATCCTGCCTCCCAGGTTATTTCCAGAGGAGTAACTGGTGTGAGGGCATAGCATTTGTTGTGCCGCACTCTATAGCAGTGGTTGGTGTGAGTTGGGACAGTTGTCATATCGTGCCACCTAGGCCACACTGGGGTCGTGGTAGCGAGTAGGGGTGAGCAGACATGACCATGCATGCTGCATTGCCGTATCATACAGTGTTTTGTATATGATTATATATATATACATACCTGCTTGTATATATATATATATATATATATATATATATATATATGGATGATGGTAATTAGTATACATACAGATACAGTCTATATGTATACTCACTTTGATGATGCATTTGTATGTACTATGCTTGTTGCATTTATTTGTACATATTCATACATGATACTGCATTTCCTGTATGGTAGTAGGCTGGTACTCGTATACCTGTTGGTTATTCATGGTGATACCCTTGGATCATATTCAGGATATTGTGTGAGTTAGTACTATTCTTTTATACCCTATGATGTGGTTATATGCCCAGGTTGAATTAGGATAGAGTATGTCAGCATCGTTGTTGTTCAGTTTATTTAGAGTATGCATGCATATATACCTTTTATGCTGATGTATACCCGTTGTTCGAGTAGATTTAGACTGTTGAATGACATGTAATATTGATACATATATTTACATGTTTTCTCTTATTACCTGCTGAGTTTTACTCACCACCTCTGACCCTGGGTTTTTCTGTCGCCCAGGTAACAGGTAGACGCCTTTGTGACGACTTGGAGCTGCGTCGACCGATCCATCCCATCTCCATTTTCCGATGTCTCCCGAGGAGTTCATTTTGTTTTTCTCTCTTATGGCTTGGACTTGTTTATGTGTTATGGATTTTGGTCCTATGTCATGGACCCTTATTTTGTTATGGACTTTGTCGTGATGTCGTTGTTTTATTTACGGTTTTATAACTGTGGACTTGTCAGGTGGTGTACACCTGTATGTTTTGTTATCTATGTTGTGGGTATGTGGTTTTCATTTTCCGCTGCTATTAGTATGTTATATTATGTTGTTATTGTGGGCCTACGGGCCTTGTATTAACCCAAAATATTGCCACGTACAGGGGAGATGTCGTCCGTTTAATTTTCGGCTCGGCATACTCTCGGGGCGTGACAACTTTAGTGGTATCAGAGCCCAAGGTTCTGCGATGCCATACAATGTTGTTTTTGAGTCGAGTCTTGGATTCTCGGGAGTCGATTTATTCGGTTTTATTTTTCTGAGATGAGATGGACAGCGGCCCGAGCTCCAAGCAGCTTGAGGTAAGAATTCCTGAAAAGCTTATGGTTTAGTAGATATTTATCTAAACTTGATCAGTAGGTGTATACAATAGAGTTATGACACCTGTGCAGACTTGTAGTAGGGGTCGTCCACCGAAGCGACCAACCGGAGTGACCTTTAGGGTTTATACTCCCGGTTATGTTGGCTTCGCATTTAGATGCTTACACCAGGGAATAACCTGTAGTGTGTTGGTTATTATTCGTAACCGTGGTATGAGTTGACCACGGGAACGACCTGTTGAGTCTGTGAGTCTTGAACCTGTGTCGAGAAGGTGATTTACCTCTAAGAGCCGACTGATACCGAGTCGGAAAATAGGAGCCAAGTCATCACATTTATTATGGAAATCAGAGACTACAGTCTTAGAGATTTTCACTAACTGTGCTAGTCGGATCATTACCTGTGGGTAATGAATAGACTTGTAGACTATTGTTGATGCAGATAGCGGAAGGCTAGGTTATAGAGTTTCATAGGGATTTTATCCCTGAGTTGTTCGTACTGAGTAGTATAACTTTGAGAGTACTTTTGAGTACTTAACTCATGTTATACCGAGAAAGAAGAGTTGTTTGCATACCATTATCGGGATCAAGCCGGTATTTGGTGATAAATGCAGAAAATAATCTTCGAGAAATAATATATCACTTGATCATGGATTAATGATGTTGAAAGAGTGTATTTCCCCGTGTCACTTTTAGTGACACATTGTAAGGAATTCTTGAGCTTCAAGAAAAGGGTGATCGGTTAGTAATAGTGTACTGTGCAGAGTCGTGAGACTTGCGGAGGTTACGACCACCTAATAGCTCAAGAAGATGAGTGGATGATTTAAGCCACCCAGAGTTATTGGCTTATAGTTGGATTAGGATGCCGGGATCTTCTACCAGATCCTACTGGAAGACGTTGGATTGAGATAGGAGTTTAGAAATGACTCCGTACAAGGGTTATAAGAGTTGGAGACCGATAAGCAGATATTGCAGGTCAACTTATTTGGGTCAGAAGTCTCCGACTGTTGGATAAAAGGAGCAAGATCAGAGTCATAGACTTTGAGCTACTTTTCGATTATAGAAGACCAACTGCAGATCATCAAGATGTTCTCGTGGATATCAGCACAATCAGAACAAAGACTTCGGAGGGATTATGTGCGTACAGTGTAGATAACGAAGACACGCGAAGCCAGATTATCCATGGGAGCAGTTCAGCTGTTGCTATTGTTGAGCAACTAGTACAGTGGAGGAGGTGTACTTTGAAGATTCAGTTGAAGACTATCGATGATGTTCTGGGAGGAAGATGCATCATCTCGACAGCAGAGATCATCACTGAAGATTGGGTTATTTCGTCAGCAGCGATCTACCACCTCAGGCGTGGTTGGAGTTCCGTGATACTTCCCTTCAAGGGAAGTGACTTATGCAGATGTATCAGCAAAAGACATTGTGGAAGACTCATGCAGACAACAACAAGCAATTACCTCCAGATGTGTTTTGCTTATTGCAGAAGAGAGAATATACGACGAAGGTCGTATCTATTCGATATTCTACAGTTGTAGCTCGTAGGATTTAGGGATGGATCAGATGATCTGGGAAAAATCCTTGGATCATTCATCGCAGAAATGCGACCGTTTTGTCGCGGACTGTTGGATCTGATCTTATTCTCTTCGGAGAAAGGCCGAGACCTACGGGGAGCCTTTGGATCGGATCGACAGATAATGGATTGTTTAGGGTATTACCTTAGTTTACCCTCAAGGTTAATATATTGAGAGATACTTGTAGTTTACAGGTATCTGTATCTAGAACATTCTCAGTTGAAGTAGAAGGGTCTTTTACATCGACTTGTGGGTTAGTGGTATCTCTACCGTCAGGTGAGAAGTGGACCAACAATTAAGAAGTCAAGGGATGCTCTTAGACTCGGATAGACATATCTTTACTGTAGACATATCCTTACGGATGATCAAATTGTTAAGATTATGGTATGATATGTGTCTCGGATGTGCATTTAATCCGAGAGCATTCAGATGTAGTTTCGGATGAACTCCTAGCCTTGCCGCTGCATAGGCAAGTGGAGTACGCGATCGAAATGATTGCGGAAATAGTTCTGATATCGAAGATCACAGACCGGGTGATAGTTTTGTGGGTATCAGTGTTGTTAAACATTATAGAAATTGGAAGAATGTAAGTTGTAATTATAGGAGAAGTTGGAAGGGATATTTATCTATCCCAATATTCCTCCTTGAGAAGATCCGGAACTCTTTGTTGAAAGAGAGATGGACCTTTGGAAGTATGCATCGATTATCGATGATGGAATGCGATAATTGTTGAAAGTAAATATCCTACGCGAGGATAAATGATCTGTTTAGATCAGCTAAAGACACCTGTGTAGACTCCAGGGTTGGTTTACGACTGGAGCATTGATATGGTAGTGACATAGTGTCATATAAGTATCATTGTCGTTGTGATGATTGATATATCATCAGCCTAGAGAAAAAGGGGATGCAGGTGTATGAAGACGACAATTTCATACTTGGTATGAATTGTATGAATTTTGATTAAGTTGCTAGACTAATTAACGATTTAGTCGTCACGGGATTTGAGAATCGTGTATCCTGAACACGATAGGATCCTTTTGTAGTTGTTGGAGTTGCGTAACTTGGCCACTGTTGATTGTGGTAGTTGGAGTTGCGCACTCAACCACCGTAGATGGTGGTTTTCCTTGTATGTTTTGGTTAATTCCGTAGATGTGGATAGAATGCTTGACATTACTATACCACGAACTTGTTTGACAAAGGTGATATTGGAAATCATTTAGTCGGAAGTTGGTGAAACCAGTTACAAGATCCAGATGGTGATTAACTTTTACGCCAATATTAGTTAATCCTTCCGAAGTGGATAAAAAGGATGATGTACGCAGATACGTCGTTTCAGGGATTGGAACGATTCCGATGCAGTTGAATGAGGTATATCTTATGCCTACGTCGGTTAAGAAACTACGAGATAGTCTGTCGTATACATGACATGACTTTAGTAGTTATTTTCTGGATTTATGGATATATGGAGCAGGAATGCTCATGGGATTTTAACTAACTACTGGGCAGCTAGTATAAAGTTGTTGGAACGTGAATAGTTGTAATTTGCGACATTTTATCGCTATAGTCTTCCATGCACTTACAGAGTGTGTGGTAGAGGGGATCTTGAATGGTTGATGGATTTCTCTTTTGAGAAAATAATTCCCCGTCTCTGATAAGGATTGTGGGTTCCGGAGTTGCAGTGTTTAAGGAAGAGCTGCTACAGAAAGCACATCATTCGAGATGGGCTATATACCTTGGTGGTACTCTGATGTACCAAGAGTTGAAACATTTATACTGGTGAAATGGTATAAAGAGAGTTATAGAAGATTTTGCTGCTCGATGTTTAGTATGCCAGTAGGTGAAGGTTGAACATTAGAAACCCGCGAGATTGCTCCAGGAAATTCCCATTTCGGAATGGAAGCGGGAGCATATCACGATTGATTGCGTTACGAGATTGCCTAGAACTCGTAAAGGACGTGATGCGATTTGGGTGATTGTGGATCGACCGACCAAATCAGCTCATTTCCTTTCTATTCATGGGTCATACTTGTTGGACCATCCGACAGCGTTGTATTACTGAAAGATTATCAAATTGCGTGGGGTACTTTTAAGTACCATATCGGATAGAGATTCGCGATTTACCTCGCGATTTTGGCAGAGTCTGTACCAGACTATGGGCACAAAGCTTCGGCTTAGTGCAACGTTTCATCCGTAGACAGATGAACTGTCTGAGCATATAATTCAGAAATTGGAGGATCTATTAAGATCTTGTGTCATGAATTATGGAGGTGGTTGGGAGAATCACATTCCTTCAGTGGAATTTAGCTGTAAGAACCGTTATCACTCATCCATTCAGATGACTTCTTCTGAGGTCCTATACGTTAGACCCTGTAGATCTCCCGTATTGTGGGAGGAAGTCGGGGAACGACAGCTGTTGGAGGCCACAGAGTATCCAGCAGGATGCAGAGTTGGTGCGAGTGATCAGACGACGGTTATCTGAGGCACAGGACCGACAGAAGAGTTATGCAGACCGGAGCCGAAGGCCTCTGGAATTTTCAGTCGGGGACCATGTATTCCTACGAGTGTCACCCACCAAAGGAGTCAAGAGATATGGGCTAAAAGGAAAATTAGCTCCACGTTGCATTGGTCCATTTGAGATATTGGAGCGGATTGGAGGTGTAGCTTATCGGTTGGCTTTACCTCCGACACTTGCGGGTGTTCACAACGTATTCCATGTATCTATGCTGAGGAAATACGTGCCGCTATCTGACCATGTTCTGAAAGAAGTTTCGCTACCACTCCAGGCGAATGCGACTTATGAGGAGACTCCGGTGTGGATTCTTGGTCACAAGGAGCGACAGTTGCGAAACAAAACCATCCGACTCGTAAAGGTGGGATGACAGCATCATACGGATGAGGAGGCTACATGGGAGCTATCAGATCGCAGTAGAGTTCTCTGTCTGCAATTCTGATGGGTGCGGCTCGCAGCATATGAGTGGAGGGCATTACTTCTCCCGAGGGCAGGGTAGTTAAGAACTTGTGATCTAGGGCTTGTGGTGGTATGTCTATGTTTCCGGTAAAGTGTGTAGAAACAAACGAATGTGTTGCCCCAGTATCAAATAATGCAGTGGCATGCTGGCAGAAAATAAATATCTGACCTGTGACAACTGTGGAGGCGTTTGCCACGTCTTCTTGGGTGAGAGAGAATACCCTAGCATCTGTCATAGCTGGTGGGGCTTCTAGTCTCCCTTGGTGGATTGGGGTCCCTTCTATTGCGGCTCGTGCATCCGATGTAATCGTGAAGGGGCACCCCGGCCGAGCATACTACCGAGGAGGTGCTTGAGTCCGGATAGACAGTCCTTGATTCTATGCCCTGTCCGACCACAGTTATAACATCGATTTGTGCCTTGGTAGCATACTCCAGGATGTATCTTCCCGCAGGTAGCACACAGAGGGAACCTGGGCTGCTTGTTTACTGGACCTCCTTTAGGATTCTCCCATTGTCTCCTCTTGCCAGTGGGGTTTCCTTTCCAAGCACTCGTTCCTCGACCTCGACCGGCCTCGCCTCGCCTTCACTCGCTTTTCGATTAATGTTGCTGTAATGCTCTGTAATTAAGGCACTCAACAACCTCCTCTGGGTCTACGGTCTATGAACTCCACGGCCACATTGAGCTATTTCTGGAGCATCTTCAAAGATGAGTCCGACTTTCTCTTTCCGGCCGACTAACCAACTCCGGGCATAGGCGTGCGAGTCGGTTGAATCTCTTCACGGCTTCGCTGACCGATAGGTCACCTTGTCGGAAACCAGTGAACTCGTCGTAATGCTTGTTGGTCACCCTCATGTGGAAGAATTCTTCGAAGAATTCGTGATCAAATCTGTCCATCTCATCCGGTTTACTTGTCTCTTGGTTTTAACCCGCTTCCCACCACATCCGAGCATCTCCGACAGAGAATGATACACACTTAATCTTCTCGCATTCGGGCCAGTCCAGTAGCTCCACGATGCTTTCCACCGTCTTGAACCAGGCTTGGGCATCCCATGGTTCACCAGTACCAGAGAAATTTTCCGGCTTTAGTCTCTCGCCATCGGATCGTAAGCTTCGTCGAACCATCGGCCGGGGCCCGTTGGTGGGCGAGGGTTTCTCGCCGATTCATTAGGTAGTTATTACTTGTTGTTGTTACGTAACTTGTCGCTTGGAGTTACGTGACTATGTGTGTAAGGTCACGCGGGTGCTAGCTCATCGCTTCTACTACTGCGTCTTCCAGACATGTTTATCTTCATACATTAAGGTAAAACTAGTGTAAGGTCCCGTTCGTTGTCCTACGCATACTTAGACTAAAGCTAACATAAAGTCATTTTAATCTTAAGGCATTTCATATCATACACGAACAAACATAAAGTAAAGGCATTTTATAATCAAGCTAGAGGCACTTTATATCATACATGAACTAAATAAGCTAAGTTAGAGTAGACATAGAATTCTTACTTGGAGCGGCAGGATTGGAGCTTGATGTGTGTGTAGTGGAAAGGCAGATCCGCTCTGATACCAACCTGTCACGCCCGCCTTCCGGACCCTAAATGTCGGAGAGGCGGGCGTAGTGACGCGACCGTACATACATTACATACAGCGGAAGACTTTATACATACTTCTTAATTCTCACAGCGGAAGACTTTAGACATACTTCTTAATACTTTTTTTTTTGTTTTTCTTTTAAACATAAACATGCATTAACACATATATACATATATATATATATACTTCTTCTTCTTAGCATAGAGTATGCTTCATAGCGTGGATAGATACTTCTTCTTACTTCTTCTTTACTTCTTCTTCTTAACATAGAGCATGCATCATATATGCAGATACTTAGCGCTTAGTAAATTCATAACATCATCATCATAAGGAGACATAAGTGAGGACATGAATAGACATCTTTATCATAGGTAAACATGTTTAGACCTAACGGATCTTCTCCACCATGCCACTACCACACACCTTGGCCCCTCGCCGCCTCCCTTTAGTTTATCCATCCCTTACCCTTATCTCTGTGATTTAGGGAAAGATAAACTATAAGCACATAGGCTTAGTAAGATCCTCGTCCTACTCACTAAAACCATACATTATCATAAATCATGGCATGCAAAGATTCACAACATAGAAGCAATATAACATGTAACATACTTGGTGTCATCAACTTAACATGTAGCATAAGTAACGTAAGTAAAATATAGCATGGATCATCGTATCATCAAACATAACTTGTAATGTATCTAACGTAAACATGTAAACATTCATAACATATCATAAAACATAACTTTCATGACATATCTAATGTAAGCATGTAAACATTCATAACATATCATAAAACATAACTTTCATGACATATAACTTAACAATCATGGCATATCGTTTAACATAACATGTAACTTAACAATCATGGCATATCATTTAACATAACATGTAACTTAACAATCATGACATATCATTTAACATAACATGTAACTTAACAATCATGACATATCATTTAACATAACATGTAACTTTTAACATAACATGTAACTTAACAATCATGACATACATATGCAAGATGCTTTTTGAAAATATATATACTAGGTACGTAAATATAAATCTCAACATATTTGGGCCCGGCATTGTACCACTTCTTCATTATCATAGCGCGCATCCTAAATAGGCCGAGGTAGCAAGTCTCGAACCTAATAGGTTCCTAGGCCGAGTCTTATTCCATCGACCTAGGGGCAATCGTCATAGCGTAGAAGCCCATCCTAGGCCGAGTCTTACTCCATCGACCTAAGGCATCTTGGAGCCCATCCCGTACTAGGCCCGAATCTTATTCCATCGACCTAGGGGCAATCATACATAGAAGCCCATCCTAGGCCCGAGTCTTATTCCATCGACCTAGGGCATCTTAGGAGCCCATCCCTTCTTTGGACCTTGTTAAGGTCTTGGTACAAGCCATGCAGAAGGTAAAATACTTATATGCTTATACATGTCTTATTAACATAGCATAGCATACTTCGTTTCATAACACATCATGCTTCATTTCATTAACATAGCATAGCATACTTCATTTCATACACCTCATGCTTCACTTCATTAACATAGCATAGCATACTTCATTTCATACACATCATTCTTCATTTCATTTTCATGACATGGCATAATTCATTTCATACACATCATGCTTCATTTCATTTAACATAGCATGGCATACTTCATTTCATAACAACATAACTTATTTCATTAACATAGCATGGCATGCTTCATTTCATAACAACCTAACTTATTTCTTTAACATAGCATGGCATACTTCATTTCATAACAACATAACTTATTTCATTTTCATAGCATGGCATACTTCATTTCATAACAACATATCCTATTTCATTAACATAGCATGGCATACTTCATTTCCTAACAACATAACTTATTTCATTAACATAACATAGCATACAATTCATGGTATGGACTTCATTGTACCCTAAAGACCCAAGGTGGCGAATGGTCCATGTAGGGCCTTTAGGTTTAACTGACCTAATCCCTTTTTTAAACCTTAACCTCATCATCTAGTTACAAAACATAGTATGAAACTTCATTGAAACCCTATAGTGGGGTTTGGCCGAATAGAACTATAGTGTTCATTAGGGTTAGCTTTTGTTCTAACCCACTTTAAACCCTAAAATCATCATCTAGTTCCCATAATATGGCATGGAACTTCATTGAAACCCTAAAGTAGGGTTTGGCCGAATAGGTCTTGTTGTTCCTTAGGGTTAGCTTTTGTTCTAATCCGTTTTAAACCCTAAAATCATCATCTAGTTCCCATAGTATGGCATGGAACTTCATTGAAACCCTAAAATAGGGTTTGGCCGAATAGAACTAAAGTGTTCATTAGGGTTAGCTTTTGTTCTAACCCACTTTAAACCCTAACATCATGATCTAGTTATAAACATAGCATAAACATAGCATAGAGCTTCTTTGAGACCCTAGTTCATGACTTGGCCGAATGGGTCATGGAGGCCTCTAGGGTTAGATCTTTACCCTAATCCCTATAACATGCTAACATCATCACTTGCAAGCAAAAACAAGATATAACTTCAATAAAACACTAACAAAACTCATGTTGGCCGAATGGTTCATAGGGTTCCCTAGGTTCAACTTTTGACCTAATCCATTTTAAGCCCTAACATCATCATCTAATTACAAAAGCATGGCATACAACTTCATGGAAACCCTAGATCATATCTTGGCCGAAAATAACTATATAGATTTCTTTTATAAAACGTCAACCGAAGCTACTCGTATGCAGGTGAGGGATACTTACATCCTTCGCGTTGCTTTTGGTGGAGAAGACAACCTAAAGAACCAACCTAGCCCTAGCTTTCTTGCTTGGATGAGGCTCGGCCAAAAGAGGGGAAATGGAGAGGGAAGCCTTGGAATTTCGGTGAGAAGAGGAAGAGAAGAAGAGAGGAAGTAAACAATTTCAATCTTCCCTCTTCTTTATAAAGGGGGGAGGAAGAGAAGTTCCTCTTTTCTTTTTCTATGCCTCTTCATTTACCCTTAGTTCCATTTATCTATAGTCCCCCCCCTTTCCTTAATCATACAATCCTATTGGGCTTATGGTTAGTGGGTACATCTATAGGGCTTGGCTATCTCTAGAGGTCTGGAGTTCAATTCCTAGGTCTTGTATCCATTTTTGGCTTATTTTCTTTTGTTTTGGAAAAAGGCCTACATAAAGCCCATTATCATCAAGCCAAAAATTCTTGTAAAATTGCTAGAAATTTTACGGGCGTTACAATCCCAATGAGATCTTATAATCTCTCCCTTTGTCCAAAAACCTCTAGGATGCCTACAATCTTCCTAGTGATAATTCTCATATCACTTAAGAGAGGCAATCCTGCAAACTCTCCTAATTTCCAAATTGGGTACTCACATTCCCATTAATTCTCCCCTTCAAGAGGAAAAATAGCATCCATCATCCCATGATGGATACCTCCCTCTAAAGGCTTACTCCCCCTTGACCATTACATCAACAATGTCCTTGGAAGGTCCCTAAGCCAATAAGAACTCTAAACCATCAAAAATAAGGTTCAAAGTTTAACATTGAACTTTCTCACACCTTAAATTTGATACATCACCCTAACAACTCTCCTAATCCATATCCAATGGATTTTCACCATTTATAATGCTTCCCAAGGCATATCCTAGGGTTAGGAGTAGTTAGGAAACCCTAACATAGCTGAAAATGGGCTAAACATACCTTGTTTACCTGAAATCAGCATGGCAGTTGACTCCTTATAATCACCAGTTCGACTGCCAATAGGTGGCAGTCGACTGATAACTGAAACTGCCTATTTTCAGTTTCAAAAATAGAGTTTTGAAAAAGTGTAAGTAATTCTACGTATTTTGAAAAATCGTGAAAATTCATACGTACATTACTTATAAGCAATACAATGGGTGAAAAATATGTGAAAAATATTTTACTCATAAAATAGTTAAATTAAAACAAAGTTCAAAAGTGAAGAAAAATTTCAATGTTTTAGCTCACTTTGTATCAACCTCATTAATGGTGATTGCTATCAAAAGATAGACTTCACCAAGGTTTTCTAAAATAATTTTAAAATATTTTTGAAAACCTATATTGGATCATGTTTTTTGGGCTTAATGTGCATGACTTGAACATAAACTTTCCCAATGATCCATTACATGATTTTAGATGAGTTGGAGTTCATCTATATGCAAAAATTATGCACCTTGAACTTAACTCATATCCTAGCATCTCACATGTATCTAGGGTGTATAAAATATACATACACGTCAATTTAGATGTGAGATGTGGGTTTTGGTTTATCTTAAACTAAGGCCTCATGCATTTTCTAAGGCAACACTACCCGATTCCCTTATAAATTGGACTTCAAGTCATGCCATACTCCTTAAATCAATTTTAATCAAATTAAATGCATGAATAATCATGACATAAAAGATAACATAATTAAGCATGACCAATGATCATGATGTCATGGCATATGATGGAATCTAAGCATACATAACATTTAACCTTAATCCTAAGCATGATCATAACATATTAAATGATTAAAAGTAAATATGATGTCATGACATGTTATATGACAAACAAAGCATGACAAATAAAATATATAAGTATAATAATACCTAAAATTTAATATTAATTGTCATTTATTATTATTAAGTCTCATTTTATCATATTATCATTTATTCCCAAAGTGTGCCAAAAACCCAAAATGACACACTATGACTCCTAAACCTAAGTTGTGCCAATTTGATTGATTTATCAAACTTAAATAATATTGACACATCCTAAAATCTTTTAGGATTATAATTCAAACCTATTTCCAAGGTATTCATAACCTTGAAAATAAGCTAAAGTGTCACCTCTACCATGGTTAGGTTAACTACCTATCCATTCAAGGTTGGCACACCTAAACCCATCTAGCGTGAATCGATCACGCTCCTAGGAACCCAATACCTATTGAAGCTCCTTGGGTTTACTAAGTATTTGCTAGGGATAACCTCCCTAGATACCCTCCTAATGACCCTTCTAAGCTTAGAAGCCTTTGTCATTTGGGTCTTGCCTAGGTTAACTCTAGGGGTAACTCACCCTTTGACCTTCTTAATGGCTTCCCTAGGTTTCTTCGAAACCCTAACCACTAGGCACACACCTTGGTTACCCTTAAGGATGACTTCCCTAGTAACCTTGGTCTTCCTAGACCTAACTTGAGTTCCATAATCAAATGGAACATTATGGTAGGTCTTTTTGGGCTTAGACTTGCCCTTTGATGGTTCTTGTTTCCTAGGCCTTTCACTTTGACTCTTAGACCTAGATTTTTTATCACTTGACCCTATAATTGAATTTTGCATCTTTGCAAGGGTCTTTTCAAGTTTCTCAAGTCTTGACCTCAAGGCTTGATTTTCTAGCTCTAATCTTCCCAAATTAGATTTTTCATATGTCCTTTGGGAATTGTTCTTCCTAGGTATGTGTCTAGTCCATTTAGGATTGATGCATAGGTGATCCTCTATCTTCCTAATAGTCTCCCTAGGAAGAGTATGTAAAATACCACAGAAAAAAATAATAAAAAATAAATGTTGGATAATTGGGAGAATATTCTATGGAATTTTCCAGAAATTTTTAGAAATTTTTCTGGACTTAAATGGAGATTTCCAAGACCCTCTTTGCTTATAAGGAGTTAAAAAGCTTAACGGGTCTTAAATCAGACCCGTTTATTTCCCAAACCCGACCCGCAGTCGTTCTTCTGTTCCTCACGCGAGCGTTTTCTCCTTCGATTTTTATTTCCCTCACCGCGCGATTTCTCTTCCTATCGCGTTCTTCTCCCGATTCCATTCGAGCGCCGCCCCTCCTCTTCTTCCGTTTCTTTCTCTTCTCCACCCTGAGCTCAAATCGCCACCGTCGTCTCCCCTCTCTCGATTTCGGCCACCGTTTCACTTTCTCCTTCACTTCATCGTCGCCGCCCGAGCCCAAGTTCGATCGGCCGCCGCGCAAGCCCCATCGCACGCGGCCGTCAGCCGCCGGTCCGAGGGTCAGCTTGGTGAGGTTGCCACCGACGTTGCTACCGCCCGCAACCCTTCGTCACCTATGCCCCATCGCCACCGCTTCGTCGGAGATCTCCACCCGAGCAGTTGGGGATTTCGGGAGCACAGAGACGCCACCATCGCCGTAGCCTTTTCTTCTGCTCGTCAACCATCGCGAACCTCCAGCCAATACAACGCCGTCGCTCGAGCACAGGTCGACGCCGTCGCAAGTTGGATTCAATGTCGCCATGAGTTGGATGGATTGTTGTCGCCGGTGGAGTTCCTAGGGTTGGTAAGCTGATCGATCTCCTTCCTTCCATTGGCTTCTTCAAGCGAGTTCATCTCTGCGATGTTATCGCTGCGACTGATCTTTATCGTCTAGCCTTATTCCATAGGCGAGCAGGAATTGGTCGCTCTCTACTCAAGCCGCCACACCTCCTCCCGAGAGCCCTAGGTCAGCCACCTATTGCTGCATTGATCGAATTCTCGTTATCTTCTGCCATAACTCAGATCTTCACCTAGATTCGCAACTGCCCTTTTTATCGATTTGCAGCAACAATCCTTGGAACAATTGTGACTTTGGTGGGTGTTACACCTTGATTATGCCAGAAAGGGGTAAGAGGGGTTGACGTGTGAATTGACTTATTGATTTATGGTAAGTCTGTTTATATTGTTTTTGTTGTTTTATGGATTGGAGATTAGTAGGTCAAATTATTATTTGGATTTAATTAATTGTACACTAGAAGAGTTATATACATATGATGTGATCTAGATCTACTGCTAGTTTACTATTGGTTCCATTTGTGAATTTATATATAGTGTTTGGGTATCTTAGAAATGACCGTGAATTATATGAATCCATAAAGGGAATGATTAGTAGGGGTTAACTAATCAGAGTTTGGATTGATTTAGGGTTATGCTAGAGATCTATTGATATGCATACTACACATTGCAGGATTTTGGTTCGAGACATTCACGGACATGAAGACGACTGATATCTACATAGCAGGTGGGTAATTCCTACCCTGGTCAGGTTGTTTTAATGCATGCAGATTTAGATGCATGATCATCTTATATGATCATGTTACCTTGACTTTGTTCTATTTACTCTTGCGCTTGATACTTTACCTTTGACTATTAACTCCATTGCTGCTATCATGTTTGATTTTATCATGATTAGGAGTTATATATATAGGTAATGTAAGTAACCTAGAATTTGTTTAGTTAAGTGCAAATAGTAAAGTCTGAATAACAATCTGACTGTAAATTGGGCAAAAAGATCATCCGTAGGTAGATAATGTCTTGAACCTAGGGTTAATTCTAGTACCCTTAGGTTGCATGTTAACCACCGACCATGTATTATGCAAATGGTCAGGTGAATGATATTTAGTGTGTCGCTACGGACTGGTGGTCCTAGCTTGATATAATCAGTTTAAGTATGACTCTCTACAGGATAGAGAGTGTGTCGATCAGTAAGTATAACTCTCTACAGGATAGAGAGTGCGTCCATCAGTTGAGTATGACTCTTTGCAGAATAGAGAGTGCGTCGATTAGATTAGTATGACTCCCTACAGGATAGAGAGTGTTATAATCAGTTGAGTACGACTCTCTGCAGGATAGAGAGTGCGTTGATCTGATTAGTATGACTCTCTGTAGAATAGAGAGTCTATGGTGGATGTTTGTATGTGAGATATTACATTCATGTCATTTGCATGTATGCTGACGACGAGGTCTCCCTTGTGGTTGAGAGGGTCGCCAGTCATCCTGCCTCCACGGTTACTCATAGGAGGAGTAACTGGTGTGAGGGCAGAGCATTTTGGTGCCGCACTCTACCACTATAGACGGTGGTAGTGGAATTTACGTGTCGTAATCCTACGTGTGTGGCACTCGACCACTCATGGATAGTGACTGTCGGAGTGGCCAACAGCAGGGACCCCCATCGTGTAGCTTGCTCTTCACACTTATATGCTACTCAATCATACTGCCCACTCAGCCACTCGAGAGTAGTGGTTGATGTTGAGTTGGGACAGTTGTCATGCTCGAGCCACCGAGGCCACACTGGCGTCGTGGTAGCTTTAGGGTGAGCCGACATGACCATGCATGCTGCATTGCCGACTTATGGTATTTTTGCATATTGCCATATATATATATATATATATATATATATATATATATATATGGATGATTGTGATTAGTATACATATATAGATGCAGTCTATATATATATGCTTATTGTGATGCTGCATTTGATTGTAATATGCTTGTTGCATTTGGTTGTACATCTTCATACATGCTACCCGCATCGCTTATACGGTTGTGTAGGATACCTGTATAGTTGTTGGATTGTCTATTGTATTCTTTGACCCGTATTTATGTTGTTATATGGTTTAGAGCAGACTTCCTGTATATGTATATATTGTGGATATATGCTCAGGTTGGATAGGTGTAGCGTAGCAGACGTTCAGGTATGTCTGCATTTTATATTGGCTTTTGGTTAGAAGGTATATACATGGATATGTTATCATGTTAGTGTTACCTGATATACCTGTAGATTTTTCTATCGAATTACATGTGATATTGATATATACATGTTTTTCTATTACCTGCTGAGTTTTACTCACCACCACGGACCCTGAGTTTTTTTGTCGCCCAGGTAACAAGTAGCCGACTTCGTGATGGACTTGGAGCACCACTGGCTAACATCGTCTCATCTCAACTCCGAGAGTCCGGGTTTTTAGATTATCGTTAGTGTTCCAATATGTCTTTGGTTTATATGATGTTTTGTAGTGATTGGTCGCTGTAATTATTGTACCTTTCTTTTTTTGGTTTTGTTATGGTGTTCTGAGTGGGTGTTAGTCATACCGGTATGCATGAGTGTAGTTTATGATGTTGTGTTTTATGTTTCTGCTGTGTATTTGTTGTAGTTGGTTTGTTATGTTGTTGTAGTTTGTTTACATATTTATATGTTGTTGTTATGGCCTACGGGTCTTGTATTAACACGAGATGTTACCACGTACAGGGGAGATGTCGTCCGTTTGCTTTTCGGCACGGCATACTCTCGGGGCGTGACAGAGTAGGTCTAGGATTGTTCGATCTAGGTTTGACCTTAGGTAGAATATTTTTAGGGACATTAGTCTCAAATTTCTCCTTATTTCTAAAACTTACACTCTTAGCACCTAAGCAATAGTGTCTACTATTTCTAACATACTATTTATAATAAATTGCAAGATTGCTAACATTATTTTTAGCATGCTTTTGTCTATAACTTAAAGAATGTGCATTAATAAATTTTACCTTAGAGTTTGCCTTAGCTCCCCCTACATGTGATGCTCCTTCTTTATCTTTGATTTCCTTCTTCCTAGGGCATTGACTTCTATAGTGCCCCTTTTGATGGCACTTGAAGCATACTACGAGCTTCTTGCTCCTCTTAGTGGGGACTCCGGCTTCATTGGTCTTTTCGTTGACTTTTGATGCTGGTGGAGTCTTCTTAACTCTCTTTGGACACTTACTCTTGTAATGTCCATACTCCCTACACTCAAAACACATAATATGGATTTTATTTTGAATTAAAGTGGTTGAGTTACCTAGGTCAATGATGGTGGTTTGGACTTCTTCTTCTTGACCGAAGGTAGACGGTTCCTCTTGAGGTTGCTCCGGTGTAGAAATTCTCTCCTTCCCCTCAATCCTAGAGGTGGAGGTTTCTCCTACTTCTTCTTCCTCCTCTTCCACTGATCCAGAAGTTGACTCCTCTTCAACTTCCGAATCCTCACTTTCTTGTGAGGATGAGCTCTCTTCCTCCTCTTCCTTATCTTCTTGGATTGAGTGAGGCTCTTCATGGAATTTTGTCAATTTGTTCCATATCTCCTTGGCATCTTTGTAATCTCCTATCTTGATCAAAATATCATTAGGAATTACATTAAGCAAAATACCCATTACCTTATTATTGATGTTGTAATATTGGAGTTGGTCTTGGCTCCAATTCTTCTTCTTGATTTTTCTTCCTTCTTCGTCTTTTGGAGTGTCGAAGCCTACTAAGACACTAATCCAATTGTCAAAGTCACACATTAGAAATTGCATCATTCTACATTTCCAATACGCAAAATCTTCGCGGTCGAAGGATGGTGGAATGTTGACGTCGTCACCCAATCTTTCTTGGAAATCCATCTTCTTCCCTCTAGCACGTTTGCTCCCTCGGATGCAAAGCCGGTGAAGAGTGACCCGCTCTGATACCAATTGTTAGAAATGTTACACCCACTAGAGGGGGGGTGAATAGCGTTGTCGTCACTCGATTGGAATTCGATCACGTGCTTGCTACAAAACTTGTTATATGCAGCGGAATATACAATAATAAAACAAATACAACAAGAACATAAGCACAACACCAAGTATAATGTGGTTCGGAACCGTATTGTTCCTACTCCACGGATTGGGCTCTAAAAGTCCTAGCGATGCAAACACACACCACTAATCACAAATACTCATTCTCGACAATATGTCGGAGGCAGAGAAACCTCTTATAAGTGTTCTTACAACAATAACAAATAAATACAAGCAAAAATGAATGAAATGTAAAGAGCACTTTACAATCTAGGATTTTTGAGCGCTTTGCTTGTTGGTTGTTTGAACGAGCTTGAAGGACCCTGAAATGCACCTGCAATTCGCCTTCAAATCGCCTCAAGAAACCTCTCCAAGAACCATTAGCCGAATCTCCCACAAAAAGCTCCTTTAACCTGCATCGGGATGGATTTTCGCCTGGCAGTCGACTACCATAAGGCTCCACACTGTTGTTATGAGACAACGGCTCGATCCACGCTGAAAAAACTCCAAAGGTACTCTCATCGATGTTGCCAACATTGGCGATCAGCGCAAATGCCCGTAGCCCGCCCGATCGGCTCTGAGCGTCTGTGCTCATGGCCGAACCATAAGTCGATTCGTCCATGGCGATCGGTGATTAGCCCATCAATCGCTGCTCGATGAGCGTTCGATTGTCGACTCACGATAGTCGAACCGACCATAATGCCAGTCGACTTCCAACCTCAAACATGAGGTTTTAACCCAAGTATGGTGCTCCTATACTTGTTAGACCACCCTTAGCCTAGACCTAAGCCTTCTAGCCACCTCCGTCAGCCTCGCGCCTATCGGATCTCTCCAAGTCATCCATGACTTGTTCATCCATACGGTAACCTTCAGGTGCTTCCATTAACTATTGTCATGCTAACGGTGTCTACACCGCCAAGGCACATTGGGCTTAAGCTACCAAGACTCCCACTTGGATTTTACGCCGCCAACCATTAGACTTATGTTGCCAAGACTCCGCTTGGACTTTACACCGCCAATATTTCCCTTGGACTTTCCAAATGCCAAGTACCCATGACTTGGACTTTCACTGCCAAGACTACACCCTTGGACTTACGTGGCCAAGACTACACTCTTGGTCTTTACATGTCAACCCATGTTGGACTTTCCATGCCAAGACCCATGCTTGGACTTTACATGACAATCACATTATCATATATTTTTGTCGAACATCAAAATATTGCTCGAGTCAAACTCGAGTCCGGTCAATCGTGACCTGGGTCGATTGCACCAACATATAGTAGTGTTTAGTTATGTTTGTATGTTTTATCTATAGGACTTTGATTTGAGGTAGAGTTCTCGGATGTGAAGACAACTGGTGTTATACATACCAGGTGGGTAATATTTCTATCCTGGTCAGGTAGTTGGTAAATTTTAGTGCATGAGATTTTATATTGATGATATCATTACCTTGACTCCACTCTTATTATTCCATTGTTTGATACTTAGTCTTTGTACTTTGAGATGCTCTATTGTTATCTCTATATTTCGTTCATCATGGTTATGGATTACAGATACTATGGTATGTGGACCTATGTATATGTAGCTGATTACGATTGTAGACTTGATTTGTGTCATCAGGATAAATCACCTGAGGGTGGGTGATGTTCTAAAATATGGAGTGGATTGTCGTGTTATATTCCTTTACGTTGTGTGTCTGTTATGGATCATGGATTTGTGTATGGTTGTATAGGTTGTTGTTGGTGGGTTGCTATGGACTGGAGGTCCAAACATGGTTGATTGTCGATAGTGGGTTACTACGGTCTGGAGGTCCTATCATAGTTGATTGTCAATAGTGGGTTGCTACGGATTGGAGGTCCTAGCACTGGAGGTCCTACCATAGTTGATTGTCGATAGTGGGTTGCTACGAACTGGAGGTCCTAGCATGGTTGATTGTTGATAGTGGGTTGCTACGGACTGGAGGTCCTAGCATGGTTGACTGTCAGTTGTGTATGACTCTCGGTTGGATAGAGAGTGTGTTGTGGATGTATGTGTGTGTAGTTGTGCATTCATCATATTTAATGCATGCTGGCGACTTGGTCTCCCTTGTGGTTGAAAGGGTTGTCAGTCATCTTGCCTCCACGGTTACTCGTTATAGTAGTAGCTGGTGTGAGGGCAGTGCATCTGTTATGCCGCACTCGACCACTATTGATAGTGGTAGTTAGAGTTGCATGTAGTTTATCCTAGGTGTGTGACACTCGACCACTCATGGGTAGTGACAGTCGGAGTGACCAGCAGCAGGGACTCCCGTTGTGTAGCTTATAGCTCTTTAGCTTAAAGCTACTTATTCATACTGCCCACTCGACCACTCGAAAGTAGTGGTTGTTGTTAAGTTATGATAGTTGTCATGTCGTGCCACCTAAGCCACACTGGAGTCGTGATAGTGAGTGGGGTGTGCAGGCATGACCATTCATTTGCACTATATATGTGTGTGTGTGTGTGTGTGTGTGTGTGTGTGTGTGTGTGTGTGTGATCAGTATATATAGATACAGTTTATATATGCTTGTTGTGATGTAGCATTTGTTTGAGCTATGCTTGTTGCATATGGTTGTACATCATCTTGCATGCTATTTACATATTCTATATTGTTGTGTGTGGAGTACAATATACAAGTTGGATCGGACTGTTGTACGTGTTTGATCAGCGTTATGTTGAGTAGGTTGGATCAGGTTCATTGTTGTGTTGGTTATAGAGCGGTTGTGAGGGGTTTATTGATTACAGAGGTTGTATTACTCTTTCATGTCGTATGCATTATATTGTGGTATATGTGCACAGGTTGTATGAGTTGTATCGTTACGAATATCCAGGTATGTGAGTACCTTATGTTGTTCAGTTGATCAGTTGGTATATGCATTGGTTATATTATACTGGTGTATATCTATTGTACCTTTAGATAGTATATTGTTGACTCTCATATGATATATGATATGCATGCACTATCTTTCATATTACCGTTGAGTTTTATACTCACCGCTACAGACCCTGAGTTTCTTGTCGCCCAGGTAACAGGTAGAAGATTCCTTGGATGCTTGGAGCTCCGCCACCTGATCCCATCTCACCTCAAGTATTTGGATTTTAATCCATATTGATGTTGTATTATTTTGGATGGTATGTTTTGGGATTTTATCTTGTATTGTTTCCGCATTTTTAGTTTATGATTGTGTTGTATGTATTTGGCCTTTATTATGAATTCGATTTAGATGTTGGTTTCCATTATGATTCTTGTTGTGTCAAAGTCAGTCCAGAGTGCATATTTGAGTCTTTGTATCTTTATTATTTGTTGGTATATTCTGCTGTGTTTTATAACTTGTGTGTATTAGCAACTATTTGGGCCATGTATCGGTATTGTTTCTTATATTATCACAAAAGGATACCGTCCGTTTGATGGATAATTATACTCTCGGGACGTGACAGCCGACCCTGACCAGTCCAAGGCTTAAAAATTTTAGATTTTCATATGACTTTTGATTAGGGTCTAAAAATTTTTAAAGCTCTATATAACTTTTAATTATGGTCCAAAATTTTTAGAATCGTCCAAGACCTTTATACAATTAGGGTCGGGTTTGCTATCGGAATCCTCGCTCAGGGTTTAAAATTTTTTAATACTAACTACTCAAATTTTAGAGTCCTATATTTAAATTGCATAGTAAAAATAAAGGTCAATTTTCAAATTTCATTCAGGATTTTAGGATTTAATTTTCAAATCAGGACTGACTTGGCTAGGATTCCAAGTGTCTGATGGCTTGAGAATCCCAATTTAGCATCTCAAGTCCATGACTTAATTGACCCCTCTAATTGTCTTGATCTTCCACAAACTACCAAGTCCTTCGTGATAGGTGATCTAATAGAAGTAAACAATGTCATGTGGATGGATCAAGTTGAGGTGGAAGTCAAAATAAATAAAATTCGGAATTAGTCCAACTAAGTCTGAGTCAACTCAAACTCATCTGAGTCATATATGAAATCATTCGAAACTTTGATTCAAGTCGTCAATTATTCAAATAGGCAAGCAAATGAAAGGACTCGATATTAAGAGGTCACTATAAGAAAAATCCATTTTAGAGACCGATTTAGAGACCGAAGTTCGATCTCTAGAGACATTAAAAACCATTTTAGCGACCAAAATTTTTTGTCACTAAAATCTTGGTCGCTAATTTTAGAGACCGATTCAAAATTTGATCTCTAAACTTAGAGACCGAATTTTGAATCGGTCTCTAATTTAGAGGCCGATTTTGTAATCGATCTCTAATTTAGAGACCGAAATTTAAATCATTTTCTAAATTTAGAGACCGAAATTTCAATCGGACTCTAAATTTAGAGATCGATTATAAATTTAAATTTTGGTCTCTAAATTAGAGACCAATTACAAAATTGATCTCTAAATTTAGACACCATAATCAATAATGATCGTAGTTTTGATATATATAAAAATCTTGTATATTAATTAAATAATTATTATTAATTGCAATATTAACTAGTAACATCCAATCAACCATAATTACAATGTAAATATTAATAAGATTAATTTTTAAATGTACAAACTTACAATGAAAATACAATACTGAATTTCTATATCTCTATTTTTTCAATTATTTTGATATATAATAAACAAATATAATTAAGGAGTGCTCAAAAAATATTAAACAATCTTCCATAGGTTATCGCTAGCAAGAAAGAGTTTGTATCATGAACTTGTACATCAGCCGGAACAATTAGTTATTTGATAAACTTTGTATCTTAAACTTGTACATCAGGACCAGCTTTTATAAGTATTTTGAATATCTGCATATACAAATACATAAAATTAAAAAAAATACATTATAATAAATATAAAAGTGAAAATTAGAATAGACATAGAATATTAATAAAAGCATATCACACCCAAATATGGTTTAACTTCGTTTCCAAAAAAATTAATGTCTCTAAAGTTCTCATTGTATGCATACTAACATAGAAACCGAGTTAACTAAACAAATTCAACTAGTATTTAATAAGAAAATACAAATCTATAGATATAAAATACAGAAAATAGAACATAATTAGATAGTTAAGTTATTCTAACATTAAAAAATATAATAACACAGATACAATCTAGGTTACTCAGAATGGATGAAAAGAAGACCTACTGAGTTTCAGTAAGATTTTTCGCAAGGAATGCAGTCTGACCAAAGTATCCTAGTAGAAGGCAAGGTAGAACATGTTGGAGGATCGATGGCTGACTAGGGGGGGTGAATAGCCCAATTCATATGACAATGGAAATCATTCGATCGTTCGTGCATGTCGCTTATCTACAATTGTCGTTAGCGTAGTGGAAACAATAGAAATACTAAACAACAATACAAGCACACACAAATACACAATGATATACGTGGTTCGGAACCTTAGGATTCCTACTCCACGGGGTGAGCTCAACGAGCTCGAGTGATGAACACACCACTACTCAAACTCCTTCTCGACAACACGTCGGAGGTGGAGAAACCTTATACAAGCAATTACAAAGTAATACAAAAATGTACAAATAAATACAAAGACAACAAATGAAATACGTAAAGAACACTTTACAACAAATGACTTTGAACTCTTGTTTGTTGCTTGCTTTGGTTTACTCTTGAAGGTCTGGAATGCAGCAGCAATTCCCCTCCAAAATCTCCCCAAAAACCTTGGCGAAATCCTCCATCTCGAGCTCCATTTATGAACTGCATCGAGCTGATTTCGTGCCCAAAAGTCAACTGCCAAAACCCCAGTCAACTGCCAATAGTGCCGTTGTGAGACAACGGCTCGATCCACGCTGGAAAAACCCAACAAATCTCTCATCGATCATTGGTGACTTCACCGATTCGATCGATCGCCATAGTCGACGCCTGGTCGCTCACGAGCATTCTCAGGTGACAATTTCATCACGATCATTTATCGTCCCTTGGCGATCAGAATACTTGGCAAATCTGCGATCGCGCAGCCACAAAATGCAGTCGAACACCAGTCGATTATCAGTCGACTTGGATCAGTCGAATTGACACCTATGCCAGTCGACTGCTGTCGGGTAAAACCTCAAACAAACACTTGTTTGAGCATCCGACCGTCGGGTAAAATCTCAAACACCATGTTTGAGCATCCAACACATCGTCTTAACCACTTGGCCAAGTCCACCTCATCCTCTCATGGAGTACCCCACCAAAACTCTCTTCCCTCGCCTACGTCCCTCGGATGCACCAAGCGCACGGCTTCGCAATGCCATCCTTTGCGTCTCTTACCTTCGAAGTCTGCTTTCCTTAGACCTCACTCCATTCGCTCCCCATCCAACGGTCCCTCAGATGCACCAAGCACACGGCTTCGCAATGTCATCCTTCATCGACTCAAAGACCCCGAGCCTACGAGACTAATGACCTTGCCAAGTCCTCAAGACTTCTCATTGCCAAGGCTATACACTTGGACTTACCAACACCAAGCCCCATGCTTGGACTTTTCCCAACACCAAGCTCCATGCTTGGATTTTACCAACACTAAGCCCTATGCTTGGATTTTTCATGCAAAGGCTACACACTTGGACTTCTCACACATGGTCAACCCCAAGTAAACCATGTAGTCAACCCATTGTCAAACAATGGTTTGTTAGTATGAGCCCTTAGTGTCAATTATGAGATGATTGGTGAGGGAGACTTTTGTATTATATTCTTGCATTAATAAAGGCAAAGATTGATTATTATATTTCTTTATGCGTGTGCCAGCTAAATAAATATAATAATGCCCATGAATAGTAGGTTGTTATCTACAGTATATCAATTGGTAGAATTGATTATGAGAAGCTGTACAGAATACTATTCTTAAATATTCCTAGTCGAGTATTGTATTAATAGACAATGGCTATATTGATACATTGAGACTAGCATGTAGGTCAATGGATGACTTGATCTCACAAGTCATGGATATGTGATATCACATTGATACATGGGTATATATATTGGAGACTATATATACTGAATTGACCCACCATGAGAAAGTATCATGGATCATTATATGAGTGTCATATACTTTCTCATGTGACTATTGGTATGAATAGTCCTTAGACCTGAAGTCACTACGGTTCCCTACATAAGGAGTTATGTACTTTGGTATCGTCTAACGTCACACCGTAATTGGGTGACTATAACGGCGATCACTGAGTATGTAACGAATTATGCGGAGGGATGTGAGTGATGTAGATGAGATCTATCCCTACCATATGACGGGAGTGATATCTTTGGCCTCTTGATAGAGTAGGACCACGAAATGCATGGTCATGCTCAAATGAGTCAATATGATATATTGAGCTCATTTGTTTGAGTGAGTCTACTTGGGGATCAAGAAACATAAAGATTGATAAGAGGGTGACACGGTCTATGCCTCATTGATCGATCTGAGATATCAAGGATAGAAGGACACTTTCATATGATAATAGTCACGAAAGAGGTTGTCGGATCTCGACATTCTCATCACTTGGGTAGCAATGATGTATTGCTAGATGCTGCTCATTGCTTATGTATCTAAAATGGTTTTGGATACATTGCCAACGTTATGAGAGCCTATAAGGTCACACACAAAGAACATATTATTTTGGAGAGGAAATCATTTTGGTTTGACTAAAATGAATTATTAGTTAATTGGATTAACTAGAATGAGTAAGACTCATTACTTGGCTAAATTTGAGTTGGACTCAAATTGGTTTATGTTGAGTTAGACTCAAGTCAAACCAAGAGAAGAAGGCTAAAATGAATAATACACAAATTAATAATATAATACACGAATTAATAATATAATACACGAATTAATAAATGGGGTTTTAAATGGGATTTAAAACTCATTAATGTGCATTTAATGAGCATTAATTGACTTCCTTTCTTTTACCATGGAGAATAAGGAAGTGCATTTAATGTCTCATTAAGGTGTATTATGGTTGCTTCTTCTTCTTCAACGTGGACAATAAAAAAGTAAATTAGATTTTATTTTTTTTCGTTCACAACACAAGAGGGCCAAGTACCGAGTGGAAAAGTGAGACCTTGGAGTGGTTGCTAGCACAACCGAAAGGGCTTACCTCTTCTCTCCAAGATCGTGTGTGTGTGCACCGTAGAGGCGTGTACATTCTGACCACGCTGAGATCCGCAAGTGTTGCTAACTGGAATTCGAAGGGCATGCTTCGAAGGTAATCTCGATTTCTATAGGATAGAATCGATAATTGAAACGAGTATATTTTTTTTGCTTGGATCTCTGGAGGGATCCTAAGTTTTCCGCTGCGAATTTTGTTTATCGCTCGGGATCCCTACATGGTTAACTCACCATCAAACATCAAAACATCGCTCTAGTCCAACTCGAGTCCGATCAATCGTGATCTAGGCCGATTGTACCAACAATCTCTCCCTTTTTGATGTTTGACAAAAATCACATTGAGTTAGGTCACCTAACTTAATTTTCCCGACCAACTATCCCAAATTGGTATTGCGTACCAACCCCAATTGGTCTCAATTATCACAATTCTCCCCCTTTTTGACATACATCAAAAAGGGTCTCTCCAAGGGTCCTAATATCTCATATACAATGAGAACTCACACTCTCTCCCTCGGTCCAAAACACCTCCATCAATCCATGATGAGTAACCTCCCCCTAAAGGCTTGCTCCTCCTTGACCATTGCACCAACAATGTCCTTGGAGAGTCCCTAAGCCAATAGGAATACTAAACCATCAAAATTAAGATTAAAAGTCCAAACATGAACTGTCACACTCCTTAAAATTGATACATCACCCAAAAAACTCTCCTAATTCATATCCAATGAATTTTCACGCTTTCTAATGCTCTCTTAAGCATGTCCTCGGGTTAGGAGTGGTTAGGGAACCTAAACATAACTGAACATGGGCTAAACCATCTTTGTTTACCCGAAATCAGCCTGACAATGACTCTTGGATTACGATCATTGCCATTGTGGCGCAATGAGCGCCAACGGTTGACGATTCTAAGTCGTAAATCGAGTTTGTAAATGAAAATCCAAAAAACATAAGTAATTATACATACATCGAAAAAATCATGAAAATCCATATGCATAATACTTATAACAAACAATATGGGTGAAAAATATTTGAAAAATATTTTACCCACAAAATAGTGAGATTGATACAAAGTTCAAAAGATGAGAAAAGCTTCAATATTTGAGCCATCTTTGTATCAACATCATCAATAGTGACTTCTATCAAAAGATAGATTGCACCAAGATTTTTCAAAATGATTTTAAAGTAGTTTTAAAACCTTATATTGGACCATGTTCTTTGGGCTCAATGTACATGACTTGAACATAAGCTTTCCCAATGATCCATCACTAAAATCTAATGAGTTCTAAGTTCATTATGATGTACTAGGTAAGCACATGAACTTAACTCATTTCCTAGTATCTCACATATCTAAGGTGTGTGAAAACACATACAAATAAATTTAACGTGAGATGTGAGTTTTTGTTCTTCTTAATTTATGGTCACATGCATTTATCTAGGCAACACTATTTGATTCTCTTATGCATGGGCCTTTAAATCATGCCATGGTCCTTAACTCAATTTTAATTAATGCATGATTGATGATTATGGCATAAATGATAACATAAATAGCATGTGCCAATAATCATGATGTCATGACATATAGAAATGCAATCTAAGACATAAGCATGACATAACAGCTAAAAATAAACCGTAAGCATGATCATGACATTTTATATGATTAAAAAAAATATGATGTCATGACATGGCAAGACAAATAAAGCATGACAAGTATAAAATACCTAAGTGTTAAGTTCAAATTGTCATTTTTAAGATTAAATCCATTGTCTTAATACCAACTATCCTCCTAGTGTGCCAAAAATTCAAAATGACACACCATGACTTCTAAGACCTAGTTGTACAAATTTAATCAATTTTTAACTTCTCAAAGCACATTGGCACATCCTAAAGTGTCAACTCTACCATGATTAGGTTAACTACCCATCCAATTAGGGTTGACACAACCTAACCCATCTAGCATGAATCGCTCATGCTCCTAGGAACCCAATACCTATTGGAGCTCCTTGGGTTAACTAGGTATTCCTTAGGGATAACTTCCCTAGATATCTTCCTAATGACCCTTTTTGGCTTTGAAACCTTAGTCATTTGGGTCTTTCCTAGGTCAACTCTAGAGGTAACTCCCCCTTTGACCTTCTTAGTGGCTACCTTAGATTTTCTTGAATTTTTAGCCACTAGACACACACCATGGCTAATCTCAGGGATAACTTCCCTATTAACCTTGGTTTTCCTAGACCTAGATATTGTTCCATAATCAAATGAAACAATGTGGTAGGGCTTAGATTTGTGATCCAAATCTCTCTTGCCCCTAGACGGTTCTTGCCTTCTAGGACCTAGATTTTGACCGTTTGATCCCATAATTGAATTTGTCATAATTTTGAGGGTCTTCTCAAGTTTCTCAAGCCTTGACCTCAAGGCTTGGTTCTTTACCTCTAATCTTTCCAATTTTGATTTTTCATTCTTCTTTTGGGAGTGACACTTCCTAGACATATGCCTAGACTTTTTGGGGTTAACGTCCAAATTTTCTTCTATCCTCCTTATGCTCTCCCTAGGTAAGATAGATCTAGAGTTATTTGTTCTAGGTTTGTCATTAGGTAAATTCACATGCTTAGCACCTAAACAATAAACTTTATTATTTCTACTAGCATGCTTTTCATTAACAATAGCAAGAGCACTAAAATAGTTTCAAGCATGCTTTTTAAGCTTAGAACTAGAAGGTGCATTAAAATATACCTTAGGATTTACTTTGGAAGCTCCCCCTACTTGTGTAGTTCCTTCTTGCCCCTTTTTTCTCCCCCTAGGGCATTGACTTCGATAATATCCCCTTTAGTTGCATTTGAAGCACACAATGTGCTTTTTGCTTTTCTTAGCGAGGACTCCGGCATCCTTTGACTTTTGGTGCTGGTACTTTTTCCTTAGCCAATTTTGGGCATTTGCTCTTGTAATGCCCTTTCTCCCTACACTCAAAGCAAATTATGTGATCTTTATTCTTAATTACAATACTTGAGTTACCTAGGGAGGTGGTAGGCGCCGGAGTTGATTCTTCATCCCTCCTAGAGGTTGAAGCTTCTTCTTGCTCTTCCTCTAGCTCCGGTGATCTAACCTCCACTTCGGATGTTGAGCATCTCTCAACTTCCGAATCCTCGAGCTCTTGGGATGAAAATGTGCTTTCCTTGTCTTGAGCTTAGGAGGATGAACACTCTTCCTCGGCATCCTTCTCTACTTGTGTCGGTTTGAGAATTTCGTGGAATTTTATCAACTTGCTCCACAATTCCCTCGCATCCCTATATTCACCTAGTCTAGACAAAATAGTGTTAGGTATCAATTTTACTAGTATAATTGTTACCTTAATGTTTGTCTTGAATTATTGTCGTTGCTCCTCGATCCATCTTGTAAAATACTGAAATTAAAATACGAAATTTAATGGCCAAAATTTCGGGAAAATAATCCTAGGGATTATTTTCGATATTTTTAGGAAATTTTAGGAAATTTTTCAGAATTTTTCTGGATTTAAACGGAGTCCGTACAAGGTATTTACGGGGATAAGAAAAACATGCTTTTAAAGGGCCTGTTTGGTTTATCTATATTGAGGGGTTAAATACACGATGAAAACCCTAAGTTTCTATTTTTCTAATTTCTTTTTATTTCTTTTCCCCACCGCGCCACGACTTCTTATCTCCTTCGGCAGTTCCTTCACGCGCCGAAGCTCTTCTTCCTCGTTCTCTTCTCACGCGCGACTCACCGACGCCAACCCTCTTCTTCGCCAGCGAGCCTTCTTCCACGAGCCGAGCAAGCCATGCTGACTTGCTATCCGAGAGCCCGACCGTCTCTCTGCAAGCGTCGGCAAACGCAAGCGCCGACCGTGCCGTTGCCGCTTGAGCATCCCTCGCCGACGACCAGGCCGCTGCCCCCTCTGCGACCATCCACCGTCGGCTCCTCTACCACAGGACTGCCGACGCCCCTCTCCCTCCGCAAGCGCCGCCACTGCTTCTTCTCCTCGCGCGCTCGCCGTCCACCGCCGACGCCACCTCCTCTGCCCTTCAGTGGGAGGTTCAGAGTAGTAAGTTCTTTACTTTTCGTTCTTGGACGAGTGGGTTAGGGAGTTTATTTTGGCCGAATGTGTTCAGTGTGAAGGGGGCTACGATTAGGTTGTATGGGCTGTGTTTTGTGTAGAGGGTGTGCTGTCGGTGAAGGTTCCAATGACTGGACGGAGTTTGGTTGACCGGTGTAGTGAGGAGAGGAACTAGTGGGTTGTGGGTGGATGTGTCGGCTATGAATTTAAGAAATTTAGTTGGGGATCTAATTTGGGAAATGATTGGTTGTCGGTGGAATTCCTAGGGCGGGTGAGCTTGATTGGTCGATTTGGGTTGATACCGATGTTATTCGGTTGATCGGTATGGTATTCGAAGGATATGGGATTTGGGTGATATTGTTTGATCTTGAGGATATTTTTGGTAGGTGATGAATTAGGTTATGTGATTAGGAATTAGTTTGGTAAATTGATTGGTACAATTATTGGATAAATTAAAAAGTCATTAAATTTTATTTATTTGGCTTAGGTTGTTAAAATGCGGGTTAAACCAGGTTTAATTGATTAATTAGCTTATCATTAATTAATCAAAATTTTTATCAATTGATTTAGTGAGCTAAATTAATTATAGGGATATTTGTGGACAAGGAAAATTGGAAATAGTTTGGGTTAATTGGGTTATGAAGGAAATCGATTAAGTATTCGATTTGTCGTTGAATTGTATTTTGTGCTTAACTATAGTTATGCTATATGCAGGTTTCAGTCACGAGGCAGGTCCCCGGTCGTGATATTTTCTTTTTGCGGATATATATTCAGGCGGATATTTTGACTTATCTTTTAGATATAGTCATTGTTGATATGCTAGTTAGGATAGCTTACAATAATTTTTCATGTTTATATGCCTAGTATGCTTTTGGTGCCTACTAGATACATGCATGTGATAGGATATGATTATATTTCCCTGTTTGACTTGGATCATAGTTATTTGGATTATGGATATGTACATATTGATTGTACATATTATTCGGATAGGTATTTTGAGTAGGATTTACATGCTTTAGTATCATGCACCATTTTTTCATGATTGCATGCTGGCTGGACGGGGTTTTATTATTGTTGAGCCCGCAGCCAGTTACATGGCCTGCACACACTGCCACTCATGGGTTAGTGGTACATCAGGAGGGTGTGTGCAGTTGCTCTGTCAGGCTCCGCTGGTCCGCTCATGGGTAGCGATGAGGCAGCGTGGTAGCGGGCAGGGATCCCTCCTCTGGTCTATGACACCGGGAGATGAGAGCTTAGCTCCCCCACTATGTTTGGGGCAGGAGGATAGGTGTACTCTGACAACATCCTGTCCACTCGGTCACTCAGGAGCAGTGATGGCAAAGTGCACAGTTGTCATAGCCCTACCCACTCGGTTTCACCATCGCGTGTGAGGCGGCTGACTGGCATCAGGGGTGACCATGTCATTGGCACGGCATGCATTTTGCATGGATAGCATTTGTATTGTGTTTGCTGTATATTTATTGCCTTGGTTGTGCATATGATTGTCATGCATACAGGATACATATTTATATATATGGTGAGGACTTTATTACTTCTAGTCAGGCACATGCTCCTATATCAGGGTAGGAGATTCAGGTTAGTACAGTCCTATTGTATTTATTTCTTGCATACCCTATATGTGAGACTGTACTGGCATGATTTTTATTGTTAGCTATATCTTACTTGCATATCGACTATACCATTGAGTTCTTTGGAATCGACTCATTGATTATATCTATTTCGTGATAAAGTCGCTGGAGAGTCCAAACGCCAACCCCCTCATTATGAAAGTTTTGATTGGTTATTTGTTTCTATGGTTTGGATATTTTGGTTAGAGGACATGTTTGGTATTGGAGTTCGATATTTGTATTTGTGGATTTTTTTTTGGTGTCCTTAGGGACTTTATTCGGAGTTTTGTTTCGATGGATTTGATTGAGTATTCCCGCCGGATGGCGTAAGGGTAGGTTTAGATGTGATAGATTGTTTATTTATTTACTTGGAATGAAGGCCTGAGGCCTTATTATACTCTGCGTGTGTTGTTTGGATTCCGGTCGTGTTGACCGATGTATGTGGCCGTGTAGGCCTTGTATGTAAATTTGGGATTGTCACCCGTACAGGGGAGATGCTGCCGGATTTTCGTCTGGCGAGGTCTCCTTCGGGGCGTGACAATTTATTTGGTATCAGAGCGCCTAGGTTTTCGAGTTCCTAGGAGTTTTTGGATTTTACGGAGTTCGCCACGTTTGAAAGGTTTTACGAGGCAATTTGGAAAATTTTGGATTGGTATGGATTTCCGACGATTTTTATATTTCGGAAATTCGAGGATTTTGACGAGGTCAATTTGGGGTTTTGGCGGCGACGGAACCTCTCTTGCGGCAAAATAGGTATGATGATTAATTTTATATGTTATTACTTCTTGTAATATTTGTCCTAGTAACATATGTAATAATTTAACAGATATGAGATGAGGTGGGCGTGCTCCTGCACTGAGACGTGGTGCAGGGTAACCACGCAAGAGGACAGTGAGATCTCTGGCTAAGGAGCGCGTAAGGGTCTATAGAGTTGTGACTCATGTGCAGACTCGTAGTAGGGGTCGCCCACCACGGTGACCAACCGGAGTTGCCGTAGTGTTTATACTCCTGGTTAGATTGACTGTGTTTAGTGGATAACAGGAAATAACATTTAAGTGTGTTGGTCACTATTTGTAATCGTAGATGGAGTTGACCACAAATGACTTGTTCAGTTTGTGAGTCTTGGACCTGTGACGAAAAAAATGCATTGCCTTTTTGAGAGCTGACTGATACCGAGGCAGAAAAGCAGGGGTCAAGTCGTCACATTGGTTGTGGAAATCAAGGACTACAGTGTTAGAGATTTTCACTGATTATGCTAGGTAGATTATTACTCTGTGGGGCAATGGACAAAGAATGTATACTATTGTTGATACAGTCCTTGGAGGTTTAAGTTACGAAGTTCCATAGGGATTTTGATCCTTGAGCGGCTTGAGCCTTAGATTGATAACATTGCAGGTACTGATAAGTACCTAACTGGTATTTATATAGGAGTGGAGATAGTTTCTTACTATTGCAATGATCAAGTTGTTACTTGGTAGAATATGTAGGAGAATTTTGGGAAAATAACCCATTACGGGATCATGGGTTCAGGATGTTTTCGGAAGACAATATTTCCTTATGCTATTTTTGTATGACTCACTGTTGAGGAATTCTTGAGCCTTTAGTTGAGTGATAAATTGTTAATGGATTTCACTATAGAGTTTATTAGAATTACAGAGTTTACCCCCACTTAAGGGCTCAAGATAGTGATTGAGTTGTTTGCGATCACCCACAATTTATTGGCTTACATTTGGATTAGGATAGTTGGATATTCCATCAGTTCCTATCGGGAGGCATTAGGGTGAGTCATATTTATGAAAATGACACTGCAGCAAGTGTCTCAAGATAATGGTGTAGTCGATCTAGTGATAATAACCTACACTTCTGATAAGGCAACCGTAGAAGTCGTGAACGAGGTCTTTTAGCTAAATTCACGTGGCATTATGTCACTCCCATATTGTTGCACGATATTGATCAGGTCTGTGGCTAGAGATGGTAATTTGATGTTGGTGATGAAAGTAACAATCTCTTGAGTGATCGAGGGATTAGTTGGAATTTTAATTTATTTTGGTGGTGATCCAGGCTCTGTCTCGGGAATGAAAGATTGATGAAACACCTCATTTCCCAGCGGAAAATAGGAATATGGATTTAAGTTTTCTCCTCAGATATATGTCGCTATCAGAAGTGGTTTGTGCACTTGTGGAGATATGAGGCTGGTTGTATGGTTCTTGAAGAAAATGATAGGAAGAGGTGTATACACCTAGATGCATACAGTTATCGAATTCTTTTTCTAGATTACTATGAAATAGGGAATCCGTTAAGAGCAGAACTTGGATGAGTTTACATTTTTACTCGAAAGGAATTGTAGATGGTTGAAGGATTGATCATTGAGGTATTACTATAGTTTACCTTGATGATATATTGAGAGGTACAAGTGTTTACAAATATCTATGGTTAAAACATGTACAGATAGGATTAAAAGGATTTTTAGATTTGGATCATATGGATTAATTGTGTTTCCACCGACAGGTGAGATGTTGAGATGATTACAGTGATGATTATCAGAGGGGTATGATATTGATTTTGGATGTTTAGAGGTTGATTGATGGAAATGTTATATTATGGTGGGAGAGTTGACTTAGTTGTTTTATAGTTGACTTGGTTGATATGATGTGGATATCTGGTTATTATCTTGGAGGTTATGATTGTGACATGATGTATAAGAATGTCTCTCAGATGCCAGTATAATTCGAGAGTAATCAGATGTGGTGTTGGATGAACTTTGTATGTACAAAGGCAAGTAGAGTAGGCGACCTGAGGGATTTCGGAAATAGTTTTCGATATCGAAGATCCCCTACTGGGTGATATTTTATTTGGTACTGGGGTAATGTTATTTTTATGAGCTAATATTTTTTTTCTTATGGTGCATTGGCCGAGGGCTAGTGTAAAGCGCACAAGGTTGTTAAAGCTCGTGATGTACTCAAGGCAATGTCATTCAATTGGTTGTAATCCAATCGAGTTGCTATGATGCCGTCATCGATCGGTCTTTCAAAGTTGGCAAGGTTGAGGATGCCGAGAGGTATTTGTAAGAATGACGATTTTTCAGGAGATAATTTAGTTGGTAGCAGTGTTGCTTAACACTATGGGAATTGGAAGAATCTAAATTCCAATTATAGGAGTTGTTGGATGGGATATTTATTTGTCTCAGTATTTTATTTCTTGAGAAGCTCTGGAACTCATTGTTCAATGAGAGATGAATCTTTGAGGTTATACATCGATTATCGATGATGAAATGCGGTAGTGGTAGAAGGAAATGAATATCCTTCATGGTGGATTGAGGATCTATTTAGATCAGCTATAGGACACCTGTGTATACTCTAGGATTGATTTATGATTGGTGTGTTGATCAGAGTGACAGGGTGTCATACAATTATCAAAGTTATAGGGATGATTGATATATCATCAGCCTAGAGTAAAGAGGATGCAGGTGTATAGTGATGACAATTTCATACTTGGTATGAATTGTACGAGGTTTGATTATCTTGTTTGACTTATGACGACTTAGTTGTCCAAGGATTTAGGAAATCGTGTATTCTGGACACGATTGGATCATTTATGATGGTGGCAGTTGGAGTTGAGCACTCGGCCACCGTAGATGATGGTTTTCTGGTATTGATTTGATTTTTTTTTCATAAATATGGATAGGATGCTCTAGCGGTATTACACCGCTGATTGGTGATGGAATTTATTTGGTCTGAAGCTTGTGAAACTAGTTTCAGGGCTCAGACGATGGTTGACTTTTACACCAGAGTTGTTTGATCATTCTCGGGTGAAAGGAAGGGTACTGTATGCGGATGCAATGTTTCAGAGAAGGGAGCGTTTCTGTTTTAGTTGATTGAGACGTATCCCATGATTACGTCAAATGAGGAACTACGAGATGGGTGGTCATATATATATATGACGTGGACCTAGTAGGAGTTGTTATGTTGTTTTGTAGAGGTGAGGAGCAGATATGCTTATGAGGTTTTAGCTAGCTACTGTGTAGTTGCATTTGAATTTAGGAAGAGTTACTATTGATTCGGGAACAACAGATAGATTCCTGTTGTGATGATAGAGAGCATCTACCATAGAGTTGTACTTTTGCTCTACCGGTTCGGAATTAGTGATATTGGAATTTGTATGTAGTAGGTGGCTAGATAGCTACCTGGCATCTTGACTGGCTATGAGTCGGTCGTGGTAGCATGTCGCTGTCTGTAAGTAGTGCCTTTTGCATTACTCGAGAGCCACGAGACTTAGTCACGATATTTTGATAAGTATTCCAAGATTGCAATAGGTTCTATATGTTGCGATGTATAGGATTGTATCAGAAAAATAGTAAGTATTGAAAGCGTTCTCCGTGGTGGAACGACATGCGAATATAGTTGATTTGGAAGTGCAGTAAAGGTGGTATATAAATAATCATGAAGGTTACGTACAAGAGGAAAGTGGGAGCCTAGTATGGACAGTGTTGGGAGATTATTTGGAATTCGGAAAGGACTTAGTATGATTAGCTAAGTCCGCTCATTTTCTCTAGATCCATACGATGAGTTGTTGGATCGCTGGATAGGTTTATACTATGAAGATTTCCAGTTCATGGAGTATCTTTGAGTATCGGATGCGATAGCGATTCAAGATTTACCTTAGGATTATGGTAAAGTCTTTAATAGGTCACGGATATAGAGCTCCACTCGGGTACAGTTAAGTACTTATGATAGGTGGTCGATATGAAGATACTATTCATACTCTGGAAGAGCTACTAGAAGCAAGTGTGATTTGATTTTAAGGGATATCAGTAACCCCACTTAGTCACTTGAGGTGTGACTTGTCTCCAGATGCTTGAGATGGTTGTTGGGACATCTCGTACTAATATACGAGTAGGAAATTTGGGGACCAAATTTTTATTAGTGGGGGAGAATGTAAAATACTGAAATTAAAATACGAAATTTAATGGCCAAAATTTCGGGGAAATAATCCTAGGGATTATTTCCGAGATTTTTAGGGAATTTTAGGAAAATTTTTGGAATTTTTCTGGATTTAAACGGAGTCCGTACAAGGTATTTACGGGGATAAATCGGAAGCATGGATTGTTTCATTCGTTATATGAATGAAGTTGAGAATCAATTGGATAGTAAGGTTAAAGTCTTATACACTGATCGGGGAGGTGAATATTTGTCTAATCAATTCAAGATAATTTATAATAATAAATAGATTATTAGATAGCTAACAATCTCAGAAACTTCACAACACGATGGGGTTGCTGAAAAAAGTGTTAGGGAAATCAACCCAAGTATGATCTTGATTTTGATGTGTGTGTCAAAGAGTTTAAGTTAGGATGTGGATGTGTTTGATGTGTGTGTTCAAGTTGTGCAGGACTTGCTGAATCACACATGAGCAGCTTGATGAATCATTGGCAAGTTCATCACCTCGTGGCTCGGGTACTTAGTCAGTGAAGGATGGCACAGGGAGAAGTCGTGAGCTTGGTGCATCCGAGGGACTGCCGGATGAGGAGCAATGGAGTTGAGTCAAAGGAAGCAGACTTCAGGGCGAGATGCGAAGAATGGCACGGGAGAAGCCGTGAGCTTAGTACATCTGAGGGACGTAGGTTAGACGAAGATAGCTTCAATGGGGAACTCCGTGGAAGATGAGAGTTGAGCGATTGTAACCCGAGATGGGATAGCTCAAGTTAGGTGAACTTAGCCAAATAGTGTCGGATGCTCAAACATGGTGTTTGAGGTTTTACCCGATGGTCGGTTGCTCAAACATCTTATTGTTTGAGGTTTTACCAGGCAACAGTCAACTTGTCCGAGTCAACTGCTAGTTAACTGGTGTTAGCTAGGATTTTGTGGCCTAGCAGTCGACTGGTGTAAGAGGACACCACCACAGAAGTGAGGCAGCTCGACCAGTGAATCGATTACACGTGCATCAGTCGATTGCTAGGGTTTGACAGTCAATTGCTGGGCTATCCGTTGGTTGGGACGCCAATGTGGATTAAGTCATTGTGAGATAATGGTTACAGCAACAGTCGACTACTACATGCCCAATGGGAAGATAGCCCTATTCTCTATAAAAAAAAAAAGAGGGCTTGGGAGCCTTGGAAAGGCTAATACTTTAACTCCTAATCATACTCTCAAGGCTCCCACATTTTCTAAGTCTCTCTACTCCTCTCTTCTCTAATTCTATTCATTTTGTCTTGTGAGAAGAGGAGTTTGGTGTAAGAAGGTTTTCTCCACCTTGTTTGAGCTAAAGGAGAAGATAGTGATTGTCGTGGACTAGCAGCAAGAGGTCGTGAACCACGTTAAAGGATTTGTGTCTTCTCTTTGCTTTGTTTACTTTGCTTTAGCTTTAATTGTTCTTGTTAGTTGTATTATCATTATTCCGCTGCACTAACAATAGTGTAGATAATCAAGAACGAGCGAAGTCCATCGTCAAGCAATTAGGCTACTCAACCCCCCTTCTAGACGGGCCATCAATCTCCAACAAGTGGTATCAGAGCCAGAAGCTTGTCAACAGACTCATCGCCGCAACAAGCAAATCAACAATGATCGGCATGAACATCCATCCCCCGAAATTCGAGGGAGACTTCTCATGGTGGAAGAAGAGAATGGAGGTATTTTTCGAAATCGATTTCGATATAATGATTATAATGGAAAGTGGTTTAGAGATGCCTAGGGATGAAGAAGGGAAGCCGATAGAAAAGTCAAGATAGACTAAGAAGCAAAAAGAGGAGCACCTAGAAAATTCTAAGGCAAAGCATCATCTCTTCAATATGCTACCTCAACGAGAAATTAACTGAATTGGAGAATGCTCAAGTGCCAAGGAGATGTGGGAGAAGTTGATAGAGCTTCATGAGGGCACATCCGAAGCAAAATTTGCAAGATGAGACCTTCTCCGATCACAACTCAATAACATTAAATTATATAAAGGAGAAAAGTTATTGTCTTTACATTCTAGGTTTAAAGAGATTATTAATGGTTTGTCTAGTGTAGGGGAGAACTATCCAACCGAGACATGATAATGAAAGCGATTGATGCATTCCCCCGATCTTCAAAATGGAGCTCCATGGTAGATTCCTTCTACATCTCAAGGAATCTAGAGGTTAGTAGTTTAGAAGAATTCTTTTCAACCATGGAATTTCACGAAACTCGCCTTGAAAGAATAGTTGAAGAACCAAGCACTCAATCAAGAGGAGTAGCACTTGTAGCGAACAAAGGGAAGAAGAAGAAGACCACACCTCCTTCATCGGATGATGACTCACAATCTTCCATGGATACTGATGAAGAGGCTTATATAGTAAGAAGGATAAGACATACTTTAAAGAGTTTTAAATTTAACAAATCTAATGATAGGAGAAGACCAAGGAAGATCATTTGCTACAATTGTCAAGGAGAATGACACATGAGGGATGAGTGTCCTTTATTGAACAAGAGCAAGGAAGAAAAGAAGAAGAATGACAAGAAGAAAGAAAGCAAGAAGAAGGAAGAGAAGAAATCAAAAGAAAAGGGGAAGTCTAAATCCCGAAACCTAAAATCCACATGGGATTCGAATGAGAAGAAGGAAGCACAAGTGAGGAGGAGAGCTCAAGTGTAGGGAGAGCATCATCATCGAAATCGGAAGAAGATTGGGTAAGTGAGGTAAGAAATCTCCCTACTCAAGATGTTATTTCCATGATTTCAAGTTTAACAAGAGATTTGTTTAGGACCAAAAAGAAAAATAAATGCATGCAAAATGAAATTAGAAATCTAGAAGAAAAGCTTGAAAATGTATGTTCACATGATAATGCTTCTTCTTCTAGTACTAATGATGCATGTTTAGAAGAAAATAGGATTTTAAGGGGAAAAGTAGAATACCTTACTAAGGCCCTTGAAAAATTTACCATAGGCTCAAATACATTGAAAATGATTATAGGAAGCCAAAGGGCAAGTTTCAATAAAAAGGGCTTAGGATATAAGGGATCAAAAGATGAAAAGGCATACCATTGTCTAATTGCTAGAGGGCAATCAAAAACCACAATGGTAGCTAGAAAATAGATCCCTAAGGAAAACTTGGCAAACCCTATTGGAAAGAATTTATATTGGGTACCCAAGTCAATCCTTAAATGTTAGAAAAACCTAGGATAGTCAACCATAATTAGACTTATTTCATATCTTGTTAATTGGTTGACTTATGATCATGATGGGGGTTTATGGATAATACTTAACCTTGGATAGCATTGAATGAAATTTTTGGTTAAGTAGAAATACCTTAGTCACATCTCATAATCAACTATAAGGAGAACTTGATTGATTAACATAGCAATGAGTGAGATGTTAGGTTGATACAAATGATTCACAAATGCTTATGGCATTTTGATGAGTCATTAGGAGTATCGTGACATAGCAATCATAGGCCAACTATAGGGAAAGCAAATGTTCAATTCATGAACATCTTGCCCAAAGATTATAGTTGGATATTTTTAATGATTTAAAAACATTTCATGTTTTGAAAACAGTGAGTTGATGTTTTGAAACATTTTAAGGCAAAACTAGGTTTCAAAGTTGATACAAAGTTTGAGGATTTTAAAACTTTTGAGTTCTTGCCTTACTTTTGAAAATTGTGTGGATTTTCATGAAAAATCAATTTTCCTTGATATAGGAACTCATAAGCAATGTGTTCCCAAATTTTCATGATTTTTAAAATTTTTATGAATTTTTCGTGTATTTCTGAAGTTGGCTTCAGAAATCAGAAAGGTTGATTATCAAACACCAATCGACTGGTGACCTGTACTAGTCGACTGATGACACTGTGCACGGGCACAAAAACTCAGTTTTGAATGTTTTAAGCATGTTTTTAGTATTTTATTCCCTTAGATAGTGATACCACATTGTATACATTATGTATGATCTTTTTTACTGGTGTTAAAGGGGGAGAGTGTTAAGGTTTAAGTTAATCATGCTAGGGCATGTGTTAAGGGGGAGTTTTGATATCCAAGTTTGATTTACATGCTTACTTTCCTTATGTGTTTTTAAATGTTTTACCTAACTTAAACATATTGACACATATCAAAAAGGGGGAGATTGTTAGGGCAATCAACCCAAGTATGATCTTAGTTTTGATGTGTATGTCAAAGAGTTTAAATTAGGATGTGGATGTGGATGTGTTTGATGTGTGTGTTCAAGTTGTGCAGGACTTGATAAATCACACATGAGCAGCTTGATGAAGCATTCGCAAGTTCATCATCTCATGGCTCGGGTCCTTGAGTTAGTGAAGGATGGTACGGGGAGAAGCCGTGAGCTTGGTGCATCCGAGGGACCGCTGGACGAGGAGTAATGGAGTTAAGCTAAAGGAAGCAGACTTCAGGGCGAGACGCGAAGGATGGCATGGGAGAAGTCGTGAACTTAGTGCATCTGAGGGACGTAGGTCGAACGAAGATAGATTCAATGGGGAACTCCATGGGAAATGAGAGTTGAGCAATTGCAACCAAGGATGGGATAGCTCAAGTAAGGTGAACTTAGCCAAATGGCTAAGATCAAGTGTCGGATGCTCGAACATTGTGTTTGAGGTTTTATCCGATGGTTGGACGCTCAAACATCTTGTTGTTTGAGGTTTTACACAATAATAGTCAACTGGTCCGAGTCGACTACTAGTTGACTGGTGTCAGCTAGGGTTTTATGGCCTAGCAGTTGACTGCCAATGTATGACAGTCGACTGGTATAAGAGGACACGATCACAAAAGTGAGGCAGCTTGACCAGCGGCTCGACTATATGTACATCAGTCGACTACTAGGGCTTGGTAGTCTACTACTGGGCTATTCGTTGGCTGGGACGCCAACGTGGATTAAGTCGTTGTGAGACAATGGCTACAGGAGCAGTCGACTGCTGACATGCAAAACTCGACTGCTGCATGCCCAATGGAAAGATAGCCCTATTCTCTATAAAAAGAGGGCTTGGGAGCCTTGGAGAGGCTAATGCTTTAACTTCTAATCATACTCTCAAGGCTCCCACATTTTCTAAGTCTCTCTACTCCTCTCTTCTCTAATTCTATTCATTTTATCTTGTGAGAAGAGGAGTTTGGTGTAAGAAGGTTTTCTCCACCTTGTTTGAGCTAAAGGAGAAGATACTAGAAAGGCTGAGGGAGTGATCCGCCTAACGAATTGTCGTGGACTAGCAGCAAGAGGTCGTGAACCACGTTAAAGGATTTGTATCTTCTCTTTACTTTGTTTACTTTGCTTTAGCTTTAATTGTTCTTGTTAGTTGTATTATCATTATTCTGTTGCGCTAACAAGAGTGTAGATAATCAAGAAAGAGCGAAGACCATCATCAAGCAATTAGGCTATTTAACCCCCCTTCTAGCCGGGCCATCGATCTCCAACAAAAAGAAATAGAACTCTTCTTGAAATGGTTAGGTTTATGATAGCTCAGGTTAATTTGTTGATTTTTTTATTGGGGAGATGCATTGTTAGTAGGGGACTATATACTTAACAGAGTGTCTAATAAATCAGTCTCATTTACCTCATATAAACGTTGTGTTGGTGTAATCGGCCTAGGTCACGATTAACCAGACTCGAGTTTGACTCGAGTGATGTTTTGATGTTCGACAAAACGTATGACAATGTGATTGTCATGGAAAGTCCAAGCATGGGTCTTTGCAAGGAAAGTCCAAGCATGGGTCTTGGCAAAGGAAAGTCTAAGCATGGGTCTTGGTATGGAAAGTCCAACATGGGTTGGCAAGGTAAAGTCCAAGCTTGAGTCTTGGCAATTGAGAAGTCCAAGGGGAATATTAGCGACGTAAAGTTCAAGGGTGGAGTCTTGGCAGCATAAGTCCAATGGTTGGCAGCGTAAAGTCCAAGCAGAATCTTGGCGGTGTAAGCCCAATGAGCCTTGGCGGTGTAGACCACATTAGCATAACAATAGCTGCTAGAAGCACTTGAAGGCTAGCGTATGGATGAACAAGTCATGAATGACTTGGAGGGATCCGATAGGCGTGAGGCTGACGGAGGTGGCTAAAAGGCTTAGGTCTAGGCTAAGGGTGGTCTAGCAAGTATGAGGGCATCATACTTGGGGTAAACCTCATATTTGAGGTTATTAGTTGACTGGGGCTTTGGACCAGTCAACTGGTCAAGTGTTTTGACACTTGGCAGTCGAGTTGCCTTGTATTAGTCAACTAGGGTCAGTCGACTGACGTGAGTCAACTAGGGTTTGACTGCGAGAAAATAGACTAGCAGTCGACTGCCAACATAGGGTAATCGATTGACGTCCTGATCAGTCGACTGTTAATGTTGGCAATCGACTGATGGTCGAGGAATTGGGAACAGAAAGTTCCAGAGTTGACTATTAGGGTTTGACAATCGAGTGATGGCTCAATCAGTCGACTGATGGGCATGATCAGTCGACTGATGGCCTATCCGTTGGAACTTATCCAACGTGGCTCATGTCGTTGTGAGACAACGGCTACAGGAGCAGTCGACTGATGGTCCCAATCAGTCGACTGCTAGGCGGAATCCAGCCCAAGGAGAAGCTTTAAAGGGAGCTCGTGGAGAAGGTTTTCGCTATGGTTATTTGAGGAGTTTTGGGGTGATTTGTTGCTGCAATTCGGGGTCTCCAAGTGCAACTCAAGCAACCAAACAAGCAAGCTTCCAAAAGATCGATTGTAAAGTTTTCTTTGTATTATTTTGTTGTATTTCATTTATAATTGCTTATATTTCATTATTATTGTTGTAAGAATACTTGTAAGAGGTTTTCTCCACCTTTGGATTATTCCGAGAAGGAGTTATTGAGTAGTGGTGTGTGATTGACATCGCTAGGGCTCATTCGAGCCCAATCCATGGAGTAGGGATCATTCGGTTCCGAACCACGTTATATCATAGTGTCTCTTGTGCTTGTGTTGTATGTACTTTTGTTATTATATATTCCGCTGCATTAACAAGCTTTGTAAAGACGAACACGATCGAATTCCATCCACGATGAAAACGCGCTATTCACCCCCCCCCCCCCCCGCTCTAGCGATCACGAACATTCTAACACGTTGGATAGGTAGAAAATCAGATTTGAGTAATCTGAGACTCTGGGATCGTTGGCATCCTATGTTCATGATAATTCTCACAGATATAGAAAACTAGGACCTAGGGGTAAAAAGTATATCTTTGTAATATATTATGAGACTTCTAAGGGTTGTGTCTTCATCGGTGAGCAACAAGATGGAACCATCTCCGAAATAAAGTCGAGAGATGTGATTTTTCTCAAGACTGAGTTCCTAACTAGAGGTGATGTTGATAAAACTATTCCTCTATTTGAGGAGGATGATAAATTATCAACAATAGAGATGTCACAGAGGATGCATGAATCTAGTCAACTGAGTGGGAGTAATTTGTCGAGTCATGAGTTGACTTTTCAACAACCCAACTTATAGAGAAGTGTTTGTAAGATTAAACCTAAAAAAAGGTTTAATATTGAGAATGAGATATTAATGATACTCCCTATTGACGATCATGAACCTCGATCGATTGAGGAAGCATTAGGATGGAATGTTAGAGAAAAATAGAAAGTTGTAATGGAAGAAAAATGGAGTCTATGAGAAATAATCATGTTTGAGATTTAGTCAATCTTCCTCCTGGCCGAAGGCTATTGGGAATAAATGAATTCTCAAAATAAAAAGAAAAATAGATGGATCAATTAATGATACAAAGCTTGTTTAGTTGAAAAAGGATATACTCAACTGGAGGGTATTGATTTTGGAGAGACATTTTCTCTTGTAGTGAAGTTTGTTAATATGAGTTATTTTGATTTTTGTAGCACATTATAACTTGACATTACATCAAATAGATGTAAAATTAACTTTCCTGAATGGTGAGCTTAACGAGAAAATCCATATGATACAACCAGAAGGTTTCATTCCTGAAGGCCAAGAGAATAAAGTATGTAGACTTAAAAAATCTATATATATGTCAAAACAAGTGTTAACAGTGGAACAAAAGATTTAATCAAGTCAGTTTATCTTATGGTTTCGAAATTATTAATGAGGATCATTGTTTTTTCCTAAGAAAGGAAAAAAATTGTCATTTTATCATTATATATTGATGATTTACTGATAGTTAGAAATGACATTGAATTTGTGATAGAAGTCAAAGAGTGACTTTCATCACAATTTGACATAATAGATATAGGAAAAGCTGAGTGTATCTCAAGAGTGAAGATCATAAGAGATCAATCTAAAAGACTCTTGGGTTTGTCTCAAGAGACTTATATCACTAAAATGTTACAAAATCTCAGCATATCTGATTGCAACATAGGTTATACACCTATTGTGAAAGGTACTTTTCTAAAAAAGAGTATGTGTCCCAAGACTCCTAAAAAAATAACCCAGATTGAAAAAAGATCATATGTCAGTGTCATTGGTAGTTTGATGTATACTATGTTGTGAACACATCTTGATATCAGCTATGTTATTGGCTTAGTCATTCGGTTCCAGTTAAACCCAGGACCGAGACACTGGAAAGCGGTGAAGAGGATATTCAGATATATGAAAGCAATAATAGATTATTGTCTTTGTTTTCAAGGATCAGATATAGCCTAAAGGACTATTAAAATGCATATTTGGTTAGGGACATGGATGATAGGAAATCCACATCTGACTATGTCTTCTTGTTGAATGGTGGCGTCATCTCATGGAATAACAAGAAATATGCTTATGTAGTCTTGTCGATGATGGAAGCTGAATATGTAACTTGTTCAGTAGTTGTGTAAGAAGTTGTTTGATTAAGAAGGTTCTTGAAGCATCTGAAGATTGCTGAAGATAATAAAAGTTCTATTACTGTCTATTGTTAGTTTTTAGAAGGATTCTAAATATTACAGCAAGGGCAAGCATATAGCTATTAGGTATAATTTTGTAAGGGATATTGTTGGAAAGAAAAATATGATTCTTGAGTATATCCCTACACGTGTTATGCTTGCAGATCCTTTTACTAAGCCATTGATTAAAGAGTTTTCCCATGGACATGTGAAGTCTTTGGAACTTTGAAGAATGTAACAAAATAGTAATGACAATCAGATATTATAAGATGATTTGATTGTAAAATGCAATAATATATTCAGTGTATATGTTCTTGTTACATTTATATAAAGTTTCGGTGAGCATGTTGGCGAGTTAAGATTGATTCTCTCACATGAACAATCATCTCTATTTGTTAAGTATGAATAGAGATAAGACAGCTGTAAGTGGAGACATAACTGTAAGATGGGATCACCTTGAATAGTTATATCAAGATGAGATCATTTGTGGATTGATGGTCGAAGTAAATGCACCCACCATTTACTAAACATGTTTAAAACCATATTATAATTCATGAGTTGAATTCGGGATTAGACATTGAAAATGTATAAACTGAAATATATACGATGTTAAATTTAAGAAAAACATACACTTTTTATTAGTAAAGAAAATAACATCGCAACATATGATTCATACTATATGTGCTAAAATAATAATAAGAGTAGTAGGAGAAAGGATTCGTGCTTCTCTACTATGTGAGACCTTGAGATTATATGTGTAAAATACCAGAAAAAAAAATAAAATAAAATAAAATGGATGTTGGGTAATTAGGAGAATACTCTATAGAAATTTTCCAGAAATTTTTAAGAATTTTTATGGACTCGAACAGAAATTTCTAAGCCTTTTTTGTGTAAGTGTTAGTGGGCTTAACGAGTCGGAAATCCAACCCATTAAACAAACCCGATTCGTCCCGTTAAACCTTAACGCCCGGTTCCTTTTCCGTTTCTACGCCGCTAATTTTTATTCCTCGCGAGCGTTTCCCAGCCGCGATAGTTACTGCTTTTTAATGTCGTCACCTCGCGATGAACCCCTTCACCGAGCTCTTCCTTTCTCCCTCCCGGCTCGCCTCTCGCGACTCCTTGCTCTTCTTCGACGATTCCCTGCCCACCGACCGGAGCACGTCTTCTCCCCCAAAGCAACCCGTGATCGATCTCTCTCTCTGCCTCTCGTGTTCTCTTCTCCTTCGAAGCGACCGCAATCGATCTCTCCCTCTCCTCCTCGCTGTTCTCCTCGCAAGCCTTCCTCCGCTTGCGACCTCTCCGACGTCGGGCCGTTCCCTCTCTGCGGCGCGGGCCTCTTCTCGCAGCAGCGGCGGCGTGTTCGACGACCGACGGGGGGAGGACAGGAACGGGCTGGAAGCTCCGTTTTGGCTACTTCCCGACGGTAGGCGACCGAGCGAGTTCTAATCGCTGTTGTCCGTTCGTCGCCGAAGCAAGGTAAGGGTTGTCTGTCCCCTGCTTTTCCCTCGATTTTGGAAGGAATCCAACTGTTAACGCATTTTGTGTGTTTAAACATAGATTTCTGCAGAAACTAGGGTTGGCGTTGGCGTTGTTTTTCTGGCAAACGAGCAATTGGGGAGGTTTTTCTTCGAATCAGGGGCACCAGAGATCTTGGCCGACGAATAGGGCAGCCCACTTCGAGTTATTTTCCCTCGCGATTACTGATCTCCATTGCCGATCAGTGCTGGAACTAGGTAAGAGTGATCGTATCATTTTTGTGATGAGGATACAACTCCAATTTGTGATGTCCTGTGCGTGACCTAAGCTGTGTTTGAGCAGAATCGGTGAACAAGGAGATAGGACGGGGAAGGGCTGCCGGTTTGGGGATTTGTATTGCTGGTGACACTTCAATTGTTGGTAAGCACGATCCCCTTCCTTATTTTTATGCGGTCAATTCAGTACAATGTGTGGGATTACTGTTCTTAATACCAATTTACTGTTGTGTGATTGTTTACGGTTGTGAATCAAGTTGTGATGGGGTTCTTTTGGCTGTGAGAAGGGGTTGTTTAGTAGAAATAAGCGTAGGAATGTTCTGATTAGTGTGGAATTGAATGTATAGACTGGTGTAGTGGTTAATTGGAAATGGGGGATTTTTAATTATGATGTTAACGGTATCAGTTGAGGGTCTAATGTGAAGGTGGGTTACAGTGAATCGACCTTGGATAATTTGAGGGATTTTCCTAATCCGTATTCGATAAAAAAGGATGCGACTATAGGAGCAAGATAGTAGTAAACAATATGTTGTCATGTGCTTGAACTAAAATGTAATTGATGCTATTTGCAGGACGTGGATACGAGACAGGTCCGCGGTAGTGAGGACGTTATTACTACGAGCATATACAGCAGGTGAGTAATTCCTACCCTGGTCAGGTAGTTAATGCATACAGATTTAGATGCATGATCATCTTAAATGATCATGTTACCTTGACCATGTTCTATTTATCTTATGCTTGATACTTTATCCGTTGGCTATTAACTCCTTGTTGCTATCATGTTTATTTTACCATAATTAGGAGTTATACATATAGATGATGTAAATAACTTAGAATTTATTTAAGTTAAATACAAGTAGTAAAGTCCGGATGACAACTTGATTGTAAATTGGGCAAAAGGTCATCCGTAGGTAGATAAGGTCTTGAACCTAGGGTTAATTTTAGTACTCATAGATTGCATGTTTACTACCGACCATACATTATGTAAACGGTCAGGAGAATGGTATTTAGGGTGTCGCTACGGACCGGTGGTCCTAGCCTGATATGATCAGTTGAGTACGACTCTCTACAGGGTAGAAAGTGCGTGATCTGGTTAGCATGACCCTCTGTAGAATAGAGAGTCTATGGTAGATGTCTGTTTGTGAGACCTTACATTCATGTCATTTGCATGCACGCTGGCGACGATGTCTCCCTTGTGGTCGAGAGTGTCGCCAGTCATCCTGCCTCCACGGTCACTCATAGGAGGAGTAACCGGTGTGAGGGCAGAGCATTGTAGTGCCGCACTCTATCACTATAGACGGTGATAATTGGATTTGCGTGTCGTAGTCCTGCGTGTGTGGCACTCGACCACTCATGGGTAGTGACTGTCGGAGTGGCCAACAGCAGGGACCCCCATCGTGTAGCTTGCTCTTTATGCTTATATGATACTCGATCATACTGCCCACTCGGCCACTCGAGAGTAGTGGTTGGTGTTGAGATGGGACAGTTGTCATGCTCGAGCCACCGAGGCCACACTGGAGTCGTGGTAGCTTTAGGGTGAGCCGACATGACCATGCATGCTGCATTGCCGACTTATGGCATTTTGTGCATATTACCATATATATACATATATGCATGTATATATATATATGGATGATTGTGATTAGCATACATATATAGATGCATTCTATATATATATGCTTATTGTGATGCTGCATTTGTATGTACTATGTTTGTTGCATTTGTTTGCACATATTCATACATGTTATTACATTTTCTGTATGGAAGTAGGCCAGTACCTGTATACTTGTTAGTTATTCACTGTGATACCCTTGACCCATATCAGGATGTAGTATAGTTAGTACTATTCCTTATACTATATGTTGTGGATATGTGCTCAGGTTGGATAGGTGTAGCGTAGCAGACATTCAGGTATGTCTGTGTTTCATATTGACTGTTGGTTAGAAGTTATATATACATGGATATGTTATCATGCTAGTGATACCTGTAGATTTTACTGTCGAAATACATGTGATATTAATATACATGTTTATCTATTACCTGCTGAGTTTTACTCACTCCCACGGACCCTGGGTTTTTCTGTCGCCCAGGTAACAGGTAGAAGTCTTCGTGATGACTTGGAGCTGCGCCGGCGATCCATCCCATCTCCACATTTTGAGTCTCCCGAGGATTTGTGATTTGTATTTGTGTTATGGATTTTGTTCTATGTATGGACTTCGTCGTTATGTTGTGGACTTTATTTTGTGTCGATGTTTTATGTACGGTTTTAGTACTGTGGTCTTGTCAGGTGGTGTACACCTGTATATTTTGGTATATTTTGTTATCGGTATGTGCTTATATTTTCGCTGGGTGTTTGATATACTTATATCTGTTTATTATGTTGTTGTTGTGGGCCTACGGGCCTTGTATTAACCCGAGATGTTGCCACGTATAGGGGAGATGTCGTCCGTTTGATTTTCGGCACGGCATACTCTCGGGGCGTGACAATATGTGTTGAAAGTATTGATAATACAATCAAAGTCTCACATTAGTAACACAAAGAAAATACCATGTGCTTATAAGATGAAAAAAATTATTTATATTGGGATGAGATAATTTTGGTATAGGCCAAAAATAAAACCATAAAAGTCCAAAGTGGACAATATCATACCATTGTGAAGATATGTGAATCTTATTTGCACCAACAATTAGTATCAGAGCGATATGTGAACGACCTCTAATTTCCAACAAGTGGTATCAGAGTAGTCTTTGATTCCAATCACTCAATTATTGGTGCAAATAAGATTCATATATCTCACAATAGTACGATATTATCTATTTTGAACCTAAACCCTCATGATTTTATTTTTGGGCTATACCCAAAAAATCTTATCCTAATATAGATATTTTTTTTATCTTATAAGTACATGATCTTTTCCATGTGTTACCAATGTAGGACTTTGATTGCATTCTCAATACTCCAAACAATCCCCCCTCAAATGAAGGACACATTGAACCTCCCCCCTCCCTCAAGCATATCTATCCTCAAAGGACTTCCTCTGCTTAATGTTCGATCCTCAACCCACCACATCTTCTTGCTAACTGTCTAATCTTCCTGACCTAGTTGGGCTTTCTTCTAGTTGTTCAGTCCTTCTTACCCAACTAGACTTCCTGCCAGTTGTCCAGTCCTTCTTACCCAACTAGACTTCCTGTCTGGTGTCTGATCCTCTTAATATGGACATGAGAGTTTCACTTCCTTTATTCGAGGTTCATACCTTGATATGAACCATAACTCTGATACCACTTGTTAAAATCAGAGATGGCTCTGATACCACTAGTTGAAAATCATAGATCCTCCACATATCTCTCTGATACCACTTGTAGGACCTTGCGGGATCATCAAGCTCTGTCATACAATGCATGACACCGCGAGGCCAAGATCCTACGAAATGCAAATGCAGTGAAAAAGAAAATTTTTGTTGCATCTCGTAGAACCCCTGCTAGGCTTTCTTGTCTTTGACCATAGATTATCTCATAATCGTAATAGGGTTAAAGATAAATGTTCATACCTTCGTGATCTTTCACAGATCTGTAGAAACATTGAGCAAGATTAATCAACCTTGCCTCTACTAATATCCACGTCGGATCTTTGTAAGACAATCTTATCAAAGGCCACAAGCCTCCCTTTACGAACTAGGTTAACAGTGCGTGGAAAAGAAGGTTGAGAAGAGGGGAGATGACACAAGAATCTCGGATTAGAGGAGGAAGTAGCTTAGTGTTTCTCAAGAAGCAAAAAGCATAGTGTTTCTCAAGAAGCAAGAAGCAAGTAGCAAGAAACTTGTTGAATGAGATCTCATCTCTTCTTTTGCCTATATAGAAACTTATAAAGAAACTCCCTCCCCATCCTATGGAAACTTTAAGGTGAAGAGGCAGCAAAATGGGGAGTTTCAAGAATCCTAACGAAACTCTTCTCACCTCTTTTCATTTGGTCGACCAACATAATGGAGAAGAAGAAAAAAATCTAATTTTTCTTCTCTTCCTTCATCTCCAAGCAAGCTCTTTTATTCATTGATTCACAATCATGAACTTATTAATGGGCTTGTGGATTATGTGCCATTATTTCTTTTCCATCTTGGGCTATTAGGTTTTAGAGTATTTCTAGAATCCAATAATAAATCCCATCTATTCATAAACTCTTTTATGAATAACCAATACTTGTGCCTTATTAGTTTGGTCTAACCAGACATAACCTCTATCTCTTTGAGAATCATATTCTCTAACTTGCTTTACGTCTCTTAAGACACCATTATGCATGTGACCTAATAGGTTCTTGACTATGTTGGCAATTCATAACTAACCATTAGTTATAAATAGATCATGAGTGACACCTAGCAGTACATCATAATCCCCAATTGACTAAAAAGTCATTGTTGACTTTAGCACAATTCTGAACACTTTAGCAGCTATAATTGTTTGTGTCTCTGTTCTTTTCACTCTTCCTGTACCCACTTGGTTCAGAATATAGTCTATAATGCTCGTCCCCACTAGGCTGACTATATCACACCTAGCCCAAGTATAGTTTCTTGTCCTTTGGATTCAAGTTACTCCATACATGTGTACAAGAGCATTATCTTCTTAACATGTGTTTTTGCCCAAAGACTTCTAAGTAACAATCTTGACAAGAGACCTAGGGTATACATCTCCTTATAACATAAGTGGTGAATCCTCTATAGGTTATTTAAACATCTTCGATCACTTTAACTTATATCCAATTAATCTAGAGTGACACCTCCTATGGAGATGACTACGAAGAAGATAAAGTATAATTCGTCATGATCAAGATGACTTGAATATCACAAGTCTAAGAAAGATTGCACTCAAACTGCAATGAAAACTTTATCAACATTAATAACAATATGAAGTCTCATAGCAGATCACTCCAATAAACTAGTTATCCTAACTAGTATCCACAAGTTCACTCGCAACATCCTTATGCTCTCATTCAGTGAGTATCGAATGCTCGAATAAACCAAGGAGCATAACATGTGTTAGTCTCCCAAAATTGATGATGTCCAATCTCATTAATTTATTGACTAGGGATAATTTTAATTTACATAATTACACATGATGAGATATTAATTAACTAATTATGATGCAATCAAAATTTCTCTCATGTTATGTATCGTATTGTAGACTTCAGTAAATAAGTTTAAGATCCTATCAAATATACATAAATTGTACACTCAAACAGTGAATTTTATTAATAACATCTAAGGTGATTGTCTGATGACATCTCTCTATTACAATATATATACTCTCACTTGGCCTAAAGCCAATCACTTTGGTATCTAATATCATAGGATTCTACATGTCTCTCAAATTTATCTTGGGGCAGATGCTTAGTCAAAGGATTTGCTAAATTCTTTTTTGTGGGAATCTTCTCTAATTGTACATCTCTTTTACCTATGATCTTTCTAATCAAATGATATCGGTGTAGTATATGTTTGGATCATTGATGAGACTGAGGTTCCTTCGCCTGTGCAATGGCACCATTGTTGTTACACAACAATGGTAGTGCTTCAATAACACTCGGAACCACATCAAATTTTGAAACGAATTTCTTGATCCAAATTGCATCCTTAGCTGCCTCAAAAGATTCTGGCTCCATAGTAAAATTCAAAACGATCTCTTATTTGGAACTTTTCCAATAGACCGTACCTTTATTCAAGGTGAACGTATCTAGATTGGGATTTACAATCATCCTTATCCGTCTAGAAGTTGGCATCAGTATACTCGCTTACTACCATATCACCTTCTCCATATACCAAGAACAAATCCTTAGTTATTCATAAGTACCTAAGGATTGTCTTGACAACCACCCAATGATCCATTCCTAGATCAGACTGGTATTTGCTCGTGACACTCAGAGCATATGATACATCAAACCTCTACAAAACATAGCATTCATGATTGACGCATACGAGATCTGTCTCATGTGAATTCTCTCATCTTTTGTGCTAGGGCACATAGACTTCGAAAGGTGAATCACATACATGATGGGAATGAAATCTTTCTTAGATTCAGATATGTTAAACTATTTTAGAACTCTATGTATATAAACTACAAAAGATCAAGCAATCGATTCGATCTATCTTTATAGATATTAATCCCCAAGATGTAGGTTGATTCTCTCATATCTTTCATGGAGAACATTTTAGATAACCAACACTTAACTATTTGCAAGATAAGAATAACATTTCCTATGAGCAATATGTCATCTACATATAACACTAAGAATACAATTGCACTCCTACTAACCTTTTTATACAAGGGTTCATACGAATTTTGTGAGAAATCAAACTGTTTGATTGTTTCATCAAAATGGATGTTCCAACTCCTGGATGCTTGCTTCAATCCATAAATGAATCTTTGAAGTTTGCATACATTGTTCTTGTCGACATATGTGAAACTTAGTATCAGAGTAGTCTCTGATCCCAATCACTCAATTGTTGGTGCAAATAAAATTCACATATCTCCACAATGGTATGATATTATCCACTTTAAGCTTAAACCCTCATAGTTTTATTTTTGGACTATACCCAAAAGATCTCATCCTAATAGAGATATTTTTGTCATCTTATAAGTACATGATCTTTTCTATATGTTACTAATGTGAGACTTTAATTGTATTCCAAATACTCTCAATAATTCCCCCCTCAAACGAAGGACTACATTGGCCCCCTTCAAGCATATCCATCCTCAAAAGACTTCTTCTATTTGATGTATGATCCTCAGACCACTAGTTCTTCTGAGAACTATCTGGTCCTCCTGCCCCAGCTGGACTTTCTGTAGTTGTCTGGTCCTTTTGATCCAACTGGACTTTCTATTAATTATCTGGTCCTCTTAACTCAACTGGACTTCTTGTCTGGTGTCTGGTTCTCTTGATATGGATATGAGAGTCCCGCTTTCTTCATTCAAGGTACATGGCTTGACATGGGTCATGATTCTGATATCAATTGTTAGTGTCGATAAGATTCATATATCTCCACAATTGTATGATATTATTCACTTTGGGTTAAGCCCTCACGATTTTTTTTAGGACTATACCCAAAAGGCATCATCCCAATAGAGATATCTTTTTCATCTTATAAGCACATGATCTTTTTCATGTCTTACCAATGTTAGACTTTGATTGTATTCCCAATACTCCCAACAATATGTTGATATCAGTATTTGCTATGAGTGACTATTTAACTGTCTACTTGAAGCTTTAATTAGGGTATGCTCTATTATCATGTAAACCTATTGACTATGGATGATTCAGTCTATAAAATATGACTAAGAAAGTGATTGATTTAAATGAATGGATTCTAGCTAAAAAAAAAGATTAAATAGGTTTATATTTTTTGAGGATTATTCACTGGTCGACCCATTTTTGCTGAGTACAGAAATGAAATTGTGAATATTGAAAATATGGAACATGCTCTTGATATAATGGTCATTATGAGAGATTAGAGATGTTCATATTGATATAAATGATTTAATCTAGATAAATGAAAAGATATTGATGTATCATGGAGAGCGGTTGTTTTCCACTTGGTAAGAGACTGTGTCATTTGGTGAGCGCCTAAGGTGTAACAACTTTTTTAGCATTAATTGCTCAATGAGCAACTATGTAAGGTGTAACAACTTTCTTAGCATTGATTACTTAGGATGCTTATTATCGTACAAACCATTTTTCCTTGGTATGAATTTAATGTTCTATTAATCTTTGTGACTATCTAGTCTATGTAACCATTTGCCTTTAGGGTATAACTTGGACAAGTGGAAAATGTTAATATTATTGCACGTCGTCTACCATTACTACTACATGCAGTAATTGTTAGCATTATTGCACGTAATGTGTATAGTTACTTCTATATGCAATGATGATATACAGGTTGTGCAAATAATGCACTTAGTGCATTTATGTAATGAAGAGACGTGAATTCCAGATAAAGTGTCTTCCAAATTGTGAAAGAAAAAAAAGGAGATCATGAGAGTCGTTGCAGAAGCTCTGCTGATTTCTTTTGTGAGACTATGTGTCTAAAAAAGAGAACATTTGAGGCACAATTAGAATTTGATTTGTGGAATAGTGAGGAACTTTTTAATTTGTAATCGTTCTTCAGACAACAAGAACAAGATCATCAAATCTTCTACTCCAAGGAACAGATTGAAGGTTTCAAGTAATCGTCGAACTCGCCATAAGTGTTAACAAGTTTTTTATAGGTTCATGCAATTACGAGATTCCTACATTAGAAATCCCCAAGGTAAGAATTGTCAAGTATAGAAAGTCCTAGTATATTAAGGTCTACTGGATGCTAGACAAGGATAAAATCTTAGTAAAACAAGGTCGACTTGTACTAGGTAGATGTGGAAGTCCCAAAGAGATATGGATTCTCTTGGATTGTGTTTTCTTTTATCTTTATATCTCTTCTTATACTTCAGAAACGGTTATTCCATCAACAAATATAGTCAGTGGAGTAGGGATTTGAGAAATTGTTAAACCAAGCAAATGGTTTGTGTATCGTGTTTGTATTGTTTGGTTTTTGTTATTTATATTTTTGTTATGTACTAACGATTTCTAAATGAACACAATCAATAAAAAAAATAAAAAAGACAAGGGTTTATTCACCCGTCAATGAATCTTCGACAAATCATATGATAAAATCCACTAACTTTCTTTCTTAAACGCCATCTAGAGGTGGAAAAACTTCTTACCAAACCCTTTACAAAGAGAAATTTTGGCACGAGAGTAGAGTTACAATAGCGAAAGAGAAAATAGTAAAAAAGCTCATAGAATGAGCAAAATGTAAGCACTTCTATAAGTCCCTTCATTTTTGCTTGATCTCTTATTTATAGACCTTCATCTTCCTACAACCTTCATTGTATCTTCTCGACGTAGTTAGTCTTGTTGAAGCTTTTTGGATACAATCATCGTAAATATATTAACATTCATTGTAATTATACAATTGTTTATTTTCGAGTAATTGAAAAATATTGCGACAACTTTATGAATTACCAAAGTTGTTGAAATGCAATAGAAAAAGTATTTTTCTATTCGAAGTGTTATGTAATTAGAGAGATTTTATTTTATATTTTAAAACATATATTAGAAATAAGATTTTTTTTTTTCCTATGATGATCTTGGGAAGAATTGAATTGAGAATGGTTTTCAAAAATCATGATAAAATATTTTTAAAAATGTGCGATGGAAATGTTGCTCTTAAAAAAAACTTGGGTATATTTTAGTAGAATAAATTTAAGCAAATAGAAAACAAACCCAAGAATAATAAATAGAAGAAAGTAAAAATAGGAATAAAAAAGAAAAGTGTGAAAAGAACAATAAAAATAATATAAAAAATTTAAGAATAAAAAGAATTCAACTAACAAATATGAAAATTGAAAAATATTGCTATGCTCCTCGACTAAATATTTATGATTCGATTCTTATATAATGTAACACTTATTTTTTTTTTTAGTGAAATAAAAAATTTAGAATGTTGAATTGTCTGCTACAAATACTTCTGAATTTATTTCAATAATTAATAAGAAATTTTTATGAGATTGAATCAATCATTCCTAGAATTAATAGTTTCGAATAATTAGATATTTGATATCAATAAAAAAACTATGAATGGATGACTCATGGTTATCCCATTCGATCAATTTTTTATTTTTGGATTTTATAAGTTCAAAATCTTCAAATTCTAAAATCAATTAAATAATTATTTCTCGTCACAGGTAGGATGTCTATCCTCTATTGTGTAGGTGTCAGTACGATTATATATCGATCGTGATTTAATTTACCTCTCTTCACACAGTCATGAGGCTAGTTTTGAGAGACGTTTGAGGTGAACGATATCATTTTTTTTAAGAAATTAAATAATTACTAAATTATAATTAATTTTTATAAATTAGATAAGATTTAACAACAACAACCCAAGAAACCGCACATTTAAAGAGATTTATAATTTTACTGCACCAACATATTTTTTTTTCGGCTATAATAATCTCAAAAACCAAACATCAAACTAAATTTAGAATTAATTTGTGCTTCAATAAATGGTAATAGAAAGCTTTCATGTTAAGCGTAGTTTCCATAGAAAAGTCAGATGATTAATATGATGTAAAATTATATTAATGGATAATAGTCAATTTCCATCAAACATGGGGTGTCGATTTTCTATCATGTTTAGATGTTGATAAACTAAATATCTATCATAATTAATCTCTTTTGTATTGATTGTAAAATCGATTGATAAAAATGTTAGAACGAGCTAGTCACTTTTGCATCAATAAATGTTATAAGCGTTTATGAAAAGCAACTCTATAATATTTTTTAGTGAAAAGTATAAAAATCCAAACTACTTTACGTTAAGCGTGTATGAAAAGCAACTCCATAAGATTTTTTAGCGAAAAGTATAAAAATCAAAATTACTTTTTCCATGATAATTTCAATTTTGTTTTATGAGGGTGACATATAGAAAATTAAGGTATCAAAAGAATATCTCTTTTAAAAAATAATTAAAACAATACTCTATTTATAATTTGATACTTAATTTTTAAAAAAAAAAATCTAGATATCCAAACTTCTTATCAGGTAGGTAATTTCCTACCGGTCGGGTAGATGTAATGATTTCCAGATTTAGACATAGATATGAACATGTTAGGTGTTCATATTACCTTGACCATGCTCTGTTTATCGTATGCTTGAACTTACCGTTGTTATATATGTGTGCTCGATTATTGATAACACATATTCCCTAGCATGATCTAGAAGTTACAGATGTGATGTAAGTATGTTTAACTGTTTAGTAGGATGTAGATGTTAGAGTACGGAGGATGACCTAAATTGTAAATTTGGCAAAAAGGTCCTCTGTGGATAAGTATGGCCCTAAATGTAGGACTCATTCCATACCTGTATGTTGCACCTTTATTACCAACCACGGGTTGTGTAAATGGTCAGGTGAGTCGTGGACAGTGTGTCGCTACGGACCGATGGTCCTAGCTTGTCATGATCAGATGAGTATGACTCTCTACAGGATAGAGAGTGTACTGATCAATCGGGTGTGACTCTCTGTTGAACAGAGAGTCTATGGTAGATGTTTGTATGTGAGACAACACCCTCATGTCATTGCATGCATACTGACGACATCGTCTCCCCTTGGGGTTGAGAGAGAGTCGTCAGTCATCCTGCCTCCCAGGTTACTTCCAGAGGAGTAACTGGTGTGAGGGCATAGCATTTGTTGTGCCGCACTCTACCATTATTGACGATGGTTGTTGGAGTTGCGTGCAGTAGTCCTGGGTGCGTGGCACTCGACCGTTCATTGGTAGTGTCAGTCGGAGTAGCCAGCAGCAGGGACCCCCGTTACGTAGCGAGCTCTTTACGCTCACATGCTACTTGATCATACTGCCCACTCGACCACTCTATAGCAGTGGTCGGTGTGAGTTGGGACAGTTGTCATGTCGTGCCACCTAGGCCTGCCAGGATCGTAGTAAGCAGTAGGGTGTGAGGCATGACCATGCATGTTGCATTGTCGTATCATCAGTGTTTTGCATATGGTTATATATATATACATACCGCTTGTATATATATATATATGGATGATGGTGATTAGTATACATACGGTCTGATCTATATGTATACTCACCTTGATGATGCATTTGTATGTACTATGCTTGTTGCATTTGTTTGTACATATTCATACATGCTACTGCATTTCCTGTATGGTAGTAGGCTCGTACTTGTATACCTGTTGGTTATTTACGATGATACCCTTGGATCATATTCAGGATATTGTGTGATTTAGTACTATTCCTTTATACCCTATGATGTGGTTATATGCCTAGATTGGATCAGGATAGAGTAGCTGACGGTCAGGTATGTCAGCATCGTTGTGAATGCATGCATATATACCTTTTATGCTGATGTATACCCGTTGTTCGAGTAGATTTAGACTGTTGAATGACATGTAATATTGATATATATATTTACATGTTTTCTCTGATTACCTGCTGAGTTTTACTCACCACCTTCGACCCTGGATTTTTCTGTCGCCCAGGTAACATGTAGACGCCTTTGTGATGACTTGGAGTTGTGCTGACCGATCCATCCCATCTCTATTTTCCGATGTCTCCCGAGGAGTTCATTTTGTTTTTCTCTCTTATGGCTTGGACTTGTTTATGTGTTATGGATTTTGGTCCTATGTCATGGACCCTTGTTTTGTTATGGACTTTGTCGTGATGTCGTCGTTTTATTTACGGTTTTATTACTGTGGACTTGTCAGGTGGTGTACACCTGTATATTTTGTTATCTATGTTGTGGGTATGTGGTTTTCATTTCCGCTGCTATTAGTATTTTATATTATGTTGTTGTTGTGGGCCTACGGGCCTTGTATTAACCCGAAATGTTGCCACGTACAGGGGAGATGTCGTCCGTTTGATTTTCGACACGGCATACTCTCGGGGCGTGACAACTTTATTGGTATCAGAGCCGAAGGTTCTGCGATGCCATATTATGATTTTGTTTTTGAGTCTTGGATTCTCGGGAGTCGGTATATTTTTTGGTTTTGGTTTTTGTGAGATGGGATTGACAGCGGCATAAGCTCCGGGCAGCACGAAGTAAGTGTTCCTGATAATTTATACTTAGTTAGATACTTATCTAGACTTGTTCAACAGGTGAATACTGTCAGAGTTATGCCACCTGTTCAGACTCGTGGTCGAGGTCGTCCATCCAAGCGAGCAACCAGAGGGAGGGGACGAGATACCGTTGCGACTGAGCCTGCTACTCAAGCACCACCTCAGCAAACCCCTATTAGTGATTCGGAGTCTCAGAATCCGGATGTACCACTGACTACGCCAGAGCCCACAGAGTTCAGTAGGCTCAATGATAAGTCACGGATACTCGTGTTAGCACGATCAGCCAAGGAGAAGTTCACCTTGTTTCGAGGGGAGTCCGACCCATGGATTGCCCGATCTTGGCTGGAAAATATGGAAGACACCTTCGAATATATGAATAGAACAGATGTGGAGAAGGTGGGCCTTGTTGGTGCAATCGGCCCAGGTCATAATTGACCAGGACTCGAGTTTGGCTCGAGTGATGTTTTGATGTGTTTTGATGTTTCGACAAAAACATATGACAATATAATTGTCATGAAAAGTCCAAGTTGGACACTTGGGAAAGTCCAAATCCTGAGTACTTGGCAAATGGAAAGTCCAACATGTGTTGGCAAGGAAAGTCCAAGCATGGGTCTTGGCATGAAAAGTCCAACATGGGTTGGCAAGGGAAAGTCCAAGCATGGTCTTGGCATTTGAGAAGTCCAAGCATGGTCTTGGCATTTGAAGTCCAAGGGGATTGATATTGGCGGCGTAAAGTCCAAGCGGTAGTCTTGGCAGCATAAGTCCAATGATTGGCGGCGTAAAGTCCAAGCGGTAGTCTTGGCAGCATAAGTCCAATGAATGGCGGCGTAAAGTCCAAGCGGAGTCTTGGCGGCGTAAGTCCAATATGCCTTGGCGGTGTAGACACCGTTAGCATGACATAGCCGACGGAAGCACCTGAAGGCTAGCGCGATGGATGAACAAGTCATGGATGACTTGGAGGGATCCAAGAGGCGTGAGGCTGATGGAGGTGACTAGAAGGCTTAGGTCTAGGCTAAGGGTGGTCTAGCAAGTATGGGGGAACCATACTTGAGTTAAAACCTCATGTTTGAGGTGTGCCAGTCGACTGGTGTCATGTGGCAGTCGACTGGACCGAGTCAACTAGGGTTTGACTGCGGGTTATGGCCTAGCGATCATTGCCATAGGTTGGCGGATCGGTGATGCTCAGCGACCGATCGTGATCGTCGATCGATCGGGGTGCTTGAGAATTCGACCGCTGAGAATGGAGTCGAGACTCGACTGGTCGAGTGAGGACTCCATCAGTCGACTGATGGTAGTTCCGTTGGACTTATCCAACGTGGAACTAGCCGTTGTCTCACGACAACAGTGGCATCAGTCGACTGATGGTCTCGATCAGTCGACTGATAGACTTTTTCCAGCACAGGTTGAAGCTATATATGGAACTCGTGATGGAGGAAAAAAAATCGTTTCTTGAGGGCTATTGGGGCGATTTGTTGGTGCAAATCAGGTCTCCAAGTGCAAGCAAGCAACCAAGCATTCAAGCAATCAAAACAAGTGTTGTAAAGTCTTTTCTTTACTTGTATTTCATATTTACATTGTATATTGCTTGTATTTCATTCTTACTGTTGTAAGATTTATTGTAAGGGGTTTCTCCGCCTCCGACTTGTGTCGAGAAGGAGTGTTTATCATTAGTGAGTGCGTGTGCATCACTAGGGCTCTTTAGAGCTCGATCCGTGGAGTAGGAACCGTGCGGTTCCGAACCACGTTATATCATTGTGTTAGCTTGTTGTCTATTTCGTTATTGCTTTTATCATTATATATATTCCGCTGCGCTAACGAAATTGTAGACACAAACGAGATCGAATTACATCTTCGCTATTCACCCCCCCTCTAGCCATTCCAACGATTCCTAACAAGTGGTATCAGAGCCCGGGGCTCTTCTACGGATTAACAACCGGGAGCTAAGGTGAAAGGCTAGAGGGTGAAGATGGAATTCCAAGACAAGCTTGGATGGGAAATCAACACTCCACCTCCATATGATCCAGAAGATTTTCCGGCATGGAGAGCAAGAATGGAAACATTCTTGATGATGAACATAGAGGATTGGTTTATCCTCATTGAAGGTCTTGAACCCCCTAGGGATAAGAAGGGGAATGTCCTAAAATTAAAAAAGTGGACCCAAGAGCAACGCCAAAAGCTCAAGACCGAAGTTAAGGTAACGAAACTTTTGGAAGATTTAATCCCTAATGATGTTTTGTGCAAGTTAGGGGATTACATGTATGCCAAGGAGCTATGGAGAAAATTGGCAAGATACCATGAGGAGAGTTCATCCTCAAGTGAAAGTGAGGAATCGGAAGTTGAGATGGAGTCAACTTCCGAATCGGAGAAAGAAGAAGTAGAAGAGGTGGAAGAAGCATCTACTTCTAGGATTGAGGAGGATAGACCATCCTCTACACCGGAGCAACCTCAAGAAGAGCTCTCAACATCCGATCAAGATGAGGAAGCTCAAAATTCAACTCCGGCACCTACCACCACCCTAGGTAACTCAAACACTTTATTTTCAAACAAAAATCATATTATGTGCTTTGAGTGTAGGGAGTATGAGCATTACAAGAGCAAATGTCCAAAGAGGATCAAGAAAACTCCTTCGGCGCCTAAAAGTCAACAAAAGTCAACGGACGCGGTTCTCCAAGACAAAAGCAAGGAGCATGTCATTTGCTTCAAATGTCGACTACCGGGTCATTACCGGAGTCAATGCCCAAAGAAGAAGAAGAAGGGGCAAAGGGGAGCATCACAAGTAGGGGGAGCCACTAAGGCAAACACTAAGGTATATTTAAATAATGCTCCGTCTAATTTAAAGCATGCTAGAACTAATTTTAGCAATTGTGGTATGTATCATAAAGAGCATGCTAGAAATAACAAACATATGTGTTTAGGAGCTAAGAATGTTCACCTTAAGAATAAGGAGAAATTTGAGACTAATGTCCTTAGAAAAACAATACCTAAGAAATCTATTAAGAAAATCCAAGAACATCTAGGCTTTAATCCAAAATGGACTAGGCATTCGCCAAGAAAGTCCAATGCCCAAGAGTTAAATAAAAATTCTAAAATTGGGCAATTAGAATTAGAGAACCAAGCCTTGAGGTCAAGGCTTGAGAAATTGGAAAAGACCCTAAACAAAATACAAAATCAATCTCAAGGGTCAAATTGTCAAACTCTTAGGTCAAGAAGTCAAAATCAACTTCTAGGACCTAAGAGTCAAAAGTCAACCAAGGGCAAGAATGGTTTGGGTCACAAACCTAAGTCCAAGGTGACTTACCATAGTGTTCCGTTTGACTATGGGGAGACCAAGGTCAATAGGGAAATCATCCCTAGAGTTGACCATGGTGTGTGTCTAGTGGCTAGGGTTTCTAGGAAACTTAGGGAAGCCACTAAGAAGGTTGCAAGGGGAGCTACCCCTAGAGTCAACCTAGGTAAGACCCAAATGACCAAGGCTAATAAGCCTAGGAGGGTCATTAGGAAGGTATCTAGGGAGGTTATCCCTAAGGAATATCTAATTAACCCTAGGAGCTCAAATCGATTTTGGGTTCCTAAGAGCGTGATTGATTCACGCTAAGATGGGTTTAGGGTGTGCCAATCTTGATTGGATTGGTAGTTAACTCAACCACAATAAAGGTGGCACTTTAAGGTTACTTTCAAGGTTATGGTTACTTTGGGAATATCCTTGAGTCTTAATCTCAAAATTTTAGGTTGTGTCAATATATATATCTTGAAAACATGAAAATCAATAAAATTGACACGATCTAGATTTAGAGGTCATAGTGTGTACCTTTGATTATTGGCACACTTGGGAAGGTCATGTATCAAGAAATGTGTGGTTAAGATGTAAAGGTAATATCTAGAGTGATACTCAAGTGCCACACAACTTGGTGTCTTGTATTCACCATGCTTCATATGTTTTACCATATGTTTGCATGGAATGAATGTCTAGGATAAATTACATCTCACAAAACAAGTCTTTTACCTTGATTGTGTATTTCAACACTTAGAAAGGGTGAGATGTTAGGTTTTGGAAATCATTGAATGTTAATGTTTGCAAAAATGAAATAAAACATTAAAATACATTAACAAATACATAAATAAAAGCATAACATCAATACATTCAAAATACAAGATCTAACGTGATAAAATGGAACAATTAAGATGATAAAATCGAGATTTTATCACGATCGATAACATCCGATACGATACTACCATCACGAAAGTGCTAGCTCCATGACTCGATCGATCTAACATCACGATCGATGAGGTCCATCACGATCGATGGTATCTGCTCACCGAGGCCAAGGCCATCAATGAGTGCTCGACGAGCAGGCCGAGTGATGTGCACATCACCGATCGATGAGCAACATCACCGATCGATGATATCAGAGCACGCATGTAAGGTTCAAGATAGGATCGCCGAGAATCACCGATCACGCCGCTGTAAACCCAAGAATCAGATCACCGCTGATGCTACACATCCCGACCGATCAATCGTGTTTTTAAAACGCGAACCGCTTAGGGTTCTGGCGCTTCACGCGATTTAACGCTTTTTCCTTCTTCGGTCCGATCATCGGCCTCTCCGACCAACTCTTCCGCGCATCAACCTTCCAAAGTCCTAGGTTTGATAAAGATATCTCTCCTCTTCCATTTTTGACCTATCTTGGAGCCCTAGTTCACGCAATTTAGGGTTTATTGCTCTTGTTCCGCTTTAGGTTCCAAGCTTTCCGCGACTTTTCCCGATCCTCAGCAACTTTTGAGTCTTCCCTCCGGCACACACATGGCGCCTAAGTAACGATTTTTCTTTCCGAGCCCTAATTTTCATTTCCATTACAATGTAGGTTTATCTAATCGCGTATTGTTGCCATTGCATATCATCACATTACATTCATAATAGGAGAGCCCGTAGGAATGATCCATCCGAGAGTGAATCTCGGTTGTACCAACCTATGTTGGTTAGGTACATAGATAGGAATTTTTTCAATAGGCATTGTAGTGACGTCGTGGAACTAATTGCATACTACAATTTGATGAAGATCGTCTTGTGCACGCATCCAATCAATGATGACCTTATTAAGGAATTCTACCAAAACCTTAAAAAGGTAGATGACGGCCCTACATACACTACTCGCGTTGCAAAACGCGATTTAGAGTTCACTCCTGCGATACTGCAGGAGTTTCTCGAGTGTAGGCCTTCAGATGACACCTTCATCTTTTACCCTACCATGGACTTTCCTCTACCTGAGCCTTTTACCCATATCTCTATGGAGTCCATGCATGAGCATATTTTTGGTTATCCTCGTCCCACCGCCCAATTTATTTCCTATCACCGAAGCAGACTGACAATGTCCTTTACAAGGTCATTGTTGGGTGTTTTCTGCCCATTGTCACTCGGGGTCTGGCCAAGATTCGGCCTCCCCATCTCTTTCTTCTATATGCCATGCGTCATCAGTTAGACATAAACTTTGCATTGAACATTTTCCATTGCATTGACAGGCATTTCACTTCCCCGCATACAAGGGAAAGTGCATATGCCATTTGGACACATCATCACAAAGCATGGCTTGACTCGAGGCATCAACATCCATAGGGGCTCTTCGGCTATCGGAAGTGTCTAAGTGTACGATCGATATCGTCAGACTTCTCCTTAGCGGCTACGGATGGGCTGGGCCGAGATGGAGTTAGGCGCCTCGACCACCGAGCACACAGACCTCCTCCACCGGAGAGGCGAGAGGACCACGAGGATACAGAGACCATCGATGAGGATGACCAGATGTCGCCAGACACATCGGGTCCGTCCATCGATCGTCGTGGCTGGAGTCCGATTGAGGATTACCGATCGGTGGACTCTAGGTCGCCGAGATCTTGGCAGAGGCATCTTCAGCACGACTCGATAGGATGGGAGGAGTCCGAGGCCGTGATAGCGAGCAAAGATCGCGATATGCTAGAGATGATGCGGGCTGGACTCGAGTCAAGACCTCCGCCTCCACCTCCTGCGGACGATTAGAGGATATTAGATTTTTTTGTGATTGTCATTTTTGTAGTGAGATTGAGCATAGCCAATCTTCTTTTTGAATGTAAAAGACAAATTTTAAGTTAAATGAAATCTTTGCTTCTGAAAAATCTTGTGTGTATGAATGAATATTTATATAATTGTGTTGCTATCATATACCATGTCATGATATTGTTTAGGGTTACTTTAGATGTCATGTGTTCTTAGATTTCATATTATACCATGACATCATGATTATGAGCATATGCTTATTTATATCATCTCAAATGCCATAACCATTCATGCATTTAATTAAAATTGATTTAAGGACTATGACATGACTTGGAGTCCCATTTATAAGGGAATCAAGTAGAGTTGCTTTAGAAAATGCATGAAACCCTAGTTTAGAGAGAACAAAACCCACATCTCACATCTAACTGACATGTATGTGTATTTATACACCATAGATACATGTGAGATGCTAGGATATGAGCTAAGTTCAAGGTGCATAATTTTTGCATCTAGATGAACTAAAACTCATCTAATTTTAGTTTTGGATCATTAGGAGAGCTCGTGTACAAGTCACACACATAGAGCCCAAGGATTATGGTCCAAGATAAGGTTTTGAAAACATTTTAAAATCATTTTAGAAAACTTTGGTGAAGTCTATCTTTTGATAGCAATCACCATTGATGAAGTTGATACAAAATAGGGCCAAAACATTGAAAATTTCAATGGTTTTGAGTTTTGTATCAAATTCACTATTTTATGGGTAAAATATTTTTCAAACATTTTTCCCCCATTGTATGTGTCATAGGTATTATACGTATCAAATTTCGTGATTTTTCGATATACGTATAATTATTTATGATTTTCTGAAACTCGATTCTGATAACTGAAATTCGGATATTTCAGTTATCAGTCGACCGATGAGTGATGGTCGATGATGAGTGTGGCAATGATCGTAGCCGACAGTCGAGTCGACTGCCAAGGCTGATTTCGGGAAAACTAAGTTTGGTTAGTCCGTGTTCAGCCATGGCAAAGGTCTCTAACCACTCCTAACCCTAGGATATGCTTTGGGAAGCATTATAAAGGGTGAAAAGCTATTGGATATGGATTAGGAGAGTTGTTTAGGGTTTGTATCAATTCTAAGGTGTGGAAAGTTAAATGTTGAATCTCTAACCTTAGTTTTGACGGTTTCAAGTTCCCATTGGCTTAGGGACTTCCTATGATACTGTTGGTGCAATGGTCAAGGGAGCAACCTTTAGGGGATATCCATCTTGGGATGATGGATGTGTTTTTCCTTGAAGGAGAATGTTATCAATTTGGGAAATTTATGGATTTTTAGAAACCCAATTTGGAAATTGGGAGAGTGAATAGGATTGCCTCTCTTGAGTGATATGGGACTTATCACTAGGAAGATGGTAGGCATCCTAGGTATTTTTGGATCAAGGGGGAGATTGTAAGATCTCATTGGGACATGAGACATTGACCTCCTTGGAGAGAAAACCTTTTTGATGTTAGTCAAAAAGGGGGAGAATGTTTGGGGGAGAACATTTGGGATAATTGGTAAAGGATTTGAGTTAGTATTCTAGCTCAATTATTTGTTTGGTTTTTGTCAAACATCAAAAAGGGGGAGATTGTTGGTGCAATCGGCCCAGGTCACGACACTGTGACTCGAGTTTGGCTCGAGTGATGTTTTGATGTGTTTTGATGTTTCGACAAAAACATATGACAATATAATTGTCATGAAAAGTCCAAGTTGGACACTTGGGAAAGTCCAAGTCCTGAGTACTTGGCAAATGGAAAGTCCAACATGTGTTGGCAAGGAAAGTCCAAGCATGGGTCTTGGCATGAAAAGTCCAACATGGGTTGGCAAGGGAAAGTCCAAGCATGGTCTTGGCATTTGAGAAGTCCAAGCATGGTCTTGGCATTTGAAGTCCAAGGGGATTGATATTGGCGGCGTAAAGTCCAAGCGGTAGTCTTGGCAGCATAAGTCCAATGATTGGCGGCGTAAAGTCCAAGCGGTAGTCTTGGCAGCATAAGTCCAATGAATGGCGGCGTAAAGTCCAAGCGGAGTCTTGGCGGCGTAAGTCCAATATGCCTTGGCGGTGTAGACACCGTTAGCATGACATAGCCGACGGAAGCACCTGAAGGCTAGCGCGATGGATGAACAAGTCATGGATGACTTGGAGGGATCCGAGAGGCGTGAGGCTGATGGAGGTGACTAGAAGGCTTAGGTCTAGGCTAAGGGTGGTCTAGCAAGTATGGGGGAACCATACTTGAGTTAAAACCTCAGCCATGTGGCACGACCGACCGAGTCAACTAGGGTTTGATCGCGGTTATGGTTTAGCAGCCGATCACCGATCGACATAGCTTATCACCGATCGATAACATCAGAGCACGATACGATACGCCATCCGAAAGTGTTAGCTCCATGACTCGATCGATCGAACATCACGATCGATGAGGTCCATCACCGACCGATGGTATCGTTTCACCGAGGCCAAGGCCATCACGAAAGTGCTCGACGAGGCCGAGTGATGTGCACATCACGATCGATGAGCAACATCACGATCCGATGATATCAGAGCACGCTACGTAAGGTTCAAGAGCGATCGCCGAGCCGGATCACCGATCACGGCCGCAGAAACCCAGTAAATCATATCGATCACCGATCGATGCTCCACATCACGATCAATCGTGTTTTTAAAACGCCAACCGCTAGGGTTCGGCGCTTTCACGCGATTTAACGCTTTCTTCCTCCTTCGTCTCCGATCGCCGCCTCCTCTCCGACCAACTCTTCCGGCGTACCAACCTTCCAAAGTCCTAGGTTTGATAAAGATATCTCTCCTCTTCCATTTTTGACCTATCTTGGAGCCCTATTTCACGCAATTTAGGGTTTATTGCTCTTGTTCCGTTTAGGTTCCTGGTCAAGCTTTCCTGACTTTTCCTGATCCTCAAAGAACTTTGAGTCTTCCTCCGGCACACATGGCGCCTAAGTAACGATTTTTCTTTCCGAGCCCTAATTTTCATTTCCATTACAATGTAGGTTTATCTAATCGCGTATTGTTGCCATTGCATATCATCACATTACATTCATAATAGGAGAGCCCGTAGGAATGATCCATCCGAGAGTGAATCTCGGTTGTACCAACCTATGTTGGTTAGGTACATAGATAGGAATTTTTTCAATAGGCATTGTAGTGTCGTCATGGAACTAATTGCATACTACAATTTGATGAAGATCGTCTTGTGCACGCATCCAATCAATGATGACATTATTAAGGAATTCTACCAAAACCTTAAAAAGGTAGATGACGGCCCTACATACACTACTCGCGTTGCAAAACGCGATTTAGAGTTCACTCGCGACATCACAGAGTTTCTCGAGTGTAGGCCTTCGATGACACCTTCATCTTTACCCTACCATGGACTTTCCTCTCGAGCCTTTACCCATATCTCTACGGAGTCCATGCATGAGCATATTTTTGGTTATCCTCGCCCACGCCCGTAATTTATTTCCTATCACCGAAGTTATTCACACTGACAATGTCCTTTACAAGGTCATTGTTGGGTGTTTCGCCTATCATTCACTCTGGTCCGCCAAGATTCGCCTCCCCATCTCTTTCTTCTATATGTCATGCGCCATCGTTAGACATAAACTTTGCATTGAACATTTTCCATTGCATTGTGCACTTCACTTCGCATAAGGGAAAGTGCATATGCCATTTGGACACATCATCATCACAGATGGCTTGACTCTGGTAGGCATCAACATCCATAGGGGCTCATGACTCTAAGTGTACGATCAGATATCGTCAGAACTTCTCCTTAGCGAAGCTACGGATGGGCGCTGGACAGATGGAGTTGGCGCCTCGACCACCCAGGGCACACAGACAGCCTCCTCCACCGCCCAGAGAGGCGACAGAGGACCACGAGGATACAGAGACCACTGATGAGGATGACCAGATGCCAGCAGACACATCAGCGGCTGGTCCGTCAGATCGTCGTGGCCGGCTGGAGTCCAGATTTGAGGATTACCAGCAGTCGGTGGACTCTAGGCTGTCAGAGATACTGGCAGGCCAGGCATCTTTCAGCGCACGGCTCGATAGGATGGAGGAGTCCCAGGGCCGCATAGAGCAAAGATCACCGATATGCTAGAGATGATGCGGGCCTGGACTCTGAGTCAGCAGCCTCCTCCGCCGCCACCTCCTGCGGACGATTAGAGGATATTAGATTTTTTTGTGATTGTCATTTTTGTAGTGAGATTGAGCATAGCCAATCTCCTTTTTGAATGTAAAAGACAAATTTTAAGTTAAATGAAATCTTTGCTTCTGAAAAATCTTGTGTGTATGAATGAATATTTATATAATTGTATTGCTATCATATACCATGTCATGACATTGTTTAGGGTTACTTTAGATGTCATGTGTTCTTAGATTTCATATTATGCCATGACATCATGATTATGAGCATATGCTTATTTATATCATCTCAAATGCCATAATCATTCATGCATTTAATTAAAATTGATTTAAGGACTATGACATGACTTGGAGTCCCATTTATAAGGGAATCAAGTAGAGTTGCTTTAGAAAATGCATGAAACCCTAGTTTAGGGAGAACAAAACCCACATCTCACATCTAACTGACATGTATGTGTATTTATACACCATAGATACATGTGAGATGCTAGGATATGAGCTAAGTTCAAGGTGCATAGTTTTTGCATCTAGATGAACTAAAACTCATCTAATTTTAGTTGTGGATCATTAGGAGAGCTCGTGTACAAGTCACACACATAGAGCCCAAGGATTATGGTCCAAGATAAGGTTTTGAAAACATTTTAAAATCATTTTAGAAAACCTTGGTGAAGTCTATCTTTTGATAGCAATCACCATTGATGAAGTTGATACAAAATAGGGCCAAAACATTGAAAATTTCAATGGTTTTGAGTTTTGTATCAAATTCACTATTTTATGGGTAAAATATTTTTCAAACATTTTTCCCCCATTGTATGTGTCATAGGTATTATACGTATCAAATTTCGTGATTTTTCGATATAAGTATAATTATTTATGATTTTCTGAAACTCGATTCTGATAACTGAAATTCGGATATTTGATTATCGATCGCCTACGAGTGGCGCGATCGATGATGATAATGTGATCGGTAGTAGCAGAGTCGACTGCCAAGGCTGATTTCGGGAAAACTAAGTTTGGTTAGTCCGTGTTCAGCCATGGCAAAGGTCTCTAACCACTCCTAACCCTAGGATATGCTTTGGGAAGCATTATAAAGGGTGAAAAGCTATTGGATATGGATTAGGAGAGTTGTTTAGGGTTTGTATCAATTCTAAGGTGTGGAAAGTTCAATGTTGAATTTCTAACCTTAATTTTGATGGTTTCAAGTTCCCATTGGCTTAGGGACTTCCCAAGGACATTGTTGGTGCAATGGTCAAGGGGGAGCAAGCCCTTAGGGGGAGATATCCATCTTGGGATGATGGATGTGTTTTTCTCCTTGAAGGGGAGAATGTTATCAATTTGGGATATTTATGGATTTTTAGAAACCCAATTTGGAAATTGGGAGAGTGAATAGGATTGCCTCTCTTGAGTGATATGGGACTTATCACTAGGAAGATGGTAGGCATCCTAGGTATTTTTGGATCAAGGGGGAGATTGTAAGATCTCATTGGGACATGAGACATTGACCTCCTTGGAGAGAAAACCTTTTTGATGTTAGTCAAAAAGGGGGAGAATGTTTGGGGGAGAACATTTGGGATAATTGGTAAAGGATTTGAGTTAGTATTCTAGCTCAATTATTTGTTTGGTTTTTGTCAAACATCAAAAAGGGGGAGATTGTTGGTGCAATCGGCCCAGTCACGACACCAGACTCGAGTTTGGCTCGAGTGATGTTTTGATGTGTTTTGATGTTTCGACAAAAACATATGACAATATAATTGTCATGAAAAGTCTAAGTTGGACACTTGGGAAAGTCTAAGTCCTGAGTACTTGGCAAATGGAAAGTCCAACATGTGTTGGCAAGGAAAGTCCAAGCATGGGTCTTGGCATGAAAAGTCCAACATGGGTTGGCAAGGGAAAGTCCAAGCATGGTCTTGGCATTTAAGAAGTCCAAGCATGGTCTTGGCATTTGAAGTCCAAGGGGATTGATATTGGCGGCGTAAAGTCCAAGCGGTAGTCTTGGCGATAAGTCGATGATTGGCGGCGTAAAGTCCAAGCGGTAGTCTTGGCAGCATAAGTCCAATGAATGGCGGCGTAAAGTCCAAGCGGAGTCTTGGCGGCGTAAGTCCAATATGCCTTGGCGGTGTAGACACCGTTAGCATGACATAGCCGACGGAAGCACCTGAAGGCTAGCGCGATGGATGAACAAGTCATGGATGACTTGGAGGGATCCGAGAGGCGTGAGGCTGATGGAGGTGACTAGAAGGCTTAGGTCTAGGCTAAGGGTGGTCTAGCAAGTATGGGGGAACCATACTTGAGTTAAAACCTCATGTTTATTGCGGGTTATAGCCTAGCGATCGTATCAGGTTGGCGGTCGGTGATGCTCAGATCGTGATCGTCGATCGGTCGGTGGTGCTCGAAATCGACCGCGAGAATGGAGTCAAGACTCGACTGGTCGAGTGAGGACTCCATCAGTCGACTGATGGTCACAATCAGTCGACTGATGGTAGTTCCGTTGGACTTATCCAACGTGGAACTAGCCGTTGTCTCACGACAACAGTGGCATCAGTCGACTGATGGTCTCGATCAGTCGACTGATAGACTTTTTCCAGCACAGGTTGAAGCTATATATGGAGCTCGTGATGGAGGAAAAAGCAACCAGTTCTTGAGGGCTATTGGGGCGATTTGTTGGTGCAAATCAGGTCTCCAAGTGCAAGCAAGCAACCAAACATTCAAGCAATCAAAACAAGTGTTGTAAAGTCTTTTCTTTACTTGTATTTCATATTTACATTGTATATTGCTTATATTTCATTCTTACTGTTGTAAGATTTATTGTAAGGGGTTTCTCCGCCTCCGACTTGTGTCGAGAAGGAGTGTTTATCATTAGTGAGTGTGTGTGCATCACTAGGGCTCTTTATAGCTCGATCCGTGGAGTAGGAACCGTGCGGTTCCGAACCACGTTATATCATTGTGTTAGCTTGTTGTCTATTTCGTTATTGCTTTTATCATTATATATATTCCGCTGCGCTAACGAAATTGTAGACACAAACGAGATCGAATTACATCTTCGCTATTCACCCCCCCTCTAGCCATTCCAACGATTCCTAACAGGCCTTGCTGCATATCATCTCAGAGATCAGGCTGTCACTTGGTGGAAATTGCAGAAGACTCTATCCGGGGAGCGTGGGATTACTTGGGCGAGCTTTCGAGATGCTTTCTGGAGGTAGTACTTTCCTTCGGCGTTTTCTACAGCACGTCGTCAGGAATTTCTAAGCCTGAAGCAAGGTGATCGTTCTGTTATGGAGTACAACGCAGAGTTTACCAGACTATCAGAGTTCTGCTCTCACCTAGTAGCTCAGGATGCAGATCGGATGTACCAGTTCACCCAGGGTCTCGCTATCTATATACGGAGCCGGATGTCAGGATCTATTATTACCTCATACAGGGAGGCACTGGACCGCGCCCTCTTCATCGAGATGACTTCCCAGCAAATTTCCAGGGAGAAGGATATCGAGAAGCGGTGACTAGACAGCGCAAGCAGAGAACTGTGGTTCAAATCGGGGACTCAGAAGAAAGGGGAGCAAAAAGGAACTACGCGAAGTGCTGCAGAAGGGTCAGCTAGATCACAGAAGGGGAAGCGTCCAGCATCAGAGTTTTCTGGAGGATCTCAGAGTAGCCGTAAGGGCCGAGGCAGGAATGGATGCTATAAATGTGGATCTGAAAGCAACAGAGTATCAGAGTGTCCATTGGAGCAGCCAATTTGCTATTATTGCAAACAACCAGGTCATACTAGCCGTGATTGTACACTGAAGGCACAGTTGGAGTTTCCTGATAGCTCCAACAAAGGGAAGAAGTCTACCCAGCAGCGGCAGCAGAGGACAGCACCGCGGGCTCAGACATATGGACAGAGGCCGCCAGTACCTCCACCAGCTCAGTTGTACCAGATGCAGGGGGGTGCCCATACAGTGATGCCGACCGTGATCCAGTATCCTGCATCTCCGGTGATCTACTATCCGGGAGTATCCGTAACATACGTTCTTCTACCAACTCTCGAGAGATATCTTATGCTGGCACTTCTCTCCTCGGACACAGAGCCAAATCCAAATGAGTGGAGGCACACTACTACTTCGTCAGGGATGCAGCCGACGAACATTGAGACTGGACGAGTTTTTGCCATCACTAGAGAGGAGGCACAGCGGGCTGAGGGATCAGTCATATGTGGTATGATTTCAGTTTATTCTATATATGCTGATACGTTGATTGATACCGGTAGTTCCCATTCATTCGTATCTAGAGTATTTCTGAGTAGAGTTGGAAGAATCCCAAGGGTTCGTTCTTGTGGGTTAGCAGTATCCTTGCCATCAGGAGAGGTGCTGACTAGCCACCAAGAAATCAAGGGTTGCCCATTAGACTTTGACGGGCATATCCTTACAGTGGATCTTCAGGTGTTGAAAATGATAGAGTTCGATATTATTCTCGGTATGGACTGGTTGGCCGCTTATCACGCTACAGTGGATTGTAGAGCAAGAGTGGTGACATTCCGACCACCAGATCAACCAGCTTGGGAATTTATTGGTACCAGAGATGATGGATTATCTATTATATCGACTTTACAGGCTCAGAGGCTATTGGCTCAGGGTTGTCAAGGTTATCTGTTATCTCTAGTCAAAGTTGAGAACGAAGGACTACCACCCCTCTCTGATGTGCGAGTAGTCCGAGAGTATCCAGATGTATTTCCTGATGAACTTTCAGGCTTGTCACCTCCTAGGCAAGTTGAATTTGCGATAGAGGTGATTTCAGGAACCGCACCTATATCGAAACCTCCTTATCGGATGGCGCCAAAGGAGTTGAATGAACTTAAAGTCCAACTGTAGGAGTTGCTGGATAATGGATTCATCCGACCTAGTGTTTCACCATGGGGAGCACCGGTACTCTTTGTCAAGAAGAAGGATGGATCGTTGCGGTTATGTATTGACTATCGGCAACTGAATGCAGTCAAAGTTAAAAACAAATATCCACTGCCGAGGATAGAAGATTTGTTCGATCAGCTGAAGGATACATGTGTGTATTCTAAAATTGATCTGCACTCAGGATATCATCAGCTTCGGATAAGAGATGAGGATGTTCGAGTGTTCGTAAATAGCTGCACTGTTATGGGCACATGAGTTTCTAGTGATGTTTTCGGTCTCACGAATGCCCCAGCTGCATTTATGGACTTAATGAACCGTGTATTCCTGAGGTATATAGATCAGTTCGTGATCGTGTTCATCGATGACATATTAATTTATTCTCGATCCGAGGAAGAGCATGAACAACATCTGCGGATAGTATTAGAGACGTTGCGACAGGAGCAGTTATATGCCAAATTTAGCAAGTGTGCGCTCGTTATCCTCAAGGGTTTTCTTGGACATGTGGTGTCCAATAGAGGTATTTCTGTAGATCCCGTAAGATCGAGGCGATTACACACTGGGAGCAACGCAAAATCAGTACAGAGGTCAGTAGTTTCCTTGGTCCGCCTGCATTATGAGGAGGTTCGTGGAGGGATTCTCGAGTATCGCCATGCCACTCACTCGTCGACTTAAAGGGCCAAGTTCACTGGTCGAGGCCCTGTGAGACTAGCTTCCAGGAGCTTGCGACGACTAGTTTTGCATCTATCTTAGTGATTTCTTCCGTGTTGATGGGATGGTTCTCTTGATGCTTCTATCCAAGGGTTGGGAGCAGCCTGATGCACCCAACCGTGTGGTATCTTATGCCTCCACAACTAAAAGATCACGAGAGAAATTACCCAAAGGCACGATCTAGAGTTAGCCGCCATTATTTTCGTGATCAAGATATGGAGGCACTACTTGTATGGGATTACCTTTGAGATCTACACCACCATAAAGTCAAGTATCCTGCTCACACGTAAAGAGTCAACTGAGATAGAGACGGTGGATGGAATATCCGAAGATTACGATCGCACCATCCAAGATCATCGGGAAGGCTAATGTGGTAGCGATGCGCCGAGCAGAAGTCTCGTGAGTTCTCGCCAGTCATCCGACAGCATCGACCTAGTTCGACAGCTTCTGAGTTGGGATCTCGAACACGGCCAAACATCCCGAGGATATTAGTATCTATGGTTGCCCATTCCGCTATTGCACGAGAGGATTAAGGAAGCACAAGTCAATGATCAAGATCCGCAGCTTCGAGAAAGACGATAGACTCGTAACGCCGACGGATTTCGAGTGACGAGAATGGTGTACTTCGTTTCCGAGGACGATTTTGTGTTCCGGACACACACCCAGTTAAGGAAGAACTGCTACAGGAAGCACATTAGTCGAGATTTGCTATACATCCTGGTGGTACTCGGATGTATCGAGATTTGAAGCGCTTTACCGTGGAACGGTATGAAACAGATATTGCGATTTTGTGGCACGATGTCTAGTATGCCAAAGAAGTGAAGGTCGAACATCGTAAACTCCGCCGCTTATTTCAGAAATTCCGATCTCGGAATGGAAGTGGGAAAATATCACGATGAATTTCATTACGGGATTACCCAGAACCCGTAAAGGACATACTGCAATTTGGGTGATCGTGGATCGATTAACCAAATCCGCTCACTTCCTTCCGATTCGTGAGACGGACTCATTGGATCATCTAGCGGAATTGTACTGCCGAGAGATCATTAGATTACATGGAGTACCATTGAGTATTATATCTGATAGAGATCCGTGATTTACTTCGTGATTCTGGAAGAGTCTGCAGCAGGCCATGGGCACAGAGCTTCGACTCAGTACAACCTTTCATCCGCAGACAGACGGACAAATCAACGCACTATCTGCACCTTGAGGATCTATCGAGATCTTACGCCATGGATTTCGTGGCGCTTGGGAGAATCACATTCCTTTAGTGGAGTTTGCCTACAACAACAACTACTACTCTTCTATCCAGATGGCTCCATTCGAGGCATTATACGGCAGACCCTACAGATCTCCTGTGTTATGGGAGGAAGTTGGGGAACGACAGATATTGGGGCCTCAGAGTATCCAACAGGATGCAGAGTTGATACGAGTGATCAGACGACGGTTATCTGAGGCACAGGATCGACAGAAGAGTTCTGCGGACCGAAGGCGAAGGCCTTTGGAATTTTCAGTCGGGGACCATGTATTCCTACGAGTGTCACCCACCAAAGGAGTCAAGAGATTTGGGCTAAAAGGAAAATTAGCTCCACGTTACATTAGCCCATTTGAGATATTAGAGCGGATTGGAGGTGTAGCTTATCGGTTGGCTTTACCTCCGACACTTGCGGGTGTTCACAATGTATTCCATGTATCTATGTTGAGGAAATATGTGTCGCAATCTGACCATGTTCTGAAAGAGGTTCCGATACCCCTCCAGGCGAATGTGACTTATGAGGAGACTCCAGTGCGGATTCTTGATCGCAAGGAGCAGCAGTTGCGGAACAAAATCATCCGACTCGTAAAGGTGGGATGGCAGCATCATACGGATGAGGAGGCTACATGGGAGCTGGAAGATACTATCCGAGCTCGATACCCTCATCTGTTTACTTGAGGTATGTGGTTATTTCAGAATATGCTTGAATTAATTTTCGGCATATAGGTACGAAATTTGGGGATCAAATTTTAATAAGCGGGGGAGAATGTAAAATACCAAAAATAAATAAATAAATAAAGCATGTTTAGGGATTTTAATTAAATCTAACCTAGCTCTAAGGTTATAGGGTTAATTTAAATGGATCTAGGTTTTTGACTTATAGGGTTTTAAACCCAAACCTATGATGATCCATTTACTCCTCTTAAAACCCAACTGCTCCAAAATCGCAACGCTAAGCCGCTTCATCCTTCCGCTTTCTCGACGCAATCTCGCGCGCCACAAGAAAGATAATCCATCGTCGACTTCGCCGCCGGCGCTGCCATTCCCCAGCCCTCATTCCCTCCTTATCCCTTCCGCGACCACGGCGCCGGTTGACATTTCTCTCCGCACGAGCAGACCCCTCTTCTCTTGCTTTCTCTCCTCCGCGACTGCGGCCCTTTTCGCGGACTCGCGTCGCCGCCCTCCGAGCAAGCGGTTCGGCGACGTTGCTGCCATAGCGGGAAGGCTTGAATCGGCGGTGTCTTGGTGCTGTTCTAGTTGGTAGTTGCTTCGCGAGTTCTGCCGGAGCAAATTAGGGCAACCTCTCCTTTCTGATCGGTAAGTGGCTTCTTCCCCGATCTCGGATGGGATCCATCTTCGACTGAAAATCCTTCCTCCCGTGCAGCTCACAAACCGGTGGTGTTAGGGCAGCAACAAATTTCTGACGAATTGAGCAAAGTGGGAGGAGTACCATCGGTGCATCTTCAAGCACTGGTATATCTTGAGTTTTTTTTTCCTTCCCTGCTGTCCAGTTTAATTTATTGTTGTCGATGGTGCCTACCGGAGTAGTGGATGGGCGGCTGTGAGCATGGGTCCTGCGCGTGGTCGATGGAGATGGCTGAGGTTGGAGTTTTGGTCTGTTAAATGGTTGTGATGTGCTGTGGGAGTTGCACGGCTGGGTTTATATCGGAGTTGGGTGTGTTGTGCGAGTTCTGTGGAGATGGGGAGGTGGCTGTGATTGTAATGGATCAGCTGTGAACAAAGTTGTGAACGGCTGTAATTGTTGTGCATTGGCTGTGAATGGATGTTAGGGCAGTGAGATAAAGGGTTGGCATAAGGATCCTTTTTGTTTATTCGTTACAAAGCCTTGGGGTTTCGTGAATAGCTGATACGTTAACAAAAGGATAGGGTAATGTATGGTTGCCGGGGGATTATCAGATATATGGTTGGGTAATTGAATTTAGAAAATAAGGTGACTTATGATGTCTTGAGGGTCTAATGTGAAGGTTGGTTATAGTAAATCGACCTTGGATAATTTAGGAGATTTTTCTAAGTAGTAAGTCGATAAAAGAATGCGACTATAAGAACGATATAGTAATTAATTGTATTTTGTAGTCTGCTTGTACTAAAATGTAATTGATGCTATTTGCAGGACGTGGATACGAGGCAGGACCACGGCCGTGAGGATTTTTATTGTCACGAGCTTCTTATCAGGTAGGTAATTTCCTACCGGTCGGGTAGATGTAATGATTTCCAGATTTAGACATAGATATGAACATGTTAGGTGTTCATATTACCTTGACCATGCTCTGTTTATCGTATGCTTGAACTTACCGTTGTTATATATGTGTGCTCGATTATTGATAACACATATTCCCTAGCATGATCTAGAAGTTGCAGATGTGATGTAAGTAGGTTTAACTGTTTAGTAGGGTGTAGATGTTAGAGTACGGAGGATGACCTAAATTATAAATTTGGCAAAAAGGTCCTCTGTGGATAAGTATGGCCCTAAATGTAGGACTCATTCCATACCTGTATGTTGCACCTTTAGTACCAACCACGGGTTGTGTAAATGGTCTGGTGAGTCGTGGACAGTGTGTCGCTACGGACCGATGGTCCTAGCTTGTCATGATCAGATGAGCATAACTCTTTACAGGATAGAGAGTGTACTGATCAATTAGGAGTGACTCTCTGTTGAACAGAGAGTCTATGGTAGATGTCTGTATGTGAGACAGCACCCTCATGTCATTGCATGCATACTGACGACATCATCTCCCCTTGGGGTTGAGAGAGAGTCGTCAGTCATCCTGCCTCCCAGGTTACTTCCAGAGGAGTAACTGGTGTGAGGGCATAACATTTGTTGTGTCACACTCTACCATTATTAACGATGGTTGTTGGAGTTGCGTGCAGTTGTCCTGGGTGCGTGGCACTCAACCGCTCATTGGTAGTGTCAGTCGGAGTAGCCAGCAGCAGGGCCCCCCGTTGCGTAGCGAGCTCTTTACGCTCACATGCTACTTGATCATACTGCCCACTCGGCCACTCTATAGCAGTGGTTGGTGTGAGTTGAGACAGTTGTCATGTCGTGCCACCTAGGCCACACTGGGGTCGTGGTAGCGAGTAGGGGTGAGCAGGCATGACCATGCATGCTGCATTGTCGTATCATACGGTGCTTTGCATATGGTTATATATATATACATACCTGCTTATCGAAACCTCCTAGGTAAGTTGAATTTGCGATAGAGGTGATTTCAGGAACCGCACCTATATCGAAACCTCCTTATCGGATGGCGCCAAAGGAGTTGAATGAACTTAAAGTCCAACTGTAGGAGTTGCTGGATAATGGATTCATCCGACCTAGTGTTTCACCATGGGGAGCACCGGTACTCTTTGTCAAGAAGAAGGATGGATCGTTGCGGTTATGTATTGACTATCGGCAACTGAATGCAGTCAAAGTTAAAAACAAATATCCACTGCCGAGGATAGAAGATTTGTTCGATCAGCTGAAGGATACATGTGTGTATTCTAAAATTGATCTGCGCTCAGGATATCATCAGCTTCAGATAAGAGATGAGGATGTTCAGAAAATAGCTTTTCGCACTCGTTATGGGCATTACGAGTTTCTAGTGATGCCTTTCGGTCTCACGAATGCCCCAGCTGCATTTATGGACTTAATGAACCGTGTATTCCTGAGGTATATAGATCAGTTCGTGATCGTGTTCATCGATGACATATTAATTTATTCTCGATCCGAGGAAGAGCATGAACAACATCTGCGGATAGTATTAGAGACGTTGCGACAGGAGCAGTTATATGCCAAATTTAGCAAGTGTGCGTTCTGGTTATCCTCAGTGGGTTTTCTTGGACATGTGGTGTCCAATAGAGGTATTTCTGTAGATCCCCAGAAGATTGAGGCGATTACCAGTTGGGAGCAGCCAAAATCAGTACAGGAGGTTCGTAGTTTCCTTGGTCTGGCCGGGTATTATCGGAGGTTCGTGGAGGGATTCTCGAGTATCGCCATGCCACTCACTCGTCTGACTCGGAAAGGGGTCAAGTTCACCTGGTCAGAGGCCTGTGAGACTAGCTTCCAGGAGCTTAAGCGACGACTAGTTTTTGCATCTATCTTAGTGATTTCTTCTGGTGTTGATGGGATGGTTCTCTATACGGATGCTTCTATCCAAGGGTTGGGAACAGTTCTGATGCAGTCCAACCGTGTGGTATCTTATGCCTCCCGTCAACTAAAAGATCACGAGAGAAATTACCCAGTGCATGATCTAGAGTTAGCCGCCATTATTTTCGCATTGAAGATATGGAGGCACTACTTGTATGGGATTACCTTTGAGATCTACACCGACCATAAAAGTCTGAAGTATCTGTTCACACAGAAAGAGCTGAATCTGAGATAGAGACGGTGGATGGAATATCTGAAAGATTACGACTGCACCATCCAGTATCATCGGGGGAAGGCTAATGTGGTAGCAGATGCTCTGAGCAGGAAGTCTCGTGGAGTTCTGGCTAGTCATCTGACAGCGGTTACTGACCTAGTTCGACAGTTCTCAGAGTTGGGACTGTCTGAACACGGTCAAACATCCCGAGGGATATTGGTATCTATGGTTGCCCATTCCGCTATTGCTGAGAGGATTAAGGAAGCACAAGTCAATGATCAGCATCTGCAGTTCTTGAGCAGCACGATAGACTCAGAACGTCAGACGGATTTCTCGAGTGACGAGAATGGTGTACTTCGTTTCCGAGGACGATTTTGTGTTCCGGACACACACCCAGTTAAGGAAGAACTGCTACAGGAAGCACATTAGTCGAGATTTGCTATACATCCTGGTGGTACTCGGATGTATCGAGATTTGAAGCGTTTCTACTGGTGGAACGGTATGAAACAGGATATTGCAGATTTTGTGGCACGATGTCTAGTATGCCAGCAAGTGAAGGTTGAACATCAGAAACCTGCTGGCTTACTTCAGGAAATTCCGATCCCGGAATGGAAGTGGGAAAATATCACGATGGATTTCGTTACGGGATTACCCAGAACCCGTAAAGGACATACTGCGATTTGGGTGATCGTGGATCGATTAACCAAATCTGCTCACTTCCTTCCGATTCGTGAGACAGACTCATTGGATCGTCTAGTGGAATTGTACTGCCGAGAGATCATCAGATTACATGGAGTACCATTGAGTATTATATCTGATAGAGATCCGTGATTTACTTCGCGATTCTGGCAGAGTCTGCAGCAGGCTATGGGCACAGAGCTTCGACTAAGTACAACCTTTCATCCGCAGACAGACGGACAGTCCGAACGTACCATTCAGACCTTGGAGGATCTATTGAGATCTTACGTCATGGATTTCGGTGGCAGTTGGGAGGATCACATTCCTTTAGTGGAGTTTGCCTACAACAACAGCTACCACTCTTCTATCCAGATGGCTCCATTCGAGGCATTATACGGCAGACCCTACAGATCTCCTGTGTTATGGGAGGAAGTTGGGGAACGACAGATATTGGGGCCTCAGAGTATCCAGCAGGATGCAGAGTTGGTACGAGTGATCAGACGACGGTTATCAGAGGCACAGGATAGACAGAAAAGTTCTGCGGACCGAAGGCGAAGGCCTTTGGAATTTTCAGTCGGGGACCATGTATTCCTACGAGTGTCACCCACCAAAGGAGTCAAGAGATTTGGGCTAAAAGGAAAATTAGCTCCACGTTACATTAGCCCATTTGAGATATTAGAGCGGATTGGAGGTGTAGCTTATCGGTTGGCTTTACCTCCGACACTTGCGGGTGTTCACAACGTATTCCATGTATCTATGTTGAGGAAATATGTGTCGCAATCTGACCATGTTCTGAAAGAGGTTCCGATACCCCTCCAGGCGAATGTGACTTATGAGGAGACTCCAGTGCGGATTCTTGATCGCAAGGAGCAGCAGTTGCGGAACAAAATCATCCGACTCGTAAAGGTGGGATGGCAGCATCATACGGATGAGGAGGCTACATGGGAGCTGGAAGATACTATCCGAGCTCGATACCCTCATCTGTTTACTTGAGGTATGTGGTTATTTCAGAATATGCTTGAATTAATTTTCGGCATATAGGTACGAAATTTGGGGATCAAATTTTAATAAGCGGGGGAGAATGTAAAATACCAAAAATAAATAAATAAATAAAGCATGTTTAGGGATTTTAATTAAATCTAACCTAGCTCTAAGGTTATAGGGTTAATTTAAATGGATCTAGGTTTTTGACTTATAGGGTTTTAAACCCAAACCTATGATGATCCGTTTACTCCTCTTAAAACCCAATCCGTTCCAAAATCGCAACGCCAAGCCGCTTCATCCCTTCCGTTTCTCGCCGACGCAATCGCGCGCAGCGCACAAGAAGAATCCATCGTCGACGGCCACGGCTACCGCCATTCCTCCCTCATTCCCTCCTTATCCCTTCCGCGACCACGGCGCCGGTTGACATTTCTCTCCGCACGAGCAGACCCCTCTTCTCTTGCTTTCTCTCCTCCGCGCGACTTCTGCGACCCCTTTTCGCTGGACTCGCGTCTCGTCGGCCCTCTGGAGCAAGCGGTTCGGCGACGTTGCTGCCATAGCGGGAAGGCTTGAATCGGCGGTGTCTTGGTGCTGTTCTAGTTGGTAGTTGCTTCGCGAGTTCTGCCGGAGCAAATTAGGGCAACCTCTCCTTTCTGATCGGTAAGTGGCTTCTTCCCCGATCTCGGATGGGATCCATCTTCGACTGAAAATCCTTCCTCCCGTGCAGCTCACAAACCGGTGGTGTTAGGGCAGCAACAAATTTCTGACGAATTGAGCAAAGTGGGAGGAGTACCATCGGTGCATCTTCAAGCACTGGTATATCTTGAGTTTTTTCCTTCCTGCTCCAGTTTAATTTATTGTTACCGGAGTAGTGGATGGGCTACCGTGGAGCATGGGTCCCGCGGTGGTCGATGGAGATGGCCGAGGTTGGAGTTTTGGTCCGTTAAATGGTTGTGATGTGTCAGGGGAGTTGTACCTGGGTTTATATCGGAGTTAGTGTGTTGTGCAGCGAGTTCCTGTGGAGATGGGGAGGTGGCTGTGATTGTAATGGATCAGCTGTGAACAAAGTTGTGAACGGCTGTAATTGTTGTGCATTGGCTGTGAATGGATGTTAGGGCAGTGAGATAAAGGGTTGGCATAAGGATCCTTTTTGTTTATTCGTTACAAAGCCTTGGGGTTTCGTGAATAGCTGATACGTTAACAAAAGGATAGGGTAATGTATGGTTGGTTGGGGATTATCAGATATATGGTTGGGTAATTGAATTTAGAAAATAAGGTGACTTATGATGTCTTGAGGGTCTAATGTGAAGGTTGGTTATAGTAAATCGACCTTGGATAATTTAGGAGATTTTCCTAAGTAGTAAGTCGATAAAAGAATGCGACTATAAGAACGATATAGTAATTAATTGTATTTTGTAGTCTGCTTGTACTAAAATGTAATTGATGCTATTTGCAGGACGTGGATACGAGGCAGGACCACGGCCGTGAGGATTTTTATTGTCACGAGCTTCTTATCAGGTAGGTAATTTCCTACCGGTCGGGTAGATGTAATGATTTCCAGATTTAGACATAGATATGAACATGTTAGGTGTTCATATTACCTTGACCATGCTCTGTTTATCGTATGCTTGAACTTACCGTTGTTATATATGTGTGCTCGATTATTGATAACACATATTCCCTAGCATGATCTAGAAGTTGCAGATGTGATGTAAGTAGGTTTAACTGTTTAGTAGGGTGTAGATGTTAGAGTACGGAGGATGACCTAAATTGTAAATTTGGCAAAAAGGTCCTCTGTGGATAAGTATGGCCCTAAATGTAGGACTCATTCCATACCTGTATGTTGCACCTTTATTACCAACCACGGGTTGTGTAAATGGTCAGGTGAGTCGTGGACAGTGTGTCGCTACGGACCGATGGTCCTAGCTTGTCATGATCAGATGAGTATAACTCTTTACAGGATAGAGAGTGTACTGATCAATTGGGTGTAACTCTCTGTTGAACAGAGAGTCTATGGTAGATGTCTGTATGTGAGACAGCACCCTCATGTCATTGCATGCATACTGACGACATCGTCTCCCCTTGGGGTTGAGAGAGAGTCGTCAGTCATCCTGCCTCCCAGGTTACTTCCAGAGGAGTAACTGGTGTGAGGGCATAACATTTGTTGTGTCACACTCTACCATTATTAACGATGGTTGTTGGAGTTGCGTGCAGTAGTCCTGGGTGCGTGGCACTCAACCGCTCATTGGTAGTGTCAGTCGGAGTAGCCAGAAGAGGCCCCTGCTATGAGCGAGCTCTTTACGCTCACATGCTACTTGATCATACTGCCCACTCGGCCACTCTATAGCAGTGGTTGGTGTGAGTTGAGACAGTTGTCATGTCGTGCCACCTAGGCCACACTGGGGTCGTGGTAGCGAGTAGGGGTGAGCAGACATGACCATGCATGCTGCATTGTCGTATCATACGGTGCTTTGCATATGGTTATATATATATACATACCTGCTTGTATATATATATATATATATGGATGATGGTGATTAGTATACATACAGATACAGTCTATATGTATACTCACCTTGATGATGCATTTGTATGTACTATGCTTGTTGCATTTGTTTGTACATATTCATACATGCTACTGCATTTCCTGTATGGTAGTAGGCTGGTACTTGTATATCTGTTGGTTATTCACGGTGATACCCTTGGATCATATTCAGGATATTGTGTGATTTAGTACTATTCCTTTATACCCTATGATGTGGTTATATGCCCAGGTTGGATCAGGATAGAGTAGCTGACGGTCAGGTATGTCAGCATTGTTGTTGTTCAGTTTATTTAGTGTATGCATGCATATATACCTTTTATGCTGATGTATACCCGTTGTTCGAGTAGATTTAGACTGTTGAATGACATGTAATATTGATATATATATTTACATGTTTTCTCTGATTACCTACTGAGTTTTACTCACCACCTCCGACTTCGGTTTTTCACGCCTGTAATGTAGACGCCTTTGTGATTTACTTGAGTCAGGCCGACCGATCCATCCCATCTCCATTTTCCGATGTCTCCCGAGGAGTTCATTTTGTTTTTCTCTCTTATGGCTTGGACTTGTTTATGTGTTATGGATTTTGGTCCTATGTCATGAACCCTTGTTTTGTTATGGACTTTGTCGTGATGTCGTCGTTTTATTTACGGTTTTATTACTGTGGACTTGTCAGGTGGTGTACACCTGTATATTTTGTTATCTATGTTGTGGGTATGTGGTTTTCATTTCCGCTGCTATTAGTATTTTATATTATGTTGTTGTTGTGGGTCTACGAGCCTTGTATTAACTCGAAATGTTGCCACGTACAGGGGAGATGTCGTCCCTTTGATTTTCGGCACGGTATACTCTCGGGGCGTGACACTAATTGATCAGCTGCGGTCGCCGTCATCGTCATCCGCCAATCGATCGATCGCCGTCGATCGTCGTTGTTAAACGCCAACCACTGTCATCGGTTGTTAATCGCGGTCACCGCCATCAATTACCGATGCAGTTGTCATAATTATCAGTGATAACTTGTTGTCATCTCACTGAATGACAAGGTGATCGTCTCAATCGATACGACCATAAACAAATATGTTTCATAGTAACAGTCTTATAATTGAATGGGTAATATAGTAAACTAATAAATTATGTAATATATTAAAACCTCTAAACAAATAAGTTTTGATTGCTTTAATTCGGATTGAACCAAACAACATAAGTTATATTTCATTCCCCGTAACTTTGATAATGTGATCACTTAGTGATCATATAATCAAAATTATGCATTGTAACTTAGCCAAACACACATGGGGGAATCAAAATTGCACAACCTTAAAAAAGATTGAATTGGAACTATAATATCTCAAATTAGTTTTCACCAAATCCTCCTTTATCTTGTAAATATATTGTTTCAAGGGTGCGAGTAACTTGTGCGACTTGATTAAAACTACTTAAGATAGAATAATTTTGATTAAAATTGCTCTATAACAAGATATTTTCGGTATCAAATTATGAATAGAATGTTATTTTGATAAATTTTTAAAGAAAAGTGCTCCTTCAATGATATAAATATTTATGGATACTTTATTAATTTTATTTTATTTTTACCAAATTTACTTATTGCATATTTATTTTTTTAAGGGTAAAAACCAAAATGACGCTCTTTATTATTGAATTGTCGAAAAGTTTTTTTTTATATAAAAAAAGTATCTCATCATATTTTTTATACCGAATATATTTTCATTCTAAAGCGGTTATATTAGATATGAAATAGCTTGCAATGTATACTAACTATAATGTGTAAAAATAAATAAATCTAATTTAATTTATATCAAGAATTTTTTAACAACTCATCAAAATTATCAAAATTGTTTCAACATAATCTAATTCACCATAAAACTATTATAAAAATGATTAATTAATTGTTGTAATAGTGTAGTATTATAGCAATCAAGACTATTATATTATTGTAATAATTTTTTAAAATTAATTTTAAGTAATTTTGATTAAATTAGTATATATATATATATATATATATATTGTCAAATCGAATTAATTTATTTTTATGTAAGATGATAAGAATTCATAATTGCTAGAATAATATTATAATAAAGATATTTTCGCATAGAAATACAAAGCGTCTTTTTATTTTATTTTTAATAAAGTGACACTTCTCTCTTTTTTTAAAGGATTTTTAAACTCCACGAATAAATAGGATGATTAGCATAATAAAAATTTATAATAGGGATATCTATCCTCCACTATGTCAAATATTAATATGGACAAATTAAGATCGATCGTAATTTACTTTCTTTCATTTAATTATGAGATCGATAATGAAAAATACATCACATTTTATACCAAATTTAAAGCGTTATCTTTTATTTTTTTTTAATAAGATAGTTTTTTTTTAAATAAAAAAGTATTTAGAAGCGAGAGGTGGATGTTAAAATCTCTGAAATTCAAACAGTCTCATATACATGGAATCATTTTTTACCATGGTCTCGTATCTAAAAAAGCAAGGAAAATACCAGAGTATTTGCACCAACAACTTTAACTTTTCTAATTTATCATTCTATTTGAATTTTTTTATAAATTTATTGTAATTAAAAATTAAATTATGAGCATCTTAAAAATCAAATTGAATATTCTACGGTTATATGGTAAACTCAAGCATGAGCAATTGCACATATTATCTTGCAAAAAAGGTCTAATTATTAGCGTAGGTAGACACTACATAATAGGAGATAATAGATCAATTCTTTATAAATACGAGAATATCATCCTTTTATAGGTTGATTATTAATCTCAATAATCAAAAATCCATAGTGATTACCTTTCTTGCAATGATCCAAAGATAAACAGATAGCATTTCCATGGAGATGACGTGATAATTAACGGTGCTTATAGAAGTGACATGGATAAATTTCGAAAAAAATCTAAAGTTTTTTTTTAAATTCATATATCCTCTGTGTATTTTGACCATCATATCAAAGCCTATAAGATTCTCCGTAATTTATCTATTTCATAATGACTATAACTCTATAAGACAAGTCGATAGAAATCGTTAGATTGATGGTTATAATTTTTTTTTTACGAAAAAGATAAAGTGACAGCAATTGCTATGTTAACTAATTTCTATAAAAAATTAAGAATCTGTCTAACTAACAGCTCTCTATTATCCATCTCAGACACGGATGAAAGAGAGATAAATAAAACGGTGACAATGGGAACAATCTCTATACGTTGACCAATTTCGACTTTTTAGACAATGAGCAATCACATATAGAAATCGGGCATGATAGTTAATTTTATTTGTGGCGCAAACGTTGCCAGCATTAGTATTTATCTGTTTTTAAATATTGACCTCGAAAGCAGCAAAACCAAAGTACTGCCGCGGGAACAAGCGAAACTGTACGTGCGGCCATCCAGGTTACCCTGCCTCTCTTAGGTTAGGTAGCTAGATGGAGCTTTAAAGTAACTGCACGAACCTCTCCTTTCTTCTTCTTCTCAGCCTTGCGTCGACTGTGTTAGTTTCGCCTCTCTCTCTCTCTCTCTCTCTTTTTGATAATCTATCCGGCAGTTTAATTAAGGCTGCTCCGTTCATATATACGATACGCTTCGAGTTCGAAGGATAATTAATCAGTCGATCGCGAGGAAGGAAGGAAGGAAGGAGAGAAATGAAGAGATTCGACGGAAGGTTGGTAGGTGGCAAAAGCATAAACGCAATAGAAAAAGGAATAGTGTTGGCCGGTGTTGTGTCTTCTTCACTTTCTCGACGTTGTTTCCGAGAGGAGAGGAGAGGAGAGGAGGAGAGAAGAGAGAGGCCGTCTGATCTGGACTAGGTCCCTCTGAGATCTGACTCGTGGCCGGATGTCGGATGCCTGCTAATAATGATGGGACGTCGTCTCCTCGGCTTCGCCCTTTTATCTACTGTTCCTTCCACTATTACGCCATGAAGGACCGTGCCTCCACGTGCGCTCTCTTCGTCTACCACTCCACTTCCGCTGTGGAGGGCGAGCAGCCACTGGACTTCTTCCTTCTTCTCCTCCTTCTCCCTCTCTCTCTCCGAGTGAAAATTAAAAAAATGGCTCTTTTGGTGTCTATCTTTTAGTAAAACTGGAATAAAAAAACTTAGCTTTGCAGCTCGTTGGAGTGTAATTTGTGGTGAGGAGAAGAAAGGCGGCAGCGGCAGTAGCAGCGCAATGCGTATGGCTCGCTTTTTCTTCTGTTACTGGTCACTACAACTGCTGCTGTTGCTGCTGTCGTCTTTATTTTGTTCCTGAAGATCCTGATCCGCTGCAGGCGGAAATGGAAGCTGCTCTTCTTCTTCTTCTTCTTCCTCCTCCTCGCCAGATCGGCTGCGACGACGCTTCTTGCTTCGCGCTTTGTTTTGTGTCTTGACCGACGTCGCCGTCAACGTTGCTGTTCGCTTAGCTTGCTTTTGTCCTCGTTAATTCCCTCTTAGATTGCAAGTGTAACACGGCTCCTCTCCTCTTCTGTTACTTTATGTACCTTCCTCCTGCTGTTTATATGCTTTCGATTCGTTTATCGCACATACTGCGTTTTCTCGATCGCATCGATCGATTTGGTTCTGCGAGCTGAATTAATTTCTTCCTTAAAAGGGGTCAAGCATGCATGTTTGTTTGTTTTTTTGTGTTTTTTTTTTTTTTGCAGTAGGAGTTTGTTGAAAAGGTGAGCAATGGAAGATCTGTTCTGCATACACCCCGGAACCTTGCAGAGTGGCGGGGAGGCGACGGCGATGGGGTCGCTGACCAGCGAGGCATCGGAAGTGACCGGCAGCAGCGCCGCCGGTTCCGATCTGACGGACATGCTCAAAGCCCAAATCGCGAGTCACCCTCGGTACCCTGCTCTTCTGTCCGCCTACCTCGACTGCCGAAAGGTCAGTTCGACTGTCTGCGACGACCGCCGGCCATCCACGCGCACGTCTCGGTTTCTCGTCGATCGCTTAGCTTTGAACTGCTTCAGGTGGGCGCTCCGCCGGAAGTGGCGACGCTGCTGGAGGACATCGAGAGCGAGAGGCGGTCCGGCACGACTTGTACCGCCGAAATCGGAGCCGATCCGGAGCTCGACGAGTTCATGGTAGGAGCTAACTGTTTCCATCTAGCAGCTCATTGCTATTTCCTAGAGTGCTGGTTGCTTTCCATCACTTCAATTGATAAGCCATGACGTCTCTCTCTCTCTCTCTCTTTCTCTTTCTCTCGCATGCTTTCGATGTGTCCTTCTTTTCCAAGTAAATAATATTCTGCATGCCATTGCCTCAGGCGAATTATTGTGCCCACAATACTCAAATCATACGTACATACATATACATACCTACAGGAATCATATTGCTTAGTGCTGCTGTGCTACAAGGAGAACCTTTCCAAACCCTTCGAAGAAGCCTCATCGTTCCTCAACCACATCAGTGCACAGCTCGCCGCTCTATGCCCTTCGTCGTCCATACCCGCCGCTACCATGAACATGCCTCCACCTCCAGGTACCTTAATGATTTCTGTTATCAGTTAAACAAAGTTTATTGAAATAGTCGGTAATGAGCAGTCAAATCGCGTCCATGCAAATGGCGTGCAGCTATGTAGCTGTGTCAGAAAGTGGTGTAGCGGCTTAGGGATCAGTGGGACGTACATCACTTTCCTTCTTCCTCCTCTTCTTTCTTCTTCCATCGAGTTATACAGTGCAATACCTCTGAGATTTCCTCCCAACTTCAAAACTATATATAAACCTACCACTAGTAATACATGTTTCCCTATATATACTTTTCATCAATTGTCTTACTTGACATTAAAAAAAAACAAGATCAAGCATGTAATTTATAGGGTACGACAGCATCAAGCAGTGTAGGAGAAGGAACAGTACGTATATTTGCTAAAACTGCAATTTTTGCTTTAATTTTATAATTCATATTTAACAAGCTTGAATGCTTCTTATCGAGTTATATAGGAACTCTTGAAGCAAATTTTAGTAAGATATTTGATGAGAGTCTTGCTAGTTACACACCGAAATCGTCTTGAAACCGGTTGGATTGTTGTTTTTTATTTGTTACTGAAAGTTAGGAAATGAAATAGATGAAGAAAGGAGGCTTTAGATTGATGGAACCCTCACCCTTTAGTTAGGGAAGGAATGGGGCAGGGTTTGCTCTCAATAGTTTTTTTTAATCATAAATTGTGTATAAAGATTGATTATTTGTATATGAGTAGGCAATTATATCTTTTTTTTTTAGTTACACCATGATTTGAAATGTTATTAAATTTATACACTGATGTTAACATTAGTCTTCAATCCAATTGTATTTTCTTATATACTTCAATTAACTACAATTATATGACTTGTATGGTAGAATCATAAGTTTCAATCATGTTGCCTCAAACCGGCCATGTATTTCTATATCGAAATTGAATCTCTGAAATATGGAACAATGTCAACCATTAAGATACACATAGTAGAAGTATAATATAAACACTAAGAAAATAAGAGCAATTAATGAGATTCAATGTAAGCTTATATTCACAAAAGATGTTAAGTTTTTATAATATGGAACAAGAGTAGATGTTCACTCTTTCTCATCGAGAAAGTGGTAAAGAAAAAAAAGAAAACTCTAAATTTGGCGAATTTGATTTAGATACAAACCAAAATTGTAGGAAGAAAGAAGTGAAGAAAAATCCTATTGTATACTTCACAAGGGGTCACTGCCACCCCAAATTTCTAAAGAGGAAAGCAGTGAAGAAGAAGAAGAAGACAAGAAGGGAATGGAAGACACTTAGAGCCCGAGTCAAGAGGGTTCCTTGTTTGAATTTGAATGTTAATTTGAAATTCTTCATGGATAAGAGTAACTCATATCTTAATTTATCAATGAATAATTTCAGCTTCAACTATCATGATAGATTTAGAGTTAGAATCCATGATAACTGAATGGTTGTACAGATAACTTTCGTGATGAGATCACCTTAATTAGGAAGACTTGGATAAAGTTCATATCTGTGAAATACCTAGTTAACTGAGTTGACTCTAGCTTATTTTGGGTGTCAAACTTTGTCATTAACCTTTAGATAACCCTAGAATGGTCAACTATTGTGAATTGAATTCAAATTTATTATATGGTTGACTTAATCTTGTAGCTTTGAATAGAATTACATGATCAATCGGCTTTGTAGGAATACTTTTATGTCTCATAAAATAGTAGAAAGTAGAAATAGCACTTTTATGTCCCATTTTTGTATTGAGGAATCTAAAAAGAAGAGATATTAGGATGATACTCATGATAGATTTATTCGTGGAATTTTTGAAAAGCTAGGTCAAATTTCAAAAATTATTACAATTTCTCAAGAAATTTAATTTTTTGAGTTAATTTGGCATGTAACAAATGTGTTTATAAATTTTATATCTTTCAAAATTCTCTAGAATTTATGGTAAAATTCTGAATATTGCTAGCATTAAATCCTCCTAATGTTTGAAGCCAGTTTATTTTGGAATACCCATTTTTGATATTCGCAAAGAGGGAGATGGATGTAGAATATGCTAAGAGACTTAATTTTCCAAAGGGGGAGACGGATGCAAATCAAAAATTATATTTTTGTTCAAGGAGGAGCTTATGAATAGCACTCATTCAACCTTCAACTTGCAAGTGATGATTTTCCCTACTCTTGCTCTTGATAGCAAAGTTACAAGCACAGTTAATACAATGGAAAACACATAAATAAAAACCCCTTACAAAATCACAAACATGTAGGTTCAACAATTGCTACGCTCCTACTCTACGACTTATGATCTATCAATGGATCATTCCTGGAAAGCACTACCATTTCTCTTCTTCTCAATCAACTACTGAAGGTTGAGAAACCTCTTAAGGATTATAAGGTTCACAAGAAAGGAAAAACTTTAAGAAAAATTCTAATAGGGTTTAATTGACTTTATCTTGTTAGCCTTAGAGGTTGCCATTGCACTTTTTATAGCATAGAAGGTTTCATTGCTTCTTTTATAACATTCAAATCCTTGCGACAAGTATGTCTGTCGTACAACAATTGATTGATCCTCGTGATGCTATAGTAATCACATCGCAATGACTCCATTTTGCTTTCCACATTGACCACCAATTGACTGGTAACTTAGAATCAGTCAACTGATGTCATCAGTCGATTTCCCAGCCAACGCAACTATGAACAAAATCATATTGTCTATTGGCTCTTCAGGCCTAGTCAACTACACTGGTCTACTAATCTTCCAGTTAACTAAAATGTACATTAGTTGACTCCTGTAAACCATAAACCTCAACTTACCACAACTTCAAGGTTTTGATTTGCATTCAATTAGCTACTTCATCAATCGACTCTAACACTGGTTGTTTGATGTCCATCATCACTCAACTCAAGCCTTATATCCTAAATCCATTTAGGATATTAGTTCTAGTCACTAGCCAATTGGTGTGTATTACCAGTTGATTGTTGACCTTGACTACCACCACCTTTATGGTCACGTTTGCATATATTGAGTTCTACCCTCGTCCCATAGATCTAGGTCATTGAACTCTCGTAGCTCTCAAGAGACTTATCATCACATCTTCACTTCACCTCTTGTCCATATCGTATCTGCTTGCTTGGCCCCTCGATTGCACTCGAGCCCTTTGCTTTTTTATATGTCATACTTCATGTCTCATGCTCAATGATTGTTGCTCGCTGCCTCGATATTTCTCATGTTATAATTTCTTGGAAACATTCTTCGATCTCTATGAATCTTGAACCATTGAGCTGTCAAGCTAGTTACACAAGGTCAATACTCTAGAGTTGTTCTAATGCCACCTTAGCCCATCTCATCCTATTTGGATGCCCCATATCATTCTTCTCAGATCAAACCATTGAGTGTATCATCTTGGTTAGGTTAAGCAAACATCCAAAACTTGACCACGTCGAGCCTTGAGTTCTCCAAGCTCTATATGTGTTCGTGTAAGTCCTTGTTCACTCAAAACACATTAATTTATAGGACATTATCTAACATAAACTCTGCCTAAACATCAAAACCTAAGGTCAAATTGAAGCAGATTGCACAAACAATCTCTTTTTTATTTTTATGTATGACAATCCAATCAAGGAAACCAATTACACCAATAATTAATATGCTCATGCATACGTACATCGAGGCTCCGCTGACACCTTAGCTTCCTGTAGAATTTTTCCAAAAAACACAGAGGAGAATAAGGTTCGCATAACTTTTTCTTTTTTATCCCTTTGATTTTAAATAAGATTACTCCTCATTCCAATATGGGAGAACCTCCCAAGGTAGGGCAATAAGGTTTCCCACTTAAATCTTTTCTCTACTTCCACTTTGCCATACATGAAAAGGATTCACCAATAATGTCTCAACTATTTGTCTCATGCATCTATAATAGCTCTCTACTTGTATTAAAGATCACTATTGTTCCATACATGAATATCAAGTCCTATTGCTATTTCCTTAAGGTAAAACCCATATTCATCTTTTCAGCACAATCTCAGTGGATTGAAAATCCTTTGACATTTTTAAGATCAGAAATGCTCAACAAGTGAAAATTCATGATCTTCATGAAATTTCAGTAATTATCATATAAATAATAGCCACAAAACCCTAAACTAGTGTTTAATTGAAAACCTCAAGTATAGTTGGGCCTAATTTATAGCTGAACTCAATAATTTTCACATTAGTGATATCTTCACCTCAGTCATTTGTTATTTAGTTACTCTAGTTGAAATTCCAAGATGCCTCACTCTATCTTGTCGTAGTACTTGTGCAATTGAACTGCTTGATGCAACCATTCAACTATAGGGAGATCCATTTGGTCCCTATAAGTGCAACCATATATAATTAAAGGGTTTTAATGTGTTTGACTAAGAGTCTAAGCTAGCTTTGTCTATTTTGTGTGTGCGCACATGAAGTTTGCAAGGAATTAGTTGAAAGAACATGTAGCTTGCGGGGTTTGACTTGGCAAGAGTAAGAACATTTTGAGTTGATGACTCGGGGGACTTTTAGAGATCATCGATGGGTGAAGGGTGGTATGAGACATTCGAATGACTTCAATATCAGGATCATTGAGTTGGGTTGACAACAATAATAGAAGGTGGACTGCTTAGGTGACATAGTGAAAGATGACATGTAGAACGAGCCAAGGCCTTAATGTATCCGAGAAATGAGTACTTGATGAGAGATGAATTCTTGGGCAAAGTAAAGTTGCAACAATAGGAAAAGATTGCAGATAGAGGGCAGGGGACATGAATAGCTGATCGATTTTCTTTTCATGTTCGTATTTACAATAGAGTTAGTGCACATGGAAAAGATAAATCAACACAAATATAGAATACAAATTACAAACTGATTTACATGATTTGCAACAATAGAAAAAGATTGCAGCTAGAGGCCAGGGGGATGAATAGTTGATTGATTTCCTTTTCATGTTCGTATTTACAATAGAGTTAGTGCACACGAAAAACATAAATAAACACAAATATAGAATACAAATCACAAACTGATTTACATGATTTGCAACAATCTAGAGGCCTGGGGGATGAATACATAATTGATTTTCTTTTAATGTTCGTATCTACAAGAGGTAGTGCACGCGGAAAACATAAATCAACACAAATATAGAATACAAATTACAAACTGATTTACATGACTTGCAATAATGGGAAAAGTTTGCAACTAGAGGCCAGGGGAATGAATAGTTGATTGATTTTCTTTTCAGGTTTGTATCTACAATAGAGTTGGTGCCCATGGAAAACATAAATCAATACAAATTACAAACTGATTTACATGATTTGCAACAATAGGAAAAGATTGTTGCTAGAGGCTAGGGGGAATAGCTGATTGATTTTCTTTTGATGTTTGTATTTACAAGAGTTGGTGCATATGGAAAACATAAATCAACACAAATATAGAATACAAATTACACATTGATTTATATGATTTTGCAAACCTTGGCTTCTACTTCATAGTCTATGATTGTTTTGTGGATCACTTCCGAAATACCTCACCTTGTCCTTTGTAGATATCTTTTGGATATTGTCACGCCCCGAGAGCATGCCGAGCCGAAAATCAAACGGACGGCATCTCCCTTGTACGTGGCAACATTTCGGGTTAATACAAGGCCCGTAGGCCCACAACAACAACAGTATATATATAACAAATAATAGCAGCGGAAATAAAGTGCGCATACCCACAACATACATAACAAAATACAGGTGTACTCCACCTGACAAGACCACAGCACTAAAACCGTACAAAAACATCAACACCAAAATAACATCCACAACATAAAAACGAAGTCCAAATATAAACTAAGGTCCATGACATAGGACCAAAATCCAAACACAATAAACAAGTCCAAGCCATAAGAAAAACGAACTCCTCGGGAGACTCGGAAAACGGAGATGGGATGGATCGGTCGGCGCAGCTCCAAGTCGTCACGAAGTCGTCTACCTGTTACCTGGGCGACAGAAAAATCCAGGGTCGGAGGTGGTGAGTAAAACTCAGCAGGTAATCAGAGAAAACATGTAAATATGTGTATCAATATTACATGTCATTCAACAGTTTAATCTACTCGTACAACATGTATACATCAGCATAACAGTAGATATGCATGCATATACTAAATAAAACTGAACATCCACGATGCTGACATACCTGGCAGTCAGCTACTCTATCCTGATCCAACCTGGGCATATAATCACATCATAGGGTATAATAAGACAAGATTAACCCAAGATCCTAACTCGAGCCAAGGGTATCACGTGAATGCCCGATAGGTATACAAATATCAACCCTCGCCATACAGAAATGCAAGATCATGTATGAATATGTACAAACAAATGCAACAAGCATAGTACATACAAATGCATCATCAAAGTGAGTATACATATAGATCAGATTCAGTATGTATACTAATCACCATCATCCATGTATATATATATATATAAGCAGGTATGTATATATATATAATCATATGCAAAACACCGTATGGTACGGCAATGCAACATGCATGGTCATGCCTGCTCACCCCTACTCGCTACCACGACTCCCGGTGGCCTAGGTGGCACGACATGACAACTATCCCGACTCCACCGCCACCACTCTCGAAAGTGACCGAGTTGGGTAGTATGATCAAGTAGCATATGAGCGTAGTAGCTCGCACGCAACGGGGTTCCCACGCCTCCGACCGACCGCTAATGAGAGCGGTCGAGTGCCACGCACCCAGGACAACTGCACGCAACTCCAACAACCATCGTCAATAATGGTAGAGTGCGGCACAACAAATGCTATGCCCTCACACCGCCTTCTCCTCGAAGTAACCCGGGAGGCGTGGATGATCGACGACTCTCTCAACCCCAAGGGGAGACGATGTCGTCAGTATACATGCAATGACATGAGGGTACTGTCTCACATACAGAACATCTACCCTAGACTCTCTGTTCAACAAAGAGTCACACCCAATTGATCAGTACACTCTCTACCCTGTAGAGAGTCATACTCATCTGATCCTGACAAGCTAGGACCATCGGTCCGTAGCGACACACTGTCCACGACTCACCTGACTATTTACACAACCCGTGGTTGGTAAATAAATATGCAACATATAGGTATGGAACGAGTCCTACCTTTAGGGTCATACTTATCTACAGAGGACCTTTTTACCAAATTTATAATTTAGGTCATCCTCCGTACTCTAACATCTACACCCTACTAAACAGTTAAACCTACTTACATCGTATCTGTAACTTCTAGATCATGCTAGGGAATATGTGTTATCAATAATCGAGCACACATATATATCAACGATAAGTTCAAGCATACGATAAACAGAGCATGGTCAAGGTAATATGAACACCTAACATGTTCATATCTATGTCTAAATCTGGAAATCATTACATCTACCCGACCAGTAGGAAAATTACCTACCTGCTGTAAGTGCTCGTATAATCCTCACGGTCGCGGACCCGTCTCGTATCCTCGTCCTGCATAAACCATAATATGCATTAAGTTCAAGCACATGACAATAGATATACAAATCCATTACTATATCGTTTCCATATTCGCATCCCTTATCGAATACGATTTAGAAAACCCGAATTAGCCAGACTTGACCATTTATCTTACATCCATCGATTTTAATTAGCAAAAGTGTCAACTTCCTCTACAATTCTATATTCGACTTAACAAAGTCAATTTCATGAAGGTTTAATCTTTTTATACTTAATTTGATGTAATAGGATCACTAACAAATTAAGTATTAATCTAACCTATATTCACACCGATACACATCTCTATTTGTAGCCCAAACACAGCTACTAATTCACAACCGGTCAAACACCCAATGTAACCTCACCATCGACCAACCCTTATTATTAATTCAAACCGCCCACCAATTAGATACCCAATTATTTAACCCTTGTTAACTAGCTAAATCAAGGCAACCAATGAATTGATCTACACCAACAGGACCCATTCACGACATAGACAACCACATTTCCAACGCCCGCCCCCTGCTCACATCCACACAGCCACACTCCGGCAAGCACCATCGGCAACCAAACAACACACCGGATGAGGGAAAAGGAAGAGATAGATCGTGCTTACAAATAATTGAAGCAACGCCAGATTTCCCAAACCGATGGTCCCGCTCACCGACAACCGACCGCCAACACAACCAAATTCGATTTTTAGCCACAATAAATCCAGTGGACTCCGAAATCCCTCCTACTGTAAGAATGTTCACGCCTTACCTTGTTCCAACGTTGATCGACGGCGAGAAACCCTAATCGACGACTCGCTCACCGCAAAATCAATGCCCTCACCGATGCACTACTCAACTCTCGTGAAACCCCTGCTCAATTGACTCCAAATCAACTACCCATCGATAAGAATTCCTTCCGCGCCAAAAGAGGACACCGCTTTACTTGACTTCGCAGCAGTCGCCGCTCGATCGTAACATCGCGCTATCGCCATCGATCCCGCCTCACGACTCGCTACCGCTTGCCGCCCGACTCGCCCGTGGGGTTGCCGTGACGCCCGCCGCTATGGGGCCGCCGAGGGCGCCGCCGCCGCCGCAGCCGGTCGACAAGCTAGGTTGGGGAGATCGGAGAGATCGCGGCGGGGAAGGGAATCGGTGCTGTGATCACGAAGCATCCAAAAAGGAGATAAAGATTTTACTGGAAGGGCAGGCGGCGAGTCGGCGCGATTCACTGTCATAAACGCCTCACGTGGAAGTCGCGTCGGCGAGAAACGGAAAGGGGTGAAGCGGCGGTCCTTAAATGGTTTAATGGGTCGGTTTTTGAGAACGGGTAGGGTTTAAATCCAATACCAATAACCAAATTCAATTAACCTAATTTTAATAATTGAACAATTAAAATTACCTAAGCTAGGTTAGGTGTAATTAACTCCTAGCCATACGATTTTTTTTTTTTTTTTCGTCGTATCTTACAGATATGGTGTAACCTCTTACAAATTTAAGCTCATACACAAGGAATACAAATGATAAGTAAAAAAACTATGAATTACATTTTGAATTGATGAGAGAAGGCTCATTCATATGCACATAAGTGCTGCCAAAAACTCCCTTCAAGCCACCCGTCCGTTATAGAGCTCTTGTTGCCAATAATTATTTGTTGGACCGATAAGTCGACTAACTGCTTAACCCTAATTTCCTATTGGCTTCAGCTAAGGCGATTAAACTTAAACTTTCATGTAGTCGACCATTCTGGTTCACAATGGTTACTTGAGTCGATTGATTCTCCATCCAGTAGACAAATCCACTATATAACATTTGCATTATATCATCAAACAAAACTGTCAGATTTATTAGTACATACGTCCCTTAAGTGGTATATGGTGTGACCATTCGTTTTGACCTACTGGTAAAAGGATTAATTAGGTCTTGTGTTTGTCTTTTATATGGGAGCCAAGGCTGTGAGTGCCTAGTGGTTCAAGGTCCATAGAAAAGGGTGGTATAGGATACCTGTGGGACCGTAAGACCAAAAGCATCGAAGGTAGTGCTTCCTAGGAAGCGACCTATATGAGCAGAGCAAGTAGGATAACATAGAGGGAATTGAGATCTCAGTGCATTTAAGGGACGAGAAGTTTGATATGGGATGACTAGAGGCACGCTATGTAAGCGGATGAGAAGGATGATACAGGAAGGGAGCTAAGGCTCGGTGCATCTAAGGGACAAGAAGCTTGATGGGAGAATATCTCATGGTAGAAGACAACTCTCGGTGATTTGATAGTTGTAAGCAAATATACACGGGCAAGGGTAGTTTTTTCACTATAGGCAGATTGAGCCATTAGATGGGCTATAGTTGACATATCAATCGATACTCGTTAATTGAAAGAGTCCTTAAGTCGAATGATGTCTGGGTCAATTTAGTTGACTGAGAAACTAATCTCTTCACATCACCTTATGATCAATCATCTGATGCAGGTTTGATGAAATGGTTGTTGGTGAAGATGAAAGAAATGATGGCAATTTGTATAATTTGGTCAGGGCTAGTCGATATATGGATATGAATAGTTGACTGGTGAACTTTGGATGAAACAGTTGTCGAGGGAAATGTAGGAAATGGTCACAAGTTGTTGGAATCGATGACTTAGTCTATTGACGATGACAAACCAGTCAATTATGTGCTACATTAGTAAGGCTGTATCAACAAAGCAATTTGTAAAAAAAGCTATATTTGGGGTTCCAAAGGCATGACTTAGATGCACAATAAATCATATTTTTCATGTTAATATTTTGTGCTTTCTTGTTGAACTCTAGAAGTCTGTTGTAAGCCGCTTGTGCTATCTTTGGACGATGTGTAAGAGGTTTCTTGACATTCAACTCTTAACTAAAGAGGAGAAAGAAGAGAGGATTTCAAGAGTGATTTACTAAAACAATCATAAGCTATGGACTAGGAGTTTGAGGGCTATTGAATCACATAAAGGCATGTTTGTGCTCGTGTCATTTTCCACTGCTAATTTGTGTTTATAACCTTTCTAGGATCGCAACGAGAGAATGACAATTTTCTAAAGGCACGAACAATATTCACCTCCCGCTCTATGCATCATTTGCCATAACGTGGATCAATAAGTGGTTTCAGAGTTAGGTTGTTTTTCTACGGACTAATGGTCATGAGAGCATGGACATGATGGTTAAGATAAATGAGGCTCTATCACATGATGAAAATTTTGATGTTTTGGAAGAGACGAATAGATTTTTAGTTTCGAATTGATTTCAGACCAATGCTTGCTATGTAGAAGGGTTTGAAATCCTGATAGATAACAAAGGAAGAAAACTCGAGAAGAAGTGGACAACAAAGAATCAAAATTTATGAAGTAACTTGAAATGTATATCTGTGTTGAATTGAAGAAAATTTAGAAAATTCATAAGTCAAGGAAGAGGAGGTAATTCATGTTCAAACTATTGAGGATGTTGTGGTGGACTCAAGATCATCTTCCACACGACTCAAGCGAAGAAACATTCATCTTTTCAAGAAGTAAAAAAAGCGAAGTAAATTGAGAAGGAGATTTTGAAAGATTAGTCTTCAAGTGCCTGAACTCAAGTTAAAAGTAAAAATTACATAATTTATTTTGGGTGCAATCAAAGAGGGCATTACAAGAATAGGTGCCCACGCTTTCTCATTAAGAAAGAGGTAAAGCAAAAGGTAAACTCTAAATTTGGTGAATTTGATTTATAGTCACAAACCCAAATTGTAGGAAGAAAGAAGTGAAGAAAAATCCTATTGTATACTTCACTCGCTAAGAAAAGGTTCACTGCCACCAGAAATTTCTAAAGAGGAAAGCAGTGAAGAAGAAGACAAGAAGGGAATGGAAAAAACTCATATCTTAATTTACTAACGCATAATTTCAGCTTCAACTATCATGATAGATTTAGAGTTAAAATGCATGATAATTGTATGGGTGTATGGATAACTTTCATGATGTGATCACCTTAATTAGAAAGACTTGGATAAAGTTCATATCTATGAAAAACCTAGTTAACTGAGTTGGCTCTAGCTTATTTTGGGTGTCAAAATTTGTCATTAACCTTTAGAGAACCCTAGAATGGTCAGCTATTCTGAATTGAATTCAAATTTATTATATGGTTGACTTAATATTGTAGCTTTAATAGAATTACATAATCAATTGGCTATGTAGGAATACTTTTACATCTTATAAACAGTAGAAAGAAGAAATAATCATTTTTTATTGAGAAATCTACATAAAAAAAAGGGTGAGATATTAGGATGATACTCATGATAGATTTATTCATGGAAAGCTAGGTCAAATTTCAAAAATTATTATGATTTCTCAAGAAATTTAATTTTTTTGAGTTAATTTGGCATGTAACAAATGTGTTTTTAAATTTTATATTTTCAAAATTCTTTAGAATTTATGGTAAATTTCTGAATATTAGCTAGCATTACATTCACCTTATGTTTGAATGCTAGTCCATTTTGGAATAACACTCTTTGATATTGCCAAAGAGGGAGATGGATACAAATCAAAAATTATTTTATAAGGAGTTTATCACTAGGATTGGATGGCTAGGCTAAAGGGGGCGAATAGCACTCGTTCAACCTGCAAGTGATGATTTTATGTACTCTTGCTCTTAATAGCAAAGTTATAAGCACAATTAAAGCAGTGGAAAACACAAATAAAAACCCTTTACAAAATCGCTAACATGTAAGTTCATAATCACTATGCTCTTATTGTACGATCTATGATCTATCAATGGATCATTCTTGGAAAGTAATACCATCTTTCTCCTTCTCAATCAATTGTTAAAGGTCGAGAAACCTGCTAGGATTGGATGGCTAGGCTAAAGGGGGCGAATAACACTAGTTCAACCTACAAGTATTACTATCTTTTGTTAGGACCGACTATGCGCTAGAGGGGGTGAATAGCGTTCGCAACTCAATCGTCGATTGCGTTCGCTCGTTTGCATCGTGCTTGTCTACAAAGATTATATGTATCAGAAACAAAATATAAATGAAATAACAAAACACAAGCACAAAACCTAGTTTTATGTGGTTCGGAATCCCTGATTTCTACACTACAGCCTAGTTCCTACTGATAGTTCCACTATCTTCTTTCTCCTTCTCTGAAGCACATCAAAGGCGGAGAAACCTCTTACAATCTGAGCTTTTACAATACAACCAAAGCCCCCAGGGCTAGCCCAGTTGGTAAGTGCAAAGGGGCAACTCTTAAGTGGGCAGGGGTCAATTCCCGGGGAGGTCATGACTCTGGGCCATCGACAGACCCTCTCCTTTGCACTTACCACCTGGGTCCTAATTTACCTCCTCCACCGGTAGGAGCAGCCGGAGGGGGCCGCTAATGTGGCGGTTCCACATTTTTTTTTTTACAATACAACCAAACAAACACAGGTGTAGAGAAATAAAATAAATTACAATGCAAAGAAAGCTTTACACAAGAATTTGATCGTTGGTTGGTTGCTCTGGAATGCTTTGGAATGTCTGAAAGGTAGCAACTTTTCCCCTTTAAAGTCCCAAGAAATCGACATGTCAAATCTTTGCAAAGTCCTTTTATAGGCTCGGCTTCGGTTGATTTTCGTCTATCAGTCGATTGGTCACTCGACTGTTTACTCACAACGGCTTAATCCACGTCGAATTCAGTCGATTAATCAATTGCTCCCAACCATCAGTCGACTGCTTAGTCTTTAGTCGAGCCGCCGATTCAAAGACGCTTCTATTCATCGATTACGCAATACCAACTCCATTTCATCACAAAGAATGATCGGCCGTGATCAAAACACCGCCGAGCACCATACGCCTATATCGCGACTTCTCAATCGCTCGAGGACCTGCTTGCTCGAGCACTACACATCGCAGCTCGTTCTCGAGCACCAGTGCACGCCCGGGCAATGCCCAAGCACCACTCGTCCGAGCACCCGCGCTCATGCGCCTAGTTCCTGAGTGCCTTCCCGAGCACTAGTGCTCTGGCCCACGCTCCGTTCCTCATCTCGAGTAATAAGCCCGATCATCCCTCATCTCGACTTCTCACGCTCGCGCACTCGAGTTCCTCATCGGTCGACCTGAGCACCGCACACTCGATTACTAATTCCCAAGCACCTTCCCAAGTGTCGTAACTTCCTCACTTGCTCGCACTTGGGATTTCTCATTTGCCTTAGCATCCGACTTCTTGCGCCCGCGCCTGAGCATCTTGCCTTCTCGAGGGTTGAGTCCTCCGTTCCTCAACGCTCGCGCCCAAGCACTCAACTCCCAATGCTCGAGCACCCCGAACACTGTAGCTTTCTCATCGCTCGAGCACCATAACAGTCGACTGATCAAGAACCCCAATCAACTTCCCAAGCACTGAATAAGCTTCCCGAGTGGCTTATGATGGATCAGTGGATTGATAACCATCTTCAGTCGACTGATGTCCTAGTCAGTCTCATTTCAAGTCAACTCCCACTTCATCTGGTATCCGATTGACCTCAACCTATCAGAACTTTTCTCGTCCAGTATCCGATCACTCTAGATCTATCGGAACCTCTCTTTCCTAGTGTCCGGTCAATCGTGATCTACTAGGACTTTCCTTACCAAGCGCAACCAACCTTGACTTGTCGGAACTGCACTTGCCTAGTCATCCGATCCCCTGGGGGCCAGGTGTCACGCCTCGGGGGTATATTCGTCATCCAAATGACGGAGGAGCCTCTTAGTGACAATATTCCAAAAATACATTATTGGAATCAGATATGGAAAAAAAACTTTGAAATAATTAAAATATAAAATATAATTATTTTATTAACTGCCTGCATACATGACTAAAATATAAGTCAATAAAAGTAAAATAAATTTATGACACCAAATCAAATCGTGACAAAATCTAAAGTGTGCAAACAAAATACGAAAACTATAAGGGAAACAAATCAGCATCTCGACAATGCGTGGGACCAGCACGGCAAAGGACTCTTTGAGTGACGCGAAGGTAGGTCAACAAGACACGTCCTATATCAGCTAATCTGGAGATCAAAGAAAAGAGAGAGTGAGTACAAATCACTCAGTAGGTGTATAAAACATAGTGCATGATAGTAAAAATAAAATGAAGGTCAAAGGAAAGTAAACCTGGGTAACTCAAATCTCAGAGTACCAATATCAGTCCGTAACTAACCTGGTCAGCCATATAATAAATGCACTTGTGACATACACAACCAACTGTAACCTGCAAGCAATACACATCAAGATATCACGACAAAGTTACGTAGCTCTCGAGGTAATACAAAGGGGCACTATCTGCGGGCAACAACATGCTACCACAAACGGGACTCGTGGGCAGATAGACAATATACAGAGCACTGTCTACACGCAATAACATGTTACCACGAACGAGACTCGTGGGTAAACAGACAATACAAAAACTCAATGCCTGTGGGCAATGATATGCTACCACGAATGAGTCTCGTGGGCAGACAGAGTATATAGCTATCTAGCTATGGACTGCTCGCAACAACATGCTACCACGAATGAGTCTCGTGGGTAGTCAAGATGTAAGATAGCTATCTAGCTACAGACGACACACGAATCCAACTATCACTAACTCCGAACGGGTAGTCCAAGAGTATAACTCTATGGTAGATTCTCTCAACCACGAATGAGAGACATGATCAACCACAGGTATATAAATGCAACCATGATTTGAAAGTAAGAACACTCTATTGCAGACTCTGTCAACCACGAATGGGAGACATAGTTAGCAATCGATATATGAGAAATGGTATATACCTTCTAAGGAATAATATCATTTTAATCATACTATCTCTACTAGTTCAATCACAATATCAACAGAAATAATAAATAAATAAACATATACCAGTAACTTCTACTAATTTATATCGAAGAAATAAATAAACACATAACCATAATATCAATCAAACACTAGAATAAATAACTACATGTTAATGATGAGAAGTAACCTAGAAACCAAGTAGAGTATAAAAAGGTCAAGGAATTATAAGATCAAAGCAATACTAGAAAGAACATAAAGTGTAAATATAATATAACCTAAGTAAACAACATAACCAAAATAATCATTCACTTGGTGTCTACTTCTTCGGCTTACCAAGATCTCCCTCTCCCTTCTCGTAGATTACTAGATCTGATACCAAAGAAGGTTAGAAATGAAATAAAGAGAGATCTACTTCTTGAATCACCTTGCGCCTTAGAGGTAAAATTAGATTCACCACTTCACTTGCAAGAAGGAATATTAGAGATTGGTCGGCTTCTCGGCGCGGCCACTCTGATGCTCAAGTCAGTAAGAGTATGAAGAAAACAACACAAATGGAATGTAGAAGAAGTGAAAAGGAGATCTTTGAGGTACCGAATAGCCAAGAAACAACCATCCCCTGCTTCGTCCTCCTCTTTCCCCTTTTATAGATGGATCAACCGCCTTCTCCATGAAGTAAATTTACTTTAATGCCCTTTGCCAAGCTGTCTTCGTAAACGTTTTTCCTGCTCCCATTCAAAATATCTCCTGCCGCATATTAATTTAAATAAAATACAAGAATAAATGTGGTTATATTAAACTAACCACTCTCAACTTCCTATCCTCCGGCATACCCCCCCTCCCTCCTTATTTCACCGTATTCAGAAGAAAATCCTGACATCTGAAAACAACTCGAGAAATGAAGATACTGCTCGGGAAATGAACATACTGCTTTGGAAATGAACATACTGCTCGAGAAATAAACATACTGCTCTGGAAATAAACATATCGCTCTCGAAATAATTTAACTGCTCGGGACTTTATATAGACTACTTTGTTAGCACTATACTTAATCACTGAACCACATTGCCATATTCATCCCTATCATGCTCAGGAATCATACATACTGTCCTAGAAATATACATACTGCTCGGGAAATACACATATTGTTATGAAACTAAACATACTGCTCTGAAAATAAACACACCGCTTTGCCCATCCTGATACTTAGTCACTGAATCCCTCTGCACTATTCATCTCTAAGATCAGGGATCACATATACTGCCCGGGAAATACAAAAATAGATCGGGAAACCTTCTAACTGCTCTGAAAATCCCGACCCCATCATAAGTCCCCCCTCTTTAGTAAAACTGAAGAGGGAAGTCGAGTGAAGTTTTACAAGTGTTTTCAAAAAATTTCTCTGCCTTAGCTGAAAAAGGCCCCCACACCCATCAACTACGATCTAAAGAGGTCAAAGAAGAAACCATCCACCTCTAACTGCAAAGTGTCCTAGCTATCGTTCAACCCGAAGATGCTTCAGCTCCCAACTCTGTCATAATTAATTTATTATTAACTCAATCATCAACAAATCTATAAATTGATTATCTACTATGGTGTAAGTCTTCCTACCTAACTTAACCAATTTAATTGGATCAATTAATTAATTAATTAGATTACTACCTTAATCACCTTATTTATCAAATTAAGAATTTACTTGTGTTTTGATATGAGTGTCAAGTGTGCAGGCTTAACAGGAAGTCCTAGTAGGTCGAGTTGACCGGATACTAGGCAGAAGTCTTAACAGATCAGGAGGACCGAACACCAAGCATGAAGTCCAGATGGGTCGAGTGGATCGGACATCTGGCATGAAGACCGATAGGGTCAGGAGACTGCACAATCAACATGAACAGCTAGGTTAGGGAGACTAGACAGCTGGAAGAAGTTCTGGTGGATCAGATTGGATGTTAAGCATGGTAAGTTCGGCTAGGTAGTCGGCAGGTAAGCCTTGAGTGAAGAGGTGAGGCCGAGTCCTCTGTAGGGGGACAAAGCTATGCGTCGATCCGACGGATAGTCCGCGTGGGACTTAGAAGTCGAGATCGAGCAGTATTACTATTGCTATTAGATGTTATATTGTCTGCTTCTACTAATCTCGTTTTATAGGGATCAATCGACTGAAAGGATTCCAGTCAACTGAAGTCCAGTCGACTGAGAATGGCCAAGTCGACTGGATACCCAGTTGGCAAGATTAGATGGTGATTGATCAAGGATTTGGTAGCCCAGATGGAAAGAGTTCTAGTCGACTGGGGAGGTTCGGTCGACTGGAAAGACAAACTTCCCGATGCGGAGCCAAGTGAGCTGGAGTCGACTGGAACACGTCCAGTCGACTGGAAACGCCGAAGTACCATATCGACGGGGTGATGTGGAGTCGACTGGAGGGCATTCCGGTCGACTGGAAAAGGCTTATAAAAGAAATGCACGACCAACTCCGAACATAATTCATCTACACGTCCCAGTGATGCTATTAGTGTTCGTCATCCGCAGAAGCTACATCCCATCGCAAAGATGCAATCCCGACACTCCGTGCCCTAATTCAATAGCTCTAAAGTGTCGGTATTTTTATTTTTGTCTATTTCGCTTTATGTACTTAATTTCAAAGAGAAGGTGGAGTATTACCTATCTCTTAATAATTGTAAAAAGCAAACCCCTTTGAAGTCGAGAGTTCTCGAGTCGGAGAGTCTTATAGTGCATTGCCCATCGAGGTAGCTCTCGGAGAGCTACGGGCCTTGGAGTAGCAACCCTTGTGAACCAAGTAAATATCGTGTCTTCTTATTTTATTTAATTCCGTTGCATACTCTTTATTTCTAAAAGATTTCAAAAAATAAGTTTTTAATTTCTAAAGAAAATTATAACTTCTGAGATTCACCCCCTTTCTCGGAACATTACGATCCTACACAACATTCTTTGCATCTGAAATATGATCTGGAACTCCATCTATAACCTTCACAATGTAAATAAGTTAAGTATATACTTCCATATTAATAAAATATGAAAGTCCTTATGTACTTCTATGGTTTAGGTAACCATAAGTGTTTTATCACTCTTCCAGTTTATTTTAATATCTTAACATTCCAAAATTATCCGAGTGTAAACTTCTCTTATACAACTTCTCTGTGGGGTATGGGCCCACCATGCTTCCGCTGCGCTACACCGATCTATATCTTAAATTGGTTACTAGTCTTCTCATCTTCAGCAAATGTGATATCTAGTGCATTTGGGTTGAGTTTCTATATATCAAAAGCTCTTACTCTAAGTGCATGGTAGTCTAATCTCATGTCAAGATATGCCTACCAAAATATAAGGGCAACTCTTTTACTTCGTAGCGGGATGTTAGAGTCTCCCTTGATAGTGTCGTTAAAACTAATCTATAATAATAACATCTTACCAAATTAGTGTCATATGATCGCTTCTGCAGGTGGACTCGGAGGATGTTCGAGCTAACTTCACTAGTTGAGAGGCTCCTTTAGTGCTAGATCGTGATCTTTAAGTGTGACTTTACGCTTTCTGACCGCCAAGCTGCTTGTCCTTCGTCTAAGACTATCTGCAAAATCTCTCTCTGATTCCTTCTCCCGAGTTACTTATTGTTGGGTCATCTCGATCAGTATAGCTTGGTCTAACACTTTTCAATAAGTACCAATGAGGGGTTAAGACATTCTAATCCGGATATAAGCTATAAGACCTTGGACGAACTGGAGCATACGATCATAGTCTTGACCTCCTAAGTGGGGTAAAATTCTACAAGTCGACTAAATTCTACATTGTAATCCATGATGCTTCGATCGCCTTGCGTAAGATTCAAAAACTCCTGACGACAACTTATACTGAAAGAGGTCTCAAAAATCTCTCGAAATAGTTTCTAAGCGATGCTCTATTCCTCAAAAAATCGTCCGCTGTTATTTTTCACCATGTGATGATCTGACCTCGTAAGTGATACACGACAAGTTCCATCTTCTCTGCATCTATACAAGTTATGTATCCAAATGAGTCTTCTAGATTGTCCATCCATGCACGAGCAATCCATGGATCGATATCCCCTGAAATAATATAAAACAATACTTCATCGTCTTGGTCAATGTAGGAATACCATGACCCAATTGGTAGTGGTAGGGACTGCTACTCTTTGAGGGGTTACTCTTTGACCTCCAATGGGTGGCTAGCGGGCCTAACCTTGGCTTCCTAACTCAACATCAGTCGACATCTCTAAAGAGTCTACATTTCCAATATCTGGGTTAGGTCCCACAGTGTCGATAGGTCGCTTTCGAGGTCGACCTCGTCCATGACCATGGGTAGGGGAAGTTTCACTAGGTGGCATTACCTCTTGTAACCAAATAAGTTAGTACATAACTGTTAGAATATTGTAGATATGACTAGGGATAATTGTTATTCCTAAATATCATTAGGAATAATTATTTCTTAGGATAGAATTTTGATTTATTCCTAGGATAGGGTTTGATTTATTCTTTTGAATAAGCCCTAATCTTGTATATAAATAGGGTCTCTTTCATGCAATAATCTATCTTGAGTTACAAAATAACATGGTATCAGAGCTTTAGGTTTTCCACCTTTCGCGATCTGCGTTCTTCTCCTGAGCGCGCTTCTCCTTCCAGACGCGATCTCTTTCCTCGCACGCAGCTTCACCTTCCAGACGCGATTTCTTCCCTGCGCCGCCGCATTTCGTCGCTCGGTCGGAGCTTCATCGCTTCCTCCGTCGGATCTCTTCAACGCAGCCTCTGCTCACGCTCGTGATTTTCTCACACGAGCGCGCCTCCTTCGGCATATTCTTCCCTGCGCTCCAACGTCTTCTTCCATGCGACGCCGCTGCCGCCGGACTCGATTCCGCTTCGCCTCGCTGCTCGCTCCCCGCCATTCGTGGAGAATTCGAGGTTCCTTCTCGCGTTCAGGAAGGAATTTGGGATCTCTTCACCTCGGATTGGCCGCCTTCGGAGACCAGGCCCTCGCGATCTGCCTCACTGCGATTTTTTTTCTTCGCCTCGTTCCTCACAGGCGGAGCATTTGTTGCCGAGGCTTCCGCCCCCGCACCCACTTCTGCGGCCTGAGTTTCAGGGTCGCAGCTTCTCCCTGTTGGCAACTGCAGCTTCTCCAAGCTCCGTTGTCGCCTTCTTCCTCCGCACCGAGTCCACAGTTTCAGGGCTTCCGCTCCAATAGCTAATCCATCTCTCCGGGCAGTAACTTTCAGCATCGACAGATTACAGATCAGACGATACCTTCCGACAACTTCCTTCCGGACCATCCAACCCTCATCGGATCAATACCTGCGTCATTCGTCATGACTACCTCCAGCACTTTCAAGCCGGAGTTTTCAATTTTTACCAACCACGTGATGACACCGCTCTCGTCTGAGCTCTTGGATGGTAAGAACTACTCCTCTTGGGCCTCTTACATTAAGCTTTGGCTTGTTGGACAGGGTTATGAAACACATCTCACACAAACTGAAGAGGATATTCAAGTGGTCGATCGTCCTTTATGGAGAAAGATTGATACTCAATTGTGTTGCATTATCCGAGCCGCCATCCATCCATCTCTCTGGGATGTCTTCCGGACTCATAAGACCTGCAAGGATGTTTGGATACAAGCTCAACAACTTTTTACGAACACTTCTCGGCGACTCTATCAAGTCTATGACGATCTCATGACCATTCTTAATGCTCGACAGATCAAGGAGTCTATGTCAACTTATTTGGGATCAGTCTCTAGCCTTCTGTGTGAGTTTAATGACTTGCTCCCACCTACGACCACTCCTGTTGCAGAGCTTGAAAATCGGAAGAAATTTTTTATGTCTCTGGCGTTATATGGTCTGCCCACAGATTATTCTCATGTTCGTGATCAGATCCTTGGCAACCCCATAGAGGCCACCATGGACTCTACCTGGGCGACTCTTCTCCGTGTCCCTACTAAAGTCTTGACATTACCATCTTCCGTTCCGGTTGACTCTTCAGCATTGGTCTCTGGAAACAACAACAAACCTCCACCGCGTAAGAATGACAAAGGACGTCCTTGGTGTAATCATCACACCGACTGACACAATTGATAAATGTTGAGTCTCCATGGTCGACCTCCTCAGATCGCTCGGATCGTCTAGAGTTCTCACATCGCGTCTTGACTTCCAGCCACGATTGACACCAGTTCCAACTCCACCACCTCAGTTGACACCAACTCCAACTCCACCGCCTTCATATGATGACTTTCTGAAGTGGTATGAGGATCAACGGGAGTCTAGTTCCCTTGCTGCCATTACACAAGCTGGTAATTCCTTTGCTGACATATCTCGCTCTTCGGGTCCTTGGGTACTTGACTCTGGGGCCACCGATCATATCACTGGTAATAGATCTCTTTTTTCCTCACTATCTACTTCCGGTTATTTACCCTTTGTTACCATGGCAAATGGTTCTCAAACTCAGTCCCAAGGTGTTGGTATTATTCATTCTTCTCCATCTCTTCCCATTTAAAATGTTCTTTATGTTCCCGGAGCTCTCTTTAATTTATTATCAATAAGCCAGCTCACTCGGTCTCTCGATTGTGTCATCTCATTTACTAAATCTTCTGTTTCATTGCAGGACCTGAGTACGGGGAGGATGATTGGCTCCGGATGTGAATCTCATGGTCTATATCAACTTCACCAAAACTCTCTTGTTGGTGCGGCGGCAGCATCTCCACTTGTTATTCATACTCAGTTGGGACATCCTGGTCTTGATAAGTTAAAACAATTACATCCTAGTCTGTCTCACTTAGAGTCTTTGTCTTGTGAGTCGTGTCAGTCGCTGCAAACATTTCTCCTCGCATTATAAGTCGAGCTACATCTCCTTTTGCTTTGGTTCATTCCGATATTTGGGGTCCGAGTCGTGTTGCCTCTACATTGGGGTCACGATATTTTGTTACTTTAGTAGATGATTTTTTCCGTTGTACTTGGTTATATCTAATGAAGGATCGCTCGGAATTGTTTTCTATTTTCCAATCTTTTTTTAATGAAGTCAAAACACAATTTGGTATCCCTCTGCGATTATTGCAGAGTGATAATGCACGTGAATATCTATCTACTCCGTTTCAAACCTTCTTGGCATCTCACGGCATATTACATCGGAAGTCTTGTCCTCATACCCCCCAACAGAATGGAGTTGCAGAACGTAAGAATCGTCATCTTCTCGAGACCACCCGGACTCTTCTCCTACACTCTCACGTTCCTCTTCGTTTTTGGGGTGACGTCGTACTTACTGCGTATCTATCAATCGTGATGCCTTCCTCTACTTTACAGGGTCAAATACCTCATCATGTACTTTATCCGAAGCAGTCTCTTCATCCTTTACCACCTAGGGTCTTTGGTTCTACATGTTTTGCTCATGCTCTTGATCCTGGTATTGATAAACTCTCTCCTCGGTCGCATAAATGTGTTTTTCTTGGATACCCACGGTCTCAGAAAGGGTATAAGTGCTATTCCCCTACTCTCCGTCGGTATTTCATCTCTGCCGATGTCACGTTCTTTGATTCAGTTCCTTTCTTTGAATCTTCAGAGTCATCGTCTGAATTTCATCATTCTATGCCTGTATCAGTCTTTGATCCTCCGGAGAATTCTCTATCACCCCCAGTCAGCGTCGTCCTCGCTCTGCTTTGCTGCCGACCAACACTGACTCTGCCATGGAATCATCTCTGGAGCCAGGTCCTCCGCTCCCTCCTCCGGTCCAGTCTTCTGAATCTGATATTCCCATTGCCCTTCGAAAAGGTATACGTTCCACTCGTAATCCTTCTCCACATTATGTTTCTTTGAGTTACCATCGTCTTTCTCCTTCATATTATTCTTGTCTTTCCTCCTTGTCGTCTGTTTCTCTTCCAAAGACTGCAGGAGATGCATTTGCCCATCCAGGATGGAAACAGGCTATGCTAGACGAAATGAGTGCCTTACAGAGTTGCGGGACTTGGGATCTCGTTCCTCTACCACCAGGAAAGTCAGTTGTTGGTTGTCGATGGGTATATACAGTGAAGGTTGGTCCAGACGGAACGGTTGATCGGCTTAAGGCTCGTCTCGTTGCTAAAGGTTATACTCAGATCTTCGGATTGGATTATGGGGACACATTTTCTCCTGTTGCCAAGATGTCCTCTATACGTTTATTCATGTCCATTGCTGCGATTCAACACTGGTCTCTTTATCAGTTGGACATCAAGAATGCGTTCTTACATGGTGACCTGCTCGAAGAAGTCTACATACCTCCGTGTTTTGTTGCTCAGGGGGAGTCTTCTGGTCTTGTGTGTCGTTTACGAAAATCTTTATATGGTCTCAAGCAGTCACCCAGAGCATAGTTCGGTAGATTTAGTATTGTAATTCAACAGTTCGGCATAACTCGGAGCGAGGCCGACCATTCTGTCTTTTATCGCCACTTATCGACTGGTTGCATCTACCTAGTGGTTTATGTTGATGATATTGTCATCACAGGTAGTGATCATCTCGGAATCTCACAGGTGAAACATCTTTTCAAACATTTCCAGACAAAGGATCTCGGCAGACTTAAATACTTCTTGGGAATAGAAGTAGCACAGTCCAGAAATGGGATCATTATATCTCAAAGGAAGTATGCAATGGATATTCTAGAAGAAACGGGAATGTTAAACTCAAAGACAGTTGACAACCCTATAGATCCTAATGTCAATCTCCTACCAAATCAGGGGGAGACTCTACTAGATCCTGAACGATACAGGCGATTAGTAGGAAGACTAAGTTACCTTACTGTTACTCGTCTAGATATCTCATTTGCAGTAAGTGTAGTAAGTCAGTTTCTCAACTCTCCGTGTAAAGAACATTGGGATGCTGTGATTCGCATTGTTCGATATATCAGAGGCGCTCCAGGAAAGGGTCTTTTGTATAAAGACAAAGGATATACTCGAGTCATAGGATATTCTGATGCAAACTGGGCAGGATCTCCCATTGATAGGAGATCTACTTCTGGTTTTTGTATATTTGTCGGAGATAATCTTGTTTCTTGGAAAAGCAAAAAGCAGAATGTTGTGGCAAGATCCAGTGCAGAGGCAGAGTATCGAGCTATGGCCATAGCTAGTCAAGAACTTATATAACTCAAACAGTTGCTTCAGGAGCTAAAGTTTGGAAACGTTACACAAATATCACTTATATGTGATAACCAGGTCACAATGCATATCGTCTCAAATCCAGTTTTTCATGAGAGGACAAAGCATATTGAAGTCGATTGTTACTTTGTCAGAGAGAAAGTCATATCTGGAGAAATATCTACTAGTTTTGTTAACTCACATGATCAGCTAGCAGATATATTTACTAAGTCACTGATAGGTCCCCGAATTGACTACGTATGTAACAAGCTGGGTGCATATAATTTATATTCTTCAGCTTGAGGGAGAGTGTTAGAATATTGTAGATATGACTAGGGATAATTGTTATCCCTAAATATCATTAGGAATAATTATTTCTTAGGATAGAATTTTGATTTATTCCTAGGATAGGGTTTGATTTATTCTTTTGAATAAGCCCTAATCTTGTATATAAATAGGGTCTCTTTCATGTAATAATCTATCTTGAGTTACGAAATAACAATAACAAAAGAACATAGTGATAACTTCCTATTACTCGAGGAAAGTACAGTGACCATTAAAGATAACAATTTTTTGCTATAGCTTAGAGATGTCCTTCAGCTTATTTGGTCCCAAAACACAAAATTCTAAAACAAGGTAAAGAAAAACTCAAAACACAAAACCCACAAAATGAAATTGCAAACCTAAGCTCTGATACCAATAAAATTTTCACGCTCCGGGGCATATTCGTCATCCAAATGACGGAGGAGCCCCTTAGTGACAATATTTCAAAAATACATTACTGAACCAGATATGGAATTTTTTTTTGAAATAATAAAAATATAAAATATAATTATTTTATTAATTGCATGCATGACTAAAATATAAGTCAATAAAAGTAAAATAGGTTTATGACACCAAATCAAATCGTGACAAAATCCAAAGTGTGCAAATAAAATACGAAAATTATAAGAGAAACAAATCAGCATCTCGACAATACAGTGGGACCAGCACGACAAGGGACTATCTGAGCGACGTGAAGTTAGGTCAACAGGACACGTCCTATATCAACCAACCTGGAGGCCAAAGAAGAGAGGGAGTGAGTACAAATCACTCAGTGGGTATATAGAACATAGTGCATGATAGTAAAAATAAAATGGAGGTCAAAAGAAAGTAAACCCATGTAACCCAAACCTCAGAGTATCAATATCAGTCCGCAACTAACCTGGTCAGCCATACAATAAATGCACCTGTGACATACACAACCAACTGCAACCTGCAAGCAATACAAGTCAAAATATCATGACAAAGTCTCGTAGCTCTCAAGGTAATACAAAAGGGCACTATCTGAGGGCAACAACATGCTACCACGAACGGGACTCGTGGGCAGATAGGCAATATACAGAGCACTGTCTACGCGCAACAACATGCTACCACGAACGAGACTCATGGGTAAACAGGCAATACAAAAACTCAATGTCTGCGGGCAATGACATGCTACCACGAATGGGTCTCATGGGAAGACAGAGTATATAACTATCTAGTTATGGATTGCACGCAGTAACATGCTACTGCGAACGGGTCTCGTGGGCAGTCAAGATGTAAGGTACCTATCCAGCTATAGACGACACGAATCCAACTATCACTAACTCCGAACGAGTAGTCCAAGAGTATAACTCCACGGTAGATTCTCTCAACCACAAATGACCAAGCAGTGGCCTTGGCCACTGGCAGCGTTGACAACTGAAAGTTGGCCGGGTTGGTAGTTGGTGTGATGCTTGTTCGTTGTCGCTAAAACGAGAGCAGCGGTGCGGCGAAGGGCGATGCAGGCATAGAGACCACGGGCGTCGAGCTGGTCGCGGAGAGGAGTGGATCGCGGTGGCGAAGGCTAGCCGGCTGAGCTAGGCATCGGAAGCGGTCGATGGAAATGGCGGTGTAGCCAGCGCCGATCGGTGGCTATGATAGCGTCGTTAATTTGGATCGCTTGAAGGGTGACGAAACTTCGGTCGCGTCGAGGCCCGTAGCGGCGCCAGCGTTGTGAAATCTTGCGGCCGGTGGCGAAAGCAGGGCGCGGTGGCTTTGGCCGAGTCGTCGACTCGAGCGGCGGCGACGAGGCGACGCTGCAGTGGGTGACCGGCGAGAGTAGGGAAAAAGGGAATTAAATCCCTAAACTTATGCCTATATATATATAACTTAGGGTTAATTGAATTAGTAAATCCCTAGATTAGGTAAAGATAATTATGCCTACTTGAATTAATCAACCCTATGATTAATAATAGTTAGACTTACTCCAATTTAATAAAATCTTATCCCGAAATTATCACTTAAAATACTAATAAATAACTAATTTCTTTTTAATAAATAAATAAATTTATTTTTTTTATCTCGTTTTAAATTATATTATTTTTATTTTTTTTTAATTTTTTTTCGATGTATTACACCAGGAATACTTGCTTTGACATAATCACATGTAAAACCGAGAAGGAGAAAGGCTATACCTTCGAGGTTCTTATCGAATTAGTCGAAACCGTGAGCAAAACCAACGAGCCTTGCCTCTATCAGTATCCACGTCGGGATCACCTGAGACAACTCCTCGAGCAACAAGTTTTGTCTCCGATTGGTACTAGCCAGCCAATCGACGGAAACAAGAGAGCGAAAGAGAGAGAGGAAAGACGACTACCAAGGAATAAAACCTAAGATTAGTATCACATTTCCAAAGATTATCAAGGGATCTATTTATAGATCTCTTGATTAAGGCATCTTAGGAGGCTTGAACGGAATATATCTTACCATAACTATCCCATAATTAAGGTAAGAACAACCGAGGAAATTTCCATAAGAGAAATCTCCAAAAAAGACGGAGTCGTGACACGACCGTGTATCTTACACACGGCCAGCTGTGCCAAAAGGCATGACCGTGCTAGGACACATGGCTAGCCCCGTGTGTCCTTATAAACCAACCAGATTTTGGCTATTTTAGGCGAACGAGCCGCGACCCGTGCACAGTTAAGCGTATGGTCTGAGGTTACATGCGGTCCGTTTAACTTCGTTTAGGTGCGTTATGGTCATGCTAAATCCGATAAGGTCATAGGAGGTTCCATAACCTATGTTTTGCACCTTCTTGGCCTGGTCCAACTAGAAACATCTCTCTCACTGAGAATCTCATTCTCAGACTTTTTTCACGTCTCTAGATCACGCGTATTGCGTGTGACCCAATAGGTTTTCGGCTATGTTGGTCATTCATAATTAACCCCTTAATTATGAATAGATCATGAGTGGTAGCTAGTTGTGCATCATGACCCCCAATTGACCGGAAAGTCTTAATCGACTCCAGAACGTTTCTGAACCCTTTAACAACTTCAATTGTTCGTGCCTTGTTCTTTTCACTCATCCTATACTCACTTGGTTCAGGATATAGTCTGTGTTCGTCCCCACTAGGCTGACTACGTCACACCTAGTCTAAGTTAGTTTCCTTGTTCTGTGGATTCAAGTTACTCTTACATGTTCCCAAGAATACCATCTTCTTAACATGTTTGCTTTGGCTAGAGACTTCTGAGTAACAATTCTGACAAGAGGCCTAGGGTATACATCTCCTTTATCAGGAGTGGTGAATCCTCTATGGGCTATTCAAACACCTTCAATCACTTTGACTTATACTCAATCATCCCGGAGTTACACCTCATATAGAGATGGCTGCGAAGAAGTCAAAGTATAAGGCGTCATGACCAAGATGACTTGAATACCTCAAGTCTAAGGAAGTTCGCACTCGAGCTGCAATTAGATCTTCAACGACATATAAAACCATATGAAGTCTCATAGTAGGTCATTCCAATGAACTAGTTACCATAACTAGCATCCATATGTTCACTGTCAGCATCCCTATGCTTCCATTCAGTGAGTACCGAATGCTTGGATAAATCAAGGAGCATAACATGTGCTAGTCTCACAGAATCGATGACGTCCAATCTCATCAATTCATCGACTAGGGATTGTTTTAATACTTACATGATTACACATGATAAGATACCTATTAATTGTGATCCAATCACAATTTCTTTCATGCTATGCATCGTATTGTGGACTTCAGTATCTGAGTTTAAGATCCAATCAAATACATAGATAATGTATACTTAAATAGTGAATTTTATTAATAACTTCTAAGGCAATTGTCTTAGGACACCTCTCAATTACATCATTTATCTCCTAAAGTATTAAGGCAAGCTGTAGTGTAACAAACTACGAAGATCACTGTTCATGTAGAAAGCCATGTGAGTTCAGGTGATGATATTGTTATGTTATTAGAGAATTACTACGTAGTGAATCTTTTGTGAAACCTATAAGGCGTCTTCAATCCGTTATTAAAGATGGTGATGTGTACACAGGAATTCTAACAAACTGTCCAGGGAATATTTGTAAGGTCCCCCTTAGGTTGTCTTATTATTCCTCTCTCTAGCTTGATTTTTTGTTAATTTCCCGAGCCATCTTTTCCCACTTCATACTTGATCTACTTCCCGAGCTTCTTCCTTCCAGCTCAACATTCAACTTACGCCCGGAGGTACTTCCTTCCGACTCACTATTCGACTTACGCCCCAAGCTACTTCCTTCCGACTCAACATTCGACGTACGCCCCGAGCTGCTTATGCCTTGCCTACCTCCCGAGTCGCCTACCTCCCAACTCAGCTTTGCTTTCCGAGTTGCTGCCCTCTTGGCTCGGCTTTACTTTCCGAGTTGTTGTCCTACTTGGCTTTACTTTCCGAGTTGCTGCCCTCCTGATTCGGCTTTACTTTCCGAGTTGCTATTCTTCTGACTCGGCTTTACCTTCCGAGCTGCTACCCTCTTAACTCAACTTCACATTTTTTCCTCCCCTAGTCATATTATATCAGTATCATTAGCCACCCCCTCACGATAGTTAGACTAATAATTTTGTCTGATGTTAGTAACGTGAATACCTCCCTATGATGCTTGTTCTTCTAGTTTGATGATAACTTAGACGATGTGACGCCCATTTATTATTGGGCCATGAGTACCGCCTTTTCTATTTACTTAAACGGAATGACATATTCAAATGTCTTACTAATGGGCCCAACCCCTTTATCTTCTTAGGTAGAGTATTTTAACGCCCAAACTCCCGATGCTTTATACTTTTGTTGCAGCTTCCATCGTCTTCCCTGATTTTAAATTCCTTACCCTACTCGGTAACCTCGGCTAGAGGACTCTTCATCCCCAGGTCTTTTCTTCAGCATCAAGAAGTTCCTTCCCCTCTTTTAGTCGTCATTTCTTAGTCCCGAGTAAGTGGTATCTCCGTTTCCTTATCATCCTCTACGTATGGCTCCTCCTTCTCAAAACCCTAGCAAGGTTCCTTGGTTCGAAACCACCCCCACCCAGATAGATGGTCTCTATTACTTTCGCGATGTTAGGAAGATGTATATGGATAACAATGTCAAATGCTTCTTCGCCTTACCTAACCATCGACCTCACCGTCCTCCCCCTCAACACCACTTCTTTTTCCTAGGTCAACTGGAAAATGACCTCCGTCTTCCTGTACTACCTATTAATTTTGAACTCTTAGACTTTTACAAAATAGTTATAAATCAGTTAACTCCCAATGCATTCCTAATTCTGGCGGGGACAGTCATCGTTTTCAAGCATCTAGGGCTTCTCTTATCCCCATTATTATTCCACAGCTTATTTTAATTAAAGTCCTCTGATATTAGTGTATTTTACTTTGCTAGCCGCTTCGACTGTCAATTTCTCACAAATAAACCCTCATCGCACAAGGGCTAGAAAGAACTATACTTGTCTGGCTTCCTACCTCTCTACCTCACGTGGAAACTTGGAGAACATACCTCCCAGACCTACCCCCGTTTCCACGAATGACAGCTAAAATGCCCTTTTGCCGAGGTCCATTGGGTTCTTTGAGATCATCAATATAACTCTACCTCTTTTTGGATGCTTATCTTCTAAGTTATTATGGATTATCCTCCTTCATTCTAGATGCCTCCATTGTAATGGGTGGTGTATCAACCTAAGTACTTTTGTGACATAAGGTTCTTTTAACGCTTAATGGCTAATGATCCCTTTTGCTTTTGTTTGTTGTGTTTGTTTTGTTTTTTTCATTATGTTGCAGACGATCTCATGCAGAGAGCAATGATAAATTCCTTGAAGGCTAGAGCAAAAAAAGAAAAAGGAAAACAAGTGAAGTCTCCCGTAATCCCATCTTCCTCTCCTCCTGACTCAGCCATTGAAGCAACCCCCCTTTCTTCCGAATAGCATCCCACTCTTTTGCCACCTCCACAGAACCTTCCTTCTCTCCGTCCGAGAAAACTCCTCCGACTAAGTGGAGGCCCTTCCACACCTATTACTCTCACAATCTCTTAGCCCTCCTACTCGTTGCCGCCTCTGCCAATACAATCCTATTCTCGCCCTATCAGAAGAAGATCTTGTTGCCTCCGAAGACTCTTCCCCCAGGCATGAAGGAAACTCTCCTGTTTTATCTTCATCTCCAATTCCCTTTTCTTTGGGTTTGGAGATAGAACCTCCTTCATCCTCCCTACCCCCAACTTTGAGCCCGGAAGAACCTCTCACTACTTCCCCTCAACATGACTCCCCCCTTCCTGAACCCTCCTCCTCTCCAGCCGAGCCCAGTCCCCTTAGGAAGTGAAACTCTTTAACCAATCAGAAGTGCAGGGTCTCTTTGAACGCCTACGGATAAACCTCACAGAGGTATTCCTTTTAACAAGACTCTCCCCAATCTGCTCTTGTTTCTACCATTGGAAATTTCTTTACTTGTCTTTTATCTTTTCCCTGTATAGGTAGCCATCAACTATGATGATGCAGCTCACCATTTAGCCGAGTATCAATCCACTATGGAAGATCGCCATGCGACTTCAGAGACCCGATTGAAACAAATGACTCACCATATAATCCAAGCTAAACAACGAGAAGCAACCTTAGTCATCTTAGAAGAACTTTTGAGAAAAACATGCGAAGACTTTAAGGCTGAATTGGCAGCATTAGGGCGCGCCCGAGAAGAGGCTCTCTGTGAGGCTGACATATTGCACGACCAACTACTATGCTAGAGTGAGCGGATCCAACAAGCTAATACCTTGTCCCGGGAATTAGCAGAATGCCAGATTCAACTTAAAGAGACTCAAGCAAGACGAGCAGGGTCTCTTGCTGAACTAATGCAAACCCCATCCTTCATTAAAACTCTTGAGGCAACTTGTGATTCTTTGCGGACTCAATTGGATCACTTTTCTTCTGTCATGTTTGGAGTTCTTGGAGATCTTCTAGAAATAACTAATCGGTTCCGCTCACTATAGTTGGAACACACCCAAACTATAAATTCTCTCGGTTAATAGGTGTTAGCTATCGCTATGGAAAGGGACGAGCTTAAAGCCACATTTGCTATCCAAATATCTACTGAATAAGCTCGCTAGAAAGTGCGAGAGCAAGATGATAATAAAATTTGGTAAAAAAGGACTCGCGAAGCATATAAAACTCTACTGAGGTGTCATCTCTCCCAAATTCCTCCTATAATCTCTCCATCCTCAGAGATCCCATCAGAAGAAAAGATCATCCGCGAGACCCCTTAATTTTTCCTTATGATATTGTACTTTTCTCTTTCCATCATGGGCTACCTATGCTTGTTTTACCGACTTTAAATAAATGTGTCGCACAACTATCTCTATCACCATACCACAGTATTTCATAAAGATTTGAAATTTGATAATAGAATTCTTCTCTCTTCCTCCATGTACAATGCGTACGCTGATACAACTACATCGCCAATGAGCTCAACAAATACGCGGGATATAATATAGATCGCCAAATTGCATAATAATGAAAACCACCTTGAGAGCTTATATATCACTTCAGCCGGTTGAGGTGCATGTTCCGATCTCTTCCAATACTCCACGTGACGAGGCCTGATGACATACAACTCATGCCGAATTGACCAAAAATATGGACCAGCTTGAGGACTTATGAACTGCCTCGGTTGATTGTGATAATATACTCCGTCGTTCTCCGTTCCACCACCGCACGGGGACAATAGTTTCGGTTAATGCCAAGCTATAAAAAGAGTGAAGAAATATACTCCGTCATTCTTTTAGAGTGAATCCTAGTTTAAACTCAACTCCTCTGTTCCACCACCGCAACTACTATCCCCGTTGGGTTTAAGATAATCTTTTCTTCACTTTTCCTTATGGTAATTTACTAAAACCATGGTGGCCGCTTGCAGCCTTGTGTGCGGCCATGAACGACCTTGCGTGAGCCCACGGTGGCCGCCAGACCTTACGCGCTGGCCATGCGGCGCCTCACACTGAGTCGGCATGCACAGCTTCTGCTGGGCGAACGATCGCGGCGACCGCGACGGGTCGTGATCTAACTATAGTTAGATAAAATCATTTAAAATTTAATAAAATTATTTAAAATTTATTTTATTAATTCATATATTATAAATAATAATTTTATTATTATTAAAATTTATTTTTTAAAAATCCTATTTAATCGAAATTAATTAAATTAATTTTATTATTATTATTAATTTTTGGGTATTTTTTGTAATCATTTTTTTATTTTTAATATTTATGTTAAAAATTTCATTTTTAATTTATGTATTTTATATTTAAAAATTGCTAAAATTTATCGGTATGATACGATACGATATCGAAACCGTATCGTTCTGATTGCGAACTAAAATCTCGATACGGGACGAGATTTTAAATTTTGATATGAATCTTAGTTTACCGCAAGAAGTGGAATTTAAGATTGAGCTTGCATATTTTTTGAGTTATGCCCTCGTCCCCATGGGTATGGGTATAGGTACCAGCGCAGCTTGACTTCGCTCCTTGGCATTTTCTCATTATTCGGTCCCTTGGATGTGCATGAGGCCTCAATGTTAGGATCGATGGGGTGAATAACCCTTTTCATTTTAGTTGATTTAGTTTTTGTCTACAAGTGCTAGTAGGTAGTGGAAAATATAAAACTAAACTTAAATAAAAGAACCTCTAGTTCTTATTCAACTGTGGATGATTCATAAGGTGGATTAATCTTTTCAATCACCATTATCTTCCTTCTTGGATATCTTTCAAAGGTGGAAAAAACCTATTGCAATACTTGTTCTTATAAGTAATACAAAATGGGGGTTTTTAGCTCAAGGTTGGCTCTAGAACGCATTAACATTCTCGCTAGAACCGGCCAAGAATTTCTACTCAATGCATCCTTGGATTAAACTGCATGTTATAAGATGCTAGTTAGGACACTTATAAATCCACTGTTGAAGCACCTTTAGTCAATTGCTGCACTTGGCCACTTCACGATTTGACAGTTTTCTTGTAGCTTTCCCCAATGCCTTGTTGTAGTTACGCATCAGTTGACTAGGCTAGTCTGCTTCACTTTACCACGCCAGATTTTGATGGTTTTCTTGTTGCTTTTTGTTAGAATTCTCATCCCATTCTACATTTAGGTAGCAAGGAGTCTTGATGTCTTTAATGAGATAGGCAAAGGGTTTAAATTAGATATGTGATCATCTGACTTGTGTGCTAACTTATGTGTTAAGTTGGGTAGGGTCTACCATGTATATAGGTTAACTTGGCGTGGCCAAGGGTTGTGATGGTTTGAGGTCCGTATGATGGAGAAAGATGGTGCATTCGAGGGACCACGAGAGGAGCATCGGAGCATTACAAATCGAGGAGGTGAATTGCGTGAAGACTGTCATAGGAAGGAGTTGAGGGCTCATTGCATCTGAGAGACATGAGAAGTCCTTAACGTTTAGATGAACTTCTTGTGTGATGCGAGTGGAGTGAACTTAGGTGGACTCGAGATCGAAGTCAGGTGACTAGTCGGTTGGTCTAATTACCCAACTTGTCTGTTTGGGGTATTCTTGCTGGATTAATTGACTAATGAATAAGGATCAATGCACTGATAGTTTAAATCTTATCAAATGAATAAAAGTTGTCCAGTTGACTAGCTGAGTTGAGTTGATTGAGGTTTGTTTGAAGCAAAAAGATTTCCAGTCGGTTGGCTAAACTGACTAGATTCTAAATGGTCTTGAGTCGACTGGAGTAGTTGATTGAGCACCGGTAAGTTAACTGTTAGTAAGTTCAGTTGATTGATGCTACACGACTAAATTCAAATGGAGCTAAAGATGGAAGTCCCAACGGCACACGATTCAGATAAGATCCAAGGATTGGGTGATGACTACAATTATCAAATTAACAAACGGGAGGATTCAATGGGAATACTATAAAATGGGCTGCAAAACTTAATAATCAAGAAGAGCAAAAGCACCCACATACTACTTCTGGTAAAGGCATTCATTGTTTTATTGTATTGCAATTATTCTTTTTAATTATTGTGAGAGGTTTCTATCCCTAGTGGTATACTTAATTGAAGCGGAGAAAGATAGTAAACTTCGTATGTAAGGCCATGGATGTAGTGATTATGGAGAATCATAAAACACATATATAAATCTAGAGTCTACTTTGGTTTGCATTTGTTTTTTGTTTTTAGTTCCACTGCAACATATGTTGTAGAATAATAATCTCTCGGGAAAAAAGTAGCATTCATCCCCCTCGACTACATGACACATCGATCTGCATCAATACTTTTTTCCAATGAGTTATTCCAATTAGGCATCTATTAATTGGGCCAATTGATTTCCCTTCACTAGTTGATTGGCCAATTTGACTGCCTCCAAATATAATTGAACATAACCACCCATATTTTTTTGGTCCACCCGAGTCGATTGCATAGTTGACTGCTCCATTAGTCGATTGCTAGGCCATCATCAGTCAACTACCCAAATCCTGTATTCATTCAACCCACAACTTTGTGATTTCCGTATATATCAATCGATTGATACTCCTTTACTAGTAGATTGATACAATAGTTTCAACCTCATCTTGGTTGCATTTGTGCTAAGAGACTAAAATTCTACGGGACATTCTTGTTGACCTCGACTCATTAAGACTTTTTCTGCCTAGAGACTCCTCGTCTTTGGGTTTCACTCATGTCTAGTAACCAATCAACCTCAGCCTATCCACATTTTCCCTTGATTAGCCTTGTCGCCCAAACTTCTATTTCTTAAAGTTCACTCTTCGAAGAGTTTTATTTTTGCCTAGAGCTCATTCTTCCAATACTTTTATATCTGTTGAGAGTTCACTTCTATAGGATTTTCACATTGTCAGGCATCTGGTTAACCTGGACCTTCATGGATTTGGGACTTCACTATTACTAAACATTAGGCCCTTTCTAACCTAACATGTTTCGACTTTCATTAATCTTCCTACGTTTGTTACTCGTTGACCCTCTAGGATTTTTTTTTATAAGTATCCAGTCCTCATTGACTAACTTGAATTTCTCATCATCTGCTAAACATTCGGTGTTCCTTGACGTGTTGGTACTTCCACTGCCAAGTGCCTTATCTAGCTAACCTAACACTTGGATTTTCTGTCAACTAAATATTCGGTCAATTTTGATCCATTTGGATTTTCTTCCTATCAATACTTGTTGAACTTTTACCACTGTCTGCACCTAGTGGACTTTCGCATCTGCTAACTCCCTCATTGGATTTCTCAATTGCCAAGTATCTTGTTGTCTTGACCCACTTGGTCTTCTACCACGGACTATCTGATGACATAATCAGCAAACATATTGCTCAAATATTAAGACATAAGTCTTGGTCAATTTAACCATGGGATGATTGCACTTTAACAATCTTCTCATTTTTATTATTTTACAATATGTTTAAGTTAGGGTAAATTATCAATTCAAACTGTATTTTCTATTGCTAAATTTGTGAGGTTTCCTAACATAAATAGTTCACTTCTCCCCCTTTGACATACTTATAAAAAAAAACCTTTCCAAGCCCTTTCTCGATCCAAAAATTAATTTGTGTTAAGGTCTAGATGAAAGTATCCTAACCTTCTAATCTCCTCCTCGGCAATTCGTTGAAAGTTCAACCTTGAGCTGTTCCTAAGATGGGTACATCACTTTTCCCCCTTTGAGATAAAATATTTCGCCTTTCATCCAATCAAAGACAGACACCTTCCTCCTGGTCCAAGCTTCTTCTAAAGTTTTTTTAATCTAGGGAAGTCCCTCTCCCCCTTGTAGAAACATCTCCTCAACAATGGGTTACCCAAGCACCTTTAAGGTGGACCTTCTTCTTAAAGCATACCTCTCCTTGCTAAATAAAGGGTTTCTCCCTTGGTTGCATTAACAAGTTTTAGGGAATTTGTAAATCCTTAGGCAAATTCTAACGTCTTACGAGGCCAAAAAGTTTAACCTTGAAATTTAACCTTCCCTCAAGATATAAATGAGGTTTAAATTTTAGATTATGTACCTCCCCCTAATGAGTTATCTTCGATAAAACTAAGATATCCCATTTTTAGCACTACTCCCCTTAGTTTGCTCCAACAAACTCTTCCTTTGAATATTTAATCACTCAGCAGTCTAATTTCAAAAATGCATAAATAATTTTATAAATTTTGAAAAACCTTGAAAACTTATATAGATATTACATATGTCAAACACTAGCAGGAAAACGATTTTATATGAAAATAATTTTATTTTTAAACATTTACACAGTTGGAAAACATTGAAAACTATAATGTTTTATTCAAAATTTGTATCAATATCATCAATGGTCACCTCTACCATGTAATAGGCAACATCAAGTTTTTGAAAACTATTTGATAATGGTTTTTCAAAATAATTTTTAATTATGAACCTTAGACTATGCATATCCCTGGTGTAGTAACTTTCTCCATATTTGGCCAATACCTAGTTTGTGTGAATTGATGATGTATGATCCATCCAGTTGTACTATATTGGCATTTTGAATCATGATTATCATCCTAATGTCTCACTAATGTTTAATATCTCAATACATAATAAAAGTATCCTTAAGCTTCTTTGAGATGTAAGTTTGATTCTTCCTAAAATTAGATAATCATGCAATTCTATCTACATATTCCCTATTGACCCTCTATCCTTGGATGCCAATTTTTTTTAATTGCATGGAATAAGTACACATGAAACTTGAATGACATTGGAAAAAATAAAAATATACAAATCATGTAAGCTATGCATCAAAAGCTCCATGACATAGCCAAAAGCTAAGTGGATGACATGGCGTATCAGATATAAATGGCAGGTCTAACATGGCATGGCAAAGGCAAAACATGGAAGCATAAATAAATACATAGCATGATACAGAACTTAGAACTTTTCTTCAAGCGTTTTAGACACAAACCTAGAGCCTTCTACCTTATAAACCACCCTAATATCTAAATGCATGGACCTATCCATATGTGCCAAATTTTAATAAATTGAAAAATTCAAAGATATTGGCACTCTCTAAATTCATTTAAGAGTATGGATTTAAAGCCCCCACGAGCATGCTGCGATAGTCATTAGATAGTAGATTTGTATCAAAGGAGCAAAGATCAATTTCCGATGGGTGGATGGCCATGGGGACAACTCCCACCTAAATGGCTATATGGCGGTTGGCTATAAGCTAACCCCATGATTTACCTCCCTTCATATTGCGGTGGGGCCGATATTAAGGGGCGTGGGGTGAGCATTATTACTCCCTTTGCATCAAAGAGTATGGATTTAAATATTCATTTTCAAGGTAGTCCTATATTTCGAAAATACCTTAAAATTCCAGCATTATAATGGTTGACTTAGCTACCATTACGATGGTTGAGTTAGCTACTTTACCAAAGGTAGGCATATCATAAATTTATTTAGCGCGATGGAATCTTATTTTTAGAAACCCAAATCCTATTGGAACTCTTTAGATTTACGAGGTATTTATTAGGATGTCTTCCCTTAATACCTTCTTAATCACCCTCTTGCCTTGAACCTTAGTGGTCTTCTTAAAGTGAACTCTAGGGATCCTTTCCTTAACAGTTTACTACAACATCCATATAGACTTAGGATTGGTTCCATAGTGAAATATAATTTTTTGTTAGTAGGTTCACACTCTCTCCTTGGATCGGGTTTTTGTGTTTTTTTTTAATCCTTGGATGGTATTTGCTTGCCTAAATTTCAAGTTTCCTTCTTGGACCTCTTAGATATTTGTCATCTTCTTCCTCATGCTCTTCACCAAATTTTCAAACTTTGCCCCCAAAGCTTATTTTCCAATTTTAGTTTCTAAATTTAGATTTTTTATTCCTTCGAATAATCTTCTTTATGTCTACCATTCTTAGTTGGTTGCTTAGATCCTTCTAATTCTAGATTTTCTTCTTCCTAATATGGGGTTGTCTAGACTTTTTCATAGGAATATCGAATGAGCAGTAGAGTTGTAGTACATAATGATGTGTTAGGTTTTACCTTTAAAGCTTCCTTTGATTGAGTGTCCTCCTATGTGCTTAGGCTTTCTCCCCTCGGACATTGACTCCGATAATGACCCTTTTGGTTGCATGAGAGGTAACACAATGTATTGCTTGTCTTTTCTTGTTATGAGTTTGACCCCTTGCTTCTCTTTCGTTTTGAGTGCCATATAGACTTTCTTTTTCGCTAAAGGCACTTGCTCTTACAATGTCTCTCTTCCCTACACTCAAAGTATAAATTAAGACTTTTATTTTTTACAAATTGAAATTGTTGTATCTTCAAGTGTGGGCATGGTTTGAAATATCGGCCCGTTTCGGACGAAATGGGCGATTTTTTTCATTCTGATGTGGCACCGATATCGGCACGCCCACGAGACGCAGGAACAACGGTGGAGGGCCTCCGCGGCCGTAGGGCCCGCGTGAGATGCGTACGACGATACGGGGCCTCACTGAGGTCGGGACTGGCCGCCACGACCTAGCGAAGGCGTCAGCTGCGAGTCGCCTGCGGCCAGCGTGAGGCTCGGCAACAGCTCGCCAAGAGCAGCAATTAACTTCCCAAACAATAATTTAATTATAGGTTAAATAAAATCAATTAAAATTTATTTTATTAATTTATATATTATAAATAATAATTTTATTATTATTAAATTTTATTTTATTTTTTAAATCCTCTTTAATTGAAATTAATTTTATTTTTATAATTAATTTTAAGTATTTTTTAAATCATTTTTAATTTTTAATTTTTAATTTATATATTTTATATTTAAAAATTATCAAAATTTATCGATACGCTACGATACAACATCAAAACTGTATCGTTCCGATCGCGAACCAAAACCTCGATATGGGTCAAAATTTTAAACCTTGAGTGCGGGGGTCCTTTATTCTTAAACAGGTGGTGTACTATTTCTCTTCATGACTCGTTGAGGTGGATGGTTCGCCCTCCTTGACTCTAAAGGTCGACACTTCTTGTCACCCCAGGGTCATGGGTCTCTCTTCCCCCTCAAAGATGGATGCCCACTCAATTTCCTCCGCTTTGAAGGTTTTGCACCTCTTGAACTTTGAGTTCTCCGGTTTTCAAACCAATGAGCCTTCCTCAGTCTCATCCTCGTTTTGTGCCAACATATGATTATCATGAAGCACATTCAACTTGATTTATAAATCATAAGCACTTTGACTCCCAATCAAGAAAAATATCGTTAGACAACCAATTAACAATCTTGTTACCTTATCGTTTGCCTTCGACTTTTGATCTTCTCAATTCATTTCTTCTTCTTAAGGACCCTTCCTTTTATATTCTTCAAAACTTCGAAGCTATCCATCAAGATGAACCAAGTGTAACCTTAAATATGCAAAATCTCCAATTTTAAATGATGGAGGTGCTTGGAAGTCATAATTGTAGCCGCCTCAGAAATCCATCTCAATTTTGACTCTTTTAGAACTTTAACTCCTTAGTAGTTAGTTTGATAAAGAGTGACCTCGCTCTTATTGGGATTGACAAAGTGGTTAGAGGAGGGTGAATAGTCTTTTTCACTTTTGTCAATTTATTCTTATCTACAAGAGTTATACAATAGAAATATAAAACTAAACTTGAATACAAGAATAAAGAAAAACACACTGATATAATGTGATTTGAAATCCTCGATTCTTACTCCAAGACTTATAATCCACAGGTGGATCACTTCTTGCAATCACCACCATTTTCCTCCTCAAATAAAGAGGGGAAACTTCTTACAACACTTATAAGCAATAATAAAGATACAAATATAAGTGAATACAAGAATGGATCGATAAACAATTGTAAAAATGAAGTTCATTTTTAGTCACTTATTCTTGGTGTTCTTTGCTAAGGTTGGCTTGGAATGCAGCAACATCTATCCTAGAATTAGCCAACATTTTTTACTCCAAGCCTCCTTAGAATTAGCCTTTATAAGCTTCTACTCTTGTAATCAACTATTTCACTTGGCCTGGATAAAATTTGATCATTTTCTTATTCCAACTTGGCATCAATTGACTGACCCAATTGATTGCCCTTCACCCATTGATTCAAAAACAAATCAAATAGAATCTTTCTCTTCGTTTTGATTCACTCAACCCATAACTTGCATAAACAAGATACAAATGCACAACACGGAAATTTTATGTGGTTCGGAACCCTAGTTCATACTCCACGGCGGTGCTCTAGTGATCTACCATCACTATGAACTCCTCGGTATAACACTGGAGGCGGAGAAACCTTTTACAATGAGTTTTACAAGAAGAATACAACCAAAAACGAAATACAAAAGCAAATGTAAGTAAAGAACACTTTACACAACAAATCTTGCTTGAGCACTCTTTTGGTTGCTTTGGATGACTTTTGAACACTGGAAATGCAGCAACACTTCACCTTAACATCGCCCAAGAACTGCTAGTGGAAGAGCTCCTCACGTCCTCCATTTAAAGCTCCGCACGGGCTGATTTTTTGCCTAGCAGTTGACTGACCTTACCCACTAGTCGACTGCTCAGTTATCCGTTGTCTAAAAACAGATTAATCCACGTCGGATTCTGCCCGATCAGTCGATTGTCTTAACCTAACAGTCGACTGTTATAGCCATCAGTCGACTACATTGAGCTAGCAGTCGACGACAAATCCTTTTGTACCCTATCCACTTAAGGTCAGTCGACTCATCTGGTCGTGCACCATCGGTGAAAGCCACCACGACCGTCAGAATTAGTCGAATGAGCCTCACGACTACATAACTGGTCGAGTCACCAACTAGGCCTCTCGAGTCGAAAGATTTGACCACCGATTGGTTCGATACCAAAGAATCGACTAGTAAAACTCAAAACTGAGATTTAACCCAATTATAATCCCCTCGTACTTGATACTTACCCTAGGCCTAGGCTTAACCCTTCAAGCTATCTCCATCACCCTCACCCTCAGGGTCCATTCGAATCCTCCACGACTCCACCCTTCGCGCTAGCCTTCAGGTGTTTTCATCAGTTTCATGTCATCGGGTACCTTTAGCCTAGACCTCAACCTTCAAGCCACTTTCATCAGCCTCAAGCCCTTAGTTTCAGTTCACGACTCCTCATGCTTGGCCCTAGTCTTCAAGTACTTTCGTCGGTCTTGTCATGCTAACGGGTTTACCTTTGATAAGAGGTCGTGCCTCCGGGACTTCTCCATTGCCAAGCCTTAATGCTTGGACTTTCGTCGTCAAGACTACATACTTGGACTTACACGACCAAGACTACACTCTTGAACTTTTCTTTTACCAAGTATCCATATTTGGACTTTCCCTTGCCAAGACTTCACCTTTGGACTTTTCCTTGCCAAGTATCCATACATGGACTTCTCCATTGCTAAGAATCCATTATTGGACTACTCCTTGCCAAGTATCTATACTTGGACTTCTCTATTGCTAAAACTCCAATCTTGGACTTCTACTCGAGTCTCACTAAGGATTCATGCATTATATCTAGGCATATCCATTTGATTATTTTATCTAGGACATCAAATAATGTCACTTGTTCTTAAATTCAATTTTAATAATCCTAATGCATTAATATGATCATGACATAAATGATTTGCATAATTAAAAATATTTGCCCATGGATATGATATCATTACATAATAGAAATAAACCTAAGTGTTATCATGACATTTATCACTCTAAGTACTATCATGACATTTTAAATGATCATATGAAGCATGATGTCATGACATGGTATCTGATAAACAAAGTATGACAAATATTATAAAGTAAAGATATATAATACCTAAGTCTTAAAATCTAATTTGTCATTTTCTAGAATTATACCCCTTTGCCATAATGAGAACTAACTCCTATGAATGTGTCGAAGTCTCAACTTGGCACATTCTTGACTTTAATCTAATTATGCTAATAATGATCAATTTTCAAACTTTATAATTTCTATTGCGCATCTTAAAATCTTTTAGTATCAACTTCTAAACTCGTTTCCAAAGGTATCACATTACCTTAAAAATGTTCTAAGGTGTCAACTCTACTATGATAGGCTAACTACCCATTCATTCAAGATTGACACACCCTAAATCCATCTAGCGTGAAGGGATCACACTCCTAGGCGCTCAACTTATTTGAGCTCCTTGGGTTTACAAGGTACTCACTAGGGATAACTTTCCTTAGTACCTTATTAGGCTTGGAAGCCTTGGTCATTTTGGTCTCACTAAGATTAACTCTAGGGATATTTTTCCTTGTAAACTTTTTAGTGATTTTTCTAGACTTTTCGAAGCTTTAGTCACTTGACTCTTGTTAAAGTAAACTCTAGAGATAAATTCCCCCATAACCTTAACACTTCTAGACCTAGGGTTGGTTTCATAAATATATAGAACACTATGATAGTTAGGCTTACCTATCTTGAACTTAGACTTGTGACCCAAATCTTTCTTGTCCATAGATGCATTTTGCTTCCTAAACCCTAAATTTTGACCATTAGAACCTTTAATCGAATTTGTCATCTTATTAAGGGTCTTTTTTTATTTTTCAAGTTTTGACCTCAAAATTTGATTTTCCATCATATGTTTGAATACTTTTCTTTTTTCTAGCCATATGTCTACCCTTCTTAGGGTTAATGCTTAAATCATTCTTGTTATGGTTGCCTTTAGGGTTCTCCTTAGATGTTGACTTATCCTTAACCCTAAATTCATAATGTTTAACACCTAAACAAAAATATTTGTTTCTAAATTGATCCTTAGGCTTACTACTAGCATGTTTTTTATGATAAATTGCAAGTGTATTGAAATTTGATATACTACTAGCATGCTTCTTATCATTACATAAAGGAAGAGTTATTGAAATATACCTTAGGATTTGCCTTAGCTCCCCTTACATATGAAGCTCCTCTCATGTCCTTCCTAGAGTGACTCCCCCTCGGACATTGGTTCCTATAGTGCCCGTGTTGGTTGCACTAGAAGCACATTATGTGCTCCTTGCTTTTGCGAATTGGGGCTCCAGCTTGACTTTTTCTTTGGGGTTTGGAACCACGGGAGCTTTCTTAATTCTTTTTAGACACTTGCTCTTGTTCCCTACACTCAAAGCACATTATATGATCTTTAATTTTAATTGCTATGCTTGAGTTACCTTCTTTGATCGTAGAGGAATTGTGGTCTAGTTCTTCATTGTTTCCGGAGGTAGCGGCTTCCTCTTCTTGCTTTGGCATTGAGGATTGTCTCTTCTCCCCCTCAATCCTTGAGGTGGAGACTTCTTCAACTTCTTCCTTGGATGTTGAACACCTTTCAACGTCCGAATCTTCGTGCTCTTGAGGACGAGCATTCCTCTTCTTCGGGCTTGTCCTCACATTATATCGGTAAGGGCTCTTTATGGAGCTTGGCTAGCTTGCTCCATAAATCCTTGGCATCTTGATATTGATCTATCCTACATAATAGGTCATTAGGTATTAAATCAACCAAACATTTTGTTACTTTCTCATTAATTTTGGATACTTGAATTTTCTTCTCGGTCCATTTGCTCCTTTTGAGAAATTTGCCCAGTTTTGTTCGTAGGAGCTTCAAACTCATCTATCAAGATAATTCAATCTTCGACGTTCATCATGAAGGTCTCTATCTCTGCTTCCACTACTTTTGCATTGTCAAGCCTCAATACTTGGACTTTCGCCGTTAAGACTACACACTTGAACTTACATAACCAAGACTACACATTTCGACTTTTCCTTTACCAAGTATCCATACTTGGACTTTCCCTTGCCAAGATTCCAACCTTGGACTTTTCCTTACCAAGTATTCATACTTGGACTTCTCCATTGTCAAGAATCCATTCTTGAACTTTTCTTTGCTAAGTATTCATACTTGGACTTCTCCATTTTCAAGACTCCAATCTTGGACTTCCACTCGAGTCTCACTTGAGCTTGGTCACTTTTGACCTAAGATCGATTCCTCCAACAATCTTCTCATAACAATCTCCCTCATATAACCTTGGATATCCTAATCATCCACTAGTCATATAGTCAACATATGGTCAAACCCATCTTGTCAAAACCCTACTAGAGTCTCACTCGAGTCTGGTCAATCATGACCTGAGCCGATTGCACCAATATTTAGGACACATTAGTTGATTGATGCTCCTTTACTAGTCAATCGATACCCTAGTTATGACTTCACTAGACTGAATCTGTTTCACGCTAAGCGACCAAATGTCTTTAGACTTTCTCGTTTATCTCTTGTTTATCGACCTCGTCTTGCTAGAACTTCACCTTTCTATCGACCTCATCTCTGGGGTTTTACTCGTACCTAACATCCAATTGACCTTAGCCTATTAGACTTCCCCTTGTCTAGCCTCTTCGTTAAACTTCCACTGTAGCGAGTTCACTTCTCCAAGACTTCAACTACCTAATGTTCACTCCTCCACTACTTATATACTTGCCTACTCTCTCATGACTTTTGCATTACATAGTATTCGATCAATCTTGATATTTCGCTACCAATAAACAAATTTAGACTTTATCAACTTGCCTAGTGTTCAATCTTTGTGGACTCGCTGGGAATTTCTGATGCAGGTGCATCTAGCAGTTTGATCAATCCCTATCTTGTAACGCAACCCTGCTCTCTTTTGAGTCATGACGAAGAGCAATTGTGGCATCCAAGAAGGATTTCGACACTCCTATGGTCTCCTGATACAAGTATGCCGCATTTCAAACCTCAAAAAGAATGAAATATGTCATTTAGAAGCTCTCGCGGTCTATTTGTGGTCGCCACCACGGGCGTGTTCTATTCTGTGGCTCGATAGGAATCTTCTAGTGGGAACCACAGTTGGCTCGTGGTCCCCACCATAGTCGTGGTCTCCACCATGGCCAGGTCATGGTCCACACTATGGTCATGGTGCACCGCCGTCATAACACGAGTAATTTAGGGTTTTTGTTATTATTTTTATTTGTTTGAAATTTGCTTGTTTGTTATGATTTTTTTTTCAATTCCTAGTCTATTTAAAAATAGTGGCTAAGATTCTTGTAAGCATTAACTGATAGATTGTATTGATTTAATAAAATTATTTAGTTTAAACCAAGAGGCGGATCCTCTTGTTTGTGAATTTTCTCCTCTTTGGATTTCTCTGTAATCTATATTCTAATAATGCGCATGGAAGGATCCCTATCACGCTATTCTGCCTGCGTTAGTATCAGAGTTCTGGATCCATAGAGGGTCGTTGTGGTCGTGGTCATGGTCTTGTCAGGCAAGTTCTGACTAAGGAAGCATCGAACCAAGATTGAAGACTCTACGAGCTCATTGAGGATCTACAGAGACAAATCACGGACTTATCTTGGCAATCCATGGATGGTCATCATGGTCTTGATTATGGTTATGACAGGCAGATTTCTACTGACAAAGCCTCACATTAAGATCGAAAACTCTATGAGCTCATTGAGGATCCACAGAGATAAATCACGAAGCTATCTTGGCAACTCTTGGATGGTCATTGTAGTCATGGTCATGGTCATGATAGACAAATTCCGATTGAGAAAGTCTCACATCAAGATCAAACTCTCTACAAGCGTATCAAGGATCTACAGAGACAAGTCGCAGAGTTATCTCGACGTTTATCGATACAAGATCTCAAAGACATTAAGGTATTTCATCGATGCGCTACTTCAAGTTTTGAAAATCTGTATCATCGAAATCACTATAATCGTGAAGAACGGTATGGAACCCTTGGTTTTCGCATCACACTTCTCGAGTCTTTCCACATGCTACATGTAGAAACTGTCATTGATCAGATTAACGAAGTTGAAGAAGACATGGGTGACTTAGATGATGACAAGGACTACATTGATGAGGTCCCTTATGATTTATGCGAGATGGAGGAGCAATCTCTGTTAATTGAAGAAGACATAGGCAACCCCATCTACGATGATGACGTAGACGAGGTAACGCACGAAGATGAGTATGAGAGCATCAAGAGCAAAATTTTGTTGATTGAAGAAGATATACATAATTAACCCCACCTACGATGAATATGACGATGGCGTGCTTTACGAAGATGGCCACACGACACTGGTTCTTTCTCCCAAGGATGAAACGAGGGTTGATTGGTTGAGGACGACGAACACCTATATTGGAGGTCAAAAGATTGTGCTAGTACCTCGACGAGAGGATCTCACTCCTATTTTGGTATCTACTATCTCCCTTCCTTCTATGTCTAGATATTTAGAGGTGGTCGCACAAAAAAAAGTCTATGCCTTATTACTTTGCCCGAGCAGCATTTTATACTAGGGTCCAGACTTATCGGCAAAGCAATAGATGGGCATGAGTTCGTGCGCAGTTAAAGACACTAATCCGAATTCGAGGACGAGGTCTTTTTAACTCTAGGCGTCTGATGTAGGCACATCCATCAGATCGATTAATTCCTATCTTATAACGTGACCTTGCTTTCTTCTAAGTCATGAAAAAAAACAATTGAGACCTCAAACAAGGATCTCGATACCCTTATGGTCCCCTGACACGAGTATACTGCATTTTGAACTTTAGAAAGAGGGAAACACACCATTCAAAAGCTACCACGATATGTCCGTGGTCGCCACCACGGGTGTGTTCTAGTCTATGGCTCGACACGAGTCTTCCACCGGGAACCATTGGTTCGTGGTCCCCACCATGGTCATGGTCTCCACTATGGCTAGGTCGTGGTCTACACCATGGTCATGGTACGCTATTGCCGTGACACAAGGAATTTAGGGTGTTCGTTATTATTTTTATTTGTTTGAAATTTTTTATTTGTTTCGAATTTTTTTTCTTTCAATTTCTAATCTATTTAAATAAGGACTAAGGCTCTTGTAAAGATTGATTGATTGATAGATTGTTTTGGTTTAATAAAGTTTTTTCGTTTAAACTTAGTGGTAGATTTTCTTTGTTTGTGAATTCCTTATTTCGATTCCTCTTCAATTTCTATTCTAATAACGTGTGTGGAAGGATCCTCATCTTGCTACTCCGCCTGCATCACTTCCTCTGTGTCACTTCCTCTGTCAAGTATTCAATCCTCGCTAACCTACCTACCTAGACTTCCTTTGCCAACAATTATTGAGTTTCTCATCATCTTTCATCCTGCCGGTGACTTTCACTTATTGTCCAGTTAAGGTTGCCCACTTAGATTTTCTTCTTGTCGACACCTATTTCACTTTTACCATTGTCAACACCATTTGGACTTCCACATCAGTCAACTCCCTCGTTGAACTTTCTAATTGCCATGTTTGATTGACCTGGCTTACTAACACAAATCTTGGTCAATTTAACATTGGGCTAATTATACCAACACTCAGCTCCTCCACATTCCATCCTTCATCCCTTTATCAATGGAGTTTGCCTCCATTGTTTGTTGCCTTCGTTGTGTTGATGCCCCTCGTCCTATGGTCCCTCGGTCTCTCTCATACAATGTTCGTTGATCTCTATGTACCTCGAGCCATTGAGGTGCTAACTTGGTCACTTGTGTGCTCCAAGTTGAGTGCTCCTTATCCTGCAATCCCTAGAATGTGACCATCCTTCTACGACCTTAATGCCCCTCCAATTAATTGAGCGTATCTTGGCCAAGCTAAGCAAACATCCAACTCTCAACCTTGTCAAGACACGAGTTCTCCAAGCTCCACGTGTATTCTTGCAAGTCCTTGTATACTCAAACACATACATCAAATATACAAGGCAATACATAAATCTTTTGTTCAAATATTAAAACTTTAAGTCACACTAGATCACTAAAGGCACAATTGTGCCAATACTTATTCAAAGGACCTAGGATTAAGTTTTAATTTTACATTTACTGCATTTTAGCATTTGTTTTCTTTTTTCCTATAGTGCTATATATGTTTGTTTTTCCTAATTTAAACGAATTGTCAAATATAAAAAGGAAGATTATTAGAATATACAACCCCCAAGTGGTTTGGTGCAACCATTGTTTTAATGGTTTGGCAATTTGATATGTGTTTGAGTGCTCAGAGACTTAGCCATATACACATGTAGACTACTTGGTGTGACCAAGATCATGGGTACCCAATGGCTCAAGGTCCATGGAGATCATAGTAGGGCGGTATAAGGCATTCGAGGACCATAAGACGAGAAACATCGCAAGCAATTATGTTTAGGAAGGAGACAGTAAGCAGTGTGAGGAAGATGGCATAGCGAGGGAGGCAAGGGCTTAGTACATTTAAGGGATAAAAAACTTAACTTGAGATGGTTCGAGGTGCATTGTGTAATAGGATGAGAAGAATGATAAGGGAAGGGAGTTAAGGGCTTGATGCATCTAATGGATGAGAAGCTTAAGAGAAGGTTTCATGATGGAAGGCAGTTGTGAGTTGAGGAGCAAATGTATTTGGGCGAGGGTAGATTTCGATTTAAGCATACTCAACCATTAGATGGGTCATAATTGATATATCAGTGTAGTAGATGTTTTAATTGGTTGGGTGGTTAATCAAAACTAACAAAAAAGTGTTTTTCTATTGATGACTCTACTTGCTTATGAGTAATTGATTGATGTTAGTTGGATGAAATAATCGTTAAAGGAGATGAAGGAAACAATCGTGATTCACTAGATTTGGTCAAGGATTTGTGGATACGATAAGTTGACTTGTGTATGTTAGATGTAGTCATTGAGGAAAGGAAATGTAAGAAATGGTTGCAAGCCATTAGAATCAGTTGGATTAGTCGATTTATGGTGACAAACTAATCTACTAAAGATCGTGTCAACGAAATAGTTTGTGGAAGAGGTTATATTATGCGATTTAGAAGCCACAAGGCCACAAAGTTGACAATCATATTTTGTATGATATTTTGTTTTTATTTTGTGCTTTCTTATTGAATCTTAGAATTCTCTTGGAAACCTCTTGTGTTATCTTTAGATGATCCTTAAGAGCTTTCTCCATGTATAACACTTGCCAAGGAAGAGAATGTATAGAGGATTTTGGGAGTTATCCGCTAAAAGAATGATAGGTTGTGTTATAGGAGTTTGGAGGACATCAATTCATGTAAATGCTTGCATTTATGGTATGTGTTTATGCTTGTGTCATTGTTTGTTACTAATTTGTGTTGGGATTATAGCAAGAAAATAAATATTTTATTTGCAAGCATGGAAGGTATTCTCCCTCTCTATCTACTATCCGCTATAATCACGCACCAACAAGATCAACAATTCAACTCTCTTCTTGAATTCTTGCAACAATATTAGTCAATTGATCTCACCTACCTCTCAACTGATTCTTGAACAAAAACATTTTCTTCATTCTTGCTTTAGCTAATAGGCCAATCATCTCAACCATCACTCAATTGAAACCCTCACTCCAGTCGCTCTATGACCGAGTCATTGTCGTGCCATGAGACCCCATGTTAGTAGGTTTGCCTTGCTTACCTAGTATAAGTCGACCTCTATTTATCATGACTTTCAGTGGTTAGAGATTGTCTTTAGGACTTCATCCTTTGCTTAGTATTGATCAATATCTCATTAGGACTTCTAGTTGCCTAGTCTTGTTAGAATTCCACTTGCTTGGATGCGTGACATCTTGTCGTCGTTGACTTGTCAACACTTTATCACTTGTTAAGCATCCGGTCTACCAGACTTCTATCACCTGCCAACCATTAAGACACCCTTAAGTTGCGTTAACTTTGGTTTCTTGCCAAACACCTGCCAACCATTTAGTCATCATAGATTTGCTTGGACTTTCAATTGCCTTCCTCGATTTCTATCGTCAACACTTGTTGGACTTTTCACTACCAACTACCTAGCACCATTACACTTTTTATTTCCAACTACATGTTAGACTTTCCATTTTTAACTACTTGTTGGACATTCCACATGCTACTTCCCTACTGGTTCTTTCACTTGCCAACTCCTTCCTTGATTGACGTTCCATCTTCGAACTCCAGTTTAACTCTATCTGTCAACACCTGTTGAACTTTTAGTTTGCTAACACTTATTGAACTTTTCGTCTACCAATACCTATTAAACTTTTCATTTGCCAACACTTGTTTCACGTTTCCATTGCCAACTCTGTAATGGCCTTTCACTTTTGCTAAATGTCTAGTTGACCTCGACACGTGGCATTTGGACTTTGTCTAATATTAAATATCTAGCTAATCTTAATCTTAACATATCAGCCTAATGTAAACCCATTTCAGTTGTATTGCCCACAATATAATTGCACCCATATATTGTTCAAACATATTGTCTAAACATTAAAATACAATCCTTGTTAGTCTAACAATACCAAGTGAGATGAGCTTGTCTAATTGCACTAACATATGACTGCTGATCTAGATTATCTATTTTGTAGTTGATCATTCAATCAATTAGAGGTTGATACTAGTTGATTGGCGTGTTGAGTTGTCTAGAGAGTCGACTCAAGATATTTTGCTCACCAATGGAAGAATTCTATTGGGAGTGAAGTCCACTAAACATTACTTCTATAAGTTGTAGTTGGATGAGTAACTAGGGCAATTGATTGTGCAATACTAATAGGGTTTTTGATAGTATTAAAAAATCCTAATAATATTGCTACTATATTGATAGATCATGAGATATAATGTAATCCTAAAACATATAGTGATATTCCCTAGTCATAATGATGCTGAGAATAGGATATCACCTTCAGACTACGTGTTATGTTTATTCTATTTGATAGCAATAGAGGTTCTCACACCTAAAGACACAAGGGCATTCTGATGCACGAAGCTTCCGCCATGTGGAGTCTGGGAGAAGGGTCTATTGTACACAGTCTTACCTTGCTTTGAAAGAGGTTGTTTTCAGGATTCGAACTCGTAACCTCTAGGCCACATGGCAATAATTTTACCGTTGCATCAAAATTCTCACACCTAAAGACATGTTGATGTTTATTAGGATCATTGATTGTAGTAATATGGAAATGTTAGAAGGTGGTGAATAATATGGTCTAATCATATCTCGATATGAGTTTTGATATTCGAACAATGGTTTTAGTTAAATTATGTGATGCTTATTAATGAGGTACGTCAAAGGTGCAGAACAAGATACTTGATACAAATATTGCAAGTGCAATATTGGAAGTCTCTCGAGGATTACTAGATGCTTGGTTAGTGTAAATTCTAGATCGTCAAGGGTGTCGGGATATTTGATAGAAAATGAAGATATGAAAGCAAGACTTCTTGACAATGCAAAGTCCCAATAGGAGATGCTCGTGGCATTTTTATTTGTGCAAAATTGAGTGTTAGAATGTGTGTACAAATAGGGTTTACTATGGACTAGATTAGGCATGTACTAAACTTTAGAATTCACTTAGTTAATAATAACAATTGAAATATATTTTTCAATGCCCTGAAGCTTCAGTAGATTTGTCGATCCTAAATAAAACGGGAATAGAAAGAATGATTTTGTTTGCCTTTCTTTGTAACCTAGTCAACTAACACTTTGTGTACTTTATTATATTAATTTGAGTCGACTTGAGAAATAATTTTGTTGTTACAAGAGAACGGTTAATTTGTTGATGGGGTTGATAAACTGAAAGCTTCAACACGAACAATCAACTACTCGAGCATAAAGTCAATTGATGAATGGTAGTAATGAAATGGTTAGCTGCAAACTAGAAGTTTCATGGAAGATCACTTGTGGACAATATAGTGCCCATAGGTTGGCTGATGTGGGTAAAGCTATTGCGCAACAAATAATAGTTGGTTATAAGCTCAAAATGGTCCATTGAACCCACGCGAAGAAGATATTTTGAGGGCTTGATAAAGACTTGATCAAAGACTAAATTGGTGTTAAGAGGCTAAGAAAGGAGCTAATTGAGTGCTTAACTCATCTTTTATTCTAAGAGTTTTTATGCAAGAAGAAGTCTTGTAAAAGGTTTCTCTATATCTAGAAGGTGTCTAAAAAGGAGAAAATTAATGATATTCTGTGGAGTGACTCGTCGAAGGGTCATAGGCCGTGGAATATGAATTGAGGGCTACCAAACCACAAAGAAGCATTATTTATATATTTAGGATAATGCAAGGTTTTTGCCTCTATTTTGATGTTACAAATAGCACATTGACTTACAAATGAAATCTTTTTTCTTTCTCTTGCTTAGGATAGTGCAAGATTTAATGCATAAATTAACTTTTCTCAATCTTGTTTAAAGATACTATCAACTTATAGCAGGTCGGCCCTAGGGTAGGGCTGTTGAGGCCCTCGCCCGAGGCCCAATTTTTTTTTAATGTTTTATAGGGTTCAATTTTTAAATTTTGCAGTGAAAATGGAGTTCAATTTTTCAATTTCGCCCAGGACCCTAAGATCAAATTTGAAAATCAGGACTGGCTCTGACTTATAGTATGCACCAACTCTCACTAATTGAGAGATATCATGTAGTTTAGACCCGAAATCAAACTCAAAATTCTCATTATGAAACCTTCGAGAGAGGTGAAGAAAACTTATACATAATATCTTCTTACAAATATAAAATAAAAACAAAGGAAGATATCACCACATTTGAGCAAAAAAAGTTTACAAATATAAACTATAAGAACAAGGAACATATCACTAGACGGAAGCATAAGAAGGCTTAGAATGAGCACAAAGGATAACATAGCTCATTTGAATAGCTTCTAGTCAAAATTAGTCGACTTGCTCAATTGAAATCCCTATAAGAAAACCTTATTTGCTAATTGACATTTGTTTAGTGGACTAAGTTTCCATTCAGTTGATTAAGTTAAATAAGATCATAAGCTTATCCGCCAACAATGTTTATCATTAGTTGATTCTATGAGGGTCCAATCAACTTGAACCAAGTTGAATCAATTAGTACATATTACAAGTAACTAAGCTAGCGATGCAACAAGCTTATCGTATCCAACAGTCACATGTCGTCTCAACTAGCATTGTAGTTGATTCAATTCAAATGGTAAGTCTTTGCTTCAATATAGAATTTTAATCGACTAGGCAGTCGACTAAGCATCCCATTCGATTGATAGCGGTCTCCATCTTTGATGTTGCTTGGCTCACACCTTGTAAGCTCTCGTGATCTTCCAAGATCAAGTTCATACTATGATCGAGAACTCATGATCCCATTGAAGGCTCTCAAACATGCTTATCTAACTTGAAATCTTGAACCCAAAAATACAAGTCACATTTTATTACATCCTCATTCTTTAGAAGTCACCAAGCTCATGGTTGCACATGTTATCCTTCACTATCGCCTATGAAGTCTACCAATTGTTGCTTTTGTAAAATCTATCAAACCAATTCAAATTGCCTCGCGGTTTCTTGAATGTCCCATACTATCTTTAAAGTGTTTATGTTTGGGCATAACCCCATTGAACATGAATTGCTATGAGAACCCTGTGGGGGTCCAATGCAGACAGTTGAAATTGTCGTTTATACTTGAAGATACTACTCATCTCATTAGTTGTCTCTTGGGTGGTCTTTTGGAAGGATGTATGTACACTTGTTGTTAGGTATGGAGCATATCTTATAGAGATGGAGGGGGGAACAAGTAGAGTAGTTATTGTTTATGATAAAAAAAGGAAAATGTTTCATAAGATTGATTGGAACAATGACCAATTAAATTAAATTTATTCATAGTAAAATCTCTTTGTGAAAGATTTCCAAGTTGATTTTTTTTTAATCTATCATGGTGGACTATAGTTGTGTCAATTAAACACTTAATGTATCTTACTAGGACAAATATCAACAATAGCAACATATCATTATATGAGATAATAAAATGATTATATTGGATGATAATTGTGTCAACTTTTTGAAAACTATCATGGGTATGCTTGAGATGGGGCGAGAAAGATTCATTGAACTTTGTGTATCCAAAATGCGCAATTAAAAAGTATCATTACTTAGATTTTGAGAAAAAATAATAAATAAATTGAAACTTAATTATTGGATTAATTAAATATAATTAATTGTGATCTAGAGGTCATGAGTTCGAGTTCTGAAAATAACCTCTTGCAAAGAAGGATAAGATTGCGTACAATAGATCCTTTCTCGGAACCTTGCATGACGGGAGCTTTGTGCAACAGACTGTTCTCTTTTTTTATATAATTAAGTGTTAATTATGTTGATTAATAATTTTGATAAACAAATTAGGCTACCTCATTGTAGGATAGATCTTCAATTCACGATTGTACAACCACTCAGCTCTCTCTCCCTAGAGTATTCACTAAGCACCTTCAAAGATCCAAGGCGCTTTCCATATTCTTAGCCATTGAACATAATGAAACTTGATCATATTGAGTCAACCCGCTTTATGAGCTCCATGAGTATTATGCCAAGTCCCTTCATACTTAATGCAAACATAAAAAACACACGTAAAATATAGCTTAAATTCTTTGTCATTTAGAAAAATAAATATAATAAGTGATCAAGAAATTGGAAACTCAAAGCTATGGCTCAAGCAAAGCTCTCCTTGATCCTATCACCTAGTGAGGTACCTTTATAGCGATCCTTTCTTTTTCAATTGGGTGAGAACTTTACTAACTTTAACCTTGGATACACCCTTTATCAATTATCTCCTCCAACTCCTTGAATGTCATATGATATACAACCTTGGAGATTGGGACTATTCTAGGGCATTAAATCTATAACAAACAAACAAATGTTTAGTTGAGAAACAAGTTAGGCTATTCCCTGGCAATTTGAACATATGAGAGATGAAGTGAGCTAAAATTCTCTGAACCTTGATTTAGTAGATAATGAGCCTATACAATGAGATAATCGATCGATGGCTTCTGAAAATCTAGAATGGCTTCTTTGAATTGTTAGTCAGACCTCAACCTGCTCTTTAGATGGATCATAAGAGATAGCTAAAAGATTAAAGCTAGCTTGCCACCCTAATTTGTTGTGAAGATAAAAAGAGAGTAGGACCCATCGTCCCCTAGATTCCTTAGGAGGAAAGTTTAAGAGGTGGGGAAGGGAAATAAACAATTAGGAACTTGTTTCACTGCTTTCTCTAAAATGTTTTTGCCCGAATGTGAAAAGGGCCTTTTTAGCCAAAGGATAGTCCGGTGCACGAAGCTCCCGCCATGCGGGGTCCCGAGAAAGAGTCTATTGTATGCAGTTTTACTCTATTTTATTTTGCAAGAGATTGTTTCCGAGACTCGAATCCGTGACCTTTAGATCATAAGGCAGCAATTTTACCATTGCGTCAACTCTCCTTTTTAGCTAAAACAATAATATTATTTTCTTCTTTATCGAATTTTTATTTTAATTCTTTAAGGGTTTTTTAAATCTGGAGTAAACTTTAATTTTTATTTAATCTAACACAGGACACAAATTTTATATTAAAATAAATCATTTTCTCATCGTTTAGAAGGTAACTATGATTGATAAGCAAAGAGGGTGGGTAAGGTGGACTATTGGGTTGGAAAAAAGAAATAAGAGGGGAATCGAGTGGATATTTTCCATTTGGGATTTATGAGGATCGAGAGTGGCAATAGATGGACTAAAAATTGAGTTGGCAAAAATTGATATGTGTGTGAAAAAGTGTAGACTAAAAATTGTTCAAATATATGAACAAGTAAATAATTATATTGTTCTTCATTAATCTAGTTAGTAAAGTACCTTCAATAATCCAATGAATTTCGTTATGAATTTCACATTTTCCTTCGTGTTGCTAGGGCTTGTTTCGTTTGAGGATTGATACCTCAACACATAACTAAGTCTTTAAAACTTGGTTCTAGATGTAATATTTGAGGTTTGAAGACTCCTAATGTAGGTATATATAGGTAGCCACTATCTCATTGGGTTGATGGGATAATGATGCATGTCATGCATGGACTTATTCGTGTGTTAACGAGGCTTATTATGTGGGAGTTACGATTAAACGTGGGCGGTTAACGTAAGTTTTGTCAAATAGATCCATATATAGAAATTGTTCATAGGACAAATTGTTTATGCTTGGAACCCTCCAGAGAAGTGTTCTCCGTGTTGTTTGGTGGATTACTTTGAGACAAGGTTTAAAATTTCAAGCTGTGTCGAAGTTTCGATTGATGATCGGAATGATTTGATTTCGGCATGATATAGTTTTGATATTTTTTTAAAAATATATAAATATGTTTATTAAAATTTATTTTTTTCAATATTTGATTATTATAGATATTTATTATTGAGTTATTTTTGAGATGTTGAAAGTTCGAGTTTGAGTTTGAATTTCGATATTATCTCTTAAATGTTTATGTTTATTGAGTAAAAGTTAATTTAGAAGCAGTTAAAGTCCAAGTAGACATGGTAGGATTTAAAATTAAACTAAATTTATATATAAGAATTTAATTCATAGTAGTATATTTTATAAATTATATTGTATTTAATTTTTTTATTTTTTCTAAGAATTTGTATCCTCCATCTTAAAGAAGTATATTTTTTTCTGTTTATCTTGTGAATAGATAGAGGAAAAAAAAATTAACCATTGTTAAAGAGTTATTTTACCTCTCTGTCTACCCTTTGGATGAATGAAGGAGAGAAAAAATTAATCATTATTTTTCCTCACTTGGTCTCCACAAGAAGACCAAGTGACTAGCACAGACGGTAAAATTGTCCCAAGGAACAAGGGTTAATCTCCGAGGACTGTAAAACTTTTCGAGGTGTTTATCCTCCCGTCGTGCCAGCTCTTGGTTGGACAAAAATGTTCCTCGTGATTTACCTCCCTTTATCTAGCTGTGAGATCGATGATGAGGGGTGCCTAGATATGCGCATCACCTTTTGTCCCAAGTAGAGAAAATTAATAACAAAGGACAAGGAGAAAAAAACAATTAAGGGAAGGAATTTAAATTAATGGGTAGAAATAAAATAAATAAATTTAAAAAATAAAATAAATAAATAAATAAATAAATTGATTAAAAAAAATCGTGAAGGAGGTGTCATTCAATGGATCACTAGACCAACTACAATGGAAGCTTTGGCTCAAGCAAAAACTTAGGCGAGATGAAATTCGATATTTAGAGATTTTTAACCCACAAAATCTCCACCTCCATGAAATCTCCTCATCCCAAATTCTCCACTTAATTGCCACCTTAGCTCAATACCCCTAGTCGATATCCACTTTAGCCTTACCAGCCACCTCGAAGTGTAACTTACCCCATCGTACCCTTCCGACAACCCCCTTCCCATTTTGAATGAGCTGCATACAACTCAATTGAACTATGTGCAACGAATCGACATCCATATCAGCTGAATTCAAGCTACTTTGATCGGGAAAAACTGAAATCATCGTCGATCCCAATATAGTCAAACTCCTAACTCTTCAGCTACCTCTAGCCCACTACCCAAACTCAAAGTCCAGGAGGGATCAAAATCCTTCTAGACTTCTGCTATAAGTTAGAGCACTGATGTCGAAGAATTCCATTTGTTTTCAGTCAGTGTCAATTGTCGAGGGAGACAAGGAGAAGTGTTCTTTGCTTGTATCAAAACTTAGTCGCGCGTCTAGAAATATCAAAAATTTCTTTCCTGTCCAAATGGCTTCGCAATGCGAGAGAGAGATTCCATAGCCCCATTAAGTGGTGATATTGTTTGTGTATGTTCGTGCAACTGCAGATGCATCGCATTGTGCGTGCCATTTGATTGCTCATTTGATCGGATACCTGCCACATGAATCATTTTTGAGTTCTCAGTTTATCTTCTGTGTGTGTACTATGGTAAGATTTATTTTTTGTACCAGGAATCTCTGAAGATGATCTAAGTTGTGGAGGTCTGGAAACGTCGGAAGGCCAGGAATACGATCCATCGTTGGCTGGCCATGACTTGAAGGAAATGCTGCAGAAGAAGTATAGCGGCTATCTGAGTAATCTGCGGAAGGAGTTCCTGAAGAAACGGAAGAAGGGAAAACTGCCTAAGGATGCCAGAATGGTGTTGTTAGACTGGTGGAATACTCATTACCGATGGCCCTATCCGACAGTAATCGACGATACTACTGAACTATATACTGTTTTGTGGATTGACTGTGATCTTGACCTCTTGAACTGGATTTTGTAGGAAGAAGATAAGATCAAATTAGCTAAGAAGACAGGTCTCGAACAGAAACAGATAAACAATTGGTTCATCAACCAACGAAAACGACACTGGAAGCCTTCAGACGACATGCGTTTTGCACTGATTGAAGGCGTCAACAGCGCTTCCAGTGAGACCATGTTGTGCTTTGATAAAGGCTCCATTGGTTCTGAAACAAATTAACTAGCAATCAGTGTGTTGCTGCAGAATTCCTGTAAGCTTGCATCGGCGAATTTGTGCTTTATAGTCTTTTGAATTGTTGGATTTTAGCTAGCTATCGTATGCTCTTGCGAAAGTTGTATAGTCTCCAAACTTGAAATATTTTCGCGCCACTACTGTATGCTTGGTAAACCAGCTGATGCCATTCATGGAAGCTCTCTCCCGTCTTGATTGTGAGCCTGCCAATCTTGCCATGTACATTGAAATCTCGAAAGAAAGAGCTATGCAAGTCGTATGTCTCTTTAAAGTGGTTTGTCATGGATACAAAAATCATATAAGATCTTATGTCTAAATCATGAATATGGTCAAACTTATAGCACTGTCTGCATCAACATGAAAGGGGGCATCTTGTTCCCAGAATAAAACTTAATAAGAATAGAACATTTTAGTAATTTTTTTGGCTAGTACTAGGTATCAAAGTCTCGGGCTCGACTAATTTGGGGGTGACCGGTTCGGTTGTAGAAGTTTTTCATCGGCAGTCAAGGTAAATCGAAAAGCGCTGACAACAGGCAGTCCAATAGCTTAGGTTTTTTAGGTTCAACATTTCATTTGGAGGAAATTTTTGTAAATGTATCGTAGGTGGAGTTTGAATCTTAGATGTATGGGAAATTGCACGGGTGTTCTATCGATGTATTGTAGCTCCGTGGGCAACGTTTAGCACATAATTGGTCACTAGTGATGATCAAATTCATGATCTTCATTTTAATGTTCATTATTTTTTAATTAATTTGTGTCTTTAAAAATGTCCTAATAGATTAAATCAAATTCATGATCTTCATTTTGATGTTCATTATTTTTTAATTAATTTGTATTTTTAGAAATGTCCTAATAGATTAAATCATACGTGATTGTTTAAAAATATTTTGTTAACTTATGAAATTGAAATTGCGGAATCATAAGTATTATATCTCAAATATGTAGATATCGATTGATCTGGAAGTATCAGATTGTAATCTTCAATCTCTCGCTTGCAGTCGAGATGATAGTCACGTAGAATGAATTGTCACTACAATATCACAACAATGTAGTCATAAAATTTGATGATAATTTCTTGTTCTTCTCAACAATAGATAAGAGTTCTTGCATTGCTTGTTTACATGCACAACACATGCACATGAAACTCTTCGCACACCATCAATCTATACTTCTTCATAAGAAGTATTTATTAGGAAGAGAGTATAAAGATCTTGAACATGATATAATAGGGTTAACCACTATCCCACTAAATATGCCCCTACATGGGCATTATCCAACACATTCTATGATAACGAACAAAGGATAATATGATATGATGCACGAAGTTTTTTTTATAATGTTATCTTATTTTATAGTGTAAGAGGTGGTTTTCGTGATTTGGACATACGACTACAAGATCATAAGATAACAATATTATTATTGTGTTAAGGCTCCTTCATTCTACGATAACAAATACAAAAATGAGAGTTTGTAATCACTCGAGTCTTAGCAATAATAAAGTTGAGATCTTTACTTTATTGCTAATGCAGGCGCATTCAGTAGTTTGATTAATTTTTATCTTGTGATGTGATTTTATTTTTTTTCGAGCTATGACGAAGAGCAATTGAGACCTTCAACAAAGATTTCGACATTCACATGACCTCTTGATACTAATGTGCTTCATTCTACGATTGAAATGCGACGTAATGAAGCTCTAGATGCTACCACGATCTATTCTTGGCTATTTTCATGGGCATGGACTATTTTGTGGTTCGACAGGGTCATCCAATAGGGACCACGACTTACCTGTAGTCTCCACTATGATCGTGATTCAAATCATGGCTTGATCGTGGGTCAATTCACGACTGTGGGACAGTCCATTACTGTGGACTAGAGATCATGACCTATCGGTCATCCCCACCATGATCGTGGTTCAAACCATATATAGCTCGACCGTGGGTTAGTCCACGGTCGTGGTCCTTACTACGATTTGACCGTGGACCAAGCCACGATCATAGTACGCCACCGTCAAATTTAGGATTTCATTATTTTTTATTGATTTTGAACTTTTTTTATTTTGTTTCGATTTTTTTTATTAATTGCAAACTTTTTTCTCTTCCTAATATATTTAAATAGGATAAGACTCATATAAGCATTGATTAATTGATTGATTATTAGTTTTGATTAATAAAGTTAGTTTTGTTTAAGCTTAGAGGTAGATCCTCTTCATTTGTGAAGTTTCTCCTCATTTGATTCCTCTTCTGTCCTCCTCTATTTTAATAGCGCGCGTAGAAAAAATTATCCATCCTACTACTCAATTGCCTACGTTTTAACATATTTACCATAAATCATATACCATAATTTTTTTCTATGAAATCCTTTCACATGTAACATATGTTTTAACTTCTTGTAATAATATACAAATTAGAGTTAGGGCATACCAAATGACTAACTAGAGTTAACAGACACTATGATCCTTTCTTTAAAAAATTTAATCTGGTTTCAAGAAAAATTAGATGATAGATTTACTTAGAGTCAGAATTAATTATCATTTTCCCACTAAACATAGTGGTGATAATAATATTTTAAGTTGAGCTATTAATTATCACATGTCTAATTATTGTAATGAAGGGGATTGTTGAGAAGACCAATCTAAAATATGTTCAATGTACCTTTTATCTATTTATGTATTTAAAAAAAAAAGTGAATTCTTTTAAAGACAAAGTGTTGAACTTTATTTAAGGCTTTAACATGAAATAACTACACATGTAAAAAGTAAGGTGCCAAGTGTTTCCATCAAACTTGTGACATTTATATCAAAACCCATTCAATTGTTTTTTTTTTATAATCTAAGTATCCAAACTTTGCGGTCCAATTAATTCTCAAAATGATCGATTCAATTCCATAGAAGTTTCACACTAATCATCGAAGTGAAATTCAAAAGGTACAATAGCTAGGGTTTCGAGATGACCCCATATTACGAGTGATTCAAATGTCACTGACATATAATACGCAATATGAGAATTGAATCCTCGTTGTATAGATTCAATGTGATAGTTGAATGCATCTCTAGGTATAGGCTTCGTAAGGGGATCCGTTACCATTTTGTACATAAATATGTATGTGTTGAGACTCATATAATGAATAAATAGCCAATTGAAAGTGAATAGCAATTATTATTGCAAGTACACAGTAAGCCTACTCTTATGTAACCTTAGTAAGGCCATCAAAAAATTAAACACAACTTAAATAAAAAATATAAATATAAAGCACATCACAATCAATAATTTCATAAAAGATTAGAACCGTCAATCTAACGATCTCTATCAGTCTGTCCCATGATTATTATGAGGAAGATAAATCGTGGAGGACCTTTGATCTTGACACGATTGATTAGGACAGAGAAGGGTCATCTAAGCCCAAGAAAGGATTTTAGATTTTTCCTCCGGAATCAATCCGTACTCATTTCGCAAGTATTGTTTTATCCCAACCAATGTACTATCCCCATGGGAAGGTGGTTTAAAATTCTTATTCCTATTCTATGATCTATGATTTATCAATGAGTTATTTTTAGAAAGTCCATTATCTTTCTCTTTCATGTGTAATTTTTGAAAGTGAAGAATTCTCTTACAATGTAAACTACAAGAGCTTAGAGAAGAAATTTTAAAGGATTATAAAAGGAGACTTAATATGATTTAACTAATCGATATTTTGTTAGCCTTTAAACATCCACCTTACTTTCCTTTATATCAACTTCAATCCCTTTAAATGTTAGTTAATCTATCGTTAATCAATCAACTGAATCCACCACCACACTTGTGACCATCAATGGTTACTTGAGTCAACTACTCAATTGTAACACTTATATATATATATTCAGATTCTTACAAACCTGATTAATTCTAAAGGTGAATGATTTTTCTAGTCTCTCCAGATGTTAAATTTGGAAGCTCTTGCTGTTAGTGTGCCAACAACCGACCCCCATAGTTTTCACCTCGCTGCAATCATGACCAAGTTAGAATTTGAATCATGATACTCTAAGACTCCACCAAACACGTTACCATGCACTCGTGCGTGCCGGGGGGAGAGGGGTGACTACAATAGAGCTTTTGAGTGTGCATTGGAGTTGACCTATGAAGATTCTTTTTTATTTAGATAACACTAGATATTCAGGTATTTAACTCGATTAATCCTGGGACAAATCGATCTGGTCTTACAGAAATTTTCTATCGATTACTAAGGTAAATCAGGAAGTGCTCACTGTTAGTGATCCAACATCCTAAAACCCACTCTCATTTGGAGGAAAATCTATGAAAATATATTAGAGTTGGAGATCGAATCAAAGATTTCTGAGAAACTATGTGGGTACCCTTTCACTACTTCATAACCCTAGGGGGTATAAAGATTATTAATGTTCTAATCGGTTTAGTAATACTATCAAGTCTCCTTTTATAATTGTTATTCAATATTAATCCATTGAGTTAATGTGATCCATCAATCGACTAGTTTAGAGGTTTTGATCATCATCTGGGATAATAATTATATATCTCTTATTTGACATTACTAAACTATTCCTTATCTAACAATTGACTACAATTTCTCATTAGTCAACTTAATCTTGTTATATTGACCACTTCAAGATTTAAAACTCACCATCTACTAACAATTTATGCAGTCGTTACTTTCTTACCATCAATTGACTATCCTATATAAAATTTGAGACAAAATCCTTCTTAATGCCCTTTTTCATTTGGCCACATCATCATATGATTAGTCATTAGTGAACTATTATTTATCCTTTGACTAATAACTTTGTTGATTTTATTACTACTATATCTAATTTATTAATCTATTGTTAATAATTTTATCCTCTATCAAGTTATCCTTTAATTGAATTTTCTACTCACATTGTCCTTAATTTGCAAAGGTTAGAATTGCCAACTTAACGACCCCTACCGACTTATTTCACAACCATTGTAAGAGAGATAAATCACAGAGGATCCTATGAGCTTTGACATGGTGGCTAAAAGATGTGGAGGTCATCTGAATTCAAGAAAGAGTTTTAGACTTCATCCGGAATCGACCCATGTCATTTCTGTAAGCACTGTCGTATCTTAACCACCACGTCATCCCTATAAGAATGAACTTTGTCCTTAATCAATTAATGATCTCATATCAATTGATTGAACTTGATTTTATCCAATTTAATTTTCAAGAATTTGAATTTGAAAAATAGTCGATTGAATTTAAATGAAATCAACTATAGTCAAAATTTATCAATTAATTAATTGGATCGACTTTGACTTTGAAACACATGTTGATTTCTTGGTAAGTTAATCTGTGACCTCCATCGACCATCAAAGATAAATCAAGAAAGCGCTCATAACTTTTTCACAGTTCAATCTAAGTTTCACAGTAGTGTCATCCCTAAATGACAATCCAATGAAGTTGTACTTTGTCCACTGGACAAACTGAATCTCTGGATCGCTCGAATGAAATTTTTTTAAATTCGTCGTGGAACGATATCGTAACAAAGGATCGAACTGAATTCTTGAGATGTCTCTCTATTTTTGGCGATTTACCAAACATCGCACGTGAAGTTTAGAATTATCCAAACAACGCTCCATACTTTCATATTTACCAAATAGCGCACTTAATTCTCTTTTTATCCCTCCCGCCAAACAGACCTACACCACTGTGGTGTTGGATCGAGCGGATCGCTAGAGGGGGTGAATAGCGATAAAAACTTTCGTTCATTTCAATACTTGAGTTGCGCAGCGGAAAGAATAAAACAATATAAAAATAAAGTAGATAAGAGGGTTTTTTATTTAGTTCGTAGCCTACGGCTACTACTCCAAGGCCCTAGTGGTCATTGACCATGCACGGAGGACAAATCACTAACGAACTCATCATCGTTGGAGGTAGGAGTTAATCGAATACAAAAAACACAAAAAGGATCGAGATAGAGGGACACTCCCCCTCTTCTCGTTACGATAAAAGCACGATAATGAACTTAAGTACAGATTGAAACTATAAAAACACTTTTACCGACGACTCGTAGATGAAGAAGATTGAGCTCTAGTCGTCGTTTCTGCAGCGCTTCGTCGTAGGGATGTCGGAGAGTCGTAGCGTCTCGGAAGCACTTGGAGGCTTGTAAAATTGATGAAAAATCCTTAGAGAACCCCTCCTTTTATAGCTTTTGAGCCCCTCATCGAATGAGTCTTCAGTCAATCAAAACTAGGCACAAAGCTCCTTGAAATGAGGTGATAAGGCTTGACTGCTCGAAGCTGATCCTTGACCATCAGTCGACTGATGGCCATCATCGATCATCACGATCGGCGGGCCATCGAGTCACAACACTCAAGATGATGATAAATGACAAATGAGTGGCTCTTGTGGGCAATGATCGTGATACTTCTTTGAAATCACAAGTTAGCTTAATAAAAACATAATTTCGACGGTCGCTGATCATCCGATCTCGACCTAGACCATCCATGAGATGTCTTTGGTTGAATCTACGCTTAAGACCATCGCCGTAAGGAGGATACGACCTCACTTACGCTCACACACACGAGCTTACCTCGATACTTACTTTGTAGCTCTCACTTTCGACATTCCACTCAATTCTTTCAGCTCCCTCCGAAGTCACTCGAGTGTCGCCCGACCACCGTGGCTACCTCCGGGTGTTGTCAGCCTTCAACTCCTGCTTTTGCACTTTTCTGCACACTCGATTAAGTCTGTAAAATAACGATGTAATCTTAACTTTGCGTCTTTTGCCATAATCAAAACACAGATTCAATCATTTGGTACCCTTACACCAATATGTGGTACTGAAAATTCAAATTCCAGCATCATAGTAGTGGTGCAATCCCAACACCATCACTGTGGTGTTAGAATTGTAAATTCCAGCACCACAGTGGTGCTGAGAATTTCAATTCCAACACCACAGTAGTGTTGCAATCCCAACATCATCACTGTGATGCTAAAAATTCAAATCTCATCACCATAGTGGTGTTGCAATTTGCAATTCCAGCACTACTACTGTGGTGCTGGGATTTGAATTCCCAGTACCACGTTCGGGATTTCCACTGTGGTGCATGTCTGTTTGGCGAGAGGGGTAAAAAGAAAATTAAGTGCGCTATTTGATAAATATGAAAGTATGGAGCGCTATTTAAGCAATTCTAAACTTTACGTGCACTGTTTGATAAATTATCGCTCTATTTTTTGCCACCATGCTCCTTGGATACAAATAAAAAATAAAAAAAATTGTTTAATAAGTTATTTGTATATTTAATTTTGTATTTAAAAAAAATAAATAAATAAAAATTGTCAATCCACCTGCTAACTTCATTTTAAATTCATGGAGAAATTATTTTAATTTTAATTTTGATTGTGTGTGCATTTAAATGTGATTGCGCAAAATGATAAAATAGCCCCTAGGACTCGTGCGATTTTGAATTCATGCAATCATAATTGGATCTCTCGCACATTACTCCTTAAAATTTTAAGTTGAATATTTATTCTTTGAAATTTTGAATCACTGGTCGATCCCGTCGTACTCCTTTTGATTTTATTATACTGAATAGTATCCGCCGAATAAAATGGATAATCTTTGAAATTAATTGAATCGAAAATTTAGATATATGATTATCAAGAAAAAATAGTCTCTATGAAAATATTATAGGAGGTAATGTAATCAAAATGATAATATAATCAAGTTCATAATGAAATGCAATATAATCTTGATTATATTTCTATGTTTGTTCACAAAGTTACATGTAATCTTAGATACAAGAGATATTATATTTTTTTATTTGTTATCCATTACAAGGTCGACAATGGTCAACCGCTGACAGCGACGAGTGGCGATGATGACGATGCCGATGGCCGATCGATGACGATTGACCATCGACGAGCGATGGCGACGACGACCAACTGTGGTGCCAGACGATGACAGCTACATATGACAATGGATGATGACTTTTCAAATTACGACTTGTAATATAATCGGATTATATAGATTTTATCTTGTAATCTAGATTATAAAACTTTAGTGACTTTTATAATCTAGATTACATTCCATTAAAGCTATATTTGGTAGGACGTAATATAATCAAAGTGGTTATATAATCAAGTTTGTAATAGAATACAATGTAATCTTGATTACATTTCTATGTTTGATCACAAAGTTACATGTAATTTTGGATTATAAAAGATATTATATTTAAGAATGATAATAATGCGACGACTTCTGGCGATAAGCGGCGACGTCGGTTCTTGTCGGCGACGATCGACCATCTGCAGGCGACGGCGATCAGCTGTGGCGCCGGACGATGGTAGCTACGGACGTAATATAATCGGATTATATAGATTTTATTTTGTAATCTAGATGATAATCTAAATTATATTATATTAAAATTTTAAAATGATAACAAATAAAGTAATAATCTTATAATGTTGAATTATGATATATCAAATATAATTGAAGTGATTAATATGGATGATAAAATTATCCAAAAAACTTAGAAGACTATAAATTTTTTCTAAGGATCTATACGTGAGGACGAATTTCATCTTTTTACCCTATGATATGATACATCATAGGGTAAAATAACGAAAGACGAAAATAAAAAAGTAATTCTAAAACAAAAGGCAATGTGTGCTCTACTGCTCTCTCTCACTCACTCTCTCTCTGCTGAGGAAGCTCCCGGCCGCCTCTCTCTCTCTCTCTCTACTTCCATTGCCGAAAGTGGTACTCCGCCAAATCATCTTTTAAGCTCCGCCTTGCAGCAGTGGGGTTCTGATCCGTTGCTAAGATCTTCTTACGCGTCAATGTTCGCGTCTATCCTACTTTTTGTAATTCATACTTTGTTTTCTTCTCCTGGTGCGGTTTAAAGGGTTTCAGCTGATTCCATCGTTTTTGAGTTTTTTTTTTGTTTTTTTTCCTGTCATACATGGAACGGTTGGTGAATTAGGAGTTGGTACGTGGTACAATTTGGTGTGCGCTACTTTCTTTCTTTTCCTTTACCTTTTCCTGTTAGGGTTTAGACGTTTTGGGATGTAGGTGCCTGAAACGAGGGTTGGATGCGTTCTTGGAGTGTTATTGAAGAGAAGGAATTGATCTTCTTTCTTTTCATATATTCTTCATAGCTTCAGTGCTTTGGTGCTCCGGAATCTGGTCAAATAAGCTGCTGCTTCTCAGCTTCGAGCTGGCAAGAGTAGTCGGGTATATTTAGTTAGATGCTGTTTTCTGATAAAGCTATATGTTTGATTGAAGTGTAGCGATGATAAAATTCTCGTGATTATTTTCGTTGATGTGGCGCATTTATCAACTGGGTTTTTCTTCATTTTTCTGATTCAACATCCGGTTTAGGGTTATGGAGCAAAGACTTGACTGTTCTACTTTCATTGCCTATGTGTTCAGTTCACATCTTTCCAATGCATTCGTCATAATGGGCAGATGCTCATATTATAAAAATTTCAGGATGTCGCGTATAATTGTCACTGCTTTCATAATACTCCATATAAACTAACATTAACAATTCCAAGTTAGCTTTCACAAGCTCTAATTTTCTCTTTGAACTTTCTGCAGGTTAGTGAATAACTCCTTCCATAGTAGTTAAGAGCTAGTGGGCTGTTAAGGTAGTTACAAAATGGTTTGTTATTATATTTGAAATAGACAATGATCCAAAGTAGCACAGACCCTGTCACTACATCTGCTGACTGCTATTTTCTGATGGATTGATACTATATGTCTTTAACAAAACAAATGGAAGAGATACAATCATATTCAGACAACTATAGGTCATCTTCATCTTCAGCAAGTAGTCCAACTGGCAGACCACCATCAGGTGCATTCTTCTACCTAAGGAAACCAGGTACATTGAGGAAACCTATTTCGTTCGAGGACTCACCAGAATGGGATGATACAGAGATTGATGCTTGCCTAGAGGAAGTTGGTGATTCGATACATATAACAACAGCTACGGACTCTCCATCCTTGTCTAAGATGAACAGTGGTTCATTGACATCTCCATCTTTGCCTGAGGCTTCAACATCTTTTTCTGCTAGGAAAATAGCTGGGGCATCTGTCGTATGGAAGGAGTTGACCGTTACATTAAATGAGAAAGGGAAATACTCAGACAAGGTTGTGAAAAGTTCAAATGGGTATGCTCTGCCAGGAACTCTTACTGTTATTATGGGACCTGCACGATCTGGGAAATCTATGTTGCTTAGGGCGATTGCAGGTATGTATCAAATTTAATGCTACTTTTGGTGATCCTTGAACAAGTTTAATATTGTGGTGAATTCCAGTAAAGTCATGTTTACATGAGAATTGAAAACTGTTTTCTGAATATTGTTGCATCAAGAAAACTAAGCAAATAGTTGGTATTTCAGTATTTGTACAGATCAGATGTTATTTCTCAGAACTGATGAGGAAACTTATCCTAAACATGAATTGTTTCATCTTATCTATAAAAAAGTATAATTCAATCATAAATCATGGGAAGAAAATCGAGAAGTTTAGTTAGGATGCATAACATAGAAATATGAAAAACAAAAAATAGACTATCTTTGGCAATTTACTAATATAGATTTCATGCAACACCCACTGAGGATAATTTTTCTAGAGTAATATTGTAAGAAGATATTGTCTTAATTTATCTTTATCGTTTTTGAGAGTTTATAGATGGGGCTTTCTTTTATGTATTTCTTAGGTAAATTGCAAGATCCAGCTAGGATGTATGGTGAAGTTTTTATAAATGGGGTTGAATCACGGATTCCATATGGTTCTTATGTAAGTGATTAGTTACTTTTTCCTTTTCTACTTAGCTGTTCAATTTTTTTGGTCATATCCGGGTAGCCAACGCCAAGTGGTCACCACTCATTCTTTTTGTTGCTATATATTATTATTATTGTTATCTTGCATTTATGTTAGAACCCTAGAGGTCTCTTAGTTGTTTTAATTTGGTAATTTGAATATACCCTCTATACAAACAAAAAATTTGATGATGTGAACAAATCTTCTTCTTATGTTCTCAACGTAATTAGATGGTTCTCAATTTTTTCCTTGTTTATTTTCTCTTCTCAGACTTATCCCCAAAATAGAAGTGACCTTTTGATGAAGTTAGAGAAAACACTGAATCATTTGCAAGTTAGGCAAACAAACACGATGCGAGATTTCAGAAAGTTGTCTAGAATCAAAGTTCTCAAATAGGGAGGCATTAAATTGTGTTTAACCTAATGCAAACTAAATAAAAGTTAAGGTAGTTAATGAGACATATTACTGGCGAGATTAATGGCAAATCCAATATGCAAAAATGCTCAGAAGCTTATGCAAATGATATGCAGTAATTTATCTATACAAGGAAGATGACAATGACCAAATAATCACAATAACCTAGTCCATAAATTCAGAGATATTGACCACCCATTTGGCCTCCTTTCACTATTTAGATTGACTACCATGGATTTCTCATATCCATTATGAAAATGCTTTGTCACAATGAGAATTTTTGAGGTCCTTACTATTTTCCTGATTGGATCTACCAAATATTAGCATTTGCAATCCAGAATTTTTTTCCTATCATTTTTTTATATGAAAATTTCTAAGAGTGCCTCACTTTCGGGTTTCTTTCTTCTTTTTTTTTTCCCTTTACATATCACCTTTAGACCATCTCTTTTCATGTTCCTATTTTTCTTCTTGAAATCTCTTAATTCTCAATTAATGAAAGCATGGATAAAATCTCATATTGTGCCACCTAAATCATGGCGTGATATAGAAACAATGACACTTAGTTGAAGGTGGAGGTCTGATGGCATCTAGGTCAACAAGGTGATTGGTGGAACTTTAGGAAATTGCCATGGAGTGATAACAGCCTAATCAGTATATAGTATTTAATCTTTCTTCTCTTCCATCTTTCTCCTCTTCTTCCTCTTGTTGACCCCCTTATCTTCTTCATCTTGTTTGTCTCCCCCCTCCTAGTTGGTATCAACCAACACTTAAAATCATCTCTTTTCAGCTAGCCACCATATCCCCATTACAAAAGCAGATTTTAAAACTTGTTTCAAGGATTTTTAGCCATTCTCATGAAATTCAAAGCAAAAAAATCTAAGATGAAGATGAAAAACTGATATATAATAAGACGAACAATCTCGAGGGTGGCAAAATAGATTATTAAACAAAGCACAATATCCAAGGGTGGAATCTAGTTAATGTTTATCTGGGCTTTAGCCCGGGCCCAATTGATTATATATGCAATTGATTATTCAATTAATCCTAAATTTTTTAATCAAATTACACACTTAGCCCGTTTTTTTTTTGGTTAAAATTTTAGCCTTGATAGATTATAATTCCCGGCTCCGCCACAGCGATATCTATTTACCATATCATTTGATGAACTTTAACAGGATGCCATTTTGATCAAAAGAAAGGCTTTGAGATTACTAGAGTCTTACTTAATGAAGCTTGAAAGGCTTTGATCAAAAAATCTAGACATTAACCTATATTTGACAAGGAAATTTTCTGTTTCTCATTTCATTTTAATTTTTAGTGGACCAATTAGAATATATAATAATTTGTACATTGTCATCAATTGAAGATATTAACCTATATTTTTTGTTACAATTTAGCATCAGCTTATTAAATGCCATTTTTGTGCAATTGACATGGTGAAATTTACTAATCTACTTAATTATTGGCATGCGAAAACATCTTGAGACAGCGAAACTTTGTAATGCCTTCCTTTCACAAACCACATTTGCGGTCTTGATACCTTTGTTCGCGAGTTCACCTCTACCGCTAATTACTTCTATTTCAAATTTTGTGAGTAAACACAACTGGTTTCTGTGAAAACAATGAAACCCATTCCTCCCTTCTCCATTTCCTCTTTTGGATCTTCTTCCTTTTCTTTCTCCTCCTCAGTGCCTTCAGTATCACATGTTTCACGCTTGGTATGTCACAACATTAGATTTTTTGGACGGGGAATTGAAACTTCATCTCAAAACAAGATTTTATACCTCGCTCAAAACTATTCAAGATAAAGTGGAATTATTTTTAACTTGTATTGTAATGTTTTATTTGAAATTTTATGTTTTGCAGTTTAATATGTTTTAGATTCATAAATTCACTAAAATAATCCATGATACAACCTCCTCAGTGCCTTCAGTATCACATGTTTCACGCTTGGTATGTCAAAACATTAGATTTTTTGTAGGGGAATTGAAACTTCATCTCAAAACAAGATTTTATATCTTGCTCAAAACTATTCAAGATAAAGTAGAATTATTTTTAACTTGTATTGTAATGTTTTATTTGAAATTTTATGTTTCACAGTTTAATATGTTTTAGATTCATAAATTCACTAAAATAATCCATGATACAAATTGATGATTTGACAACCTTAGGTTAAATAATTGTAAAGCTTGTACTGTAGTTATCATTATCTATTTATAGAGAACTTGTAATGGCCGCCGCTGAGGGATTAGTTGACAAATCAACTGATTTGATATTAGATTGGATTTTGTATGGAATTGGCTTGGATTCAAGCATTTTAGGCTTAGATTTTATTACTTAAAATATTTGTAAAATGTGATGAGGAAAAATATATAGCAAGAACTTTTGCTCTCTTCGGTACAGAAAATACTAATGCTTCAAGATGTTCGAACTGTTATCGTGAAGCCTTTTCCTGTTTAACAAATAGTTAAGTGATATAACTTGTTCCTCACCTTGTTAGTGTTGAAAATTTAAATCCTTCCATGTTCTAACTTTTCCATGGTTTAAATTTCGTTGGGAAACATGTGGTATAGCAGGGTGCATTTCATTGATTCATTTTATAGAAAAGTTTCTTCATGTGGGCAAAACGGAGAGCATCTACAACTGGCCATGTAATTTATGGCATTATGAGAGTTTTACGCTTGGATCTTTATGTTATTTTTCATGCTTTATGTATCTGTATGTCAAGATCTTTTGTAATTTCTGCAAACATCCTGCTTTACTATACCTCTATGCTCAACCAGGCCTTTGCAGGGTTTTGTTGATAGGGACAATGTGTTGATTGAATCACTCACTGTACGTGAGATGCTATATTACTCAGCACTTCTGCAACTTCCTGGTTTTTTTTCTCGAAAGAAGAACTTTGTTGAGGATGCCATTGCAGCAATGTCTTTGGGAGATTATGCTGACACGGTTATAGGTGGCCATTGTTATAAAAAAAGTCTTCCTAGTGGTGAAAGAAGGCGTGTTAGTATAGCTAGGGAGCTTGTAGTGAGGCCACATGTTTTATTTATTGACGAACCACTTTATCATCTTGACAGGTTGCTCAGATTTCCTTTTAAAATATCTATCATAAGAAATTAGTTGTACATTTGTTGATTAAGTGTTTATTCTTCTCTCAGTGTATCTGCACTTCTGTTAATGGTTACATTGAAGAAACTTGCAAGCACCGGATGCACTCTTATCTTCACAATGTATCAGAGTAGCACAGAGGTTTTTGGCCTTTTTGATAGAATTTGTTTGCTCTCAAATGGAAACACACTCTTCTTTGGTGAAACATTGGCTTGTTTGCAGGTGGATACATTTCTAGTTTTGTTTGTGCATCCTGTTCTACTCGAAATTTGCATTCCTAACGTGTTATTTTTAATTGCAACCACAAGACTGAAACTCACTTTCTCTTGCAGCACTTTTCTAATGCAGGATTTCCTTGCCCAATCATGCAAAGTCCCTCTGATCATTTTCTACGGGCCATCAACACTGATTTTGATAGGATAATAGCAATGTGCAAAAATTTGCAGGTACCACTTATAACATTTGATTTTAGTAGTTAAGAAAAAAGCCTGTGTATAACTACTGAATATTCTTTAAGCACTATATAACTGCACCTGGAACGCTTCAACAGGAAGACAATAATGATATCTCATCAGTAAACATGGATACAGCTGTTGCTATCCGAACCCTTGAAGCTACTTATAAATCTTCAGCTGAAGCTGCTGCTGTCGAATCAATGATCGTAAAACTGACTGAAAAGGTGCATTTCTGATTCTGAATTTATTTTTACAAACTTTGTCATGCACGGCTTGTTCCATTGTCTGTTATTGCTAGATGATTTAAGCTTGTATGAATAGTGAAGCTAAAATAGATTTATTGAATGAATAAACGCAAAAGTTTAAACAATTGAGTCTTTGAATGAATTATGCAGGATAAATTTTCCCATATCTGATTTTTATCATGAGAGATGTGATACTGTTGCAAGTATACTCTTTTATTTGTCTCATCTCATCTACTTGCTTTTTAGTATTATCTGTATTTTTTAGTAACATTAACTTTAACATGGAAGAATAATACATTAGAAAAAAGATTCTAGTTCCTAAATGGTTTGGTTTTCTATAGTTGTTTTAAGTGATGTGTTGAAAATTAGGGTGGTTTACTTTTTACTTAGCTGAAAGGTGTCCTATCATTGACTTGTTGGGATCTAGATGAAGACCTGATGAAACAACTTTGACCCAAGTGGCCAGCGAATTCAAATATTTACCATTCAAAACATTCTATTTTATAACTTGGATAGCCAAGTCTAAGGCATATCTAGTTATATGCATATTGGCTTAAAATTAGTCATGTTTAGGGTTTTATGATAAATTTATAGATATAATTATTGTTCATGAAACACAATGCAATACAATATTGTTTTCATAAATTCTACCTAATACCAAAGCCTTTTTCTAGGTTAGATTTTCTCAATGTATGTATTCCCTTAAATGGGGAGGCCGATGACCTCCCACTTCCCACTTCCCACTATCACTTACTGGATCCTCTATTTTTCTTTTTACTCGTTCCTAGCTGTGAGTATAGGCATTACATGGAGTAGAGCCCCACTATAATTAGTCCATGCCTCATGGACATCTCTTCACACATCATCCCAATTGCACAACACTAACATTGCAAGCCATATTGCTTCCTTTGCACTTCATCATAATAATGATGATGATGGAGATCAAGCCTTCTTCTCAACATCTTCTGCTTTAAGTGCTCCAATACCCTCACCTCATCTCCACTTAAGAGAAAAACTAACCAATGTCAAGTGGTTTAAACTTTAAAGTGCCTCTAGTAGTAGGCCTTTCATTGCTTATTCAGGAGGAGAAACAATTGACTACAAATGATAACATAGAGTTTTTTTTAAATTTTTTTTTCCTTATATGGAAATACAAATGAGGGAAGAACTTTCTTTTCTTCTTCTTATTAACTTTTCCCTAGTCATTCTCTCTCTTGTAGAAACATACCTAAAATGGTCTTGGGGGAGAAATCACTAAGTTAGGAACTATCTTTTTAATTTTCTCTTGAGGTCAATGGAAGTGATTTCTTTGGAATTATATCATTGGACTCATTTTTGAGGGATAAATAACTCTATGATGAAGATGTGGCTACTGCTATCCTTTCTTCGGGGGACTAAGAGTGGCATTACTCTTGAATCTCTCATTTCTTTTTCAAGTTGGGTTAATGTAAGGTTTTGATGGTCCCTTTCTTATCTAGGACTCTGATTAGGTTTGATAGGATAAAATTTGAAGTTCTTTCTATTTTAAGATATATTCATTTTCCTTCCATCATGAGTGATAAGGAGATCATATAACCATTGTCTACCATACCAAGAGTAACATGAGGATGTGCTATCATACAACTGTTGTCTAACATTGTAAGAATCATTAGTATAAGATTCCAGCTGGATAAGAATCAAACATTTGCCATTAATTTGATAATGACGCTTGACATAGCCACACCTTTGAAAGAACTCACCTAAGGTTTTAGAGTAAGTTAGACCTTTTGTTGGGTTTACTTCTCAGTTGAGGGGAAATAAATGAAAAGAAAGGCAAGAAAAATTAAAAGAAGAGAAAAGAGGAAGGAAATCAATTCCTTCCGTGGGCTTTATATTCATTGTCTGAGTAAGGTAAACATGATACTTTGTAAAGGAGTATTCCAAAGTTGAAAATCTTGCTCTTTCATTGACTTTAAAATTTATCCATTTGAGAACATGATAACAGTCATGCAAGTCCTATTGTTTGAAATTTTTTCATGTTTTATCTCATCATATCATGTAGGAATAAAAATGTTGTTGCACTTACAAGTAATATAATGGGTGGGAAGAGAGGTATCTTACTCTATAAAGTCTTTATAATCTTTTTCTTCATCTTTGTCTATATAATCAATACTTATCAATATTATAGCTAGGGTTTAAGTTGTTTGTTGATTGTAATACTTGTATACGATCCTTACCTTTTATGAATATAAAAATAGTTGTCCTTGTGTTTTCTTCTCCCTTGCAATTATGCAATTAACTTTGTATTAAATGTGATGCAAACCCAAAATCGGACCATTGAACCACATAGAAACTAGACGAAGTTGGTGAAGCACGAAGGTAAGAATAACCCTCAATGATTGAAAAAGTGGAGATCATTAATCAAAACTTGAATATTATATATATACACGACACTACTTTTATGAATAAAATTCTAAATAAATTAGGAAATAAATACTATAAAATGAGGAAAACATGCTAGATCATAATTGAGAATACAATTGTTGATTAATTTTTAAGAGAAAAATGTGATAACCCTAAATTATCAACCAATTTAACAATTTACCAAACTTTAAATCCTTCTTCAAAAGCATTTTTAATTGATCAACACAAAATTTTTGTCACTCAAAAACTTTGGCTATTGGTTCTAAACTACCTAAAACTATTATAAATCACTTTGGACCATAAGAATAAGTTCTGCAGGTGACACTTCCAACCTATAGTTGAATCCTCTCATTACAAGTGCTCTATCTATCTAAGACATTCAAAAAATTACAAGTCAAACACCACAACTCATTGTGTCCATCTTCAAGCCCAATGCAATTCTTCAAAGTAGATGCTCTAAGTAGCTTCCCACTCATTCCAATAAGTGCATCATCAATCTTACTCCATCTCAACATTAAAATTGTCTTTACAAAGGGTAATACATTTTTCTTACACATTCTTGATGAACACGTCAAAACCAAAAGTTATGATATAAAATATCAAAATAGTGTGATCAAACATGATCACAAGCAAGGAACCAATTTTCCAATATTTCTTTTCAAATCCCTTTATAATTCCTTCATGTTTCTTCCCTTGTAAACCGACTGTTTGTCTGTCAGTTTCATTACTTGAATTACATCTAAAATTCTTTGAAGGTAAAAATGAACAATAGGACAATTCCAACAACAACCATTCTGATACCATGAGATATTTTTGAATTACAAGTTTCAATCTCTCTTAAGAAGACTTAGGGAGCGTTTGGTTCATAGAAAATTTTTCATTTTCCGTTTTCATTTTTCCTTTTCTAGAAAATAGAAAATGATTTTTTTGTATTTTTTAGTTTTCTAGAAAACGCTCCTTTATTTTTTGGGAAACAAAAATGGAAACAGAGAATGATTTTTCTGTGTTTTCCAGTTTTTCAAAAAATGCTCATTTATTTTTTGAAAAACGAAAATGGAAAATGCCAACTAAACGTCATTTCCTGCATTTTCTCATTTTCTCAGAAAATGAAAATGGAAAATGGAAAATTTTCTATGAAACTAGTTTAAGCAGGCTTCAGGAAAATAGAAGTCTTTTGACAGTACAGTACCCAACATGTGTGTGGTATTTTCTCGGTATAATAAAATGCCACGTTAGTCTTAGTGGAGCTGATACTTGAAAATATACTTTTATAAGTAATGACTTGACAAAAGATTTGATTAAAGCAACATTTGCAGGAGCATTTTCCTTAATATGTTCTATTAGAGATATTGTTTTTAAATCATGTGGAACTTATTCTGCAGGAAGGTCCTTATCTTAAGAGTAAGGGTAAGGCTGGCAATACCACTCGTGTTGCAGTGCTAACATGGAGGTCCTTGGTGATTATGTCAAGGGAATGGAAGTATTTTTGGATCCGACTTTTTTTATATTTGCTTCTCACACTCTCCATTGGCACCATATTCTCCAAAAGTGGTCATTCTTTGTCATCTGTAACTGTAAGCTAATTTAACACTATTGCTTGGACTCATTAAATAGGATTTTTCATATTATTACTATCTACTCAAGCTTACATGTATGATGCACTAATTTAGTCTCATATTTATACTTGTGGTCAAATAAAGATGATGTAGAAGCTCAACTGAGTGAACTACTATTACCATGGGTTTTCATCATTCTTAGGCAACGATCAGGTCTAACAAAGTTAAGGTTAGTGCTTTTAGTTGGGTGTGTTATTATAATTAATTGGTAATAGAGAGGGTTTGGTTTGGAAGGGTTGTTACCATGATTCTTGACTATAATACACTTAGGATCTCAAAAAATATCATAAAAATCCTAGTGTGTCAAACAGAATTGTGGACTAATTAAGTAAAGTTATAAACTTACACCAGTGAGGTACTATTAATTTAGGAATAAATATTTTGGGTTAGTGGTTTGATCTAATAAAGTCATCTGAGTCAATTCTTTGATGTGGAGGGATCATGAGCGTATCTTTATTGATTAATATAAATTTAGTTATTAGATTGACCTCCTTGTTTCTCTCTCCTTTTTATTTATTTACTTTAAATGTTTGATTCTATCGTCCTGTCTTCTGAGGAGTAGCTTAAAAAACTTCTGTAAATTTTTTCTGAACTTTGACCAAAATTGCTTTTGCCTTGTATTAATTCAATGACAGTGAACTAACTGCAATTACCTTGCACGTAATCACCAAACAGTATAACTTATAGAACCAAAGAGGCTTTTTGCAAGCTGTTGTCTAAAGCACAATATGGTTTTCTATCCTAATACCCTTGACTTTGAAGAGCAATGTGATAAATTTTAGCTCCAGATTATTCACGTGGAATGATTTCAATGATTTTAAAATCAATCTCACAAGATATCATCATTGATTGTATCATATGAAATCGTATAGTTGCAATTGTGATAGCATACTATTAAATACCTCTTGAAGCAGTCTTATCATGATTTATTTAATTACAGGTGAGAGTTTCTGCCGTCTTTGTCTTTGTATCGTTTATTCTATTACTCAGTATTGCTGGATTGCCTGCCCACATAAATGAAATTAAGGTATGTTGGCAAATTTTGATGGTTATGTCATATGATTGTGCTTTTCCCTGAGTTGATCACTTATCTGAATGTATGTTGGCAAGTTTAGCCTTCAAGCTATCTCTTAAATTGTAGTACCACTCATGGGAAATTTCACGTGCCTCTTTAACCTGATTTTAAACAAGCCCGTGCAATTTGATTTCTTTTTTAGAGTAATGGTGGGGCATCTATGTTTTAATATGTGAACATAGTTGCTAATATTTCATGTTTTTATTTAAACTTTGTGAAAATATTTTTATCCTGAGGTTGCATGACTAAATTGGAAAAACGAACACCTAGAATTATATATTTGTAAGAATGAGAATTTTTTTAAAAAATATACAATAGTCAAGAAAGAGGCTAAGAAAATAGTGAATGAAACTAAGAGTGGAATTTTTGAACGGTTATATTAAAAAATAGATAAAAAAAGAGGAAAGAGACATTTATAAAATAGCTAAAGTGAGAGAGAAGAAGATAAAAGATCTTATCCAAATAAGATGTATTAAAGATTAATTCAATAGGATATTAGTAAATCATGGAGAAATAAAAAAGCAGTGGAAGAAGTATTTTCATTAAATTTTTAATGAATGTTTAGGTGACCAAATTAATTTGGGTAATTTAAGTAGATCAAATGAGTATAGAAATTTAAATTTTTATTGTAGAATTCAAATTTCAGAAGTAGAACAGACTTTAAATGGGATGTAAAATAGAAAGTCGTTGGACCAGATATTCTGATAGAGGTAATGAAGTGTCTAGGGAAATAAGATATTGAATAACTTACAAAATTATTTAATATGATATTGAAAACAAAAAAAATGCTTAATCAATGGAGGGTAAGTACTCTAATTCACTTATATAAAAATAAGGGGGACGTATAAATTCGTCCAATTATAGGGGTATTAAACTAATAAGTCATACCATACAATTTTGGGAAAGAATAATAGAAAAAAAGATTAAGGAAGGAGACCATGGTTTTTGAAAATCAATTTGGGTTCATGCCTCAAAGGTCGACAATAGAAGTTACACATCTTCTCAGACAACTAATTGAAAAATATCGGGAGCAAAAGCAAGATTTACACATGATATTCATTGACTTAGAAAAAGTTTATGATAGAGTCCCAAGAGAAATTATATAGAAAATTCTAGAAAAGAGGTGTTGGTGTAGCATATATTGAACTAATTAAAGAAATGTATGAGAAAATAACGACCAGAGTAAAGACTTCATACGGATTAATTGAATCATTTTCAATAATGATAGGATGACATCAAGGATCAACTTTAGGTCCCTATCTTTTTATACTAATCATGGACAGGTCCCTATCTTTTTACACTAATCATGGACGAACTCACTGAACATATTCAAGACACAGTACCATGATGCATGTTATTTGCAGATGATATTATTTTAGTAGATGAGACATGTGAATGAGTAAATGTTAAACTAGAATCTTAACGGGAAATATTAGAAGTTAAAGGTTTTGGGTTTAGTAGAGTAAAGACAGAATATATGAAATTTAAGTTTAACAATATTAGATGTAATAAGACAAGGGGAGCCTTGGTACAATGGTAAAGTTGTTGACTTGTGAGATAGAGGTCATGAGTTTGAATCTTGGAAACAAGCAAGGTAAAGTTGCGTACAATGAATCCTTCCCTGGACCTCGTATGGCGGGAGCTTCGTGCACATACGAGATGACGAGTTGTCTGCAATTGAGAGCATTAAGTATTTAAGATCATTTTTGTAAGACAATGAAGGGATTGAGAGAGATGTCTTATATAAAATACAAGCAGGATAGTTGAAATGGAAGAAAACATTGAGTATTTTATGTGATTATAAAATACCTCTAAAACTTAAGGAGAAGTTTTACAAAACGATAGTTAGACCTGCTATATTATATGACGCTGAATGTTGGCTACGATTCGAGCACATGAGCAAAAGATGAGAGTTGCAGAGATGAGGATGTTAAGGTGGATGTGTGAACATACGAGGATTGACAGAATAAGAAATGAGAGCATTAGAGAGAGTTGAAGTTGCATCTATTAAGAGAAAATTCCGAAAGATACGTTTAAGGTAGTATAAACATGAACTTAGACGATTAATAAATGCTCTAGTTATGTGATGTAAAACGATGATAAATACACATATCAAAAGTGAAAGAGGAAGAACAAAAAAGATTTGATTAGCAATAATAAAATAAAATAAAATTTATTTAAGTATAGTTGATGATATAATAGAGGATATAATCCAATGGTATAGAAGGATCCATATTGCTGACCTTACCTAGTGGGATAAGGCTCGATTGTTGTTGTTGTTGTATAACTAACCTATTGTATCCCTGAGATGTGTCAATGACTCAGATAAAATCGTGGTGTATTCTATTGTTAAGGTAATTTTTTTTGTGCCAATGACTGCTCAGGGTGGTCTCCTTCCAAGGGAAGCATCTTCCTTGGGCTACGGTCAAACATTTTTTTTTCCTTTTTAATATAAGCTGTCCCTTCAGTTCCCAAAAATTTCAGCAAACCTCTCCCTATATTTTGTACATAAACTTGTTTACTCTATAATTAATATGCAAAACAACAATTTAGATCAGACACCACTTTTACTCATGAATTCAAATAACCATTTAAGCATAACCATATCATCAGTTGATCACGTCACAACTTCAACAACTACACAAGGAAAACCATCATACATCACGTCTAACAAGATAAGTTAAAAGTTAACTCTACCCACTAAATTAAAAAAAAAAAATCACCAAATCATCATGTTGGAGAAAAGCACTACTAATGAAAATAAAACATCACCCATCTAAAGAAAACAATCGTTTATTTAATGAATTCCCAAACATCATGTAACAGAAAAAAACACATAACAACTGTCATCAAAGATGAAAGTAAGATACATCAGTGATGTAGGATGCAACAGAAAATTAGTCTGAAACAAAATTGATGAAACAAGGGATAACTATCTTATGCCAAGAAGAAAAAAGAAGCTTACACATATTAATCAAATTGGAGTTTTATTGAGATGATTAATACATTGAGACAACATTATTTTTATGGATTAAATAGCAAATAAATTAAGAAAGAAATATCACTAATTGAAAAATGAAATTTTAATATGCTTTAACCTAATAATAATAAAAAAACTCTTACTGGTTCCAAAATTAGAACAATTATTTAAAGTTCAAAATTATTCCTTTTTTTCATCATTCTCCTCTATTGAAGAGAATTCAACTCCAAGCTAGTTAGTTTCTTTTCGTATTGTCATTTTCAAACCAAGGGAACAAGTGCTTCATTAACTCTATTCAACAATATTCTTTATTATCTCTCTTATTTGGATGTCTTTGAATGAGTAATTAAATAGTGTACTTTATTGCTTATAATTTTTTACTTCATTTGTTTCTTTTTTATTTGCCTCTTCCAATGAATAAAAAATGTCTCATTTTATCATAGGGCAAGAACGATGTACATGGCTGTATGAACAGGATGAATTCTTAGAAACATAACCTGTAGATCAATATACAAAGAGGGATACTTGAATTTCTCGTAGCAAATTAATAAATCCTCTAATTTAAATATTGAATTAGTGTTTAAAGAAGTCAATATTTATAATTAAATTTCTCATAAAATGACTAAATTAATTGGATATGTCTATAGCAAAAAGGTGATTACGTTCTCCTCCAGCGTCCCTCACCGTTGGTCCTTCGGTGATAGTGAAAGGAGGTAAATCACGGAGGGAGGGGCTATGCCTTTTGACTCATTGCCCAGAACAGCGGAGAGCTTTTGAGTCCAGATGAGGATAGACCCCACGCCGAAAATCGATTGCCCATCAAATTAATTGCATATGAAAGCTTCTAAAGTAGATGATATGAGAAAATTTGAATTTGTGAATGCAAGATAATAATTCACCATGTCGCTTAACAATTTATAATAATTATTACTCTATACAATATCTTTTCTAGTATCATTGTCTCTTTTCATGTGCATAATAAAGCTCTCAATTTGTTGGACAAAAATAAATAAGAAAACTAACTCAATAGTAGGCTGACAAAGTTTAGAGTCAACAACAACAATAACAACGACAACTAAGCCTTTTCCCACTAGGTAGGGTCGACTATGAATTCTTCTATACCATTGTGCTCTATCCCCTACTGTATAATCATATATACTTTCATCTTTCAACCCGGTGCACGAAGCTCCCGCCACGCGGGGTACCGGAGAAGGAATCCATCAGACGCAGCCTTACTCGCAAGAGGTCAAGCTTTGTGGATTCAACTCATGACCTTGGTCACAAGGCAACAACCTTACCGTTGTGCCAAGGCTCCCTTCTGTATAATCATATATACTTAAATAAATTTTATCTTATTTTATTCCTGCATATCCCCTATCAGTATAGGGGGCTTATATGTTCCTTAAGCTCTTCAATTGGATGATATATAGCCTTAAAGGTCTCCTTGATGGAATTTTCTGCGCATGATATTCTTGTCATGCCACCTCTTCGTTTTCTCCTTGTAAGACCTTGCATGTTCATAAGCATCAAGGCGTAGTTCTTCAAGTTCATTTAGCTGCAGTTTTCTTTTCTCTCCGGCTTTTTTCAGGTCAAAATTAAGCCATTTAATTGCCCAATATGCCCTGTGCTCTATTTTAACTGGAAGATGACATGGTTTTCCATAAACTAATCAAAACGGAGTCATTCCAATGGATGTCTTGTAGGCAGTTCGATAGGCCGATAGAGCATTGTCAAGTCTTAAAGACCAATCCTTCCTTGATCTTGATACTGTTTTCTCCAAGATAGTCTTGATTTCCCTATTTGAAACTTCTACTTGCCCGCTCGTTTGTGGATGATATGGTGAGGCTAGTTTATGGGTTACTCCATACCTCTTGAGAAGGCTTTCAAATTATCTTTCGATAAAGTGTGAGCCTCCATCACTTATTACTGCTCTCGGTATTCCAAATCTTGGAAATATTATACTCTTATAGAGCTTAATGACTGATTTTGCATCACAAGAGGGGGATGGTAGAGCCTCAACCCATTTAGACACATAGTCCACTGCCACCAGTATATAGGTATTTTTATAGGAAGTAGGGAAGGGTCCCATATAGTCAATTCCCCAGACGTCGAACAATTCGACTCCTGAACCCCTACGGTTTCCTACTGACAATGTTTCTGCAGGGTACTCTTCTTTTGATTTTTCAGGATTCCGATCATCATTCGAAGCTGTCAGGGTCGAGCATACCTCGCACATAGGTATGTGAGATCGGTATGCCCAAGCTACAGAGGAGCACCATCGTATGGTGACACAACATTTGGATAGGGCAGCTGATTTTTACAGGAGAGCTGATGAGTTTTTCACTGCTGAGTCCGCCCGGAGGGAAGATGATGATAGATTTCGACAGGAGTCCCGGGAGTTTTACCAGGAGCAGCGACGTAGGTGGGCGGAGGAGGATGCCAGTAGCGAGGACGATGACCATTGACCGCCTCGAACTATTTTGTGAGTTTCACGCACATCCTTATCACGATGTCGCTCTACTTAGATTTTTAGTTTGGTTAGTCTTTATTTTGTTTGCATCTTTTCATATATCATAACATCATTGCATTTTGTATCATCTAGCGTAATACAACCGAACATTGGTCGGATCACGATATTCCTTTTTATTTGATAAGAGCCCTATTTCACTTCTAACACGGTCTATAGGTCCGAGGTATCCAAAAAGGATTTAAATCCCCATCTGACGAGCACTGATTTTCCATCAAGACTTGCTCTGATTTGAGAAACACTTTCCTAGAAGTATTGAAAAAAAATGGTATTGTTTTCAAGCACCCTTTGAGACAGTAGTTCTTGGGAAACACCTAAAGGTGCCCCTTTGAGACTAACTAGTTCTTGGGAAATGCTCTCTATAAATTCCTTTCCTTCTCTCTTCTTAGAAAGTGCTCCTTTGAGACCTTTTGATGATAGGTAAGGATGATCCATGCATTAAGGCAGGTAAGTGCCTATATGCCAGAAATAAGAATGCTCTACGATAGATGGGATGTCAAGTTCGGATTGGTGTCCAATGACTTTAGTCCAACTTTTCACGTGCACTATATAGGAATCTTTCAAGCTTGACAACTAGGAATGATTTGAAAAAATTAAGATCAGATTGTATACCTCTGGATGGTGCCTAGCATTTTCACAATTAAGTTGTATTTTGAGTTTTCTTTGCTTGAGGACAAGCAAAAGTTTAGAACTAGGGGATTTTGATATGTGTAAATCATGCTATATTTTCACTACTCCATTTGCATGCATTTTATCTCATTTCATGTCCTAGGCATGTATTTTATCATGATTTAGTTAAGTTTAGCATATTTTGGACAAAGAGACTGCTTTTGGGTGTTTTTCGTGTTAACAGGGCAAAGAAGCAGGCGTACAACACAAAGCGTGTCATCGGTGACACGTCCGTGTCGAGTTCCAATTCAACACGCTCCCTCACGCCCGATTCGACCTTGACACACCCGATTCGCCTTCGACACGCCCGATTGACTTCGACACGTCCCAATTCAAGCGCAACACGCTCGGTGGGAAGACCGCGACAAGACTGTGCCCTCATTCGCAGCGGCATGTTGGCTTGATTCCGATTTCCTTTTTGCGAAAGCAACTCGATCTTCGTCTCAATTAAAGGAAAATCTTTTACCTTAATTAAAGAGGAAGCCAAGGCTATAAAAGAGGAGATATTCTAACCCTAAGGGAGGACGGCGGGTGGTCAAAAAGGACGAGAGGAGGACAAAAGAAGGAGTCGACGACAGAGGAATACAGATGACACTAAGTATCGTAATTTCTTTCTCTAGCAATTCTTGCCAGACTATAGAGTAGTGTCTTGTAATCTTAGGATGGGGGAGTAGCCCTTGACGATTTATGATGGATGATGTAATCTATACTACTTGAATTATTGTTTGTTTTGATCTGGTTCTTTTGGATTCTTATTGATAAACCTAAGGAGCTAAGGGGAAGTGCCTAACAGTGAACCCAAGTTCCCGAAACCCAGAACCAACTAGGGATAAACTCCTGCCAAGTATCGGTAGTGTATCTATGAGGGCTTGCGGGGGTCTCGTGACAGGCCCCCTTAGCTGATTATGGTCCCGTGTGCAAACCTACCGTGAAAAGGAAATTAGACTCTAGAGGAACTCTTATGGACTTAATGGATCTATCAAATCCAGTTTTTACCAAGTAACGGAGGTAAGACTAGGGAGGTTTGCGGGGGTCTCGTGACAGGTCTCCTTAGCCGGGATTATGATCCCCATGCCGAACACCGTGATGTAAATTGAGTTTGATAGGTAATGCAGCGTAGACCTCGAAAGGGGCCGTTGATTTACCTTAGGATAGGTTCCATCAAAACAACTCTAATAGGGGTAGGAAAGAATTAAATCACCTTATAAATCGTCGGCGTACGGGTGAAACCCGTATCACGAGATTCTCCTCGATTCTTGACTTTTAGCTCGTTCTTCTCATTCGTTGTTCTTGGCTCGGCTCTTTGGCTTAATCCACAAATAGATTGACTACATAACTTCGTATCATGATCATTCCGTAATTGTCCCAATCACTGTGGAATAGATATTTTTATTACTTGGCGGCAATCAACACTTGCGAAAACAACACATCAAGTTTTTGGCGCCGTTGTCGGATTGACACTCAATATTGAATTGAGCGTGATTTAGTTAATCTAGATTTACATTTTTTGTTCCTATTCTTTGTATGCAATTCGAATTCTTGTTTTGGGAGCCTCTCTTGTTTATTTGTACGCACGAGACTTAATAGGAAATTCTCGATATGATCCCGAGATAGAAAGAACTTTCCTTGCGAAGACGATTTCAAAGAACCTCGGGAAGACAATCGACCTACGGCCGACTGGTGACGAGAATAAACCTTTAAGGGATTATGCGGCACCTAGTCTGAGGATTGAGATCGAGTATTAGAAGACCCTATTGAGGCGAACTTTTGAATTTAATCAAACCTCTACTATCCATGGTCCAACAAAGATCAATTCGGAGGAGCACCCATCAAGATCCAAATCTGCACTGAAGTATTTTTGGAATTTTGCGAAACTTTAAACGAATGGAGCCTCGGTGATGCTATTAGATTGCGCTTGTTTCCTTCTCTCATCACAAGCTAAAGCTTAGCACTCTCTTCCGGCCAGATTGCATAACTACAGGATTAGCTGGAGCAAAGATTTTTAGACAAGTATTTTCCACCCAAAGAAACTGCAAGTCTTCGCCATCAAATCACCAATTTTTGAAAGGATAGAAACATTATTTGAAGCACAGGGACAGATTTAAAGGATTACTACAAGAATGCCTCATCATCGTAGAATTTGGAGAAGTGACTCATTGTTCATACTTTCTACAATGGAATCTTGTATGCTACTAAAGTTTCTCTTGATTCTACTGCAGGAGGAGCTCTTATGAACAAAACGTTGGATGAAACATTTGAGATCATCGAGAATGTGACAATGAATTCTCACCAATGGGCTACAGAACGAGGATATCAAACTAAAATGCCAGGTAAGTTTGAGGTAAGTACCCTTGATCTACTCAGTGCAAAAGTCGATGCGTTAACTCAAAAGCTCGAACATTTTAATGTATCACCGAACTCATCTAATGTCACTATGCGAGATCTGGTGTAACAGACATGCGATGGCGTATTTAATCTAAATCTATACGCACCATCATCGGAAGTCGATCGGGATTGAAGCAGTAGATCTGCTAAATACTTTTAATCAGAAGCCTAATGGTGGCAACCCTTACTCGAACACGTACAATCCCGGTTGGAGGAATCATCCCAACTTTTCGTATAGAGCCAACCAAAATTCTTCTGGACAGAACAGTTTTGGAGCACCTTCAGGATTTCAGCCAGGACCCAAGTCGAGCTTAGAAAAGATGATGGAGAATTTTATTACGTGTCAGGAGAAAATAAACGATGAATTTCGATAGCATATTGTAGAATCAAATCGGCAACATCAAAATAATACCGAGGCAATAAAGCAATTGGGAGGCAAGGTTGATAATTTGACTAATCACACAAGAATGCTGGAAAATCAAATTTCCCAAATTGCCAGCTCAGCATCAAGGACGGCGGGTGGTCAAAAAGGACGGGAGAAGGAGGACAAAAGGAGTCGATGACAGAGGAACACAGATGACACTAAGTATCGTAATTTCTTTCTCTAGCAATTCTTGCCAGACTATGGAGTAGTGTCTTGTAATCTTAGGATGGGGGAGTAGCCCTTGACGATTTATGATGGATGATGTAATCTATACTACTTGAATTATTGTTTGTTTTGATCTAGTTCTTTTGGATTCTTATTGATAAACCTAAGGAGCTAAGGGGAAGTACCTAACAGTAAACCCAAGTTCCCAAAATCCAGAACCAACTAGGGATAAACTCCTGCCAAGTAGCAGTAGTGTATCTATGAGGGCTTGCGGGGGTCTCGTGACAGGTCCCCTTAGCTGATTATGGTCCCGTGTGCAAACCTACCATGAAAAGGAAATTAGACTCTAGAGGAACTCTTATGGACTTAATGGATCTATCAAATCCAGTTTTTACCAAGTAACGGAGGTAAGACTAGGAGGTTCATGGGGTCTCGTGATGAGTCCCCTTAGCGATTATGATCCCCTACACTCGAATACCGTGACGAGTAAATTGAGTTTGATAGGCGGGCGTCCTTAGGATAGGTTCCATCAAAACAACTCTAATAGGGGTAGGAAAGAATTAAATCACCTTATAAATCGTCGACGTGGTGAAACCCATATCCTGAGATTCTCCTCAACTCTTGACTTTTAGCTCGTTCTTCTCATTCGTTGTTCTTGACTGCTCAGTGTCTTTGCTTAAACCACAAATTGATTGACTAGATAACTTGGTATCACGATCATTCGGTAATTGTCCCAATCCCTGTGGGATCGATATTTTTATTACTTGACGACAACCGTGCACTTGCGGAAAACAACACATCAAGTTTTTGGCGCCGTTGTCGGGGATTGACACTCAATATTGAATTGAGCGTGATTTAGTTAATCTAGATTTCTGTTTTTGTTCTTATTCTTTGTGTCTATTCTGAATTCTTGTTTTGGGAGCCTCTCTTGTTGTTGCATGCACAGATTTAATAGGGAAATTCTCGATATTGATCCTGAGATAGAGAGAACTTTCCTTGCTAGAAGACGATTTCAGTAACCTTAGGAAGACAATCTGACCTCCGACATGGCTGATTAGAACGAGAATAAACCTTTAAGGGATTATGCAGCACCTAGTACAAGGGGATTGAGATCTAGTATTAGAAGACCCCCTATTGAAGCGAACAATTTTGAATTAAAACCGGCTCTACTATCCATGGTACAACAACATCAATTCGGAGGAGCACCCACTGAAGATCCAAATCTGCACTTGGAAGTATTTTTGGAATTTTGCGAAACTTTAAAACTGAATGGAGCCTCAGCTGATGCTATTAGATTGCGCTTATTTTCTTTCTCATTGCGGGACAAAGCTAGAGCCTGGCTACACTCTCTTCCAGCAGATTGCATAACTACAGGATCAATTTGGAGCAGATTTTTAGACAAGTATTTTCACCAAAGCTACGCAAGTCTTCGTCATTAAATCACCAATTTTGCGCAAAAGGATGGAGAAACATTATTTGAAGCCTGGGACAAATTTAAAGGATTACTACAGCAATGCCCTCATCATGGGCTGGAGAAGTGGCTCATTGTTCATACTTTCTACAATGGAATCTCGTATGTGTTGGGTTTCCGGCACCGCGGCGTGTGTGTGTTCGATCATGTTTCGTAAACATGAGCACAGCGGAAGCAATTAAAATAATAAATCTATATTTATTACAACACACACAACACACGCATGCATATTACAACAAGTGTAGACATAACCGTAAATTAAAATTTGCAATAAAAGAAATTTATCTACGTTATACCTTTCGTATGACGTGTAGCGGGAACGACATCAACCGGAACGATCCTCGTAAGAATCGTCTCTATCCGTATCCACGCCGAGCTCCTCGGGATGACTTCGCTAAGTCACGAGCTTCGTCTTCGTACGGGTTACTAGCCTCGTGTTGAAGACGACGTGATCGAGAGATGATCACGATCCGAATCCAAATTCGGACCCTAAAATGAGTTCTCAAAACTCGCTTCTCCGGAGAGGTATTCGTCAACCGTTTGACGAATCCTTCGTCCCCCACCTCAGAGGATTACCGGAGATCAAATCCCGTACCACCGTCGAACACTGCGTAAACGACGCCCGACGAGAGGAGAAGCTGTCCGGAACTGGAGCTTGGTGGAGGATATAGCGCCGACTGACGAGGAAAGAAAAGCCTCACCTTGATGCGAAACCTATAGGGGATCAGAGGCCGGAGTGTTCACCGTGAAGCTTGTCGCGATGACTTGACGGCCTGAAGGCGGGGCGATCCTAGGGTTAGTCGACTAGGAGGAGAGGGAGGCGCGACCACAAGGTTGGTGACTCTTGATTAGGGTTTTGGATTAGGGTTTACGCCCTATTTTATAGAGAACTAATTCTCTTAATGGTTAATGGATCATATCCATAAAGCCCGTTAACCCGCTCCATTAAGATAAGTTAAAATAAACCAAACCATGATGGTTTATTTTAAGTTAAAACGAACCGAACCAACCTTTGGTTCATTCGTTTAATATAAACCGAACCCTTTGGTTTATTCTCATCCATTGGATTAGAACCAAACCATTTTGGTCCATCCATTATGTCTTCATAAGACAAGGCCCATCCACGCTTCATCATTGAAACAATTTCGTACGCTTTATGTTTGTCGACAAACATAGTTCTCTCGATGCGAGAATCCCATTCAAGCTCGTTTAAATCCTTTGGATTACACTCGTTGCGTGTGACGAATAGGTTCGGTTTATGTTGGCGTCATAATTAACCATTAATTATAGAGCGATCATGAGTGGCACCTAGTAGTACATCGTGATCACCGAAAAGATCAACGGTTGATCGAACTATTTCAAACCCTTGATGCTCGAATGAATCGTGCCCCTTCCCTTTCACTCTTATACCCACTTGGTTCGTGATACATTATCACTGGTTGTCACTTCATGTATCGTTCCCCTACTTAGTTACTCGCGTATCGAAGAGTAGCTCTAAACATGTAATGCTTTGGCAGACTTTAGTATAAGCGGAGGCGTGGTATACATCTCGCCATGAGTGGTGAATCCTTTATAGGCTATTGACACCTTCGATCACTTGACTTATACCCAATCATCCGGTCACATCTCCTTAGAGATGTTTGCTTGATGTCAAAGCGTAAGTCTCCGTGATTAAGATGACTTGAATCTGCAAGTCGAAGAACATCGCGCAAAGCGATGAACCGTTGTATCTATATGCAGAGAACCGTATGAAGTCTTACGGTGGTCATCGATGAACTAGTTCTGTCCCACCGATTAACTCGGACATCACGTCTCCGGCCGTGAGAATCAGCTTGGATACGCGGAGTATACCTCATGCTAGTCTAATTGATGGTGTCCGAATCCATCAATTCATCATTAGGGATAATTAGATACATCACAATTACCATTAGAGATACTCACTGGTTGTGATCCGATCACAAATTCTCTCGCCAATCGATATATTCGTTGATAAATGAGTTTAAGATCCAATCAAATACATAAAACATGTATACTCAAATAGTGAATCTTCATTTATCATATAAATGGTTCATACATAAGGCGATTGCCTTAGGACATCTCTCATATATTACTAACAGTATGCTACTAAAGTTTTTCTTGATTCTGCTGCAGGAGGAGCTCTTATGAACAAAACGTTGAATGAAACATTTGAGATCATCGAGAATGTGACAATGAATTCTCACTAATGTTACGAGGATATCAAACTAAAATGCGGTAAGTTTGAGGTAAGTACCCTTGATCTACTCGGTCAAAAGTCGATCGTTAACTCAAAAGCTCGAACATTTTAATGTATCTATAAACTCATCTAATGTCACTTGCGAGATCGTGGTGTAACAGACGTATAGCGATGGCTAAATCCTACACGCACCATCATGGAATGGGATTGAAGCGTAGATCGCTAAATAATTTTAATCGGCCTAATGGTAGCGACCCTTACTCGAACACGTCTGATCCGGTTAGAGGAATCATCCCAACTTTTCGTATAGAGCCAACCAAAATTCTTACAGGCGAGCGGTTTTGGAGCACCTTGGGATTTGCGGGACCCAAGTCGAGCTTAGAAAAGATGATGGAGAATTTTATTACGTGTCAGGGGAAGATAAACGATGAATTTCGATAGCATATTGTAGAATCAAATCGGCAACATCAAAATAATACCGAGGCAATAAAGCGATTGGGAGGCAAGGTTGATAATTTGACTAATCACACAAGAATGCTGGAAAATCAAATTTCCCAAATTGCCAGCTCAGCATCAAGGACGCCGGGCAGATTTCCTGGAAATTCAGAAGTAAACCCAGCTGAGCATTGTAATTCCATAAGTTTGAGAAGTGGAAGGATTTTAGAAGGAGACAGAGCTCAACAAGCGGCCCCTGTGCTAAAGGACACGAGCGTGTCAGAGTTGGAAGAAGACAGCAGCACGCCTGGGATGAATAGAAAAGAAAGCCGGAGAGAAAAGAAAACTGCAGCTAAATGAACTTGAAGAACTACGCCTTGATGCTTATGAACATGCAAGGTCTTACAAGGAGAAAACGAAGAGGTGGCATGACAAGAATATCATGCGCAGAAAATTCCATCAAGAAGACTTGGTATTACTATTTAACTCAAGATTGAAACTCTTTCCTGGGAAGCTGAAATCCAGATGGTCGGGGCCATATCGAGTTGAAAAGGTTTATCCTCATGGAGCTATTGATATATCTAGTGAGTCTACAGGAATTTTCAAAGTAAATGGTCAAAGACTTAAGAGATACGAAATAATTACATTGGTGATTGGAGGAGGAGGCGAGCACTCCTCGAGCCATCCCAAAACTAGAATCGGGGGTCGAGTTAACTTAAACAAGCGCTTCTTGGGAGGCAACCCAAGCTATTTTCATTTTTTTTAGTTATTTTATTTTATTTTATTTTATTCTTTATTTTATTTTTATTTTTTTCAGGTTTACAGGACACGGCGTAAGCGTGCCAAATTGACGACCGCTTTATGCGGGCGACATGTAGAGGTTATCCAAGAGGTCAGCGTCTTTGATGCACGGTGTCGCACCTTTCTCACCGAGGCACGCTGGCGGACAGCAGCTGCGCTGGGCGGACGAGCTGCGCTATCGAAGCGGGTGGTATTTGCGTAAGAGGATGCGACACGCCTATGCGGATAGCCCTCTAAAGCCCGGCGAGCACGCCTAATTTTCCACTCGCGATCTGAGCGTGCGCCGGCTCTCTCGAGCCGAGAAGCTAACTCTTTGTCTCTCCCTCCCCAATCGCCATGAGTAAGCAAGTGAAGACTAGGAGGAGCTTCTTCCACCTCGGAGGGAGGAAGAGAAAAGCTCGGGTTGGGTAGCGATCCTCCTCGACCTCCGCCATCCATATGGAATTGTTTTTAGGGATGAGGTTATGAAGTCTAAATTGATGGCTTGAAAAAGGAAGTTAGTATCTACAAGAACTATAGACTTCTACCGTTGACCACCTAGGGTTAAGAGATGACATAACTTGGTTGACGATAGGATAAGTGGACCGAATTTATCACACACCATCATCTTACTTACCTAGTATCACTCTTGAATTCCTTAGCTCCTGTCTGCTGAAATCTGAAGAAAGGATTGTGAGGAAAGAAAAATAAAATTTAGATTAATGAACCATGAGTTTACCCTTTCTTTAAGTGATTTTAATATGATATTTGATTTTCCTTGTGGAGGAGAAATTCATAGACATTTTATTGATCATCGATTTTGGAGATTAATTTACATTGACCCTCGCCCTTATGATGCATCTAGGTCTAAATCATTTAACATCCCTAATCCTACTTTGTTATCTCCTTAGGTTTATGGCTAATCTGATCTGGAAGATATGATAGTGCGAGGGTGGCTAGGCGGTGAGTTACAATTTTATATGGGCCATGCTAAATGAAGTTAATATTGATTTGGAGCCCGTATGGTTAGACATTTAGTTAAGATTAGTAATAGCCCATCAGAAGTCCGTAGTCGTAGGTGGTATATCACTAGGATTCTTTGTGGCCTTAGGATGTGAATTGGATGACCTTGAATATCTGCTAGCCCTAGATTGGATTTGGATGCTTGTATAAATATGAAGATGATTGAGGCATGTGTGAGGATATCGTTTGGTGTTAGAAATGGAATTAAAATCCCTCTTCCAGAACCACAGCGGATGGTCGTAATTCATCCAATTGGCTTTTTAGAGATGTCGGGAACCCTTTCCTACCCCCTGCCCATGCTCCATCACCCTCTGAGCCATCTCACATGCCCACGAGCCATCGCGTTCGACTCACTGAACCCCACGGTTTCCTCTGCGACAATGTTTCTGCGAGGGTACTCTTCTTTTGATTTTTGAGTTCGATCATCATTCGAAGCTTTGAGGTCGAACATACCTCGCACATAGGTATGTGGGATCGGTATGCCCAAGCTACGAGAGGAGCACCATCGTATGGTGACACAACATTTGGATAGAGGCGGTTGATTTTTACGGAGAGGCGATGAGTTTTCCTTCTTGAGTCGCCGGGAGGAGATGATGATAGATTTCGGCGAGTCCGGGAGTTTTACGGGAAGCGGCGTAGGTGGGCGGAGGAGGATGCTAGTAGCGAGGCGATGACCATTGACCACCTTGAACTATTTTGTGAGTTTTGATGCACATCCTTCTATTGTTTATCTTGTCTACTACTTAGATTTTTAGTTTGGTTAGTCTTTATTTTGTTTGCATCTTTTATATATCATAACATTGCATTTTGTATCATCTAGCGTACTATTTGAACATTGGTGGATCGTGATATTCCTTTTTATGTTGATAAGAGCCTATTTCTTAACACATTACTATAGTGCAGGGTATCGAAAAGATTTAAATCCCCATGTCGGAAGCACTCGATTTTCCATTGAAGACTTGCACATGCGATTTAGTTCTTGGAGAAACACTTTCCACTAAGTATTGAAAAAAAAAAATGGTATTGTTTTGAGCACCCCTTTGAGACCAGTAGTTCTTTGAAACACCTAAAAGGTGCCCCTTTGAGACTAACTAGTTACTGGGGAAATGCTCTCTATAAATTCCTTTCCTTCTCTCTTCTTAGAAAGTGCTCCTTTGAGACCTTTTGTTGATAGGTAAGGATGATCCATGCATTAAAGCGGTAAGTGCCTCTATCGGAAATAAGAATGCTCTACGATAGAAGGGATGTCAAGTCGGATTGGTGTCGATGACTTTAGTCGACTTTTCTGCACTTGAAGCTTAGCGACTAGGAATGATTTGAAAGATTAGGATCAGTGTATACCTGCGGATGGTGCCTAGCATTTCCATGATTAAGTTGTATTTTGAGTTTTCTTTGCTTGAGACAAGCAAAAGTTTAGAACTAGGATTTTGATGTGTGTAAATCATATTTTCTACTCTCCATTTGCATGCATTTTATCTCATTTCGTATCCTAGGCATGTATTTTATCATGATTTAGTTAAGTTTAGCATATTTTGGACAAAGGCGCTTTTGGGTGTTTTCCGTATTGAGACAAAGCGGCGTATCAAGCTCAACTCTGGCGTGTCGTATGACGTCCGTGTCCGTGTCGGGAGTTCGACCTTTAACAAAGGCGAGTTCGGCCAGACACGCCCGTTGAAAGTGTTGACACGGCCGTATCAACGAGCGTGTTATCGGTGACACGTCCGTGTCGGGAGTTCAGCCTTTCAACACGCCCTAGTTCGACCCCGACACACGATTGACCTTGACACACCCGATTCAAGCGCGACGCTCGGTGGGAAGCCCGACACCGCTGTGCCCTCGTTTAGCGCAGGCGTGTTAGCTGATTCAATTTCCTTTTGCGAGCACTCGGAAGCGCGATCTTGTCTCGATTAAAGGAAAATCTTTTACCTTAATTAAAGAGGAGGCGGCGAGGCTATAAAGAGGAGATATTCTAACCTAAAGGGGAAGGCGGCGGGTGTGGTCAGGGCGAGAGGAGAAGAAGAAGGAGTCGGCAGCGGAGGAACCTGAGATGGCACTAAGTATCGTAATTTCTTTCTCTAGCAATTCTTGCCAGACTATGGAGTAGTGTCTTGTAATCTTAGGATGGGGGAGTAACCCTTGACGATTTATGATAGATGATGTAATCTATACTACTTGAATTATTGTTTGTTTTGATCTGGTTCTTTTGGATTCTTATTGATAAACCTAAGGAGCTAAGGGGAAGTACTTAACAGTGAACCCAAGTTCCCGAAACCCAGAACCAACTAGGGATAAACTCCTGCCAAGTAGCGGTAGTGTATCTATGAGGGCTTGCGGGGGTCTCGTGATAGTTCCCCTTAGCTGATTATGGTCCCGTGTGCAAACCTACCGTGAAAAGGAAATTAGACTCTAGAGGAACTCTTATGGACTTAATGGATCTATCAAATCCGGTTTTTACCAAGTAACGGAGGTAAGACTAGGGAGGTTTGCGGGGGTCTCGTGACAGGTCCCCTTAGCTGATTATGATCCCCTATGCTCGAACACCGTGACAGGTAAATTGAGTTTGATAGGTACAGTTAGCGTAGACCTCGAAAGGGGCCATTGATTTACCTTATGATAGGTTCCATCAAAACAACTCTAATAGGGGTAGGAAAGAATTAAATCACCTTATAAATCGTCGACGTGGTAAAACCCATATCATGAGATTCTCCTAAACTCTTGACCTTTAGCTCGTTCTTCTCATTCGTTGTTCTTGACTGCTCAGTTTCTTTGCTTAAACGACAAATTGATTGACTAGATAACTTGGTATCACGATCATTCGGTAATTGTCTCAATCCCTGTGGGATCGATATTTTTATTACTTGACGACAACCGTGCACTTGCGGAAAACAACACATCAAGTTTGACACGAAGCGATGTGTATTTTCGCGAGTGCTTGATTATCGCTCAATAAAAATATCGATCAGCGGACGAACGATGCCGAATGATCGTGATACAGATCTAATCGATCAATTGTGAATTGAGGCTGGCGATCAGCGAATGAAAAACGGTTAAAATCGATAGTTGAGAGAATCTCGGATATGAGTTTCACGCGTCGGCGATTTATAAGGTGATTTAATTCTTTCTACCTGAAGTTGTTTTGATGGAACTATCTAAGGTAAATCAGCGACCTTTAGAAGCTATCGCTGCTCACTCGATTTACTATCGCGATTTTGGCGTGGGGATAAATGTCGAGAAGTGCGTCATGAAACCTCCTGTCTACCATTGCTATAGCCAGTTTGATAGATCGTTAAATCGTAAAATTCCTTTAGAGTCTAAATTTCCTTTCGCGACAGTTTGCGCGGACCACAAGAGGATGTGCAGACCGCTGACCTAAATGTATACACTCATTACTTGCGGAGTTAATCCTAATTGGATTACGGGTTTGAGAACTGGCGTTGTTAGGTGCTTCCTTAGCTCCAGGTTTATCGATAAGAATCGAAAATCGATCAGCGAACAATAATTGAGTAGTATAGATCATCGTCTATCGTAAATCGTCGAACTACTCGTCTGATTACAGACACTACTCGTGATGCAAAAGCGAAGAAAGAAATTACGACTTAGTGTATGCGTGTTCTCTCATCGACTCCTTCCTTCCTCTTTGCGTAGTCGCTTTTGATCACTGCCGTCCTCCTCTGAGGTTAGAATATCTCCTCTTTTATAGCCTTGGCCTCCTCTTTGATTAAGGCGAAGATTTTCCTTTGGTGAGCGAAGATCGCGACTCTCGCGAAAAATCGGAATCGAGACGACCGCCCGTGCGAATGAAAACGGCGTGTCGCGCAATTCCATCGGCGTGTTGCGCAAGCGTGTTGAAAGGTGGCTGAAGCGTGTAATGGCTGGAACTCTTGACGCGGGCGTGTCGCGATGACACGCTGTGTTGTTTTGATATCGGATGTCGCAGCGCTTTGAGCAGGGCGTGTAATTGAACGAGCGTGTTGAAGGTGACGGCGTGTTGGCTGGAACTCGACGCGGACGTGTCGCGATGACACGCTTTGTGTTGTTTTAATCCTTTGCTTCTTTGCCCTGCCACGAAAAACACAGCAGTCTCTTTGTCAAATATGCTAAACTTAACTAAATCATGATAAAATACATGCCTAGGACATGAAATGAGATAAAATGCATCATGGAGTAGTGAAAATATAACATGATTTACACATCAAAATCCCTAGTTAAACTTTGCTTGTTCTCGAAGAAAACTCAAATGACTTAATTGTGGAAATGCTAGGCACCATCCAGAGGTATACAATCTGATCTTAATCTTTTCAAATCATTCCTAGTTGCCAAGCTTGAAAGATCCCTATATAGTGCATGTGAAAAGTTGAACTAAAGTCATTGGACACCAATCCGGATTTGACATCCCTTCTATCGTAGAGCATTCTTATTTCCGGCATAGAGACACTTACCTGACTTAATGCATGGATCATCCTTACCTATCATCAAAATGTCTCAAAGGAGCACTTTCTAAGAAGAGAGAAGGAAAGGAATTTATAGAGAGCATTTCCCCAGTAACTAGTTAGTCTCAAAGGGGCACCTTTTAGGTGTTTCCCCAGTAACTACTTGGTCTCAAAGGGGTGCTTGAAAACAATTCCAGTTTTTTTTTTTTTTTTTTATTATACTTCTAGGGAAAGTGTTTCTCCAGTGACCAAATTGCACCGGCAAGTCTCCAATGGAAAATCGAGTACTCGTCCGATATGGGAGATTTAAATCCTTTTTTTGGATACCTCAGACCTATAGACCGTGTTAGAAGTGAAATAGGGCTCTTATCAAATAGGCAAAAAAGAATATCATGATCCGACCAATGTTCAGTTGTATTACGCTAGATGATATAAAAAATGCAATGTTATGATATATGAAAAGATGCAAACAAAATAACAATAACCAAACTAAAAATCTAAGTAGAGACAGCATAAACAGTAAAGGATGTGCATCGAAACTCACAAAATAGTTCAAGGTGGTCAATGGTCATCGTCTTTGCTACTAGCATCCTCCTCTGCCCACCTACGTCGCTGCTCCTGGTAAAACTCCCGGGACTCCTGTCGAAATCTATCATCATCTTCCCTCCGGGCGGACTCAGCAGTGAAAAACTCATCAGCTCTCCTGTAAAAATCAACTGCCCTATCCAAATGCTGTGTCACCATACGATGGTGCTCCTCTGTAGCTTGGGCATACCGATCCCACATACCTACGTATGCAGGTATGCTCGACCTAAAGCTTCGAATGATGATCGAATCTGAAAAATCAAAAGAAGAGTACCTGTAAACATTGTCAGAGGGAAACGCGTGGGGTTCAGGAGTCGAATGTGATGGCTCAGGGGCTATGTGAGATGGCTCCCTAGGAGGGGATGATGGAGCATGGGCAGTGGGGGTAGGAAAGGGTTCCTGGACATCTTTAAAAAGCCAATTGGATGAATTACGTACAGTCATCCGCTCAGGGTTTGGAAGGGGGATTTTAATTCCATTTCTTAACACCAAACGATATCCCTCGTCACATGCCTCAATCATCTTCATATTTATACAAGTATCCAAATCCAATCTAGGACTAGCAGGACAATATTCAAGGTCATCCAATTCACATCCTAAGGCCACAACAATCCTAGTGATGATACCACCTATGACTATGACCCCAGATGAGCTATTACTAACCTTAACTAAATGTCTAACCATATGGGCTACAGAATCAATATTAACTTCATTTAGCATGACCCATAAAAATTGTAACTCACTCTGCCTAGCCACCCCTGCACTATCATATCTTCCAGAGATTGTATTAGCCATAAACCTAAGGAGATAACGAAAAGTAAAATTAGGGATGTTAAATGATTTAGACCTAGATGCATCATAAGGGCGAGGGTTATTAGAAATTAATCTCCAAAATTGATGATCAATAAAATGTCTATGAATTTGCCTCTCCCCTCCACAAGGAAAATCAAATATCGTATTAAAATCACTTAAAGAAAGGGTAAACTCATGGTTCATTAATCTAAATTTTATTTTTCCTTCCTCACAATCCTTTCCTTGCAGTATTTCAGCAGACAAGGAGCTAAGGAATTCAAGAGTGATACTAGGGTAAGTAAGATGATGGTGCGTGATAAATTCGGTCCAAATTTATCCTATCGGGTCAACCAAGTTATGTCATCTCTTAACCCTAAGGTGGTCAGCGTGTAGAAGTCTATAGTTCTTGTAGATACTAACTTCCTTTTTCAAACTTCTTGAATTTAGACTTCATAACCTCATCCCTAAAAACAATTCCATATGGATGGCGGGAGGTCGGAGGAGGATCGTTACCCAAATCCTGAGATTTTCTATTTCACTTGTCCCTTGCCGAGGTGGAAGAAGCTCCTCCTCTAGTCTTCACTAAACACTCATGGCGATTGGGAGGAGAGGCAATGAGTTAGCTCCTCTGCTCGAGAGAGGCCGTGGTAGCTGACCTTGTATCGCGAGTGGAAAATTAGGCGTGCTCGGGCTGGCTTTAGAGGCTATCCGCGCATAGGCGTGTCGGGCATCCTCTTACGCAAATACGACCCGTTTAAGCGCGACATGGCGTGCTCCGTCCTCCCGTGCGCTGTCCGGCCCGCGTACGCGGTGAAAGTGTGCGACAGGCGTGCTAGTCGTACGCTTTCGACGTTGTCTTCGGGTAACCTCAACACGCTTGTCGTGTCTGTAAACACAAAAAATATAAAACTTAAAATAAAATAAAATAAAATGACTAAAAAAAATGAAAATAGTTTGGGTTGCCTCCCAAGAAGCGCTTGTTTAAGGTCGTTAGCTTGACCCCTCAGTTACTCCCTAGTTTTGGGGATATGGCTCGAGGAGTGTGCTCTGCCCCTCTTCCTCCTCAACCAGCTCAGATTAGCATTAATGATCACAGGATAAGTAGAGTTTTCGCCAAGAAATTCATACCTGAGTGTTGATGGAAGAGGCTTAAGTTCTACCTGTGGTGTTAGGTTGGGGTCGGAAATCTCCAGCTCTTTATCCTCAAAATCCCCTTCGAGCTTATTAAGATAAGTTTGTTCTTGTGCTCCTTCTAGTGCTATTGACTGGAAACTGTCAATCCTACAACAAACATCAAAAACAGAAGGTTGTTTAACAGCTTTTGAAAGGTCGAATTCAATTTTGTCGTTTCCAAATGCAAGTGAGAGTTTGTGGTTCTTGACATCTATCATTGCCTAGTAGCCAAGAAAGGTCTCCCAAAATGAGTGGAATGCATGGGTCTTCATCCATGTCAAGCACTACAAAATCGGCAGAATAATAAAATTTCCCACTGGCCTGGTACATCTTCTAAGATTCCCAAAGGATATCTAATGGAGCGATCGACTAAGCGCAAGGCCATAGTAGTTAGTTTCATTTCTCCCAAATCCAATTTCTTGCATATGGAAAGAGGTATCGATCGACATCGCGCCCAAATCGCAAAGCCTTATCAAAATTGAGGGATAGAAAAGCTACGGATCATTTAGTTTGGGAGGTACCATGTTCTTAATTAAAGCACTGCCTCTCAAGAAGAGCCAATTACATGCTCCTCGACTTTTCTTTTATTGGTTAAGATATCCTTCAAGAACTTGGAGTATGTAGGCATTTGTTGAAGAGCTTCTATAAAAGGTATATTGATATATAGCTTCCTAATTACCTCAAGGAACTTACCAAATTGTTCATCCAATTTTTCCTTAATCAGCCTCTGAGGGAACGGGATAGGGGGCTTATATGTTCTTGGTTCCTTATTCGGCACGCTTGTGTCGTTCGACACAGGCCAGTCATGTTAGCTGCTGGAGTGACCCGACACGGGTGTGTCGGCTGACACGCGCTCGTGGGCATTCTCTTCCCCAGGCGTGCTGATGTCTTCTTCCAAGTCTGACACGCTCGTGTCCTTTAGCACAGGGGCCGCTTGTTGAGCTCTGTCTCCTTCTAAAATCCTTCCACTTCTCAAACTTATGGAATTACAATGCTCATTGGGTTTATACGAATTTCCGGAAATCAGGCGTCCTGATCTTGGTGGATTTGGGAAATTTGATTTTCCAGCATTCTTGTGTGATTAGTCAAATTATCAACCTTGCCTCCCAATTGCTTGATTGCCTCGGTATTAATTTGATGTTGCCGATTTGATTCTACAATATGCTGTCGAAATTCATCATTTATCTTCCCCTGACACGTAATAAAATTCTCCATCATCTTTTCTAAGCTCGACTTGGGTCCTGGCTGAAATCCCGTAGGTGCTCCAAAACTGTTCTGTCCAGAAGAATTTTGGTTGGCTCTATACGAGAAGTTGGGATGATTCCTCCAACCGGGATTGTACGTGTTCGAGTAAGGGTTGCCACCATTAGGCTTCTGATTAAAATTATTTAGCGCATCTACTTGCTCAATCCCAGCTCCCGATGATGGTGCGTGTAGGATTTGGCAATTCATCGCTCATGTCTGTAACACCACGCGGATCTCGCGACATTAGATGAGTTCGGTGATACATTAAAATGTTCGAGCTTTTGAGTTAACGATCGACTTTTGCCGAGTAGATCAAGGGTACTTACCTCAAACTTACTCGCATTTTAGTTTGATATCCTCGTTAAGAGCCATTGGTGAGAATTCATTGCACATTCTCGAGGATGTCAAATGCTTCATCCAACGATTTGTTCATAAGAGCTCCTCCTGCAGCAGAATCAAGAGAAACTTTAGTAGCATACGAGATTCCATTGTAGAAAGTATGAACAATGAGCCACTTCTCGACCCATGATGAGGCATTCGTAGTAATCCTTTAAATCATCCCGGGCTTGAATAATGTTTCTTCATCCTTTTGCAAAATTGGTGATTTGATGGCGAAGATCAGTTTCTTTGGGTGGAAAATACTTGTCTAAAATCTTTGCTCCAGTTGATCCCGGTAGTTATGCTACTGGAAGAGAGTGTAGCTAAGCTCTAGCTTTGTCCATGATGAGAAAGGAAACAAGCGATCTAATAACATCGGTGAGGCTCCATTCAATTTTAAAGTTTCGAAATTCCAAAAATACTTCCAAGTGCGGTTGGATCTTGATGGGTGCTCCTCGAATTGATCTTTGTTGGACCATGGATAGTAAGCCGGTTTGATTCAAAATTGTTAAGCTTGATAGGGTCTTCTAATACTCGATCTCAATCCTTGTACTAGGTCTGCGATAATCCCTTAAAGGTTTATTCTCGTTACAGTCGGCCGTGCCGGTCGATTGTCTTCACGAGGTTCTTTGAAATCGTCTTCTAGCAAGGAAAGTTCTCTCTATCTCGGGATCGATATCGAGAATTTCCTATTAAGTTTGTCATGCAATAACAAGAGGCTCCCAAACAAGAATTGAATAGAAGAATAGAATAGAAAGCAATCTAGATTAACTAAATCACGCTTAATTCAATATTGAGTGCCAATCCCCGACAACGGCGCCAAAAACTTGATGTGTTATTTTTCGCAAGTGCACGGTTGTCGTCAAGTAATAAAAATATCGATCCCACAGGGATTGGGACAATTACCGAATGATCGTGATACCAAGTTATCTAGTCAATCAATTTGTGGATTAAGCAAAGACACTGAGCAGTCAAGAACAACGAATGAGAAGAACGAGCTAAAAGTCAATAGTTGAGGAGAATCTCAGGATATGGGTTTCACCACGTCGACGATTTATAAGGTGATTTAATTCTTTCCTACCCCTATTAGAGTTGTTTTGATGGAACCTATCCTAAGGTAAATCAACGACCCCTTTCGAGGTCTACGCTAATTGTACCTATCAAACTCAATTTACCTGTCACGGTATTCGAGTGTAGGGGATCATAATCAGCTAAGGGGACCTGTCACGAGACCCCCGCAAACCTTCCTAGTCTTACCTCCGTTACTTGGTAAAAACTGGATTTGATAGATCCATTAAGTCCATAAGAGTTCCTTTAGAGTCTAAATTTCCTTTTCACGGTAGGTTTGCACACGGGACCATAATCAGCTAAGGGGACCTATCACGAGACCCCCATGACCTCTAGATACACTACCGCTACTTGGCGTGAGTTAATCCCTAATTGGTTACGGGTTTGGGAACTTGGGTTCACTGTTAGGTACTTCCCTTAGCTCCTTAGGTTTATCAATAAGAATCCAAAACCGATCAAAACAAACAATAATTCAAGTAATATAGATTACATCATCCATCATAAATCGTCAAGGGCTACTCCCATCCTAAGATTACAAGACACTACTCCATATCCGCAAGAATTGCTAGAGAAAGAAATTACGATACTTAGTGCCATCTGTGTTCCTCTCGTGACTCCTTCCTTCTCCTCCTTCTGCCGCCCTTTTGACCACCCGCCGTCCTGTTAAAATATCTCCTCTTTATAGCCTCGCCTCCTCTTTAATTAAGGCAAAAGATTTTTCTTTAATTGAGACGGAAGATCATGCGGCTCTCGCAGGTAAAAGGAAATCCGGAATCAGATAACACGCCTGCGAATGAGGGCACAGCGTGTCGCGCAATTCCCATCGGCCGTGTCAAGCGGCCAACCGGGCGTGTTGAAGGTGAATCGGGCGTGTTGAGCTGGAACTCTTGACACGCGCGTACATCGACACGCCGTGTTGTTTTGATATGCGGCCGTGTCAACGCTTTGAACGGCGTGTTTTCTTGAACAGTGTTGAATGTCCAAAATATGCTAAACTTAACTAGATCATGATAAAATACATGCCTAGGACATGAAATGAGATAAAATGCATGCATAGGGAGTAGTGAAAATATAGCATGATTTACACACATCAGTAGGGTCGACTATGAATTCTTCTATACCATTGTGCTCTATCCCCTACTGTATAATCATATATACTTAAATAAATTTTATCTTATTTTATTGTTACTAACCAAGTCTTTTTTGATCTTCCTCTTCCTCGTTTAATGTGTATATTTGTCATCGTTTCATATCGCCTAACTGTAGCATTTATTAGTCGTCAATGTACATGCCCGTACCACCTTAAACGTATTTTTCAGAGCTCTCCTTCAATAAATACAACTTCGACTTTCTCTTTAATACCCTCATTTCTTATGTTGTTTATCTTCATATGTTCGCACATCCACTTTAACATCTTCATCTCTGCAACTCTCATCTTTTGCTCATATGCTTGAGTCATAGCTCAACATTCAGTGTCATATAACATATCAGGTCTAATCACCATTTTGTAGAACTTCCTTTTAAGTTTTAGAGGTACTTTACGATCCTTCCGATACTTTCCTCTATTTCAATCATCCTGCCTGTATTCTATATAAGACATCTCTCTCTATCCCTCCGTCACCTTGCAAAAATAATCATAAATATTTAAAGCTCTTAATTCCGGGCAACTTTTCATCTTTTATCTTAACACTTGTCTCATTACGTCTAATATTGCTAAACTTAAATTTCTTATATTTTATCTTTACTCTACTAAGTCTAAAACTTTTCATTTCTAGTGTTCCTGTCACGATTCTAGTTTAATATTTACTTCTTCACGTGTCTCATTTACTAAAACAATATCATCTGCAAATAACATGCACCACAATATTGTATTTTGAATGTGTCCAGTAACTATAATAGGATTCGTGCCAATAGAAGTCTTAATTGAATTGTTCATTGTTAAATGATTGCCTTGCATTCCTAATGATGTTCATATTGTTTACTGTCCTCTTCTAGTTTTTTTTTTTGGATAATATGAACAAGGAATAATATGTGAGTTTAGTTTTTTTAGATACTACGAACAAGTTATAATCTCTGAGTTTAAGTCTTGATGAGTATGAAGTTGATTATTCTTGAACTGGTATATGCCAAAGATGGTTGTTCTAAAATTGCATTAAGAGACTCATCTAAAGTGTCATTGGATGGTTCTTTTAAAATGTCATTAAGGGAATTGTCTAAAATATCATTTAACGGAATTGTCTACTCTTATGATACAAGGATTGAAATCCGCCAACCTAGCGGCCCCTACTAGTCTGCCACCAGTCCATCGTAAGGAGGGTAAATCATGGTAGGCCTTTGACCATTAAGACTAGTAACTAGTGCACGGAGGGACGACATCCTCACATTTGTGAGGGATTGACCTGTTGTCCTGTGATACAACATCGCATGCGCTAGCCACTAGATCTTTCCCACGGGGGCAATTGTCGACTCTTAACTCATTAAGAAAGGGGAGTCTTTTGTTTTAATTAAAGGTTCATTGATTGATTGTGAGTGAAGTAAAGTCTTTTGATTTTTGTACAAAAGGTTGGAACCGCCAACCTAGCGGCCCCTATCGGCCCGCCCTCGGACCATTGTAAGGGAGGTAAATCACGGTGGGCCTTTAACCCTTTGAGACTAGTAACCAGCGTATGGAGGGATGAAATCTCGCTTTTGCGAGGGATTGATCCGTTGTCCATTTGTACAACATTCTGCATGCGCTAGCCACTAGCCCCTTCCCGCGGGGGCTGAAGTAAAGTCTTTTGATATTCTATTTAAGTGTGGTTCATTTAAGGATGATTGTTTTGCATTTACAAATTTATTGTGTGGTGGAGGAACAAATTTTTTAATCAAATTTTATTTTATTTCAAGCCAATGGTTGATGGGTTTTGTATAACGGTCTTAAACATATTGTCCAAATTCCCAAGAAGCTTTGTGAGTTTGTCAACAAATTATGCGCAGCTTATATGGAAAATACTCTCCAATGTCTATTTTCTAATCTAGAAAGCGTTAGGCTGTTCTCTAAATATAGGATTATGTTAGGACAATATGATTGTGAATTAGTATTTTTTTTATTGATGAATTTGTGTATGCATTATATCTGTTCAAGTTATTTAGATGATTTGTTCTAGTTCTCATAAACTTAAGGTCGTTTATCATTTGAGAATAGTTATTTAATAGGGTAATTTACCAAATGACGCACTTATGTTTAAGAAATGCTTAAAATGCACACTTAACTTTGATATTTACTAAAGGGTGCACTTGTTCTCTAAAATACTCCATCTATTATAGCCTCGAACCAAATCATTTTTCTTACCTGAATTGCAGAGAATCTCTTTTCTCTCATCTCTCAAGCAAGCTTCGTCGACTAAACAAAAAATACCCCTCCCCTTGGCCTCGAATTCGAATGCGATCTGACCGTCAACCTGTGGCCATTCGCAGTGGTAGGGAATGGTCACGAGTGGCCACGAATGGTTATGAGCTGGCAGCTAGATCGCTCTTGCTGTGATTTCGTGGGTATGACAAAAATGCATGCATTTGTGTTTCTGTAGAAAACAAATAGATAATGAAAGAGTTGCTGCCTTGAATAAGTTCGACTAGACACATAAACCCAAACATCCTTAAAGGCATACAATTGGTGACGTATACAACATTACTGCATCCCCCAATAGACTTTAGGTACATTCACAGTGAACATAAGAGTGCTATCGACTTCTAACTTCCAGAAGATGTCCATGTTTTCGTTCAGATACATCATTTTGAGTTGCAGTATTAATCATTTTGGGTTGCAGTATTAACACAACTAGTTTGATGTATAATCTCAGGAGTGTCTAAATAAGTATGAAAGATCTTCTTCGTATATTCCATATTATTAAAATTTTCACTTTGGCATCAAGCTGTGTACTAATCATTTTTTCAAAAACTGGAAAATAGGGAATACTTCATTTTTTTGCATGCATCAAATACACCTAGGTCGTCCTACTGTAATACAACCCAATAAGGAGGTCACGAGATTGGGATTGGAGGATATGAACTTCTAGTATGCTTAGCAAGTTCACAAACATCACAAACTAAGGTTTTCACATTACACTGCTTAAATAGGTTGGAATAAAGTTTTTCCAATGCAAGAAAATAAGGATGTCCTATGCCACTAATTTAGTGATGTACAAATTTAGATTCATCTAAAGTGTGACCTTTGAAAAGAGGTCCCTCAATGAGTCAATATAGGCCATCCTGTACTATAATTAATTATTTTCTCAGTATTCAGCTCGTGTATGATACAATGAGGAGGAAAAAAAAAAATTAATTTTACAATTTAAATCATTTGAAGGAGAGTCTTAGCGCAACGGTAAAGTTACTGTCGTGTGATCTAAGAGGTTATGGGTTTGAGTCTTGGAAATAGTCTTTTGCAAAACATGATAAGATTGCGTATAATAGACTCTTCATTGGGATCCCGCATTAGCGGGAGTTTCGTGCACCGGATTATTCTTTAATTTAAATCACTTGTAAGCGACTAACAGATAAAAGATTATATGAATTCTGGACAATAGGAGATAAAGACTTGTCGGCTATACAGGCTTTATCAGCCTGAACAAGAAGAATAGTTGAGATTTTTGACAAGTTTTATCATCAGATGCTCTAGATTCTAAAATTCACAAGTCATTAGGATGTCTCATATTAGAAGATGAACCTGATATCTGTGAATGTATAAGATGAGAGGTAGCTGTGGTTGGAGGAGACTCAAGTCTTGCTTTAAGAAGCCTTTTCTCATTAGACACCAACGGATATCCATTGGAAGGATTGATTTCTCTTGGCAGCCTGGACCACTAAATTTTTCCATCTTGACCATGTGTTGGACAACCATGAAATTTTCAACATAAGTCCTTGATATGGTTTGGTTTCCCACAATAATCACTCTTTCTTTATCTTGTTCTCGTCCCCTTGTAGACTCACTTTCAGCCATATTAGGTTCAGTTAGCTAAGATAGTGGACAACAAAGCATTCTGTCTACTTTCTTCCTGCTGCACATAACTATGTGTTTGCAGTAAGGAGGGAAAAGGCACACCTAAAAACTAATATTCTTATTTGATCAGATACATACTGATAGTAGTCAAGTTTTTGCCACAGACCAACTTTTTGAGGTATATCTAGAAGAAGGTAACCTCGTGCAAGCTGTGGTTGTATTGAGATAATCAACCATGACATGATGAGAGAATTCTCTAGTTTCTATTTGCAAGTCGAAGACGGTTTTCTTTTTTTCATTAATGAATGACAAGCATGACCGCAATTAGGCAAGGAAGTTTGTTCCATCTAGTTCAACAAGACTAATTTGAGAGAAGGATTGTCATAAGTAATTGAAATATTGTTGTTACCATGTTTTTCCATGGTAGAGGAAGATCCCGCCTTTCTAGTACGCTGCTGCTCATCTTAATCAAGATTTTGCCACCCCAATTGCACCTCTCTGATTGTGGCAACAAAATGCGAGAGACAAGGGAGAGGAGGCTAGAGTTAGCAATCTTTCAATGACTGACAGGAGAACGACTAAGGTTTAGATTGACGACTAAGATTTGAAGAAATGGCTAGGATTTGCTTTGATATCATGTAAAATTAGATATACATGATTTTGTGAAAGAAAATAAGGCTCATAATAAATTTGAAATACAAAAACTTACAACTAGACAACTAAATAGAAAATAATAGCTAAAACATGTGTACCCCTATCAACAACAATAAAAATTACTTTCTAATATCATGTTAAGTTTTTTAGTGTCATGTGTAAATTTTTCTAAAGTTATTAAGTTTTGATATCAGCTTAATGTCTCTAGGTACTTAAATACCTAGTGTTTTATGTTTACCCAACATTCATGATGAGATATTCATCAATTTAATTCTCTCAAGTTCTTTCTCCAAAAACTTAAAGAAATATCATGAATCGAATTATGTGACTCAAGGGTTAGGAATCATTTCCCTCTCTTTTTCCCTTTGCACAATCACTTATGTAGGGCTTTTATTGTTGCAGCTGAAACACATGTGGTTCTTGGGTTTGCTACATGCAAAAAATGGTTTCTGTGGACTTATTTTCAACTTTCTAATGCCCTTTGCCTTTAAGCTTCTTTGTCTATGCACAAGACATTTGTTCTTGTAGTGTCTCTTTTCACTGTATGCAAAACATACATATGGTTTTTATTTTTAGTCTTATCTTGTCTGTGACACTTGAAGGAAAGTTGATGACCTTCATCAATTGGCCTTCGTGTTGGAAATTTGATCTCCAAGTGCTTGAATGATCTTAATGGAGAGGAAGTTTCGTTATTTTATTCTATTTGTTTTGGTATTGATGGTGCGCTACTAATGGTTCTAGATGTAGAGGGTTTTTTATCTTGGGATTCCTCTTGTAGCTTCTTTTCCAAATTTTTATTTCGATAATTTTGTGGAGATTGAATGCCTTATTCCATAATTCCCATTAGGTACATGTCAATCCTACAAAGGACTTTATTAGGCAAACTTCATTAGGTAAAATATTAATTAATGAATTAATTACCTTTTCATTTTCTTTAGAGCTTTTGATTATTGATCGATCCATTTCCCTTTCTTTAGTATTTTACACTTATTTTCCTTTAGAAGCTCAAATCCTTTGACAACAACCACCGAACACCTCCATCTCAATGAAGTAATTCATTTGTGCTTCCAATAGATGAAGATTGTAGAAGAATGGCGGCGTCAAGATACATTATCCTTATAGCTTTGTCATCCCGGTTGGTTGTTTGATGCTATGCTCAAGTAAACCAGTATACCAGGGTATAAGATGCCGACTCATGTCGGTCGGCACGGGTGGAATTTATCATTCCACTTGCCGATCAGTGTGACATAGTCAGGTGAGAAGTAGGGCTGTAAACGAGCCAAACCAAGCTTTATAGTGTTCAGACTTGTTTGATAAGATAACCAAGCCGAGCTAAGTCAAGCCTAAAATCAACCAAGCTATTGAAAAACTTGTTCAAGTTTGGTTTGGTATTTTTTTTTTTTGAACTTGAGCTTGACTTGAGCTTGGTTTGTTTAATGGGTATCGAGCTTAATTCAAGCTTGTTTAAATTTGGCTTATTTAAACGTTATCAAGCTCTTAAGTCAAACTTGTTTGTTTATTTAAAATTTTACTAATTTAATCCTAGTTTATAAATGAGTATAAATAAGTTCAAAAATAATTTTTAAAAGAGTTTAATCATAAAGCGGCTTATTAATGTTCATGAACACTGTTCACGAACATTATTCACGAACATTATTCACGAATACTGTTCACGAGCATTAACAAGCCGAATACATATGTGTTCAAGCTTGTTTATTTAATTTATCAAGCTGTTCAAGCTTGTTTATTAATTGACTTTGATGCATATTGAACGAACGTAAACGAACTCTTACCGAGTTGAATACTAAATTTGTTCATGAATGCTTGATTCGTTTACAACCCTAGTGAGAAGCCACAACATGGCAAGTTGCGAAGACTGTTGCGACCATTTGGCGACCCCTGTGACCAAATTTTTTAAAAATTTTAATTTTTTTTTCTTTTCATTTCCCTCTATTTTTGTATTATTTTTACTTGTGATTTTTCCAACCTTAAATTGCTTTCCCTATAAAAAGGCAGTCCGGTGCACAAAGTTTTCACCATACGGGGTCCTAGGGAAGGATCTATTGTACACAATTTTATCCTATTTTATAAGAGACTATTTTTTAATGCTCCCCTTCTATTATTTTTATTTTTATTTTTTTCACATTCATCAATAAACAACAACAACAACAACAACAAAGCCTTATCCCACTAGGTGGGGTCGGCTATATGGATCCTTCTACGCCATTGGACTCTATCCCCTACTATATCATCATCTATATTTAAATAAATTTTATCTTGTTTTATTGTTGCTAACCAAGTCTTTTTTGGTCTTCCTCTTCCTCGTTTGATGTGTATATTTGGTATCGTTTCACATCGCCTAACTGGAGCATTTATTGGCCGTCTAAGTACATGTCCGTACCACCTTAAACGTGTCTCTCGGAGCTTTCCTTCAATAGATGCAACACCAACTTTTTCTCTAATGCTCTCATTTCTTATTCTGTCCATCCTCGTATGTTCGCACATCCACCTTAACATCCTCATCTCTGCAACTCTCATCTGGCTTCATACGCCGAGTCGTAGCTTCAACATTCACCTCCATATAACATAGCAGTCTAATCGCCGCTAGAACTTCCCTTTAAGTTTTAGAGACACTTTACGATCACATAAAATACCCGATGCTTTCTCCATTTCAACCATCCCGCCAGATTCTATGTAAGACATCTCTCTCAATCCTCCATCATCTCAAAATGATCCTAAATATTTAAAGCTCTCAATTCCGCATAACTCATCATCTCCTATCTTAACACTTGTCTCATTACGCCTAATATCGCTAAATTTAAATTCCATATATTCTGCCTTTCCTCTACTAAGCTTAAAACCTTTCACTTCAGTGTTTCCGCCAAGATTCTAGTTTAACATTTACTCCTTCACGTGTCTCATCTACTAAAACAATATCATCAAACAACACGCACTAATTTAAGAATGTGTTTTGAATGTGTCCAAATGAGTTCGTCCATGATTAGTGTAAAAAGATAGGGACTTAAAGTTGATCCTTGATGTAACCCTATCTTTATTGGAAATGCTTCAGTTAATCCACCTGAAGTCTTCACTCTGGTCGTTACTTCCTTATACATATCCTTAATTAGTTCAATGTATATGTTACACTACCTCTTTTTCTAAAATTCTCCATATTATTTCTCTTAGAACTCTATCATGTGCTTTTCTAAATCAATGAATATCATGTGTAGATCCCGCTTTTGCTCTCTATACTTTTCAATTAGTTATTCGAGAAGATGTATAGCTTTCTATCATCGACCTTCTGGCATGAATCCAAATTGATTTTCGAGAACCACGGTCTCCTTCCTTAATCTTTTTCTATTATTTTTCCCAAAGTTTATGGTACGACTCATTAGTTTAATACCCCTATAGTTTTCACAAGTTTGTATGTCTCCCTTATTCTTATATAAGGGAATTAGGATACTTACCTCCATCGATCAGCATCCTTTTTGTTTTGATATCGTATTAAATAATTTTGTAAGTCATTCAATACCTTGTTTCCCTAGACACTTCCATACCTATCGGAATATCATGGTCAGCGGCTTTTCCATTTGCATTCCGTTTAAAGCTTGTTCTACTTACGAAATTTGAATTCTGATAAAAATTTAAATTTCTATACTCATTTGACCTACTTAAATTACCTAAATTAAGTTGGTCTCCTAAACCTTCATTAAAAGTTGATAAAAATATCTCTTCCACTCTTTTATTTCTTCATCATTTACTAGTACCTATTGCATTAAATCTTTAATACATCTTATTTGATTAAGATCTTTTGTATTCCTCTCTCTACTTTAGCTATTCTATAAATGTCTCTTTCCCCTTCTTTTGTATCTAATTTTCGATATAACGTTCAAAAGTTTGATCTTAGCTTCATTCACTTGCTTTCTTAGCTTCTTTCTTATTGTATATTTTTTCAAATTTTCCTCATTTTACAAATATTTAATTTCTTATATGCTATTCGTTTTCCTTGACTTTCTCTTGCACTTTTTCGTTTCCACCACCAGATTCTTTACTTGGTAGTGCGTATCCTGACTCAAGTACACTCTTAGCTCTTATTTTGATTTTGATACCATTTTATCCACACGTCGTATTAGAATTCATTTGTATATGCATCTAATACTTGTACTCTACCTTCTCTTTGAATATATTTAGTTTCTCATCCTTTAACTTCCACCACTTAATTCTAGGGTTGTGTATATTTTCCTTCTATTAATACTATATTTGAGGCGTATATCCAATACTACTAACCTATGTTGAGTAGTTAAACTTTCTCTCAGAATAACCTTACAATCTTTACAAATCTTTTTATCTCTCTTCCTAACCATAAAAAAGTCAATTTGTGATTTATTATTTTCACTTTTGAACGTGACCAAGTGTTCTTCTCTTTTCTTAAAAAATTATATTAGCTAGTACAAGATCATATGCTATCGCAAAATCCAATATAGTTTTACCTTCTTGTTTCTTGTTCGAACCCATAACCCCATGCACCCTCTCATATTCGTCATTTTTCACTCCGACATGCCCATTTAAATCACCTCTATTAAAATCATCTCATTTGTGAATATTTTGTAATACTTCATCCAAGTCCTCCCAAAACCTTAATTTGGTATTTTCATCTAATCTATTTGAGGTGCGTACACTAATTACGTTTATAGTTTCTTTTCACTACTATTTTGAGAGCTATAATTACATCCCCTTTCTAATTACTTCTACAACTTCATCATTTAACGAACTATCAACAATAATACCCACTCCATTTCTTGTTTTACTCTTCCCTGTATACCATAACTTAAAACCCGAGTTCTCTATCATCTTTGCCTTCTCACCAACCCATTTTGTCTCTTGTACACATACAATATTAATTTTTCTTCTAATCATCGTATCTACTATCTCCATTGTTTTACCAGTGAGGGTTCCTATGTTCCATGTACCAAATCTTAGACTACTAGTTTTTCTATAATATTTGTTCTTATCAAACCTATGGTGTGAGAATTCTTGCTTATTTAGCACTACACCCAAGTTCTCATGGAGATGTAGCGGTCCTTGCCGATACGTTGCAGTCGGACCCTGCAATGTGAACTTTAGCATATTTTTCACTACACCCGAGTTCTGAAAATGTAGCGGTCCTTGCCGAGACATTACAGTCGGACCCTGTAACGCGTTCCTTCCGGGGAACAACCTAGCATTAGCATAATAGTTTGATTGATCAATTCATTGAACATTTGCCTTAGTTTAACGCTGGCTGGCAACCTAACGCAACCCTCCTCCTTTATCCGGGCTTGGGACTGGCCACGACAAGGTAACTTATCATGGCGGAGTTACCCTCTTTTCAGGATAACCCCCACATTCATCAATGGAAGAAAAAAATATAAATTTTTCCATCTATTTATGGTTAATTTTTTCCCTCTTTTCACGAGGTAAACTGGAAAAAAAAAACCTCTTTAAAGATGAAGAATGTAGAATATTAGAAAAGATAAAACTATAATATAATATAATTTCTAATCTTATAAAATATACTGTTATTAATAAATTAAATTACTTTATATATAAATTTAATTTAATTTTAAATTGTTCATAATAAATCCAAATTTAATCCAATTTAAATCTACTTGGTTGTGTCATATTTATTTGGTGAATTTCAATTAACTTTAAATTGACTCACAAGATAATATCAAATCTAACTCATAAGTAAGCGTTTATAGTAATCAAATATTAATAAAAATATTTTTTAGTTAATATCTTTTATATTTAAAAAAATACCGAAACTATCTTGACATGAACCCTATATGATATTGTTTAAGTCATAAATTGAAATTTCGGCTTGAGTTGAAATTTTAAACCTTGCACTCTAACTATCAAATGGAAGGGATCATTAGATAGGCTAGAAGGGTTTAAATAGTCACAACTTGAAAAATATAAATTCAATTCCTCTTGCAAAAGAAAGGCTAAGAAAAAAAGTTAGCAATTGAAGATTTTCATCTTGTTAGTGATAAGAGAAAATGGAAATATGATACAAAACCAACTTAGAATAATCGATGCTAACAAGAAGAGTTTATGTGGTTTAGACCCTCGGTTTTGTTCTAGGTCTCTTGATCCCTTTGATGGATCACTTTGCAATCCTACTATGAGAAGCTCCTTAGGATGAACCTCGCCCCCTTGAGAAGTGTGTAACTTTTGCTCTTTTCTCACAACCGTATATCACATAGTTTTCAAGCAAAAGGACCCCCAAGGCTTATATAAGTAAGGCTCCAATAGTTAGTTTCTGAACACCTCATCTGACTCAATCCTCTTTCAATTAAAATTCAAAACTATATTTTACACAACCAATGGTTAATTGGGCAGTCAAACGTCAAGTCAACTTCCCTATTGTTTAGTCGAGTTCCAGGGCTGTGTCTATCTGCCAATATATCTCTTGAACTTTTCCATCAATTGTCAAGCACTCGGTAAACCTTAACTTCCTTGGACTTTCACCATTTGCCAAGATTTTGGACTTTCACCATCCGCCTTCATCTACCAGGCATTTGGCCAACCTTACCTCTTTAGACTGCCAACCTGCTAAAAATCTCTTCGATCTTCTAACTTAACATCTGTTGTGTCATCACTGCTCTTACAGTTAATCTGTCAAACTTTTGCTCCTGTAAACTTTGACTAATGCATCAAAATCATAGAATGAACCTAACTTAAATTCTTTATCAACCACATCCAAACATCCTGGCTGAACTCAACCATTTGAGGTGTGATTATACCAACATAGATTGGGTTAGAGTTCGGTAAGTGTTGAGGTTAGATGTGTGGGTTTTATGGCGAGCACTTTAATGGAGGTTGTGCCAACTTTGTTTTTAGATGGTAAATTCTGCCAATTATGGGCGGTGTTGGTCGACGTCTAGAAGGTGTGAAGGTGGTGCTGGCATCACTTATTGATGGAGTAAGTGATAGGAGCTGTGTTCCATGATGGTGCACACAGCTACGTCGTAAGCAGATAACCAATTGGGCTCCCACTAGTCTACCTTGTCGAAGGAAAGCAACGTGGCTTAGTATGCTTTACTTGCTCGAGGATGCTTGCGAGACAACAAAGTGGTAGATCCATCGAAAAGGCTAGGTTAATGAGGATGCTACACAAGGCTGCTAAAGTAGAACCATCGAGGCTTCCACATATCTGGTGGAAGCAAGGAAACCCCTTGCTACTGTGTTATGGCAAAATTGGCTCAAGCAGAGGTGGAAAGTTAGTAGGATTGAGGTGAATGCGAAAGGAGATGTAGATGTGAAAAGAGATGCAACGGATTTCATGATGGTGTCGATGCAGTAACACTGATGATACCAAGGTGGTGGTCGAGCAGTTTGCATGAGGAGGAATTAAGATGAACTGATGTTAAAGGATGGTGGAGTATCAACACTGAAAGATGAAAAATCGGATTGAAACTCACATAGAGAAATATCACTAATTGGCAAACAAAATAATCCCAATAAACTCTTAATTAAAACAATTACCATCAAACTAAAAGATACTGAATCAAACTGAACAATAAAGTTAAGAGCAACAACATAAATGGCTAGAGGCCACCGCAATTATAAAGGAATGAGCCAAAGCTTTTGACTAAGCCCTAACATATAATATACATGATAAGTCAAAGCTCTCACCAATAACGCACAAAAGATCAAGATCATTCCTGTGGCATTGGGATTAGGGCATATATATATAATGAATCAAGTGATAACTAAACATTAGACAACACAATACAAGCATCCCATAGTATTATTTCTTTGACTACTTTCGATAATTCAATTCAACAATATAAAGATAAATTATGTACTATTCTACTTCAACAAGATTATACATTCAAGGGTATAATACAAATATCTAACAAGATTTCGAGGGAAGGTAAAGCAATTCAGAAGATATGTTTCAACAATTTGTATAGTGATAGGATCAACATTTTAATGCTTTCAATCTCCAAGTTAGATTTTCTTATTCCCCTACCTATAATTGCATATAAATATAAGTAAAATGTTTCTACTGACCCCCATTAATATGCACCTTCATTTTATATATTTTCACACCATTAGAAGTTTACAAACAACCGAGAACTCTTTTTAATTTTGGGATAGCATGGTAATGAATTAATGGTTTAAAGTTTTCAAACACTTAATGATGCACCAAAACACTTGAAATTAGAGTTAAAGCAATAGGAAGCATCCTCGAAAAGCCACCAAGTCCACCTAATTCTCACCTTCAATCAAACCAAATTTGAATATGATTTAATCCTTGTTCAGCCATGTTTAAACCAATTAGACTTTATCAATCCAAGTGATGCGGCACGGAATTGAATTACTTTTTCATCTATGAAAAATTTAAGACAGCTACATACCAAACAAATAGTTATTTTAGACGTATATTAAAATAATTAAGGAAATTAGGCATATTAGTGACTCAGATTTAATCATGGTGTTCATTCCATGTATAGGAGACTATTGAAGTCTCAAGATAAGCTTTCTTTGTATGGATTTTTCATACATTTATGAAAATACTTTCCAAACAAACAAATAACAATACGTTACCAACATTTTCTTGCTAGGATTGTCTCTTTTTTCTGTTTGTTTTCTATTTTTTAAAGAAAAGATCTTGTTCACTGGGAAACAATTAGCAGTTGGTCTTAATGCATTTCAATCCTTTTCGTTGCTGACCATATATGTATGTATGTATACTTATTGTGAATTTAAGAGCCCAAAGTAAAGGGCATCCTATATTCCAAATAGGTAGTTATTGGTTATTCTTATTGCTTCCTGAATAGTCAAACTTAGTTGTTCCATAGATTCTGCATCACTGTAGAGAATTCTTCTTCAACTCTATCATTTAGTGGATATGCATCTACAGTTGTGCTTTGGTTAATTTGATTTCAGGTGTAACTTAACAAATAAGCTGATCCAGCAACATATTTTTACTTTCAAGTCTGCAAATGACGAGAAATCTGACCTATATATTTACATTTTGCAGATATTCTCCCATGAGGAATCAAATGAACATACTGGGGCAGTTGTTTTCCTACTTAGCCACTTGCTATCCAGCATTCCTTTCCTGTTCCTCCTTTCTATTTCTACATCCCTTCTGTTCTATTTCTTCGTCGGGATGAGAAATGAGTTCAGCTTATTGATGTACTTTGTTCTGAATGTTTTCACCTGCCTATTAGCAAACGAGGCGCTTATGATGGTGGTTGCCTTTATCTGGCTAGAAAATTACAATTCCATTTTGACCCTGATTTTTATCCATGTAAGTGACAGTACCTACTGCATATTCTAGGACTAAACTTGCTGCTATTTTCTACTACTGGCATTGAAGTGCACTCATAGTTTCCCGCTGCTACTACTACTACAGATCGACAAATCTGACAATTTGTTTTTCTAGGTAATGATGATGCTTGTGGCAGGATATTTGAAGATAGCAGATGCACTGCCAAGACCTATGTGGAAGTACCCTCTCTACTATGTCGCCTTCCACACTTATGCCATCGAGGTTCTTTATCACTCCTACTCAAATTCGGTTCCCTGCCTGTTCTGGAAATTTTAACAAGTTATGGAATAACATGCAGGGTCTCCTTGAGAATGAATACATTGGAACTTCTTTCGCTGTAGGACAGGTCAGGGCTATTTCCGGGGTACAAGCAGTTCATGCTGCTTACAACATTTCTTCTTCCGCGAGTGCAAAGTGGTGGAACTTGTTGCCACTGTTTTTAATGGCTGTTGGTTATCGTGTGCTCTTGTTTCTTTTGCTTCAATTTCACGCGAGGAAAAACGTCCTCAGTTGTAATCTATCCTGCCTTAAAATGAATACTACAATGTCGAGATGAACTTTAGTTTTAGGTGTTCGCCTTTGCTAATCTTTTTTCCCAGATAACTGGACGAACCGAGATTGCAATTTATACTTGTTCACTTTTTGTCTTAATGTCATACGGGATGTTTCTGTATGGTCCAAGAGTAGTGATCATTTGGTGGATATGGATCAAACGACATGATTTATGTATGCATAGTGTATTATTAACAGAACCCAAGGGCAGTGCAAAGTTAGAGAATTCAGTTCAGTAGGAAAGGTGCATAAAAGCTGGTTGGAGCTTGACAGAAGAGTTGTTCTACGTGTCTTTGATGCCCTGAGAGTGGTCAGTTGGTTAAGAAGTGCCAGCCTATGACCTACTATATACGCTTTGCTTTGCTTTGCTGATGGGCATTGTTAAATCAAAATTTATCTAGTATATTGATTATATAAATCTTTTTACGTTGTTGAATTTTATTTTTTTATTATATCATCATTTAAATTTTATCTTATTTTATTATTATTAATCAATTTTTTTTTCTCATTTGATTTGTATATTTATAATAATTTTATATTATATAATTAGAACATCTATCAATTGTCTAAGTGTATTGTCTTTTTTTTTAACAGGTGCAATCTTAATTTTCATTTTAATTCTTTCATTTTTTATTTTATTCATTTTTGTATGTTTACATATATATTTTAACATTCTATTTTTGCAATTCTTATTTTTTTTTTGCTTATGCATTCAAATCATAATTTAGTATTTAGTTCTATATAATATAGCAGATTCAACTATTTCTTATAAAAATTTTCTTTTAAATTTTAAAGGTATCATATAATCATAAAGAATATTTGATATTTTTCTTCATTTCAATCATTTTGTTTGAATTTATATGTAAAACATTTCTTTCAATCTATCTATTCTTTTGCAAAATTGATCTTAAATATTTAAAATTTTCGGTTACAAATAATATATTATCTCCTAATGTTGTCTTATCTATCAAAATAATATTTGTAAATAATAGAAACCATGGTATTATATTTTAGGTATGTCCGGTGAGTTCATCCATGATTAATATAAAAAGATATGAATTTAAAATTGATTCTTAATGTAATTTTATTCTTGTGGAAAATTTTTCGATTAATCCTCCTAACGGTTTTACTATTGTCATTGTTTTTTTATACATATTTTTAATTATTTTAATATATATTATATTCATCTTTTTCTTTTTTTTTAAAATTTTTCACATAATTTTTCTTGAGACTTTATGATGAATTTTTTCAAGATTAATGATACCGACATAATACCTAGGCAGTCCATGAAAGCTCATATCTCGATAGATTCATATCTCGGCAGATCCATATCTCGACAGGTTCATATCTCGACATATCTTGGTAGGCTCATATCTCTATACGCTCCGACAGGTAAATTTCGGTTGACATGCTAGCTTTAGCCGACGTGTCAGCAAAGTCAAGATGTCAAAAAAGACATCACGTGGTAAGGGTACTAGGGGACAGATAAATATCCCCCATGCCTACGTCGAGGGGATATGTTTGTCATATTAATGGAGCCATAGTCTCCTATCAACCATGCAGGCCGTATTAATTAAGTTCCCATGCACTGCCACATTTATTGAGGCAATACTTCATATCATTCCTGAACATGACAGACCGTCACCTTAAAGAGTTCATGCCTCCCTCGTCTTCCTTACAACTCCGTAGGGATTGACGCACCTATATAAAGGTAACAAGAGGAGATCCAAGATGTTCAAACTCTCCACTCCACTCCTCTCATTGCATTCCTCGCATTCCTCTTTTTTACGATCCCTGACTTGAGCGTCAGAGGGGCGTGGCCGAAATTCCTCTCGGCGTCTTTAATTGTGTTTCCTTCTTAGATTTTCCTCTCTCACCCATCCGATATAAGTCAACCATCCTCATCTGAGATGAGTCAGCCGCCCTCATTCGAGATGAGTCAGCAATCTAGCTGATTCAGCATACACCGAATCATCCTCCCTGTAGTGAGATTCTGCATTTCGGTGTCTCAGCCGCAACATAATTGACGTCGTCTGTGGGAGTGTTTATTTAACTGAGACGCAGATGAGAGACCACAGAGCGAGCTTCGAAAATCAAAGCTCCATTGAAGAAATCATAACGAGAGAAAATATCATTGCCCTAGTCAAAACAACCATGGAAGGAGTTCTGCAAGAGCATTTTTCTCGAGACCCTGCTCCGGTGCCTACATCTCCAAGCCCGGCTCAGGCACCTGACCAGCACCCACTCCTCCGACTCTTGCTCCCCCAAGAGCATCCTCGATAATATCGCTACCAGTCGAGTCTTCTTCAACAGTGTCTCTGCAGGGGTCGTCCGAAGAGGCGCTCTCTTGCAAAATGCTCGACCGAGATCCTAAGAAGGGAAAAGCTCTGGTGACCAACAGAGGTTTCCCTCTCTCTCCTGACATTATAGCCGAATAAGAAGGCTCCTTTCTCTACTCTTGCTCGACCCCCTCGAGCTCCCCATGCTTACGCGCCTTCGCCGGCCAGGGATAAGGTTATCCAAACTATTCAAGAGATCGCTTGGCCGCCAATTGTGCCGAGTCAATCCTGCCAATTCTGTGCTTTCCAACAAGTGAATGACCATTCCATCCAAGAATGTCATAGTTTAGCCGATGAGATCAGACAAGTAGTGCAGGAGCACCAAAGGAGTATAAAAACTCAACTTGGATTACCACAGCTCGAAGCAAGGCCAGAGCCAAGACTCCGCACTCGGCACGTCTCCCTAAGACAAGCCCGACGACCCCAGCCTGATGAATCCGATAGACGGGCTAAGACACCGTGAAGAGCCCTCGAGTTCTCCCGGAGGCAACAAGCTCCCCATAGGGATTCTCAAAGAGACACACCCAATTCCCTGCATCGAGGTACTATTAACATGATTGCAGGAAGAGCAATGGATGGAGATTCCAACTGAGCCAAGAAGGCCCATGGAAGATGACTGGAGAATATGGAAGTGGGTACCAATAGAGGACGAGCCGAAAGACCTTCAATACGCTTCGACGCTAAGGACCTGTGAGGAATCTCCATTCCTCATGATGATGCCTGGTGATTCGGGCCACCATAGCTAACTATGATGTGACTCGAATATTTGTGGATACAGATAGTTCGATAAACAATCTGTTTAAAGAGGCTTTTGTTTGCATGTAGCTTGATCCAGCCAAGCTTCAACCAATGAAAACTGCCCTTTTTGATTTTTCGGGACATGAAGTGTTGCCTCTCGGACAAATTGACTTGCCTTTATCTCTCGGAGAGGAGCCCCTCCATCGGACAAGAATTACCACTTTTAGATGTTGCTTCAGCTTACAATGTTACTTTGGGAAGACCAACCTTGCACTCCTTTGAAGCTGTTGTATCAACCTATCATCAAAAGATCAAGTTCCCGGTGAATAGCCAAGTCGGAGAGGTCGCAGGAGATCGGAAGGCAGCCAGAAAATGTTATGTAGAGGAAGTTCGGATAGGTTCCAAGAAGAGTCAGAGGATGGAGCCTTCGGATGTCTGCACCCTCCGAGAAGAGCCCTTGGGTGAAGAGGAAGACATATAAGTCTGACCTGATCAACCCGGTAGGACTATCCAAATTGCAGTCGATTTACCATCCGAGTTAAAGCAAAAAGTGATCAGTTGTCTCTCGGACAACCAAGACGTTTTCTCCTGGCCCAAGGATTAGAACAAAAGAATCTCTCGAGCCGTGATAGAACATCGGTTAAACATTCTACCCGAAGCTCAACCGGTGAAACAAAAAAGAAGGTACTTCGGACCGAAAAAATACCAGATCATACAAGCCGAAGTACAGAAGCTACTACAGGCGGGGCACATCCGAGAGGTCCAGTTTCCTTCGTGGCTTTCCAATGTAGTGTCGGTGTCTAAACCCGGAGGCAAGTGGAGTGTGTGTAGATTTTCACAATCTTAATAAAGTGTTCCCAAAGATTGCTACCCTTGCCTCGAATAGATCAATTGGTTGACTCAACTGCAGGGTGTGAACTTATTTGCATGCTAAATGCTTATCAGGGATATGTACCAAATCCCATTAGCTCGGGAAGATTAGAAAAAAGTTAGTTTTGTCACTGCAGAGGACATTTTTTGTTACAAAGTCATGTCATTCGGACTAAAGAACGCTGGCGCCACTTATCAAAGGCTAATAAACAAAGTCTTTCGGCCGCAGATTGGTCAAAATATCGAGGTATATGCGGACGACATCCTCATCAAGTCCACCAGGGCAGACGATATTACTAGAGATATGACATAAACTTTTGGCACCCTTCGTAGATATGGGATTCGGCTCAACCCTAGTAAGTGCCTATTCGATGTCAGGAATGATAGATTTTTTGGTTACATTGTGACCGAGGGAGGCATCGATGTTAATCCTGAGAAGGCCTAGGCCTTACAAAATATGACATCATTGCGGAATACTAAGGAGGTGCAAAGGCTATTGAGAAGGATCACCTTCCTCTCACGATTCATCCCTAAGTTGGCTGAGCGGAGTTTGCCTTTCTTCAAGAAACTCTGCAAGTCGGCTCGATTTTCGTGGGATGAAAAGTGTGAGCGGACCTTCACTGATCTGAAGCAATATCTATCTGGATTACCCACTCTAACCAAGCCTATAGCAGGGGAGAGATTATGGTTATGGATGCATCAGAAGAAGTTGTGGGATCTATCTTGATTCGGCAAGAAGAAAACAAGCAACTCCCTATCTACTTCATCAGTCATTTGCTAAAAGCAGCCGAAAGTCGATACACCACTCTGGAGAAATTGGCTCTAGCCCTCCTCATAATTGCTTGGAGACTCCGCCCCTACTTCTTATCTCTTCCGGTCACGGTTCTAACCAACAATGGCCTGGGGAGGATATTAACTAATCCTGAAACATCTAGTCACCTGATCAATTAGACTACTGAATTAGCCGAGTACGACATCCAGTACCAACCTCGGACAACCATCAAAGGACAAATATTGACAAATTTCTTAGCCGAAGCTTCGGGGCCTAAGAAGTATGAAATATGGAAAGTATATGTTAATGGCCACCTTTTCACTTCAGTTGCATACACTCAAAGTAATGGCCAAGCTGAAGTAACTAACAGGGAGTTGATTCGGGGACTCAAGACCAAACTTGATCATACCATGGGAAGTTGGGTTGAGGAGCTACCAAGTATTCTATGGGCATATTGAACAACCCCCAAGGATAGTATATGCCTCACTCCTTTCCACCTAGTTTATGGTTCGGAGGCTCTCGTCCCTGTGGAAGTAGGCATGAGATCCCCCCGGATTTCCACTTACACTCCAGATAGCAGCGATAATACTGAAAAAAGGTTGACAAAATTAGACTAGGTGAGTGAGACCCGAGAGAATGTTGCCCTTCGGATGGAGACATTTCGACGAAAAATAACTCAAGCTTACAACAAAAAGGTCGTACTTCGTTCCTTTCAACATAGGGACTTTGTGTGGAAAAAGATCCAACCTGTAACGGAGGTTCGCAAGCTATCGCCTCGATGGGAAGGTCCCTACAAGATTATCAAGAAGCTCAGCTCGAAAGCTTATTATTTGCAGAATGACAAAGTAAAAGAGCTCGTTCGGCCGTAGAACGCTTTTCACCTGCGATCCTATCGTGTATAGTTGGCCAGTGGCCAGGTGGGTATGTAATAGTAATTTTTTCTTGGGATAATAAAAGGTTTCTCTTATGGGTTTAGCAAAAGTCGTTGTTCTGCGCATTCTATTCCCTCTCATCTCAGACCGAGGCATCTTTCAGCAAAAGCCATCGTTCGACGCATTCTATTCCCTCGTGTCTCAAACTGAGACATCCTTCAGCAAACGCCATCGTTTGGCGCATTCTATTTCCTCGTGTCTTGGATCGAGACATCCTTCAGCAAAAGCCGCTATTCGACGCATTCTATTCCCTCGTATCTCGAACTGAGACGTCCTTTAACAAAAGTCACCGTTCAGCGCATTCTATTCCATCGTGTCTAGGACCGAGACGTCCTTCAGTAAAAGCCGCCAAGGCGCCCAACCATAGTTACCAAACCAATTAGGTATGCAAGAGAAATTACATTTATGTTGAAGTTGACAAAACCAGAACTTTATATTAAATTTTGCGACCATTACAAGTACCAGAAAGGGAAAAGCTACTAAAGCTAGTTACAAATTATCCTTTGAACTCCCCAAGCTCTGCGTCCGGGGTCTCGTCTATCAGACGTTGAAGGTAAAAAAACCAACAGGGGCTCCTTCAGGCGAGTAACCAACTTCCTTGAAGTGGCGAATGATACCTTGGTATCTGATGTCCAGAAGGTCGATCGTGCGCTCCCCCATGATATCAGTGAATTCTTCAAAAGTCAGGAAGGCCTTCTTGCATCTTTTCCATCCACCCTCTTCGCTAGCCTGATATGAGGCTAACTCAACCTTAGCTGCTTCAGCTCGGGCTGCCAGTTTCTCACGGTGAGTCGCTTCGGCTGTCGCTTGGGCCAATCGAGTCTGTTTGGACTCGAGCAATTTGGCCCGAAGCTCCTCCACCTCAGCTGCTTGGGTCCGAAACTCCTCTACTTCGACCACTCGCGCCCGAAGCTCCTCCACTTTGACAACTTTGACCCACAACTCCTCAACTTCTAGCTCTTAAGTCCGTATCTCTAATAGTTCGGCCTCATACCGAAGGACCTTTGCCTGAAATACTGCAGACTCAGCCTGAGTGATCTCGAGCTCTCTCTCCTTTTCGTGGAGTTGGGTGGAGATAGAAGCCACTTGAGCTCACATCTCCTGGAAAGCATCGGTCATCAAAGGAAGCCACGCCATCAGCTCCAAGTGGTGAGCCTAGAACTGTCGAAGGAAGTGGTTAAGTGGTTAAGGCATGATCTAAACTAAGTTGAAGCAGAGCCGAGAGACCCATACCTATGTCAGATGACCATTCATGGTGTCGCAAAGCGCCGACATGAATTTATCCTTCGCAGATGCCCCGCTCGCATCATGGATCTCCTTGAGAAACCCTTTGAGAGGAGCGTGTTCCCTCCTCGACAGGCCATATCCCGAGGCCATCCCTAGGAGAGATGGGCTAGGGCTGCTCCTGTGGGATGATGAGGGTACCTCAGAAGGGGGAGCCGGAGCCTCAGGATAAGGCTCGGTAGGTACCAGAGTGAGGCTGGAGGGCATAGGTGAAGTAGTAGGCGTCGGATTGCAAGATCACCCGACGTGACTCGGCCTGGCCAAGCTGTTAGGTGTTGGACTTGGAGACCTTCTGAAAGGGCTCCCCTCAGGTGAAGATTCGACTACTCCTCCCCTCTTCCGGTGTCGGGGTCGCTCCTCCGACTCTCTGGAGCTGATTGTCTCGACCACCATAGAGGGCTAAGGTGGAGGAGGCCGATCTGATCCAGCTTCATCTGGCATCTTGGCGGGAGCTTCCAACGGGGCTATCATTTGAGCCCTTTTCCACTTCATCCATTTGTTGATGGAGGCCCTCAACATGACTTTAGCTGTAGAAAGCAAAAGACCGAGTTAGACATAAATAAAAAGCGGGAGACAAGCATAAGATTTTTACCTAAGGAACCACTTAGCTCAACCTCTATTGGACTTAGGCCGAAATGATAGAGTACCCCCTCCTCCAGAAGGACGTTGACATCGAAGCACAAATCGGAGAGCACCTCGGCTATCTCTTGGTAAGCTGTCGACTTCTTGAAGTGGCGCAAAGAGGGAGGAGGCGGTAGTTCCAACTGCCAGTGACTCGGCTAGGAGAAGGGGGGGTCGATTTAACAAACAAGTATTGAGTTTTCCAACACTTGCGAGAGGTGATCAGGTTGGTCAGGAACCTAGTCTCTCGTCTAGCGATGAAGAAGAAGACCCCTGCCTCCTTCCGCTTAGGGACAAATAAGTAATGAAATGACTTGCCACTCAAGGGTAGATGGTAAAAAAGGAAGACAATGATGAATTCGCAGATTAGGCTAAAGGAATTGGGAGTCATCTGCTGAATTGGGATACGGAAGTAAGCTGACAATTCAGCATAAAGGGGGTGGAGGGGGAATCAGAGACCAATTGAGAGTTGGTCTTGAAAGAGGGTTGTGAAGCCTTTGGGCGGTTCGTGCGAGTGTTGATATGGTTTGAGCACCCTAAGTCTATAGGAATGAGGTATATGAAAGGCAGACCTAAGTTCGCTACGGTCTTCTTGGGTCAGGACGCTACGGGTGTTAAAGAACCAGAGATTGGGACCCTTAGGCATTGGAGGAAGAGAGGAGGAAACTTACAAATAGGAAAGGACCCTTACGCCAACGTGTCAGCCATTAAAGTCGAGATGTCAAAAAAGACATCACGTGGTAAGGGCACCAGGGGACAGATAAATATCCCCCCATGCCTACATCGAGGGGACACATTCATCACATTAATGGAGCTCTGTCTCCTATCAACCATGTGAGCTACATTAATTAAGCTCCCATGCACTGCCACATTTATTGAGGTAATGCTTCATATCATTCCTGAACATGGCAGACCGCCACTTTAAAGAGCCCATGCCTCCTTCGCCTCCCGTATCGTTCCATAGGGATTGACACACCTATATAAAGGTAACAAGAGGAGATCCAAGAGGTTCAAACTCTCCACTCCACTCTCTCCTTGCATTCCTCTTTTTCACGATCCCTGACTTGAGCGTCGGAGGGGCGTGGTCGAGATCCCTCTCTGCGCCATTAACTGTGTTTCCTTCTCAGATTTTCCTCTCCCGCCCATCCGAGATAAGCCAACCGTCCTCATCCGAGATGAGTTAGCCGCCCTCACCCAAGATGAGTCAACAATCCATCTGAGTCAGCAGACGCCATTCGATTCAGTAGACGCTGAATCATCCTCGCTGTAGTGATATCCTACATCTCGGTGTCTCATCCACAACAATTAATAAATAGCATATGTAAGTCTTATTTCTGTTCTAGATATTTTTTAATTAGTTGTCTGAGAAAATGTATAACTTTTATTATCAATCTTTCCAACATAAATTCAAATTGATTTTCGATCATTGTGATCTCATTCCTTAATCTTTTTTCTATTACTTTTTTCTATAGTCTTGGCGGTGAAAGTCCAAGTATAGATGCTTGACAAAGGAAAGTCCAAGAGTACAGTCTTGGTCATGTAAGCTTAAGTGTGGAGTCTTAGCAGCGTATCCATTAGCATGATAAAGCCAATGGAAGCACTTAAAGGTTAGTGCAAAGGGTAAAAGAGTCGTGGAGGACTCTGATGAATCTTAAGAGTGTGAGGCTGATGGAAGTGACTTGAAGGCTTAGGTCTAAGCTAAGAGTAAGTGTCAAGTATGAGGAGATCATACTTGGGTTAAATCTCATTTTTGAGGTTTACCAATCAACTGGTGGTATTGACCAGTCGACTGGTCGAGTGCCCGATACTCGGAGGCTTAGTTGACTTGGACAGTCGACTGAGATTATGGCTTAGTCGACTGGTCATATAGTCGACTGATCGTATAGTCGACTGAGGCTCGACTATTGATTGTGGCTCTAGCAGTTGACTGATGGGTTGGACCAGTCGACTAGCCACTAGCAGTCAACTGCTAGGATTGAGTAGTCGACTAACCCTTAAGTAGGAATGACACTAGTTGACTGCTAGCTTATGACAGTCGACTGATGGCTATGACAGTCGACTGTCGGGTTAGGACAATCGACTGATCAACCACTTTCTGACATGGATTAGTCCATTGTGAGATAACGGATAAGTGGACATTCGATTGGTGGGTAAGAGCAGTCGAATGCTATGCGAAAATCAACCCGAGCTAGAGCTTTAAAAGAAGACTTTGTGAAGAGGAGAAGATGCTGGTTCTTAGTGATCTTGAAGGAGATAAGTTCATGCTTTCCATACCTTCCTAGCCATCCAAAGTAACTAAAAGAGCATTCAAGCAAAGATTTATTGTGTAAAGTGTTTCTTTACTTGTATTTACTTTTGTATTTCATTTTTGCTTGTATTCTTCTTGTAAGCTCATTGTAAAAGGTTTTTCTACCTTTTGATTGTTTTCTAGAAGGAGAAGATTTAGTGGTGGTGTACATTACTAGAGCTTACTCTAGAGCTCAGCCGTGGAGTAGGAACTGAGATTTCAAACCACGTAAAATTCTTGTGTCGTGTTTGTATTATGCTTTGTGTTTGTATTTGTATTTGTATTTATATTTCTGCTGCGCACTAACACTTGTAGAGAAGCACGAATGTGAATGAACGATAAGAGGAATCACTATTCACCCCCTCTAGCAATACAAAACATTTCTAACAAGTGGTGTCAGAGCGAGTCTGCTCTTCAAGGACTAACCGCCGCAAGAGCAAGCGCTAGCGGAGTAGAAGAGAAATGAAGTTCAATGATGGATTGGGCTACAATATTCTAGCTTCACCTTCCTTTCACTGCGAGGATTTCGAATATTGGAAAGGTAGAATGGAGTAGTTTATTATGTGTGATATAGAGAATTGGATTGTCTTGATGGAAGATTTCAAAGTGTTCGTGGACACGAAGGGAAGACTCCTCAAGAAAAAGAAATGGACGGAGGAGCAACTTCAAAAATCCGAGATCAATGGCAAGGTAACCAAAATGTTAATCAATTTGGTACCTGATGATATTTTGTGCAAGATAGGAGAATTTAGGGATGCTAAGGAGTTGTGGAGCAAATTAGTCGAGCTCCATGAGAAACCTTCATTATCCCAAAGTAAAGAAGATGACAAGCTCGAAGAAGAATCAAGTTCATCATCTCAAGAGCTTGAAGAGTCAGAAGTTGAGAGATGCTCAATATCCGAGGAAGAAGAGGTCTTGGAAATCTTTACCTCTAGGATTGAGGGAGAGGAGAGACAATTGACATCGGAGCAAAAGGAAGCCTCTACTTCCGGAAGAAATGAAGATCCTTCCTCAGCATCCTCTACACATAAGGAAGATAACTCAAGCATAGATATTAAAAATACAAATCACATAACATGCTTTGAATGTAGGGAACTGGAACACTACAAGAACAAGTATCCAAAAAGAGCCAAGGTGAAGGCTCAAATAGATCCAATGGTGAAGGAGAAGACCAAGGAGATTGGTGCCCTCATCCGAAAAGGTAAGGAGCACATTGTGTGCTTTGCGTGTAACAAAAGGGGTCATTATAGGAACCAATGTCCAAAGGGAAGAAATCCTAGGAAGGACATGAGAGGAGCTTCATATGTAGGGGATCTAAGATAAACTCTAAAGTATATTTTAATAATATTCTTCCAATATGTCATGATAAAAGGCATGTTAGTAATAAGATTTATTGTCTAAATGCTAGATAATACGAAAGTAAGCCTAAGGACCAATTCAAAAACAAATATTTTTGTTTAAAGGACAAGCACTATAATCTCAGGGTTAAAGACAAGTCAACATCTAAGGAGAACCCTAGAGATAATCATAATAAGAATAATTTAGGCATTAACCCTAAGAACGGTATGCACATGCCTAGGAAGAAGAATGCCTTAAGACATAATAGAAATTCAAAATTTGAGAAATAGAAAATGGAAAATCAAGTTTTGAAGTCAAACTTGAAAATTTGAAAAAGACCCTAAAAAGGATGGAAACTATGTTCAAAGGTCTAATGGACAAGATTTAAAGGTCAATAGGCAAGGTGTATTTATGGACAAAAAAAGTTTGGGTCACAAGCCAAGTCCAAGGTAAATAAGCCTACCTACTATAGTGTTTCATATAGTTATGAAATTAGCTCTAGGTCTAAGAAAGTCAAGGTCACAAAGGAAGACATTCCTAGAGTTGACCATGATAAGAGTCAAGTGATTAAGGCTTCGAAAAAATCTAGAAAAGTCACTAAGAAGGTCACAAGAGAAGATATCCCTAGGGTTAACCTTAATAATACCTCAATGACCAAGGCTTCCAAGCCTAGGAGAGTCATTAGAAAGGTACTAAGAGTGGTTATCCTTAGTGAGTATCTTGTAAACACAAGGAGCTCCAATAGATATTGAGTTCTTAGGAGTGTGATCCCTTTATGCTAAATGGATTTAGGGTGTGTCAATATTGAATAGATGAATAGTTAACCTAACCATGATAGAGTTGATACTTTAGAGCATTTTCAAGGTAATGTGATACTTTGGAAATAAGATAAGAAATATGTCCAAAAAGACTTTATGATGTGCTAATAGATTTAATAAAAGATCAAAAATTGATCAAAATTAGCACAATTACATTAGATGTATGGTGTGCCAAAATTTGAAGATTTGACACATTTATGGGAGTTAGGTGTCATTATGGCAAAGTTGGTTTTCTTAGAAAATATCGATTAGATTTAAAATTTAGGTATTTTTATACTTTGATATTATATATTTGTCATGCTTTGATTGTTATAATTTATGTTATGACATCATGGTTCATATGATTATTTGAAATATCATGATAGCACTTATGTTGATAAATGTCATGTTAATACATAAGTTATATTTTATTATGTCATGACATTATGAATCATAGACAAATATTTTTAAGTCCCTACGGGAATGACGTGGTGACTAAGGTATGACGGTGCTTGCAGAAGTGACATGAGTCGATTTTGGAGGAGGTGTAAAATCCTTTTTTGGATTCAGATAACCCCCACATGTCTTAGCCACCACGTTAATGCCCACAAGACACTCTGTGATTTACCACCCTCACAATGGCCGTTAGACAGATCGATGAGGGGCGTTAGGTTGTCGGTTCTAACCTTCTTACAGATGGACAAATATTTTTAAACTATGCAACTCATTTATGTCATGATCATATTCATGCATTAAATTGAATTTAAGGACAAATAATATTATTTGATGTCTTAGATAAAAGAATCAAATAGATATGCCTACATAATCATGCATGAATCCTTAGTTTAGGAAAAAAAAACCAAAACTCACATCTCACAAGGACTATAAGATGACATGTGTGTATTAATATATGCTAGATATATGTGAGATGTTAGAAATATGAGTTAAGTTCAATGTGTTTATATGATACATCAAAATGAACTTAAACTCTTTCAATCATATGTACAAATCATAAGAAAGCTAGTATACAAGTCAGATATACCTAGCTCATAGACTATGATTAAAAATGAGGGTTAAAAATCATTTTAGAAAATATTAGTGAAATCTATCTTTTGATAGCAATCACCATTGAGAATATTTATACAATTTAGGCAAAATATTGAAGTTTTCAATGCTTTTAAACATTGTATCAATCTTTCAAATTAATGAGTATTTTAATATAAAATTATTCTTCACCCATAATGTTTGATATAAAGAATGTATGTATGAAGTTTCATGATTTTTAGAAAATTGTATAATTACTTATGCTTTTTTAAAATCCAAACTAAAAGTCTGATTTCTGGAAAATTAGGCTCCAGTCGACTGCTCCGTATAGGCAATCGATTGGTGATAGTGGAAGTCAACTAGTCACTGATAGAGTTGACTGCTGATGTTGGAGGATTGGTGGCCGACTAGAGGGGGGTGAATAATCCAATTCGTGTACGATAATGGAATTCATTCGTTCATGCGTGTCGCTTGTCTACAATTATCATTAGCGCAGCGGAAACAATAGAAATACTAAACAACAATACAAGCACACACAAATACACAATGATATACGTGGTTTGAAACTTTAGGGTTCCTACTCCACGGGGTGAGCTCAACGAGCTCGTGTTATGCGCACAACGCTAACAAAACTCCTCGACAACAAGTCGAAGGTGGAGAAACCTCGTACAAGCAATTACAAGGTAATACAAAAGTACAAGCAAATATAAAGACAATACGAAAGAAAACTTTACACAAATGACTTTGATCACTTTTGCTTGTTGCTCGCTTTGGTTTGGCTCTTGAAGGACTGGAATGCAGCAGTAATTCCCCTCTAAAATCGCCCCAAAAACTGTTGCAAAATCCTCCATCTCGAGCTCCATTTATAACTTGCATCGAACTGATTTTGCGCCAATTAATCGACTGATCGAGACCATCAGTCGACTGCTCCTGTAGTCGTTGTCTCACAATGACTCGATCCACGCTGGACAAGTTACAACGGATCCATCATCAGTCGACTGATCATGCCCATCAGTCGACTGGTCAAGCCACTAGTCGAGTGCTTGATACGATCACTTGACTGGAAAACCTTCTGTGCCCGAATTTACCTTGATCAGTCGACTACCATCCCTTGGCAGTCGACTGCCAACCCTTGGCAGTCAATTGTTCGGCCAGAAGAACATCAGTCGAACACCAGTCGATTGCTATCGACTTGGAGTAGTCGACTGGCACCTATGTCAATCGACTGATGTCGGATAAAACCTCAAACACCAAGTTGTTTGAGCATCCGACACTCAGTCTTAGCCACTTGGCCAAGTCCACCTCATCCTCTCATGGAGTTCCCCACCGAAGCTCTCTTCCCTCGGCCTACATCCCTTGGATGCACCAAGCGCACGACTTCACAATGTCATCCTTCACGTCTCTTGCCCTCGAAGTCTACTTCCCTTGGGCCTCACTCCATTCGCTCCCCGTTCGACGGTCCCTTGGATGCATCAAGCGCACGACTTCGCAATGTCATCCTTCACCGACTCAAGGACCCCGAGCCTACGAGACTAGTGAACTTGTCAAGTCCTCAAGACTTCTTATTGCCAAGGCTACACACTTAGACTTACCAACACTAAGCCTATGCTTGGATTTTCCCAACACCAAGTCCCATGTTTGGACTTTTCACCACCAAGGCTACACACTTGGATTTACGTGGTCAACCCATGTTGGACTTCCCATGACAATCCTATGTCATACATTTGTCTAACATTAAAATACAGTTCGAGTCAAACTCGAGTCTGGTCAATCGTGACCTGAGCCGATTGCACCAATAATCTCTCTCTTTTTGATGTTTGACAAAACCTCAAACTCAAGTCTGTTGGTGCAATCGGCCCAGGTCACGATTGACCAGACTCGAGTTTGACTCGAGCGATGTTTTGATGTTTGACATGGAGGTTTGACATTGATGTCTGATAATATTTTGAAGAGATTGTTGGTGCAATCGACCCAGGACATGATTGACCGGACTCGAGTTTGACTCGAGGGGAATTTTGATGGTTGACTAGGGTTGACCATGTCATGGAAAGTCCAAGTCTTGAGTACTTGGCATGTAAAGTCCAAGCATGGGTCTTGGCATGGAAAGTCCAACATGGGTTGACAAGGAAAAGTTCAAGCTTGAGTCTTGACATTTGAGAAGTCCAAGGGGTTTGATATTGGCGACGTAAAGTCCAAGGGTGAAGTCTTGGCAGCATAAGTCCAATGGTTGGCGGCGTAAAGTCCAAGCAGAGTCTTGGCAGCGTAAGTTCAATGTGCCTTGGCGGTGTAGACACCGTTAACATGACAGCCGATGGAAGCACCTGAAGGCTAGCGTATGGATGAACAAGTCATGGATGACTTGGAGGGATTCGATAGGCTCAAGGCTGACGGAGGTGGCTAGAAGGCTTAGGTCTAGGCTACGGGTTATCTAGCAAGTATGGGGGCACCATACTTGGGTTAAAACCTCATGTTTGAGGTGTGTCAGTCGACTGGTACCATGTGACAGTCGACTGGTGTGAGTCAACTAGGGTTTGACTACGGGGAGTGCCCTAGCAGTCGACTGCCAGAGTGGGCAGTTGACTGATCTGGTGATCAGTCAATTGGTACTCGGGATTTCGGGCACAGAAGGTTCTCCAGTCGAGTGATCGGCACGACCACTCAACTGATTGAGCCATCAGTCGACTGATGTGTATGGTCAGTCGACTGATGGTGTATCTATTGGATTTTTCCAGCGTGGATGTAGCCATTGTCTCACGACAACAGTGACATCAGTCGATTGATGGTCCCATGCAGTCGACTGATAGGCGAAAATCCAACCCGATTGTAGGTTATAAAAGTAGCTCGGAAGAGGGATTTTGGCAGCGATTTTCTTGGGCATTTTGGAGCGATTTGCTCGTGCAAATCAGGGTCTTCAAGGCTAGTCCGAGACAATCAAACATCAAACAATCAAAAGCTCTTATAAAGTGATTTCCTTCACTTATATTGCATTTCATATTTGTATTTGATTAGTATTACTTTTGTAATCATTGTACGAGGTTTCTCCACCTCCGGATTATTCTGAGAAGAAGTCATTATTGATTAGTGGTGTGTGGTCGCATCGCTAGAGCTCGTTTGAGCTCGATCCGTGGAGTATGAACCGTTCAGTTCCGAACCACGCTATATTATTGTGTTTGCATGATTGTATTCGTGTTATTATTTTATTGTTATTATTCTGCTGCGCACTAACACGACTTGTAGACGCAATCGTGATCGTAATCCATTAAGCAACACTGATGCTATTCACCCCCTTTAGCGGTCACAATGGTCCCAACAATTGGTATCAGAGCCCGGGGCTCTTCTACGGATTAATAATCCGGAGCCAAGACGCAAGAGGGAAATATGGAAGTTGAAGAACAACTTGGATGAGACATCAACACCCCAATCCCATATGCTTTCTATTGATGAGAGGGCTTCAACCAATGGAAGGCAAGGATTGAAGACTTCTTGATGATGAGGGATTTTGAAGAATGATCCATGTTGATGGAGGGATTTAATTGTCCAAGACGACCAAAGGGAGGCTTCTTCAAGAAGAAGAGATGGACCGAGGAACAACTCCAACAATTCGATAAAAATAAGAAGGTAGTCAAATTTATTTTTGATCTAATTCCTAATGATATCTTGTGTAGCCTAGGAGATTACATGGATGCCAAGGAGCTTTGGAGCAAATTGGTAAAATATCACGAAAATCCATCACCGGTCTAAGAAGAAGAAGAAGAAGAGGAGTCTTCATCCTCTCAAGCTCAAGAAGAAGCAAGCACATCTTCATCACAAGAGCTTGAGGATTCGGATGATGATAAAGAGTTGACATCCGAATCGGTAGAGGAGGTGGAATTGGAAGAAGCCTCCACCTCTAGGATTGAGGGGGAGGAGATTAGACCTTCCACACCGGAGGAACCTCAAGAAGAACCATCCACCTCCGGTCGAGAGGAAGAGGAAGCTCGGGACTCCCCTACCGTGGAAGGTAACTCAAATACACCGTTTCAAAATAAAATTCATATAATGTGTTTTGAGTGTAGGGAGTTTGGGCACTATAAGAGCAAGTGCCTAAAGAAGGTCAAGAAAAGTCCACCGACGCCTAAAAGTCAAGAAAAGTCAAAGGATGTCGGTGTCCCCACCAAGAAGACCAAGGAGCTCGTAGTATGCTTCAAGTGCCATAAGAAGAGACACTATAGAAGTCAATGCCCTAGGAAGAAAGAAATCAAAGATAAGAAAGAAGCATCACATGTAGGGGAAGCTAAGGCTAACCCTAAGGTATATTTTAATAATACATCTTCTAGTTTAAATGTCAAAAAACATGTTAGAAATAATTTTAACAATCTTGCTATTGTACATGAAAAGCATGCTAGGAACAATAAATATTTTTGTCTAGGTGCTAAGAGTGTTAATTTTTCAAATAAGGAGAAATTTGAGACTAATGTCCCTAGAAAGACTTTACCTAGGGCAAGCATTAAGAAAATTGAGGACAACCTAGGTTTTAACCCCAAATGGACTAGCCATATGCCTAGGAAGAACAATGCCCAAATATTAAATCAAAACTCAAAAAATTAGGCAATTAGAAAAGAAAAATCAAGCTTTGGGGTCAAGGCTTGAGAAATTAGAGAAGATCCTTAGGAATATACAAAATCAATTTAAATAGTCAAATGATCAAAACTTTAGGTCCAAGAGTCAAGATCTAGAGTCTATGAGGCAAGACTCATCTATGGGCAAGAAAGGCTTGAGTCACAAGCCTAGGTCCAAGGTAGATAAGCCTACTTATCATAATGTTCCATTTGACTATGGAACTAAATCTAGGTCTAGAAAAGCCAAGGTCAATAGGAAAGTCATCCATAAGGTTGACCAAGGTAGATGCTTAATGGCCAAGGTTTCTATGAAACCTAAGAAGAACACTAAGAAGGTTATTAGGGAGGTAATCCCTAAGGTTAACCTAGTCAAGACCCAAATGACCAAGGCTAACAAGCCTAGAAGGGTCATTAGGAAGATATCTAGGGAGGTCATCCCTAAGGAATACCTAGTAAACCCTAGGAACTCAAATAAGTTTTGGGTTCCTAAGAGCGTGATCGATTCGCGTTAGATGGGTTTAGATGTGTCAACTTTAAATGGATGGGTAGTTAATTTAACCATGATAAAGTTGACACTTTATGATATTTTCAAGGTTATAGATACCTTGGAAATAAGTTTGATTTTTATATCCTAAAAGATTTTAGGATGTGCCAATATTATTCAAGAAGCTTGATAAATCAATCAAATTGACACAATTTAGGTTTAGAGGTCTTAGTGTGTCATTTTGGGTTTTTGGCACACTTTGGGAGATGAGTAATAATATGACAAAATAATATCAAATGACAATTAATGCTAAAATTTAGATATTATATACCTTTTATATTATTTGTCATGTTTTGTTTGTCATATACCATGTCATGACATCATATATATTTTTATCATTTATATGTTATGATCATGCTTAGGATTTAGGTCTTTATGTCATGTGTACTTAGATTCCATCTTATGCCATGACATCATGATTATGAGCATGTATTTATTTATATCATCATTAATGTCATAATCATTCATGCATTAATAAAAATTGAGTTAAGAATAATGGCATGACTTGAAGTCCCATTTATAAGGGAATCAAGTAGTATTGCCTTAGAAAATACATGAGACCTTAGTTTAAGATAAACCAAAACCCATATCTCACATCTAAATTGACATGTATGTGTATTCTTACACCTTAGATACATGTGAGATGATAGGATATGAGTTAAGTTCAAGGTGCATAGTTTTTGCATCTAGATGAACTCAAACTCATCTAAAATCATGTTGTAAATCATTGGGAAAGCTAGTGTACAAGTCATGTACATTGAGCCCAAGGAACATGATCCAATAAAGGTTTCAAAACAATTTTAAAATTATTTTGAAAAATCTTGGTGAAGTCTATCTTTTGATAGCAATCACCATTGATGAAGTTGATACAAAGCGAGCTAAAACTTTAAAGTTTTTCTTCACTTTTAAACTTTGTGTCAATTTCATTATTTTATGGGTAAAATATTTTTCACTCATTGTATTGATCATAAGTATTATACGTATGAAGTTTCATGATTTTTCGAATTACGTATAATTATTTATGAATTTCTAAAATTCGATTCTAATAACTAAAATTCAAAAATTTTAGTTATCAATTGACTGCCCTTGTTGGCAGTCGACTGATGTGAATGGAAGTCGACTGGTTGACTGATAGAGTCGACTGCCAGGCTGATTTCGGGAAAAATAAGGTTGTTTAGCCTGTTTTTAGCTACAGTAAAGTTCTCTAACCACTCATAACCCTAGGATATGCTTTGAGAAGCATTATAAAGAGTGAAAATCTATTAGATATGGATTATGAGAGTTGTCAGAGTGATATATCAAATTTAAGGTATGGAAAAGTTCAATGTTGAACTTTTGAACGTTATTTTTAATGGTTTAGAGTTCTTATTGGCTTAGGGACTTTCCAAGGACATTGTTGGTGCAATGGTCAAGGGGGAGCAAACTTTTAGGGGGGTGTATCCATCATGGGATGATGAATGATATTTTTCCTCATGAGGGGGAGAAATGGGATTTGAGATACCCAATTTGGAAATTGAGAGAAATTGTAGGATTGCCTCTCTTGAGTGATATGAGACTTATCACTAGGAAGATTGTAGACATCTTATATATTTTTGAACCAAGGGGGAGATTGTAAGATCTCATTGAGACATGAGACATTGACCTCCTTGAAGAGAACCTTTTTGATGTTAGTCAAAAAGGGAGAGAATATTTGGGAGAATTATTGAGAGAATTTATGGTATTACCAATTTGGGATAATTGGTAAGAAGATTTGAGTTAGTGTTCTAACTCAAAGGTATGTGATTTTGTCAAACATCAAAAAGGGGGAGATTGTTGGTGCAATCGACCCAAGTCACGATTGACCGGACTCGAGTTTGACTCGAGCGATGTTTTGATGTTTGACATGGAGATTTGACATTGATGTTTGATAATGTTTTGGAGAGATTGTTGGTGCAATCGACCCGGGTCATGATTGACCGGACTCGAGTTTGACTCGAGGGGGATTTTGATGGTTGACTAGGGTTGACCATGTCATGGAAAGTCCAAGTCTTGAGTACTTGACATGTAAAGTCCAAGCATGAGTCTTGACATGGAAAGTCCAACATAGGTTGGCAAGGAAAAATCCAAGCTTAAGTCTTAACATTTGAGAAGTCCAAGGGGTTTGATATTGACGGCGTAAAGTCCAACGGTGAAGTCTTGGCAGCATAAGTCCAATAGTTGGCGGCGTAAAGTCCAACGGTGAAGTCTTGGCAGCATAAGTCCAATGGTTGGTGGCGTAAAGTCCAAGCGGAGTCTTGACAGCGTAAGTTCAATGTGCCTTGGCGGTGTAGACACCGTTAGTATGACATAGCCGATGGAAGCACCTGAAGGCTAGCATATGGATGAATAAGTCATGGATGACTTGGAGGGATCCGATAGGCGCGAGGCTGACAGAGGAGGCTAGAAGGCTTAGGTCTAGGCTACGGGATCTAGCAAGTATAGGGGCACCATACTTGGGTTAAAACCTCATGTTTGTGGTGTGTCAGTCGACTGGTACTATATGGCAGTCGACTGGTATGAGTCAACTAGAGTTTGACTGTGGAGAGTGCCCTAGCGATCATTATGAGGTGTCGTGATCGATCTAGTGATCGATCGGTGATGCTTAAATTTCGAACGCGAAGGTTCTCTAGTCGAGTGATCGGCGCGACCACTCGACTGATTGAGCCATCAGTCGACTGATGTGTATGGCCAGTCGACTGATGGTGTATCCGTTGGATTTTTCAAGCATGAATGTAGTCGTTGTCTCACGACAACAGTGACATCAGTCGACTGATGGTCCCGTGCAGTCGACTGATAGACGAAAATCCAGTCTGATTGCAGGTTATAAAAGCAGCTCGGAAGAGGGATTTTGGCAGTGATTTTCTTGGGCATTTTGGAGCGATTTGCTGGTGCAAATCAGAATCTTTAAGGCTAGTCCAAGGCAATCAAAGATCAAGTAATCAAAAACTCTTGTAAAGTGATTTCCTTTACTTATATTGCATTTCATATTTGTATTTGTTTGTATTTAATTAGTATTACTTTTGTAATCATTGTATGAGGTTTCTCCACCTCCGGATTGTTCTGAGGAGTCATTATTGATTAGTGGTGTGTGGTCGCATCACTAGAGCTCGTTTGAGCTCGATCCGTGAAGTAGGAACTGTTCGGTTCCGAACCACGTTATATCATTGTGTTTGCGTGATTGTATTCATTTTATTGTTTTATTATTATTATTCCGTTGCGCACTAACATGACTTGTAGACGCAATCGCGATCGTAATCCATCAAGCAACACCAACGCTATTCACCCTCCTCTAGTGGTCACAACGGTCCCAACAAAGTCTACCAATTATCCCTAATTGACAATTCTCACATCCCAATGAGAATTCCAACTATCCCAATTGGTAACTTCTCCCCTTTTTTGACATACATCAAAAAGATCCTCCCTAAGGGTATGAATGTCTCATATCCCAATGAGATCTTACAATCTCTCCCTTAGAGGAAAACACATGTCTTCAATCTTTCTAGTGATAAGTCTCATATCACTTAAGAGAGGCACTCCCCCAATTTTCCTCCCATAAGGAAAAATACACATCCATCTTCCCATAATGGATACCTCCCCCTTGACCATTGCACCAACAATGTTTTTGGAGAGTCCCTAAGCCAATAGAAACACTTAAACAATCAAAATTAAGGCTCAAGTTCAACATTGAACTTCCATACACCTTAAAATTGATACTCACCCTAAACACTTCTCCTAATCCATATCCAATGGATTTCCACCATTTCTAATGCTCTCCAAAGCATGTCATAGGATTAGGAGTAGTTAGGGAACCAAAACATAGTTGAACATGAGTCTAACAAATATTGTTTACCCGAAATCAGTCGACCACCAACAATGACAATCGACTGATAACTGCAAACGCAGAAATCAGATTTTTAGAAATGAATTTTCGAAAATCATAAGTAATTATACATAAGGTGAAAAATCATGAAAATTCATATGCATAATATTTATAACAATCAATATGGGTGAAAAATATTTTACCCACAAAATAGTGAGATTGGTACAAAGTTCAAAAGACGAAAAAAGCTTCAATAGTTGAGTCATCTTTGTATCACTTCATTCAATGGTAATTGCTATCAAAAGATAGACTTCACCAAGGTTTTTTAAAATGATTTTGAAATATTTTTTAAAACCTTTAAATTTATTTTCCTAAACATCTCACATATATCTAATATCAAATAACATCCAAGACTATTTGATGTGAGATGTGAGTTTTGTTCTCCTTAAACTAGTCCCTTATGCATGAGACTTCAAATCATGCTATAGTCCTTAAATCAATTTTAAATCATGCATGAGTAATGATTATGACATAAATGATAATATAAGCAAACATGTGACAATAATCATGATGTCATGACATGTGAATGAAATCTAAGCATACATGACATATATAAATAACTCTAAATATGATCATACCATTTTCAATTATAAAAATGAATATGATGTCATGACATGGCAAGACAACTAAAGCATTACAAGTATAAAATACTAAGGTATAAAATACCTAAGTGTTAAGCCAAATTGTTATTTCTAAGATTAAATCCATTTTACCTTAATGCCAACTATCCTCCTAGTGTGCCAAAAATCCAAAATAGCACACCATGACTTCTAAGACCTACTTGTGTCAATTTAATCAATTTTCAACTTCTCAAAGCACATTGACGCATCCTAAAGTGTCAACTCTATCATGGCTAGGTTAATTACCTATTCACTTAGGGTTGACACACCCTAACCCATCTAGTGTGAATCGATCACGCTCCTAAGCACCCAATACCTATTGGAGCTCCTTGGGTTAATAAGGTATTCATTAGGGATGACTTCCCTAGATACCTTCCTAATGACCCTTTTTGGCTTTGAAGCCTTAGTCAAATGGGTCTTTCCTAGGTCAACTCTAGAGGTAACTCCCCCTTTGACCTTCTTAGTGGCTACCTTAGATTTTCTTGAATTTTTTGCCACTAGACACTCACCATAGTTAGTCTTAGGGATGACTTCCCTATTAACCTTAGTTTTGCTAGATCTAGATTTAGTTCCATAATCAAATGGAACATTATGGTAGGACTTAGGCTTGTGACCCAAACTTTTCTTGCCCTTAGACATTTCTTGTTTCCTAGGTCTTAGATTTTGATCCTTTGACCCCATAATTGAGTTTGTCATAATTTTGAGAGTCTTTTCTAATTTTTCAAGTCTTGACCTCAAGGCTCAGTTCTCTAATTCTAATTTTTCCAATTTTGATCTATCATTCGATTTTTGGAAAAGACTCTTCTTAGGTATATGCCTATGATTTTTGGGATTAATGTCTAGGTGATTTTTTACCTTCCTAATGGACTCTCTAGCTAACATAGGTCTAGTATTATTAGTCCTAGGTTTGTCCTTAGGTAAATTTACATGTTTGACACCTAAACAATAGTACTTATTCCTACTAGCATGCTTTTCATTAACAATAGCAAGTGAATTAAAATAATTTCTAGCATGCTTCTTAGTTCTAAAGCTAGAAGGTGCATTAAGATATACCTTAGGGTTTGCTTTAGAAGCTCCCCCTATTTATGTAGCTCCTTCTTGCCCTTTCTTCCTCCCCCTGGGCATTGGCTTCGGTAATGTCCTCTTTGGTTGCATTTGAAGCACACAATGTGCTCTTTGCTCTTCTTAGCGAGGACTCCGACATCTTTTGACTTTTGGTGTCGGTACTTTCTCCTTAACCAATTTTGGGCATTTGCTCTTGTAATGCTCTTTCTCCCTACACTCAAAGCAAATTATGTGATCTTTATTATTAAACATTGCATTTGAGTTACCTAGGGTGGTGGAAGCCTTTTGATCTTTACTTCTCTCGGATATAGATGATTCTTCTCGTTCTTGCTCCGGGATAGAAGATCTCTCATCCCCCTCAATGCTAGAGGTGGAGGTTTCCTCCAATTCTTCAACATCCTCGGATCCGGATGTTGATGGACATTCTACTTCGGCTTCCTTCTCTACTTGTGCTGGTTCGGAATTTTCATGGAATTTGACCACCTTATCCCACAATTCTTTGGCATCCCCATATTCACCTATCTTGCACAAGATATGGTTAGGTATTAATTTAATTAATATTTTTGTTACCTTAACCGTTGTCTTGAATTATTGTCGTTGCTCATCAGTCCACCTTGATTTTACCAACGACTTATTCTCTTCACCCCTAGGTACTTCAAAATTGTTTTCAATTGTTAGCATCATATCGAAATCGGTTTCGAAATATACCTCCATCCTTTTCTTCCACCATGAGAATTTTCCTTCGAATTTCGGTGGACAGATGTTGATGCCGACCATCTTGTCGTACTTGTGTTGGCGATGAGTCCGCGACAAGATCCTTGCTTTGATACCACTTGTTGGAGGATCGGTGGCTGATAAGGATGGTAATTGTCGCAGTATCGTTTCAAATTAATTACCAAACCCTCTCTACACTAATATAGTATAGTGAATGACCCGGATCGTTTCCCAACGAGTATAATCGGCAGAATAGTAAACTTAGGATTTCTAATTATTGCTTTGGGTTTTCTATTGAAGATGGGGGTTTGGATTTTGAACTCTAACATACGGTTACAAGGTAATTAAAACTCTAAACTAACATACAACAACTGAATCAAACAATGCAGGAATTAAAGCAATAAAAACTGGAAGAGGAAATAAATGATCTAATCATCCCAAGATAGACATGGTGAATAAACAAGTTCCTCTGACTAAGTCCAACGAAGCTTGACCGAGACTCCGCAAACGACAGTGGATGTGGGATGGTGCAAACTCCTGAATCCAGTAGTTTAATGGATGCTCCAAACTCTCGCGGATCCGGTTGAGCTCGAAGAAGTGTCGTCGGAGTGGACTCCTTGAATCCGAAAGAGAAGGTGGATGAGTTGTGGAGATGAAGGGCGTCGCCGAAATCTCTCGATGAAGCGGTTCCTCCTCAAATCCGTGGAGGAAAATGAATGGAAGGAAGGTGACAGCGGCTGCTAGGGCTCAAGGGAAGAAGAGATTTAACTAACAACCAAATGAAATAAGCAATGCATCAACGAAATCTAATGCATGAACATGATTAAAGTAAAGCATGAAACTAAATCTAATCTAATAAACTACAACCTAATTACTCTAAGAAGCATTTCATCAAACACTATGTAAGCGTGAAAGAATTTAAACTAAGTGCGTGCAATTCTAAACATGGAATCTGAATTTGACTACAATCAACAAGTAAACATGAAGAAACAATCAACACTGCAATCAATCCAAACGAAAATAATGCTGGAAATGCTGTTCGGAACCTAGAATTACTGTCCCAAGTTGGAAAAAAAAATTGCCGAAGATGAAAATGGTTGCAGATGTTGGAAATGGTGGCAGCGAGCATCGGTTGGAAAAGAGAGGTCGGCTGTAGCTGTGAAGGCGCAACTGAAGGGCTTCAGTCGACGGTGAGGATGGAATCTGACCGGCGATTGAATGGTGGGCGAAAGCGGCGTTCGAGTGAAGATGGCTGCCGGCGATGCTTGGTGGTAGAGATGGAGTGGCACCGGTCACTGGAGATTGGAGGGAATCCCCTTACCTCTCCGACGACCGGCGAGGAAGGTGCTGACGAGCGCGACGGTGGTGGCATCGGGTGAAAATCATGGAAGAAGAGATGGCGAAGCCGGCTGCCTGGTTCTGCGCTACGAAGGAATTAAGTGGATTATCTCCACCGTCCGATTGTAGCCCCTTCAATCCCGGTCGTCTAATTAAAGCTAAGTTTTAATGGATCCATTATTCGCTTAATTAAGCTGCTCCATCCAACGGTGGTGATCAATTTAACTCTGGATGGTCGGATCTGATAAATCTGAAGGGAGGATCAAGATCCAACGGTCCGGATAAATGACCAAGGCGTGTAGATTTTAATGTATGGGTCGGATCGCTCCAGATCTAGATGGATGGCTCAGAATCAATCGCTTCCCTCGGACGATTCATATTGCTCAGATCTGGTCCTTTGATTTAATTGCATTCGATCATGATGAAGAGTCCAGATTAATCCAGTTTGAAATGATCCTTCTAGCCCTAGATGAAGCCATATTTGATCCAACTTGAGTCTAGTCCAGTGGCCTATCTCGATCTCCTACAAAGAAAGACAAATTTTACATATAAGTCTAGAATTTAGAAGAATTTACAATCATGTCCAAAAATATATCCAACTCATAAAACATGCAAATAATCAACAATTAAACATATGAGAGAATTAAAATAGTGATATTAAGGACCAAAATAACCCGACAAAATGGTAGTTATCAGTGTCCGGCTAGAGGGGGGGTGAATAGCCCAATTCGTGTATGATGATGGAATTCATTCGTTCGTGCATGTCACTTATCTACAATTGTCGTTAGCGCAGCGGAAATAATAGAAATACTAAACAACAATACAAGCACACACAAATACACAATGATATACGTCGTTCGGAGCTTTAGGATTCCTACTCCACGGGGTGAGCTCAATGAGCTCGTGTTATACGCACGACACTAACAAAACTCCTTCTCGATAACAAGTCGGAGGTGGAGAAACCTCGAACAAGCAATTACAAGGTAATACAAAAGTACAAGCAAATACAAAGACAATACAAAAGAAAATTTTACACAAATGACTTTGATCACTTTTGCTTGTTGTTTGCTTTGGTTTGACTCTTGAATGACTGGAATGAAGCAGCAATTCCCCTCCAAAATTGCCCTAAAAATTATTGCAAAATCCTCCATCTCGAGCTCTATTTATAACCTGCATCGAGCTGATTTCGCGCCAATCAGTCGACTGATCGAGACCATCAATCGACTGCTCCTATAGCCATTGTCTCACAACGACTCGATCCACAATGGACAAGTTCCAACGGATCCATCATCAGTCGACTGATCATGCCCATCAGTCGGCTGGTCAAGCCACCAGTCAAGTGCTCGACGCGATCACTCGACTGGAAAACCTTCTGTGCTCGAATTCACCTTGATCAGTCGACTGCCATCCCTTGGGGACTGATGGTGTCGACAGTCGACTGCCATCCCTTGGCGACTGATGGTGTCGACAGTCGACTGCCAACCCTTGGCAGTCGATTGTTCAGCCCGAAGTACATCAGTCGAACACCAGTCGATTGTTATCGACTTGGAGCAGTCGACTGACACCTATGTCAGTCGACTGATGTCGGATAAAATCTCAAACACCAAATTGTTTGAGCATCCGACACTCAGTCTTAGTCACTTGGTCAAGTCCACCTCATCCTCTCATGGAGTTCCTCATCGAAGCTCTCTTCCCTCGGCCTACGTCCCTCGGATGCACCAAGCGCACAACTTCACAATGTCATCCTTTGCGTCTCTTGCCCTCGAAGTCTGCTTCCCTTGGGCCTCACTCCATTCGCTCCCCGTCCGACGGTTCCTCGGATGCACCAAACGCAATACTTCGCAATGTCATCCTTCACCGACTTAAGGACCCCGAGCCTACGAGACTAGTGAACTTGTCAAGTCCTCAAGACTTCTTATTCCCAAGGCTACACACTTGGACTTACCAACACCAAGCCCTATGATTGGATTTTCCCAACACCAAGTCCCATGCTTGGACTTTTCACCATCAAGGCTACACAATTGGATTTACGTGGCCAACCCATGTTGGACTTCCCATGACAATCCTATGTCATATATTTTGTCTAACATTAAAATACAGTTCGAGTCAAACTCGAGTCCGGTCAATCTTAACCTCGGTCGATTGCACCAACACCCTATGCATCATAACTGCTCATAATCCTATGATATGCTTAGAAAAGCATTAGAAGGGTGAAATGTTCATTGAAAATGAATAGGAGATTTGATTAGAGTGAGGATCAAAGTTTAAGGGAGGTTAAAGTTCAAGTTTGAACTTTTACCCTTATTTTTGATGGTTTAGATTTCCTATAGGCTTAGGAACTCTCCAAGGACATTGTTGGTACAATGGTCAAGGAGAAGTACGCCTTTAGGGGGAGTTTGTCCTATTTGCTTATAAGTTTTTGGAACAATAATGCAAGGATGCAACCTTTAAGAGATCCCTAAAGAACTTGTCCTTCTGCAACCAAATTCCTATACTAAGATATTATAAAGGGCAGAAGAAATATGGCATCTGGCGAAGCAGAACTTATAAAGGCAAGCCACATGAATCCCATGCAAGGATAGAGAAAAGAAAACACTTGGTCAGAAATAAAAAGTGCAGATGTTATTTATGTGGACAAGAAGGGACTTTGCTAGAGAATGCCCTAGTGACAGAAGAAACATCAAGAGAGTAATGTTCGAGCAGCTTGACATACCTGAAGATTGCGACATCCTATCCGTCCAAATTGGAGAAGCACAAAGTGATGCAATCTTTAGTATCTCCGAAGGAGAAGAAGATTTTGAAGACATCCACAGATCCATTCAAACCTTGACCTTTCATGAAAATATTTTTATGCTTGGATAAATAGACGGTGGATACCGCCCTCAGGTCAAAGTGACCGCTGAACAATACAACTGTGTGCATGAATGGCATCTGAACGAAAATGTTTACCCCCCACAACCCGATAACTGCACCTGCTACAAAAGAGCTATGATGGCAAGGGCGAGAATTCATTGTCCTAAATGTTTAGTAACAGCTTGCAACCTCTGTGGGTCATACTAAAAAATGGATGAAGGTGAAAAAGAGGGAGAGTAAAGAATTGTCTTTCATTGGAATGAAGCCATTTGAGATTATCTTAGACTAAGGGAGAGAATGAAGGATTTCATTAGAAGACGAGATATGAAAAACCTTAGTAGACTTTTTGATGTATGCCAAAGGAGAAGAAATGAAAGAGTTAAGTTAGGAAATCTTCATTATGCTTTGACATAAGAAAAGATATAGTTGGGCTTATAAGTTAGCTTAACTTAAAGATATTGTCAAACATCAAAAAAGGGAAGATTGTTTGTGCAATCCACCCCAGGTCAATATTGAACAAGCTCTAGTAGGACTCAAGTAGGATTTTAATGTTTGACAATGAGTTTAACAATACGTTTGATATACGTATTGAGGGAGATTGTTAGAGCAATCAACCTCAGGTCAAGATTGACTAAGCTCGAGTGAGACTCGAGTGGATGTCCAAATTTGGATACTTGGCAATAGAGAAATCCAAGAATAGATTCTTCGCAAGGGAAAGTCCAAGTATGAATACTTGACAATGGAGAAGTCCAAGTTTGGAGACTTGACAATAAAAAAATCCAAGGGTGTAGTCTTGATCATATAAGTCCAAGTGTGTAGGCTTGACAGCGAAAGTCCAAGTTTAGAGACTTGGCAATGGAAAAGTTCAAAGGTGTAGTCTTGACCATGTAAGTCCAAGTGTATAATTTGGGCGGCGAAAGTCCAAGTATGAATACTTGGCAAAGGAAAGTTCAAGGGTATAGTCTTGACCATGTAAACTCAAGAATGGAGTCTTGGCAGCGTACCCATTAGCATGACAAAGTCGATAGAAGCACTTGAAGGTTAGCGCGAAGACTGAAGGAGTCGTGGAGGACTTGAATGAACCCTGAAGGCGTGAGACTAATGGAAGTAGCTTGAAGGTTTAGGCCTGGGTTAAGGGTAAGTATCAAGTATGAGAGGATCATATTTGAGTTAAACCTCACTTTTAAGGTTTACTAGTTGACTGGTGGTATTGATCGGTCAACAGGTCGAGTGCTCGACACTCGAAGGGCTTAGTTGAGTTGAGCAGTCGAATGAGGTTATAACCCAGTCGACTTGTTTTGTAGTCGACTGAGGCTCACTAAGTGGGCAGGGCACAGAATGTCTCATAGTCGACTGATAGCTATGACAATCGACTGCTGGGCTAGGACAGTCGACTGATCGAACACTTTCTGACATGGATTAGTCTGTTGTGAGACAACGAATAAGTGGACAATCGACTGGTGAGTAAGAGCAATCGATACTAGGCGAAAATCAGCCCGAAATGGAGCTTTAAAAGGAGACTTTGTGAAGAGGAGAAGATACTGGTTCTTGGTAATCTTAAAGGGGATAAGTTGATGCTTTTCATACCTTCCTAGCTATCCAAAACAACAAAAAAAGCACTCAAACAAAGATTTATTGTGTAAAATATTTCTTTACTTGTATTTGCTTTTAGATTTCATTTTTGGTCGTATTATTCTTGTAATCTCATTATAAGAAGTTTTTCTACCTCCGGATTGTTTTCGTGAAAGAGAAGATTTAGTGGCGGTGTGCATCACTAGAGCTCGTTCTAAAACTCGACCGTGAAATAGGAACAAGGGTTCCGAACCACGTAAAACCTTTGCGTCGTATTTATATTGTACCTTGTGTTTATATTTGTATTTATATTTTCGATGAGTACTAACACTTATAGACAAGAACGAATGATAAAATCAAAGAATTATTATTCACTCTCCCTCTAGCGAAGCCAAACATTCCTAACATTGTGCTCTAATAAATCTTCTTATAACTCAATCTCAATCAACCAATCTCGGATGACAATATAGAAGAGTCCTCTCATGAAACTTAGGCAAGTCCTTTAAAAATGTGAAAAATCTTTTATTAACCTGATTAGAGACTAATCAAATTGATAGTAACCATGACTTAGACTCACAAGCTACAACTCATTTGTGTTATCAAAAAAGTCAAATGAGAAAAAATAAAAAGAACAAATATCAAGATCTAGTAATGCAAGGCAACAATTTAAAATTTTACAAACCATTGGATGAGTCTTATATGTACTTTATTGTGAGAAATATTGATTATAATGTTTATTTATTTAACTTTTCAATTTATTTAAATATAAATTTAATTTTTTAAATTGAAAAATATACTAATTTACTTGAAGAACTTCGAGTGCGTATGTTGATTTTGTTATAGATTTTGCAAAATCATTCTTATCATTATCATCTTCACTTTATATAATTTCAATGAAGACATGAATATCAATTTTGTTATACAACAAATTTAGATATTTCTTTACTCGGAAAGAACGACCAAAAGAAAAACATCTCAAAATCAAAATACAAAAAGGGAACAAAGTGCATCTATTTCTTTTCATTAAAAGGGGCATCTAAAGAAGAAAGACGACTAGTTAGGATTATAAAGCAATTATTCCCTGTGTTTGAAAAAAGCCATCCAAAGAGAAATGACAATTTATCAAAGAGGCATCTCAAATTTAGAATTGTCCAAATATAATTCCATGATTTTATATTTATCAAAATACGTATTTCATTTTCTTTTTACCCCTCCCACCAAACAAACATGCAATTAATATTGAGATTTTACATACATCCGAGTCACACCTGGAAATTCCGAGTCATCCAAATGTCACTTGATATTATACGTGGTGTTGAAAATTTAAATCCCAACATCATTATGTTCCTGGTAATATAATTCTCAGCACCACTTTTCTTTCGATCAGCTTGATATTGTATGTAGTGCTGGGAATTTAAATTCCAGCACCACTATATTCATGGTAATATAATTCCCAACACCACTTTTTATCTCAGCCAACTTGAAATTGTACGTGGTACTGAAAATTTAAATTCCAGGACCACTGTGTTCCTGAGAATATAATTCCCAGCACCACCTTTTATCTCGGCTAGCTTGATATTATATGGTGCTGGAATTTTAAATCCCAAGACCACTGTGTTCTTGGAAATATAATTTCCAGTACCACATTTTTTCTCGGTTAGCTTGATATTATATGATACTGGAATTTTAAATCCCAGAACCACTGTGTTCCTAAGAATATAATTCATAGGACCACTGTATTTCTGAGAATATAATTTTCAACACCATATTTTTTCTCGTCCAGCTTGAATTTATACTTGACACGCGGCCAAAACTGGGAGGTAGGAGAATCAGAACCAAATTTCCTCGGCAAATCAACAATTCATGTTGTAAGATCTTTCAATCCATATCAATATCAAGATTTCGAAATTTGGACTCCTCTATATCCATCAATGGGTTTCAGTCAAAACACATTGATTTTACATGGTGCTGAGAATTTACATCCCAGGACCACAGTATTCCTGAGAATAGAATTTTCAACACACGTTATATGTCCAACTGATTTTTTTTACAGTGTTGGAAATTTAAATTCCTATAACGACGATGTTCCTAGGATTAAGATGCTCAATGTTGTTCATGTGTAGTTAAGGAACGAGAGTTGACGGAATGTTTGAATGGTTCGGGACTTCAGTTGTGACTCGGATACATATAATATCTGAGTATTAAATCCATATTTGACGGGAGAGATAAAAAGGAAATGAGGTATACATAGCTGAAAGGATGCCGATTCACCTTCTAACTTGATAATTAATATTTTTTTAGTTGAGGAGAATAACATAGATAAGAATTTAAAGTTCTGTGTCATTAATTTTTATATAATTTAATGATTTTTTTAAAAAAATAATTTTATTTATTTTAACAAAGTCGACTAAGTTTTATTATAATAATTAGGATTTTATTATAAAGTTATCTAGGTCGTTAATTTTTATAATTTGTTAGAAATTTTAAAAAGTTATTTTATTTCTTTTTGGAAGAGACAGTTAAATTTAATTAGGATAATTAAGCTTTTATTAGAAAAAAATCTACCATTTGATAAAGAACTGATTGTGCTATTATGTAAAAAGTTGAAACCGCTAATCTAGTCGTCTCCATTGGTCTATCTCACGGTCATTATGAGGGAGATAAATCAGGGAGGATCCTATGTGTTGGAGAATCAGATTCAAATATCTTATTATGATTCAAATATGTTGAGAATCAGATTCAAAAATCTGATTATGATTCAAATATTTTAGTGTAATGACAAAGATCATATAAATCTGGTAATTATGATCATTTTATATTCTGTTATAATTTGATGGTATATTTTCTAGAATAATTTTATTTCTTAAAATAATTTAGTTTCAAGATTTAACATTGTACTCTTTATATATACAATTTCATAATTCAATAAAGGGTTGAATTCTTTCATCTATTTGTCTTATCTTTCATGGTATCAGAGCCATCGTTCTCCCTCTTTCCCATGACCACTAACCAAACCCAAGTTGTTGTCTCCAATCCTACCAACCCGACCTCCCCTCTCACTCTCATCAATATTTCTCACCAAAATATTGTCAAACTTATCTCCACCAACTATATCTCCTGGAAACTACAGATTGAGGCTATTCTAATTGGATACGATCTCTTCAAATTTCTTGATGGCTCTCACCCGTGTCCACTGCTCACAGTTTGTGTAAACAATGTTGACATGTCAAATCCGAATCATCTTCCTTGGATCCGACAAGACAAACTTCTTTTTGGTGCTCTCGTTGGCTCCATCTCATCTCCTCTAATTCCTCTTATTCAACAGGCGGCCACCACTCGCGAAGCTTGGATTATTTTTGCTAATACTTATGCTTGTCCGTCTCGTGGCCACATTAAGCAAATCAAGGATCAACTCAAACGGACGGTTAAAGGTTCTCAATCGATTTCAGAATATATGCAGTTTATTAAATATCGTTTTGATGAACTTGCTGCACTTGGAAAGCCAATGGATCATGAGGACCTCATTGAAATAATTCTTACAGGCTTGGATGATAATTACAAAACTATTGTTGACATTATTGAAGGTCGGGACACGCCTATTTTCTTTGATGAATTACATGAAAAGTTGATTAATCGGGAGTTGTCCTTGCGTCATTCACAGTCCTTGATCTCTCCTCTTCCTGCCACGACCAATATTGTGACTGGCCGACCTAGATCAAGTGTTCGAAATTTTTCTCCTCGACAAAATTGACAGTCATCACAACAACAGTCTACCTTATCCAAATCGGTCTCTTCTGACAACTCTCAACAACGACCGTCGCGTCCGTTTCTTGGAAAGTGTCAAGGGTGTCGTACTCAGGGACACACAATTTCTCAATGTCCATTTTTTAAAATTGTACCTGTTCTCTCTACATCACAAACTGCTGCTCACCATCAACCTTGGTCGCCACAACGACAATGGCAACCAAAAGTCAATGTGGCCACTACTTCAACCTCCACCACTCCTTAGCTTCTTGATAGTGGTGCATCTCATCATGTCACCTCCGACCTTAACAATCTATCGCTACATTCTCCATATGATGGTCCTGATAACATGATGATTGGTGATGGTACTGGATTACATATCACTCATACGGGTTCTACTATCCTAAAAATGTCTCTCGTAATTTTAATTTACAGAATATTTTATGTGTTCCCACTATGAAGAGAAATCTTATCTCTATTTCTAAATTTTGCACATCCAATAAAACTTCTATTGAATTTTTTCCCCACTTCTTTTTGTGTGAAGGATCTACAGACGGGGGCACCACTACTGTACGAGCGATCTAGAGATGGTGTTTATGAGTGATCGACCTCACCAACTTTGTCCTCTTCTCTCATTGCTTTTTCCAGTGTTAAAGCTTCTCCTTCTGAGTGGCATCATTGTTTAGGACATCCATCTAAGCATATTTTTCAACACTTAGCTTCTAACTTCAACTTAGATTTATCATCCAACTTATCACATTCGTTTCATTATAAGGATTGTCTTTGCAATAAAAGTCACAAATTATTATTTTCTCAATCTTCTATTGTCTCTACTGCTCCTCTGCAAATTATTTTCTCTAATGTATGGGCCTCCCCTATTTATTCAGTTGACAAGTACAAATATTACATTATTTTTGTCGATCACTTTACTCATTACATTTGGCTCTATCCCCTTCAATGCAAATCTGATGTCTCTTTCATTTTTCCACGCTTCAAAGCTCTTGTTGAAAATTATTTTAAACAGAAAATTGTCACATTTTATTCTGACAATGGGGGGAATACACAGCCTTATCATCATTCCTAAGTCATCATGGCATTTCACATTTCACGTCACCACCTCATACTCCGGAACACAATGGCTTCTCTGAGCGTCGTCGTCGTCATCGTCATATTGTAGAAATCGGTCTTAGTCTTATGTCTCATGCCTCTTACCTTCTGGTCATATGCCTTCTCCACGATGACATATCTCATCAATCGAATGCCTACTGCAACTCTTCACATGGTGTCACCTTACCAAAAATTGTTTGGCTCTCCTCCCAATTACTCTAAATTTCGTGCCTTTGGGTGTCTTTGCTACCCTTGGCTTTGTCCCTACTCTTCTCACAAACTTGACCCTCACTCTGCATCTTGTATCTTTCTTGGTTATTCTCTCACGCAAAATGCCTATCTGTGTTATGATCCCATCACTTTGAAAGTTTATATCTCTTGCCATGTTCGCTTTGTTGAGTCCATTTTTCCAATGTCTGGTCTTCAAACTAACATTCCCCGTCCTGATGAGTCAACTAGTTCCACTTGGCTTTCAGTTGTCGTTCTACTTCCGTCCTCATCAACACCATCTGTGGATCACTTAGGCACAATAACCCCAGCTGCCTCCTCTAGTACTACAGGACATATTCAGAAGTCTCAGTCAAGCTCATTTTCAGCCCCACCCCAATCACTTACCGATGCCTCTTCTTCTCCACCAATGCCTTCAACCCGACCATCACACATCATCACCCGCTCTCGTAACAACATCCACAAATCCATCAATAAGCTTAACTTGTCTGCTCAAATAGCCCACGGGATTAAACCAACCTCTGTGACCCAGGCTCTCAAGGATCACAAATGGCGTCAGACCATGTCTGTTGAGTTTGATGCCTTGTTAGCAATGACACGTGGGTACTTGTCCCTAAGTCATCAACTCAAAATATAGTTGGGTGCAAATGGATTTTTCGTATTAAACGCTTAGTCAATGGCTCTATTGACAGGTATAAAGCTCGGTTGATTACCAAGGGTTTTCATCAGCGACCTGGTATTTACTATCATGATACGTTTAACCCTGTTGTCAAACCCACTACAGTTCGTCTTGTTCTCTCACTCGCTGTCAACCATGGTTGGTCCATCCGCCAACTTGATGTTAATAATGCATTCCTTCAAGGCACCCTGACAGAGGATGTTTATATGGCGCAACCACCAAGTTTTACTGATCCAGATCATCCTCAGCATGTTTGCAAATTGAGAAGGGCTATCTATGGTCTCAAACAAGCTTCTCGTGCTTGGTACAACGAACTGCACTGATTTCTCATCACTTCTGGCTTCAGTAATTCCATTGCAGATATCTCTCTCTTTATCCTCAACTATACAGGTTTAACATTATATCTTCTTGTATATGTTGACGATATTATCATCACTGGAAATGACATAAAAGTTGTTCAGTATTTCATTGATTTGCCTGCTAAGCGGTTCTCTCTTAAGGATCTTGGCCCTTTGACTTATTTTCTTGGCGTAGAAATACTCTCTCATTCCCAAGGTTTGTTACTTTCTTAGCGTCATTACATTACTGACCTTCTTACTCATACCAAGATGACAGATGCTCGACCGATTTCCACGCCTCTACCTACCACGCCTACCCTTACACTTTGAAATGACACACCCCTTTCTGATCCGTCTGAGTATTGTACTATAGTAGATCGTCTTCAGTATTTATCTCTCACTCGTCCTGACATTGCTTATGTGGTTAACAAGCTATCTCAGTTTATGCATCGTCATACTGATGAGCATTGGAAGGTTGTCAAACATGTTTTAAGATATTTATGTGGCACTATTGATCATGGCATTCTACTTCATCGTCAATCGTTTCTTGCTCTACATGCATTCTCTGATGCGGACTGGGCTGGAAACAAAGATGACTTTACATCCACTAACGCTTATATTGTTTATCTTGGACGAAATCCTATTTCCTGGAGCTCGAAGAAACAACGCATTGTTGCTCGATCCACCACTGAAATAGAATATTGTTCTGTTGCGGCCATGGTTGCGGAACTACGCTAGTTGTCTTCTCTCCTTAGCGAGCTTGACTTCTCTTCATCCCAAAAACCAATCATCTACTGCGACAATGTGGGTGCCACCCATCTCTGCTCTAATCCAGTGTTTCACTCTCGAATGAAGCATGTGGCTCTCGACTATCACTTCATTCGTGAACAAGTTCAAAATGGTAATCTTCGAGTTACACATGTATCTTCTGTGGATCAACTATGCGCTTACCAAACCATTACCCCGCCTATGCTTCCAACAATTGATGACCAAGATTGGTCTCCGATCACAGAGCCCCATCTTGCGGGGGCATATTGGAGAATCAGATTCAAAGATCTTATTATGATTCAAATATGTTGGAGAATCAGATTCAAAGATCTGATTATAATTCAAATATTTTGGTGTAATGACAAAGATCATGTAAATCTTGTAATTATGATCATTTTATATTCTACTATAATTTGATTGTATATTTCTTAGAATAATTTAGTTTCTAGATTTAACATTGTACTCTTTATATATACAATTTCATAATTCAATAAAGGGTGGAATTCTTTTATCTATTTGTCTTGTCTTTCATTATGAGCCTTGACATAGTGGTCAAGAAATGTGGAGATCATCTGAATTCAGAAAAGAATTTTAGATCTCCTCGAGAATCGATCTATATCACTTCTATAAATATTTACGCGTCTTAACCACCATCCACCATGCTATTCATGTGAGGACACAGATTGTGCTATTGAATGAACTATAAAAAGGGATTCAGACTCTTTAGGTAAAAATCGTTAATTTTTCTCTGAATGAAAATTGTATCTTTATTTCTCTGTCATGCTTAGGGGTGTAAACGAACCGAATCGAATCGAATTTTTAAAAAAATTTAGTATTCGAGTTCGATTCGAAGTTCGAATTGAGATATTCGAATTCGATTCGAAATTCAAAAATTTAATAATTTTGGGCTCGAATTCGATTCGAATCAAAGCTCGAGTTCGGATTCGATTCGAAATTTTCGAATATTAATTCGAACGGTTCGATTACTATTCGAAATTGAGACTCGATTTAATATTCGAATGAGGCTCGATTTGATATTCGAAAATCAATACTCGATTTAATATTCGAATTTTTTTTTTTTAAAAAAAAGTTCGCGAACAGTTCGAACGGTATTATTTCAGCTCGAGTTCGATTCGAAAAATATTTGTACATATTCGAGTTCGGCTCGAATTCGATAATTTCGAATTCGAATCGAATATTATTCGAACCGGCTCGAAAAGCTCGCGAACCAGCTCGATTCGTTTACACCCCTGGTCATGCTGCATCAATCATCCTTCACAAATTACTATTTTTTTTTTCTTCTTATCAGTAAGCTACTAAAGGTAGAGAAACCACTTGTATCTTTTTCTTACAATGGTTAAGAGATTAAGTAAAGAGGGGAAGAGTGAAGATAATTGAGCATGAAAAAAACTTAATTTTGGCATTAGGGATAAAAGAATTTCATCTTTCAGTAGTCTTCTCATAGCTCTATATGCTTATTAAGCCAAGACTTCAAATCTTTTTTAACCTTCAAACATCTTTTCCCACCTTCAATCAATCAACTAGATCATTCCCCAATTAATTGTGGATTTAATTTTGTTAACTTGTGCCACAATGATTACTTCAATTGACCAAAGTGAGCCATCGTCGATTATTGGATAGTAGCTTGTAAGTGACTTGGCTATTATAGTCTTTTGACATCATATTAACGACTCTTTTCTAAGTCTTTTATTGCTCATTAGGCAACTGACATCGAATAAAAATATTATATGATTTTCTATTTGAGCATGAGTAAATTTAGTAGTTAACCCATAGATCAATCGACTTATACATATTATTAGTCAATTGTACTTCTTACTCCAATCGCTTCTAGGATTGAGTCCCTTCCTAAGTTTAGTCCCACTCATAATCCATTATCCAAGTGCACTTAACTCATCCTTATAAAAAGTACTTAAATACTAAGAGAATCATCCTTTGAGATTTCATCTTGTAATAAATTTTACTTCTGAGTCTTCCAATCAAGAAGCCTTGTTTTTAGGGATTTATATTGTTTAACATTCAGTCTTCTTTTGTTACTTGATCAAGGATGACTAAGCTTGAATTGAATTTGAATAGAGTTTTGATATTTGAATAATATATGATGAATTTGAGCAATATGCGATCAAAGGATTTCAAGAGGAAGATTGTTAGTCAAGAGTGGCCAAACTCGGATTAATTGAAATGGATATAGTATTCAATGAAAGTTGATTGAGTGAGAAGTTAAATACATTAAAAATGATCGGATATTTGACAGGTAGAAAAATCCGAGTGAATCATGGAAGACTGGACACTTAGCGATCAGAAGTTTAACAAAGCATGGACAAGAAGTGAAATCCAAGTGGATAATGGATGATCGAACACTTGGTGTGAAATGGATGAGTGAGATAGATGAAGCTCAAATGAATCATAGAGGATCGAACATTTGACATGTGAATGAAAGTCCTAATAGGTTATGAAGGATCAGATGCTAGATGAGTGTGAAAGTCCAAATAGATCAAGGAAGATAGAATGTTTGACATTAGAGAAGTTCTGACAGGTTAAAGTTGATTGAATGTTGGATACAAGAAGGAAAGTCCATACAAGTCAGGAAGGATATGTTTTGTATCGATGAAGTCCTAGTAGGTCAAGAGTGACTAGATGCTAGATGAATGAAATCTTAGCAGGTCAAGAGTGATTGGATATTAGATGGATAAATCCTTGACAGATTAAGGATGACCAGATACTATATAGATGAAATCCAAATAGATCAAGCATGACTAGATGCTCGGCGAGAGAAGTCCTAGTAGGTTAAGGTCAATCAGATATCAAGTGAAGCAAGGATTAGCTTCGATTAGGACTGAAACTGAAGTATCAATCAATTAATAAGGTACAACAGTCGACTGATAAATCATAAATCTTGAGTTTGGAGATTTGAGGGGATCTACAGGGGTTTTGAGTGTGATCAGACCACTGATAGGATTACCAATAAACTGATGTTATAGTTTAAGCGAACAAAGTGTTTGGAACTCGACAATTCCATTTGACTAATCATAATCAATCGACTAATGGAATAAATCAGTTGATTGATGACACTGTAGTAGCAAACAAAAAGTTCAAAACTTGACTATGAGACTCAACTAGATAGACATCAGTCAATTGATGGTTGAAGACAGTCGACTAATTGACGAAAATCAATCTGATAATAGTCCTATAAAAAAGGTTTTATGGAAGATTTGAATAACCAATTCTGAGAGACTTTGAAGGGACAGTGTTGTTGCATTCAGTACCTTCAAGGAGTAATTCAAATCAACCAAACAGCGAATAAAGCAACAAACACTTGTGTAACTAGTTTATTTACATTGTATTTTATTTTCAATCTCATCTTTGCATTTGGTTTGTAAATAACAAGTTCCAAGAAGTTTCTTCGCCTTTAGAAGGTTTCTGAGAAGGAAAAAGAATAGTGATGATCTCGCTAGAACTCCAAGTCGTAGAGTAGGAATCGGAGGTTTCAAATCATGTAAAAATTAATTTGTTGTACTGTATTTATTTTTATATTATCTTTTTGTGTTTTTCGTTGTGTATTAATTGATTGTAGATGAGCACTAATAAACGATGATCAAGATGGAATGTGATTGTTATTTATTCCTCTCTAATGATATCAACAATCCCAACATCTTTGACCTATCATGATTTTAATCTATCAAGTATTTCTCAACAAATAGGACTTTCAATTGCTAAATATTTGATTCTCTATCTATTATGCCTTCCATTATTGCAATTGTAATATATGCTAAGCTATATTTTTATTTTATTCGCATCAGATTTCCAAGTCTTCCACTCGACTAATCTTAAGGTAGGGGTGACCACGATTTCCGAATCATCGATTTCGATTTTGAAACAACCGGTTTCGATTTATCATCTAATGGAATCAGAATTGAACCGCTCATCAACGGTTTCAATTTTGGTTCTGAAACCACCGGTTCCGATTACTTACGGTTCGATTCCGATTTCGGAACCGTCGATTCTGATTCATCATCCACCAAAATCGAAATCAAACCATTAATCGACAATTTCGATTCTTTACGATTTGATTTCAATTCGAACCGTTTAAAATCGAAATCTAAATTATTTAATTTTAAATCTCTCATCCTTTAATAAGCGACTTAACTATATTATTTTTCAATTCATTAATTCAATCAATTTATTTTAATTTAAATTATATTTAAACTTAAGTTTTATATGTGGAGATTTAACTTACACCAATTTATTTATTTTATATAACTCTTTAAATCAAATATTTATCTAAAAAAATTATCATCGAAACATATTTAATTAATAAATTAAAAAGAAAGAATATATATATTCTCATTCTTATAATGACAATATATTACATATTTTCATTTTTTGATTTTACAATAAAAAAAAAGAAAAGAATTTCAACTTAATTTATATAAATTAAGTTGTTTTTTATCCTTTCGAGGTCTAAAGGAATCAAAATCCTCGTAGTTCACTTACTATTTAAATATGATTGTATTATCTTAATTTAATATAAAATGTTGTCAGAGACAGTGATTGATGTGTCTTCAGTCTTTATTATTTCTTGTTGTCTAAAATCTGCTCTACACCAATCATCTAGACAGATTTGTACCTCAAGTGATTCTAGAGTCATAAATAATCTTGTATCATTCAAAATGTTCTCCCGCACTAAATGTTTGTTCAACCACCACAGTTGAGACATGAGTTGCTAAAATTTGTTTAGTAATATATGATAATATAAAAAATATTTGCATGTTCTTTCCACCATATGAGAATTGAAAAATCTTTCAAAGATGAATAGACATTAAACTCAAAAAAAATTGTTAGATATAAATCAATTTCAAATACAAAATTTGAATCTCTTGATTTCTTTTGCTTTTGAAATAATAATTATTCTACTTTATCCATTTTAAAAAATTCTCTGATTGAGAAGATTATTAAGTAGAATTATCAAATATCATACTAAATTCAACATATATATCAAAAATTAATTTTCTAATGTAATTTTTTTTTTACAATATCATAATCATTCATTCCTAAATTTTCAATATAAAATATTATATAATCAAATAAACCATCTAATTTACATTAAAAACAATACCAATAAAATAAATGTCAAAAATTTCATAAAAATTATTACACCATTTTACTTTCATTATATAAATTATATCTTTTAAATCTTCATCATTTCATATTTTTGCATATCATATGTATATAGCATCATTAAACACTTTTAATGAATTTTAAATTTTGTCACAAATAATAGAATTAATATTATTTACAAAAAATATATATATAACAATTATTTATAAGAAAATGATTCATCTAATAATTCATAAATTGAATTTCAATGAGTTGAAATATCTTTAGAAAATCATTTAGATTTTTTCTCATTTTCTTTATAAAATCTAGCTCAATCATTCATTATATGTGGTTGATTCCATAAATAAAAAATTACTTTTTTAATAAAGATAAGATAAATTTCAAGAGATCTTAATCCATCTTAAACGCATAAATTTAACACATGACATGAACATTTTATATGAAAAAATTTACTATCAAACTATATTTACAAATATTTTCTAAATATCTAATAGAAATGGTATTAGGAAAAGAATTATCAAAAAACAATAGAAAAATATTTATTTACTCAATAATATTCTTGTAAAATTGAACTAATAATCGTATAAATATTTTCAATCATATATCTTTCATCAAAAACTCTAAATGCAATGATACAATTTTAAATATTTCAATTATTATCAATCTAATGACAAATAATAATCATATAAATATCTTTACTAATGATCACTCTAAATATTACTACATGTCTACATATAGAAACTTGACCATTAAATTTTTTGAAAAACTTTTGTATATTATTTTTCTCTCTTTTATGTAGTAATAGTTCTTGGGACATGTTTTGTAGAAGAATTCAAAATATTTTGACAATAATTAATAAATTCTATTTTTTTCACCAAACTAATAGATAAATATTCAATAGCAATTATTTTAGCTAATTCTTTTCTATTTTTTCATCCGAATAAATATAAAGAGAAGAAGGATTAGAAGATGTAAACTTAGATGTTTGTTATTCAAATGCTTTCTAAATGTCTCATATCCTCCACCTTCTTTAAATTGTTGCACATAGTAATTGCAAATAACTTGTTTTTTCTTTTTTTTTTTTGGCACACATCTCTTCTTGATCATCATTTTTAGCTTAAGTTTGATGTGTTGATGAAATTCTTGTGTTGAAAAATTCTCGAGATAAAATTGCTCATTTTGAGAAGATTCTCCAACACTACTCTTGCTTCTATCACTCAACATAATTGATAAATAAAATCAGAACTTTAAAGAAAAATAAATAATTGAATATGAGAGAAATTGAGAGGGTTGCCAATAAAAAGTAAGAAATGAGAATTCATTTGTGAAGGGAAATGAATTCGAAGTAATATTTATAAAAATCGTTTCATGAAAAGTATAAAAGTAATTATAAATAATTTAAAATTTATAACACAATATACTATTCATTATTTTGATCGTGATACAACAATGAAATTTTTGAAATTTTAAATAATTTTAATCATTGTGCATCTTAATTGTTGTGATACAACAATGAAAATTTTAAATTTTAAATGATTTTAATTTTTGTACATGTGTAATTTATTGTTGTGACTATGATACATCAATAAAAATTTTAAATATTAAATAATTTTGATTATTGTGCATGTTAATTATTGTGCATGACTCTAATTTAAATTTTGAATAACTTTAATTTTTGTGTATATTTTTTATTATGATTATGACACATCAATAAAAATTTTGAATTTATTGTGTATGATTTTGATTTAAATTTTTAATGACTTTGATTTTTGTATATATTTTCATTATGATTGTGACCCATCAATAAAATTTTTAAATAACTTCATTGTACATCTTTATTGTTGTGCATGATTTTGATTTGAATTTTGAATGAACTTGAATTTTAAATGACTTTGATTTTTTGCATATTTTTATTATGATTGTGATGCAACAATAAAAATTTTAAAATTTGAATGTTTTAATTTTTGTACATGTTGATTGTTATGATGCAATGATGAAAAATATAAATTTTAAATGATTTTGATTTTTTTTTTGTTGCATATTTATTATAATAATTGTGATATACTAATAAAAATTTGAATTTTGAATGAATTTATTTTTGTTCAAAAGTAAAAGAAAAATCATTTTTAAAAATTCAGTTTCGATTTCAACAAAAAATACTCGATTCCGTTTCCAAAAATTTATGAACCAAAACCGAACCATATGTATCCGATTCAGCTCTGGTTCCGGAGTCGAAATCGAAAAAGTGATTCTGGTTCGATTTTTGAGTCATCGGTTCCGATTCGATTAGTGATTCAAACTAAACCATGATCACCCCTACCTGGAGGCAACCAACTCAACCCCACGAAAAATTTTCATCGGTCACCAAGGTAAATTCAAGTAGTGCTCGTAGCTCGATGGTGAAGCCCGACTTCCACAGTCACATCGCTCTTGTAAAATCTTCCAATGTCGAAATCGTACTCTATCTGCGAAGGTAAATTCCTAGACCATAGTCGACAAACACATGTTTTCCTATATCTACCATTAGACATGTCCTAATAGAGGATCAAACTGTATCATTCTGTGAGATGCCTCTCCATCTTGCCACCGTACTCCCGAGGACTACAAGCTAAGCTATCATGCATCTACCCACTTGACACGTCAAAAATCATAATATCTTTCAAACTTAAACTTTGCTAAATATCAAAACCAAAAGCCAATGTATATGATTGCACTATCAATCATTTTTCCCTTCTTAATTCCCTTTTTAATGTTTAGTGTTTCATATCTTCCCCTTATCCTAAACATATTGTTTTGATGTTTAATTCTTAACAAACAAAACGGGGCGCGAGATTGATAATTTTAATCCATAAGGAAAGGTTTCAAAAGGTCAGAAGAAATGTATTAACCCACTTAATTATGCACATCAATAAGTAAAATACAAGTAGTATAATACATATGATACTTCCACTTAAACAAGTCATGTGGGTTGGGTGCATGAAATCCTACTCTCTTAGCTCAATTAACACTGCTCTATCCTTGCTTTTCGTATTAATTTATTTGCAGTATCTGAGTAACCAAAACCGACACTAATCTAACCTAAGTAAGAATATAAGTAGCAAACAAAAACAACACTAATCTAAATCTTAAATGCTTTTGCAAAGTCGTATGCACTAATCTTAGATAAAACATTTTGACTTGCTTCATTATGTCTATCCATTTCACAAAATATCCCTGCTTTTTCATCTTCTCATCCCTCATTTCCTATACCGAGAAACATGGCAACTTCATCGCATTATAACATGGAAAATTGATGTCTATGTGTTTTTGAGGATTACAAGATACACCTGCAATTTCCATAGTCTAGGGGGAAAAAAAAACATGAATCCAAAAGCAGGGAATGACTTGCATGCTTACCACATAAATAGCAGAGCTTGGATGTAGGTTTAGTTTGCTCATGAAAAGATTAGATAACATGCATGAGCAGAGCTGTTATCCACAGCTAAATAAACTCATCCAAAGATGGAATGGTCAGGACCTACCATACTTATCCACATAAGCCTGCAGATGAGGAAAAATAAAGAGTAAGCATTGAATCTTAAAAAAAATTGAAGGTCATGGTTATCAATGCCAGAATAGAAAGTTGACCTCCACTAGATTTAAAAGTTTTGGCCTGGAAGATAATAGATATTGGTCTATTGCCTCTTGGCCATTAGGGACTTGATGTGGTTGTAGCGCACCCAAGACTTTCTCAGCTGCCTTCTTAGCTATTAGCTTATGAGTATCCTTATTCAAGCGACCTTCCTTCCATGATGGTTTTAGCAATTTCTTCAAAAAATCTACCAAAGCAGCATGGAAAATCTTCATTTCCTTTGATTCCTTAGCATTTTTTACCTTTACTATGCTGCTATTATCACCAAGTACTGACTTATCAACGTGTGCATGAATAGTTAAATTGGGGATCTGTCCTTTCTCTTCAGCATTTGTAGCAAGACCAGGTGAGATGGCAGCAGTGTTGCTAGAACATTCATGCATTGGTTTGCTTGTACCAAGCATTCCTTCACTAGCTGAGGTAAATGCATTGACAGATCTGGTGGCATCGTATACTGATTTAGAATCTCCAGCTCTAGGAGCACCAACTGTATGTTGACTTCGCGAACTTGCAAGAGTACCTATTGGAGAAGTAGAAGTTGAAACTCGTTTTGGATGGTCAACACTATCAGTAAAGGGATCATATTGGCCATCACAATAGGATTTAATAAAAGGTGCAAGGGAAACTGAGGGTCTGAAAGGTACAGAGGTTTCCCAAGTATTCTCTTCAAGCTTTTGTGGCAGCCCAGAAAATGACAGAGGATCCCCAGAAGTATTTACTGGCGGAGATCCTTGAGCTAATCTTGAACCTGATTGAGCAAATGAATGAAGCGATTCAATTACATGTGATTCTCCAAGTGAATGAGTAGAAAAATCAAAATTTGATTTGATGGAGCTACTTAAGCCAGAAGTGTAAGAATCATGAAGCATGAAATGGCTCTGCTGGTATTTTCTAGCAAGGTCATCTGGCTTTTTTCTAATAGAATAGATGTCGCAGCTATCATCATGAACATTAAGCGGCATAGAGGACCCACCCACAAAATAATTAGATTCTGGAGCCAATGGATTCTTAGTCGAAGATTCTCTTGAGAATGATGCATCATATCTATGCTTTCCACTAGGCATTTCATTGTACATCATCCCTGACAAATGACGAGATGAAATTTCAACACTGGCTGAGCGTCTATCTGGAAAATTGTCACTGCAACCATGATAAGGAACTGGCACATCTGTTACTGGGCATTTTCCTAGGAAGATTGTCTGTCTTACTCCATCCACTGGAAAATGAACACTACTCTTAGATGTGAACTGGGAAAATCCATGCATGTCCCCACCATATGTGCGCACAAGGGATCTTTGCAAAAGAAAATCTGATTTTGTTGAATTCCCTACATTTGGCATGACTATAGAATCAAAGAAATATCATTTTCTACCATATCATAGTCTAGTAAATCAATAAGAAATCCTTCATGTAGTCTAAGGGAGAATTTGCACAGCATATCTTCTACTTCATACCTTTGCAACCAATGGAATCTTCAGTAGTACCTTTATCTTCTTGTATCCCCTGACTAGAATAGCCAACCACCTCTTTCTTATGAAGAAATCTACAAGAGCTTCCCTTGATGCACCACCCTCTAGCAAAAAAATCGCATATAATTGCAGGATTTTTATTTGCATGTTCGTTCTGGAAGCAAGGAGAGGAGCTCCTTGGTCTTCTTTGTGAAGCAGGCTGACTGAAATAGATACTGATTAGCTAATCTGTCTAAATCAAGGATAATAGAGTAAAGGAAAGATAAAAGAGAGAAGAGAGCAATCATGATGTTAAGTGAGTTCTAACTTACACAAGGAGTTGGCCATTATAATTAGCAATCCAGCAAACATCTAATAACCAGTGGATCAAGTCCTTCAGCAAACATATTGTGAACACTATTCTAATTTATCTAGAAGGATTTGACTATCATAACTAGCATTGACTAATATAATTTATCTGGAAGGATTTGACTATCATAACTAGCATTAACTAATATAACATCCAGCCGTGGTGTATTAAATCCTAGGTGATCATTTCATTTTTGGAATGGATATCTGATGTTTCCTCTCGCATATGAACATCACTCACTAATATTGAACTTCTGGTACGTAGGAGAAAGACTAATGATTACCATCAGCTGCAAATCATAATGACATCTAACCTTATCTGAATATCTGAGTGAAAAGTAATTTTAGAAACTTTGCTCAAGTTGACTACTAAGTTTTTCCCAGAGCCTTACCTGAGATCTCCATTATTGTTTTCAGAAGTCTTTTTGACATGTAACTTAGATGGAGAGTCATTGCCAAGGTTGTCACCCCTAAGATACTCAGCCTGAGAATTGACTGAATTTTCAAAAGATTTCTCGAAATTGGAAGAAAGCAACATTGGTTCCTTGCGACAGCCTTCACGAGTTTTGCTTGTATCTACATGAAAGGGGCAATGACAAAGATCGGTCAAACATCATCAGGGAAATGGAGGACAAAACCAACTCAAAAGATTAAAATTTCCAAGGTAAAATAGAAATAGATCCATTGACTTATTCAATGAAATTGACGGAAGGTGAATAGGAAATAGGAAAAGGTAGACAAGTTTTTCTTAAAAAAAATTACTTAGACTTAACAGGTGGCAACCATGGTTCTAGTGTAAATAAGGATCTGCACTATATGGAGTTGCAGATTCTGTTGAAATAATAATAATAAAATAATTTTACTGATAAAAATCTGAGTTAGATAGTCACTAGAACTTAAAAATCATTATCTGTCGGATAAGTTTTTTTACTACTATCATTTACAACCTAACTAATAACACTGCTAAATTATGGAAGAAATATAGTCTGACAATACTACATTACTACTTGCTAATACATTGCAAGGCATGAGTGGCGTGTACATATTGGTATCAGAGCTTAATGCAACACATCCCAAGTTTCTAATTGGTATGGAAGCACAGCTTGTTACAAACATATTGAGCTCTAGGACCATCCGTAAGACTTGGTCAATAATATTTTTCAATTGATTATTAGGTGCTAATAAAAGATATAATGACTCCTTAGATTGCACTCTCAAACAAAATGAAAATTTATTATATATGCTTTTACTTTTTATGAAATACTGGTTGAAGATGATATGCATTATGACATTATCATAATATAACCTTATTATTATAACACCCAACTCTCTCATCAGTTCTTTGAGCCAAAGAAACTCAGATGTGGAAAGAAGCATTCTCATTGCCAAGGAAATCCTATCATGGTTGGTCCCAAGCCCAGATAAGAAAGGGGAGAGTTGTGTTAAGTTGCAATGGAAGTAGTAGATATTATGATTAGAAGAAAAATCAATATTGTGTGTCTACAAGAGACAAAATGGATAGGAGAGAAGATAAAGATGATAGAGAATTTAGGCTTTAAGTTATAGTACAAAAAAAAGAGTAGAACACAAAATGGAGTAGCTATTGATGTATATAATTCATTAAATGATGAACAAGAAGGAGTTATTAGAAAACGGGATAGTATTATAGCTCTTAAGATATTGATAGTGAAAAAAAAAAAACAATTGAGATAATTAATATATATGTGCTTCAAGTAAGATTAAATAAAGATACTAAAACTAAGTTTTGGGAAGACTTAAATGAGGTATTACAAAGAATTCCTCCAAACGAAATGATTTTAATAGAAGATTTAATGAGAAATATAATAAGGTGCATGATGTTTATAGGTTTGGAACAAACAATGAAGGAAAAACTACATTGGATTTTGCGATAGCATATTAACTTATACTGACTAATATATTTTTTTTCAAAAAAAAAAAGAACACTTGGTCATATTTAAAAGTGGGAATAATAAGTCACAAATTGACTTTTCTTATAGTGAAGAAGAAAGATATGTAACAATTGCAAGGTTATTCTGGGAGAAAACTTAACTATTCGACATAGATTGACAATATTGAATATGCATCTTAAGCATAATATTAATAAAATAAAAACATGTATAACTCCTAGGATTAAATGATAGAAGTTAAAAGATGAGGAACAAAACATATTTAAAAGAGGGCAGGATTATACTATTAGAAGAGATATATGATGACTCAAATACGACATGAGATAAGATAACATTAAAGTTCAAAATGATAGTCAAAAGTCTACTAGATCAGTCAAAGGGGTGTGCGTCACCAAGTAAAGAATCTTGGTGGTGAAATGAAAAAGTACAAAAGAAAGTGAAGGAAAAATAAAAAGTCTATAAAAGATATTATACACTTGTAAAAACAAGGAAAACTTAAAAAAGTAAACAATAGTCAAGAGAGTACTAAGTGAAACTAAGAATAAAATTTTTGAATGCTTATATAGACAATTAAATACAAAAAAAAGGGAAAAAAAGATATTTATAGAATAGCTAAAACTAGAGAGAGAAAGACTAGAAATCTTACCTAACTAAGATGCATTAAAAATGAATTCAATATGACACTATTGGATAATGAGGAAATAAAAGAGCGATGGAAAAAATATTTTTATCAATTTTTAATAAAGATTTAGGTGATCAATTTAACCTAGATAATTTGAGTAGGTCAAAGGAGTATAAAAATTTAAATTTTTGTCATAGAATTCAACCTTCAAAAATAGGACAAGCTTTAAATGAGATGCAAAAATGGAAAAGTAGTTGGATCAAATGATATTATGGAAGTGCCTAAGCAAGCAAGGTATTGAATAACTTACAACTTGATATTGAAAATAAAAAAAAATACTTGATCAATGGACGATAAGTACGCTAGTTCTTTTATATTAAAAGGAAGGAGGCATAAAAATTATACAAATTATAGAGGTATTAAACTAATGAATCATACCATGAAACTATAAAAAAAATAATAAAAGAAAACCAAGGATACCATGATGACCGAAAATCAATTCGAATTTATGTCGAGAAGGTCTACATCTTCTCATACAACTAATTGAAAAGTATCGAAAAAAAACAAGACTTGCACATGATATTTATTGACCTTGAAAGGCTTATAATAGAGTCTTAAGGGAAATTATGTGGAGAGTTCTAAAAAAAAGTGTTAGTGTAGCATATATTAAAATAATTAAGAATATATATGAGGATGCAATGACAAAAGTAAAAATGCTAGAAGGATTAATCGAAATTTTTTTCATAAAGATAAGGTCACATCAAAGATCAACTTTAAATCTCTATCTTTTTACACTAATTATAGATGAACTTACTAGACACATCTAAGGCATGGTAATATGGTGCATATTATTTACAAATGATATTGTTTTAATAGATGAGACACGTGAAAAAGTAAATGTTAAATTTAAATCTTGGAAGAAAATGTTAGAAGTAAAAGGTCTTATACTTAATAGAGTAAAGGCAGAATACATAGAATTTAAATTTAGCGATGTTAGATACAATGAGATAATTGTTAGGAGATAATGAGTTGTCTGTAATTGAAAATTTTAAATATTTAGGATTATATTTACAAAAGGATGAAGAGATTGAGAGAGATGTCTTATATATAATACAAGCAGGATAATTGAAATGGAAGGGAGAATTGAGTGTTCTTTGTGATCGTAAAATACCTTTAAAAGTTAAAAGAAAATTTTACAAAATGACAATTAGACCTACTATATTATATGAAGTTGAATATTGGACTATGACTCGATCACATGAACAGAAGATGAGAGTTGTAGAGTTGAGAATGTTAAGATTGATGTGTGAAAATACGAGGATGAATAAAATAAAAAATGAGAATATTAGAGTGAAAGTTAGGATTGCACCTATTAAGGAAAAACTTTCAGAGACACATTTATGATGATATGAATATGTACTTATGCGACTGATAAATACTCCCATTAGATGACGTAAAACTATTATAAATATGCAAATCAAATGAGAAAGAGGAAGACCAAAGAAAACTTGGTTAGCAATGATAAAATAAAATAAAATTTATTTAAATATAGATGATGATATAGTAGGGAAAAGAGTCAAATAATATAGGAGAATCTATACAACTAACCCCACTTAGTGGAATAAGACTTGGTTGTTATTGTTGTATTGTTTTTTTTTTTTTTGCAGCAAGATATTAAATCTCCACCCAGACAACTAGTTCCCAACGCCATACTATTATTTCACCACATATAGACAATCCCAAACCAGAATTAGATAGAGCCAATGAGACAGAATGGGAATCTTAATTGATGCCAAAGAAGAAAAAAATAGGATAAGGAAGCATAAGAGATGTAATGAGAAAGGTGTGAGTGGTGCACTTACAAATACCTTTCATTATTGGAATAGGAAGGTTAAGTTTGGATGTACAGTATGAGATTATAGAGGAATTTAGTAAGGGAATGGAATCTTAACGAGCAGATGTACAATCAGATTATGGTCACATAGGTTTGTAGTGGCTTAGGGGGCATTTGGTAGAGAGAAAATTTTCTATTTTCTATTTTTATTTTCTGAGAAAACGAGAAAACGCGTTTGGTTGGCGTTTTCCATCTCTGTTTTCTGAGAGAGAATTTTTTGGAAAACTGGAAAACAGAAAATGAGAAGGCTACCAAACGCCCCCTTAGTTTCTCATGCCAATCATTCTATAATGGATTGTGGCATAGACAGGGGAATAGAAATATAAGTGCCTCAGCTACATACTCATCTCAGATGAGGCAACTGAGATGGAAGAAAAGAGAATATACTTTTTAAAAAAAAAAGTAATAATGACTAAAATGAAAACCCTAGGAAACTTGGGTGAATAGTTACAATACCCTTAGAGATTACCAGAGTAAGATAAACTTAATAGACTTTGGTAACAATTTATCTTTACTCAATAATACAAAATTGACAAAACAAGTGCAAACACATGGTGAAAGACTATAAGTGGCATCACAAGGAAATAGGAAACCATATCACCATGAAAGAAGAAGAGGGCATGCACTTTATAAGATAAGGTGTTCCGAGAATAAAATCATCCCAAAACTACAAAAGGACTCTCATATGAAGGATAAAGGGCCTGGAATATTAACCAGTGCCTATTCTTTCCTTATGCAATGTTGTTCTATTGAGTTGCATCAGAGAAAGTGCATTGATAGAGAATCCCTTGATTAGAACAGAAAGATTAAAGGGTACTAGAATACTTTTTGGCATTTTCAAGGGCATGGACTAATGTATCCCATAAACTTTTTAGCATGCAGGAGCCCTTAGAATATGGCTCTCTACACACCGCTACCAATTCTTCACGAGAATCAACGGAAAGGCTTTGGCATGGATTTTATTTTAGAGCTCTCTGATCAATGTATGATATGACTCCATGCTAGTGATTGTAGATAGATTTTCTAACATGACATATTTTATTCCCTGTAAAAACCCCTCATATAGCTAAGTTGTTTTTTGAAGTCATAAAATTACATGGGTTACCCACATTAATAGTGTTAAATAGGGATATGAAGTTTGTTAGTTATTTTTAAAATATCCCTAGTAGTTTGGGACCTAAATTTTTATTTGCATCGTAAAAAATTTAGAATTTTACTCTATTGTTAAGTTCTTACTGAGCAATGAACTGTATAAAATACTTAAAGATGCACATCGTAAACAAAAGAAATACAATGCAAGACACTATGTCTCTATCCATAGACGTCTTGAGCACTTTCCTTAAAACCCTCATAAAAAGCTTCCCTGCCCTGTTTTTGCATTATGAGAACATAAGTTGAATAATAAGTTCCAAGGACCTTACATTAACTTACTAGCTCAATTAAACATTACACACGTTAGTAAAATTTTCAATACAACATCTAATATCAGATCAAGAAGCTGCCTTCTTTTTTTATTTTCCCATAAATCATACTCCTACAGTATCAACGTCAACTCTTCCTCTCTCATCACAATTATCCCCATTAATTGAGAGAGACATTGATATACAAATTGTGATGCTCTTTGTGGAAGGATTCAAAAGATACACTCTAAGGACTTCTAAATATAGAAGATGAATAGATAAAAAAATGGATCCTGAAAAAAAAATTAATTATAAACACCAAAACTATCTTCTCTAGCAGCATCTTATGATCATCTGCTTCATACTTCTGTGAGCTATTGCAACCAAAACTATCTCTGCAAGAGGCATCTTTTGATCATCTGCTTTGTACTTATGTGGGGGGCATCACAAGACCTTACAAATCCTCTTTTACTCAATCACTCTTAATACACAGAGTTACGTCCTTGGTGAGAGAGCTTATTTTTTATAAGTTACCTTAGTTGTTTTAAAAAAATTTATTTTTTATTTTTTTTTTTAGAAAAGCTAATTAGAAACTTTTGGGGTAGCTAGGTTGTATTATTACAAAGATCTTATAAAAAGGGCCAATTTACAATATTTTATAATTCAGTGAGTTTAATTAGTTTAAGTTGTTCGCAGCCATGCATCAACAATTAAAAGAAAAAAAATAGAAAACCTATTTTTTTATCTCACGTAAATTTATCATAGTTTTTCTATCTACTTCAAAGGCAAAGATTTTCAAAACAAAAGGGTGTTGTTCAATTCTCCCATATAAGAGATGTATGATTAAGGCCTACAACAATGGTTTTGCTGACCATGTACTTTGATTTTTAGGTTCAAAAGAATTTTTAGCCAATCATAAAAGTGCAAAAAACTAAAAACTAATTTCTCCATCGACCTCTAAGATACAAACATCAGAAAAGGAAGTTTGACTAAGAACTCTCAGCCCCTTGGCTTATTGAATTGCATGTAAAATATTGCAATTAGCCTCTAGTCAAGATTGACCAAGTTCAAATTGGATTTTAATGTTTGGTCAATATGTTTGATAGTTGAGAAAGATGTCAAATATGTCAAGGTTCATTGGATACGTTTACAAGAAATCCAAGTCACGGTTGACTATATGCTTGGCGATTGAAGTCCAACCGGTGCTAGAGGCAGAATTCCTAATAGGCGAAGGGTGATTGGATATTATACATGTGAATGAAAGTCCTAACAGATCAAGAGTGACTAGATGTTAAGCACGCAAGTGAAAATCCTAGCATATCACGAAAAATCGAATGTTAAGCATGTGAGGGGAGATCCTGATAGGTCATCGAAGAATGAATGTTGGGCATGTGACAAAAATCTTAATAGGTCATGGAGAACCAGATATTAGGTCATGGAGGATCAGATGTTAGACATGTGAAGGGAAGTCTTAACAAGTCATGGAGGATCAGAAAACTAGATGTTAAGCACGTGAAGGGAGTCCTAACAAGCCATAGAGGATCGAATGTTGGGCATGTGACAAAATTTCAAGCAGGTCATGCAAGACTAAATGTTTGACAAGTTAAGGATGAGCATATGCCAAGCGAGGTTAGAAGTCCTAGAGTGAATTCTAAACAGTGGAAGTCCTGACAAGTCAAGGGCAACTTAAAGTTGGGCAATGGGTGAAGTCCAAAAGACAGTTTTTAAGTAAAGTCTTAGTAAGTCGAGATCAACCTATACTATGTCTAGAAGGAAGTTCTGAAGGTATGGGACCTCTTGACATAAGAGAATTCGATGTGAATAGGGTTCTCAATACTGTGAATAGTGTTTTTAACATTGTAAATAGTATTTTCACCATGAATAGTGCCTTTGATCGACTTCGTGAGTCGACTGAATGAACAATGTTTTCAGCTTGAAAATGAAATAGAATATCATTCAGTCGACTGATGGTGTTTTTAGCATTAACAAGTGTTCAATCTGAAAATAAACAAAAAGTCATTCAGTTGACTCGAGCACGAGTCAATTGATAGTTTTCGACATCGAACAGAAAGTTCAGAAGTCAACTTGAGCAATTCGAGACCAAACAAAAAGGACTTCAGTGAATTGATAGAGTTGACTTATGTTTTCCCAGAATCATTAGAAGATTTAGAAGTCGACTTGGGAAGTTAACTTCTCGACACAAAGTCGATTGATGGTTATTTCAGGAAGTTATTAAGGCGGATCCTAAAGATGTGGGCTTGCCATCTCCTAAGATATCGGTTATATCAAAAACAACAATCAAGTAATGGTGATGAAGATAAAAGGTTGTGTGCTGCTCGTCTTAAAATCAATGAGGTGGCTTTGTCAGATACATTGGAGGAGCTCCAAGGTGAGTATTGGTGCATTCCAGGACCTTCATAGAGCAAATCTAAAGCGATCAAGCAAGCAATACTTTATTCATTTGTAATCTTTTTATTTTATAAGTTTATTTTTGCTTGCAGTTTTTGTGCTTCTGGTATTGATGTAAGAACAAATTTTGTAAGAGGTTTCTCCGTCTCAAAAAAATGTCCGACAAAGAGAAAGATAATGGGTATGTGGAGAGACACACAAGCCTTGGTGTAGCAACCCTAGGGGGGTTGTGACCATGTAAATTCAGATGTTGTGTTCTTGTACCTTTTGTTGTGTTTTCTATTTTCTATTTTCCACTGCACTAATAATTGTATATAAGAAAGATTCTATTTACCCCCTCCTCTATCGGCACAACCAGTCCAACAAGTGGTATCATAGTCAAGATGCTTTGAAGAGACTTAATAGTCTTCCAAGCACAACGAGAGAGAAAAGAAGTTACCGAACTCGATGGACCTTCGAGACGGGTTAGGATTCGACATCTGAGCACCTCCATCATGTGCGTTAGCAGGATTTGGTCAATAGAAGTTCAAAATACAGTTCTTTCTTCAAGTTAACATTGAAGAATGGTTTGCTTTGAAAGACACACAAGCCTTGGTCTAGCAATCCTAGAAGGCTTGTGACCCATGTAAATTCAGATGTTGTGAACTTGTACCTTTTGTTGTGTTTTCTATTTTCCACTGCACTACAAATTGTATATAAGAAAGATTCTATTTACCCCGCCCCCCTCTATCGGCACAACCAGTCCGATAAATAGTATCATAGTCAAGATGCTTTGAAGAGACTTAATAGCCTTTCAAGCACAATGAGAGAGAAAAGAAGAAGTTACCGAACTCGATGGACCTTCGAGACGGGTTAGGATTCGACATCTGAGCACCTCCACCATGTGGGTTAAGACAAGCATTCAAAGGTTGAGAGGTGGTTAACCTTTAAAGAAGACGTTGAGGAACCATCCACCTCATCATTCGAGAGGAGGAAAGGCCTATGACCTAGAACAAGAAGAGGCTTCTATTCCTATAGTAAATGAGGACCTATCATCCACTCCTTCAAGTTATGATAAAGAGTCGTGTGCCACCCTTATAAGGATTGAGGAATCTACATCTAAAGGAATACTAGTTTTAGTTAATAAAAATAAATACCGCATTATGTGCTTTCGGTGTAAGGAACTAGGATACTACAAAAATAAATGTCCTACTTTAGCAACAACAACAAAGTCTTATCCCACTAGGTGGGGTCGGCTATATGGATCCTTCTACGTCATTGGACTCTATCCCCTACTATATCATCATCTATATTTAAATATATTTTATTTTATTTTATTGTTGCTAACCAAATCTTTTTTGGTCTTTCTCTTTCTCGTTTAATGTGTATATTTATCATCATTTCACATTGCCTAACTGGAGTATTTATTGGCCGTCTAAGTACATGCCCGTACCACCTTAAACGTATCTCTCGGAGCTTTCCTTCAATAGATGCAACATCGACTTTTTCTCTAATGCTCTCATTTTTATTTTATTCATCCTCGTATGCCCACACATCCACCTTAACATCCTCATCTCTGCAACTCTCATCTTTTACTCATGTGCTCAAGTCGTAGCCCAACATTCAAAACAATATAACATAGCAGGTCTAATCGTCGTTTTGTAGAACTTCCCTTTAAGTTTTAGAGGCACTTTACGATCACATAAAACACCCAATATTTTCCTCCATTTCAACCATCTTGCTTATATTCTATGTAAGGCATCTCTATCAATCCCTCCATCATCTTGTAAAAATGATCCTAAATATTTAAAATTCTCAGTTCCAAACAACTCATCATCTCTTATCTTAACACTTATCTCATTACGTCTAATATTGCTAAACTTAAATTTCATATATTTTGTCTTTACTCTACTAAGCCTAAAACCTTTCACTTCTAGTATTTTCCGTCAAGATTCTAGTTTAGCATTTACTCCTTCACGTCTCTCATATACTAAAACAATATCATCTGTAAACAACATGCATCACGGTACTGTGTCTTGAATGTGTCCAGTGAGTTCGTCCATGATTAGTGTAAAAAGATAGGGACTTAAAGCTGATCCTTGATGTAACCCTATCTTTATTGAAAATGATTCAATTAATCCGCCTGAAGTCTTCACTCTAATCATTACTTCCTAATACATATCCTTAATTAGTTCAATATATGTTACACTAACACCTCTTTTTTCTAAAATTCCCCATATAATTTCTCTTGGAACTCTATCATAAGTTTTTTCTAAATCAATGAATATTATGTGTAGATCCTGCTTTTGCTCTCTATATTTTTCAATTAGTTGTCTGAGAAGATGTATAACTTCTATTGTCAAGCTTCCTGCCATGAATCTAAATTGATTTTCGAGAACCGTGGTCTCCTTACTTAATCTTTTTTCTATTACTCTTTCCCAAAGTTTCATAGTATGACTCATTAGTTTAATACCCCTATAGTTTTCACAAGTTTGTATGTCTCACTTATTCTTATATAAGAAAATTAGAATACTTACCCTTCATTGATCAGACATCCTTTTTGTTTTCAATATCATGTTAAATAACTTTGTAAATCATTCAATACCTTGTTTCCCTAGACACTTCCATACCTCTATCAGAATATCATCTGGTCCAACAGTTTTTCCATTTTACATTCCATTTAAAGCTTATTTTATTTTTGAAATTTGAATTCTACGATAGAAATTTAAATTTTTATACTCAAATGACCTACTTAAATTACCTAAATTAAGTTAGTCTCCTAAACCTTTATTAAAAAGTCGATGAAAATATCTCTTCCACCGCTCTTTTATTTCTTCATCATTTACTAGTACCCTATTGCATTCATCTTTAATACATCTTATTTGATTAAGATTTTTTGTCTTCCTCTCTCTCACTTTAGCTATTTTATAAATGTCTCTTTCCCCTTCTTTTGTGTCTAATTTTCGATATAACCGTTCAAAAGTTTCAGTCTTAGCTTCATTCACTGCTTTCTTAGCTTCTTTCTTGACTATTATATATTTTTTTCAAATTTTTCTCATTTTTTACAAATATATAATTTCTTATACGTTGTTCGTTTTTCCTTGACTTTCTCTTGCACTTTCTCATTCCACCACCAAGATTCTTTATTTGGTGGTGCATGTCTCTTTGACTCACCGAGTACACTCTTGGCTACTATTTTCAACTTTGATATCATCTTATCCCATGTCGTATTAAGGTCACTATATATTTCATCTAATACTTGTACTCCTACCTTCTCTTTGAATATATTTAATTTCTCATCTTTTAATTTCCACCACTTAATTCTAGAAATCGTGTATATTTTTCTTCTATTAATATGTTTGAAGCGTATATCCAATACTACTAACCTATGTTGAGTAGTTAAACTTTCTCCACGGATAACCTTACAATCTTTCTATCTCTCTTCCTAACCATAAGAAAATCAATTTGTGATTTATTATTTCCACTTTTGAACGTGACCAAGTGTTCTTCTCTTTTCTTAAAAAATATATTAGCTAGTATAAGATCATATACTATTGCAAAATTCAATATAATTTTATCTTCTTCATTTCTTGTTCCAAACCCATAACCCCCATGCAAGGTTTTAAATCTCGACTCGTATCGGAATTTCGGTCTACGACCGGAACGATACGGTTTCGGTATCGTATCGTCCGTATCGATACTATTTCGGTATTTTTTTTAAACATTAATATTAATTATTTGATTTTTTTTAATTTTAGTTAATTTTTAAAAAAGAATTTAAGATTTAATTTTACCTAAATTATAAATTCAAATTTAGAATTTTAATTAAAATATTTTTTATTTTTTTATTTTTATTTAATATATAAATTAATTAATAATTTATTTAATTAAATTTTACAGTTTAATATATATATTTATTTATTTATTTATTTATTTATTTATTTATTTATTTATTTTTAGATTTCGATCGCGATCGCGTTTCGCGATCGGAAGCGCGATCGCGGCTTTCGCGCGCGATCGGGAAGCGCGATCGCTTCCCGATCGCAGTCGCGATCGTCTTCCCGGGCGCGCGATCGGAATGCGATCGCGACGCGCGATCGCCTTCGCCGCCATGCGCCGCCAGCATGCTGTCGCCGTGCTGCCGCCGCCTCTGCGTCGTCGCCGCCGCCGCCTCTGCGTCGTCGCCGCCGCCGTCGGTACGGTACGCGTTTCGGTTTCGGTAATTTGTCGGAACAAAAAATTTCAGTGATTTCGTTCGAAACGGCTCGAAATTTAAAACCTTGCCCCCATGCACCCTCTCATATTCATCATTTTTCACTCCGACATACCCATTTAAATATCCTCGTATTAAAATCATCCCATTTAATGGAATATTTTATAATATTTCATCCAAGTCATCCCAAAGCCTTAATTTGGTATTTTCATCTAATCCTATTTGAGGTGCATATACACTAATTACGTTCATAGTTTCTTTCTTCACTATTATTTTGAGAGCTATAATTCTATCCCTCTTTCTAATTACTCCTACAACTTCATCCTTTAACGAACTATCTACAATAATACCCACTCCATTTCTTGTTTTACTCTTTCCTATATACCATAACTTAAAACCCGAGTTCTCTATCATCTTTGTCTTCTCACCTACTCATTTTGTCTCCTGTATACATACAATATTAATTTTTCTCTTAAACATCGTATCTACTATCTCCATTATTTTACTAGTGAGAGTTTCTATGTTTCATGTACCAAATCTTAAACTATTAGTTTTTCTATAATATTTGTTCATATTCAATCTATAGTGTGAGAACTCTTGCTTATTTAACATTATACCCAAGTTCTCATGAAGATGTAACGGTCCTTGCCAATATGTTGCAGTCGAACTCTGCAACGTTAACTTTTGCATATTTTTCACTACACCCGAGTTCTAAAAATGTAGCGATCCTTGTCGAGACGTTACAATCGGACCCTGTAATGCATTCCTTCTGGGGAACAACCTAGCATTAGCATAATAGTTTGATTGATCCATTCATTGAATATTTATCTTAGTTTAACGCTGGCTGACAACCTAACACAACCCTCCTCCTTTATTCGGGCTTGGAACCGGCCATGACAAGACTAACTTATCATGGGCGGAGTTAAATGTCCTACCTTAGTGAAAAAAAAACAAAACAAAAGACTTAAGTGACAACTAAAGCCAAGGAGACAGTCAAAAGAGAAGTATTCGCAGTACACAAAGCAAAGGAACACAGTGTGCTTTACATGCAATGGGCGAGGGTACTATTGAAACCAATACCAAAATAGAACACTATTAAATGGGAATAAGGGTAAAAGCAAAGATTAAGAGGTAGCTCCTAAGGTAAACCCCGATGTATCATTTAGCTATCTCGCCATTTATAATGTTACGTTTCATCATGATAAAAAGCATGTTAGAACTAAACATATTGATTTTAGTGTTATACGGCATCAAGAAAGGAAATCATATGTCCCTATGATTAACTCTAGACAATTTCATGTTCAGAATGAAGAACTTAGGACTAGAGAACTAGAAAAGGAAATCAAGCCTTGATACCTTAGAGAAGACCCCAAGAAAAATGACTAACGAGTTTAGTGGGTCAAAGAATCAAAACCCAGAATTAGAAAGAAAATACCAATCCAAGGACAAGGAAGGCTTGAACCGCAAGTCTAAGTCCAAGAAGAACATGTCTACCTACCATAGGGTCCATTTAACTATGGAACCAAGTCAAGATCCAAGAGTGATTAGAAGGTATTAAGGGAGGTCATCCCCAGTGTTGATCTTAATGAGGCTACCATAGCTAAGACTTCTTAGAAGCCTAGAAGATTTATTAAGAGTATCTAGAGATTATCCTTAGTGAGTACCTAGTGCACCCAAGAAGTTCCAATAGATATTAAGTTCCTAAGTGTTTCCTCCCTTCACACTAAATGGATATAGTTAGTGTCAACTTAGAGTGGTAGGGCAGTTAATCTAATCATAATGAAGTTGACACTTTAGGACATTTTCGAGGTATTGAGATATCTTGAAAATGAAACTTCAAATCCTACTCTAGAAGGTTCTAAAATGTGCCGATAGGAATTGAGTCTTAAGTTATTAAAATTGGTACATTGGGACCGAATATGAAAGTGTACTAAGTTTGGAGTTTTGACACATTCGAAGGAGTAACATGCGTGTTTCAAATTTTATATTTGGCATAATATCAGATGATGACGCATACCTTGCCATGTTGTCATCATTTGCTTCATCTGATCACGTTTTCATATTAATAGGTTTTACACGATGAATTAAGTTTTGTCATGATATCTCTCTTTTGAATTTATATTATGAGGAATTGATATGTGCATTTTATAGTTGTCATGTCATGTCATACATACATCATGTCATAGTGAATTGCATCTAAATCCTAACCATGTTAAATTTCTTTTGAAAGTTATGCATTTGATTATGTCATATTCATTTTATGCATTGATTTAAATTTTACATAATTAAAGACAAATGACACTATTTAACATCCTAGGTAGGATAATGAATTTATGAATGCCTACATAAATATGCATGATCGCCTAGTATAGAAGGAATTTTATTACATCTCCAAAGAATCATAGGATTAACTTGTATTGTATTGAAACATATTAAATACAAGTGAGATGTTATGATGATAAGCTAAGTTTAAGATGTAGACATGGTGCATCTAAATGAACTAAGCATCATTCAAATGACCTTGTGCAGACCAATCATAGGAAAAACTAACATAAAGTCCCGTATATTTAGCTCATAGATCATGATTTTTTTTGCAAAATATTTTTAAAAATCATTTTTGAAAATCTTGGTGTATTCTATTTACTGATAGAAATCATTATTGATAATGTTGATATAAAGTTAGAGTGACACATTGAAGGTTTCAATAGTTTCCAACTTTATGTCATTCTTTGAAAATAATTGATATTTTCTTAGAAAACTATTTTTCACTAATAGTTTTTGACAGAAGTAATGTTTAATGAATTTTCATGATTTTTCAAAATTTATAAAATTATTTATGCTTTTTTAAATTTTGAACTATTGCATTATTCAAACTAGTCGACTGATTTAGAACATATGGCATGTTGTCTTTCACTGATAGCTCGTCTAGAGTATCAATCAATTGCTTAAAAACATCAATCGGCCAGTACTTAGGATTTAGGCTAAAACTTTGTTGTTTCGGCCAATTGTGTTTACTCCTAAGCTTTCAACTATCTTCAACCCTCTGATATACTTGGATAAACATCCAAAGGGAGAATTTCCTAGTGAAAAATAAAAGGAATGTTAAAAAGGGAAGGATGAAGAATTGAAGAGGAGGTTAAGGATCAAAAAGTCAGACTATAGCTCTATGTCATAAATAAAGTTATTATGAAATTGTATTCCTCAATGGCATTTGATTGTCCATAGCTCAATACAAAAGATGTACAGCAAGGAATAAGTGATAAAAGAGGAAATGTATTAAGGGTTCTATTGAGTCATCACTCGAAAATAATATTTGTGACTATTTTAAGATATGATAAAATATTCATCAATACGCGGCAATGTGAAATATAATATGATGAAGACCTATAATACAACATTGAAGGAAAAATATAAAGCATAACTTCTATTGTAATTTTAACTTGTGATATTATTCCAAGTTGAGCTTAAGATGGATGATTTATGCCTTCTAGTCAAAAACCTATTGTGTGCTAAAAGGTTCCCTAATAAAACCCTTTAATAGCAGGACCAATGCAACCAGATGATAAAACTTAGGGAAGAAAGTGAGCACTCGAACCTAACAGTCCATAGTTAGGCCACATAGAAGGGTACATGCAGCTTTGAAGAATTATACATCTTCCTCTAAATGAACATTGCTAGGACCGTTAGTAGTTGTTCAAGTGGATTTGGACATCTATCTTCCCGACACTCTACCTTCTCCTTAGTGTTCTGCCAGAGAGCTATGGAAACAACCCTTGCCGTTTGCTATAAACTAAAACATATATTCTAGCAGTTCAAAGCCCAATAATTGGAATGAGGAAAATCAGTAATCAGCAATATGAAAGGATTCAAAAAGAAAGGGATTTTTAAATTGAGAAGATGAAAGATAGGCAAAGGGGACAAACCATCGTCGTAGTGGCTAGGCAAACTAATTTGATTAGTTCATTCAAAAGCTACATAATCTCTATGTATAGATATACAAGAGATCAGATCAACATAAGAATTAATACAACAACAATCAAGACTAATCCCATTAGATGGAGTAGGCCAACGCAAGAATTAATAATAATAATAATTAATCTAACAACCTATTCTAAAGGATAATATTTTGAAAGAGAACTAATAATAATAAATCTAATGACCCATCTTAAATAAAATATTTTGAAGGGGTTATTTAAGTATGTCTATTTGGGGATCATATGATTCCACTGTAGACCTCCTTCAGACAGCATTATGATAGACACATATCCATCTATGATTCTTCCTTGAGCCCAAGGCCTGACTAAATAGATATGCCTAAAATTTCTTTGATGACGAGGTGTATTGTGTCGGGTCTTCATTGTGAGTTATGTGTAAGCCAATATTTTCTTTTGTAAGAACAACTTTAGCATTGAGTTTTCCTCAACAAATTATGACGAAAGAATATTTTACACCATGCATTCATTGTGCAGTAGTTAGCAAGGTTTTAAAAGCCGTTTCGTTTCGCTCGAAACGAACGAAACATTCCGTTCCGACGCGCGATCGAAATGAAACGCCACGCGAAATTTCGCGTGACAGAGCAACGACGGCGACGCAGAGTAGCGGCGATCGCAATCACGTTCCCCGCGCGATCGCGTTCCACATGCGATCGCGGGATCGCGATCGCGTTCCCCGCGCGATCGCGGGATCGCGATCGCGAACACGATCGCAATCCCAATCTACGATCCCACATTAATTAAAAATTAAATTTATATAATTAACTAAATTATAATTTCTATATTATAATATTATTAATTAAAAATTTATATATAATATAAATTAATTAAACCGTAAAATTAATTAAATAAATTATTAATTAATTTATATTGTCGAAACAATATCGGCACGCACGATACGATATCGAAACCATATCGTTCCGGTCACTGACCGAAATCTCGGTACGACTCGGCATTTAAAACCTTGGTAGTTAGTACATTGAGATGTCTTGTAACATCTTTTCTTTGAGTATAAGCAAGTCTAATAGTGTCGCTCCAGGGAAATCACTTGATGTTGTTAATGAGGGCAAGGTATTGTTGCTTTGTTCTCTTGAATGATAGAAGTAGAGATGGTTGTGAATGAAAGACACAAAGAGGCTTTAGTGCAGAGGATTCAGTTATAGGTGTTGCAATGATTGTGATAGATGGATTCTTTTTTACCATTATCAATAATTAGATTCTTATATTAATTGTCTCTATAGTCATCTTATGTTCCTTTGCTCTATTTCGTCTACTATTTTTTTTTTCCGATTGTACTTCAACCTTACTTGTATAAACCATCTCAAATAATGAATTGATCACAAATTTATTATTTCCTCATTTTTTTTCAAAGATCTTTCCTTCTTGCAATCGTGCAAAAGATAATTCAACTTTTATGATGCAAGGATACTACATCTTAACCTCCCTTTTGGATGTTAGGATAAAACCCTTTAATAAAAGTATTCAATAATTCTTGCTCTAGCCAACCACAAGTTTGGTAAAAGATTTAGAGAAAACATGGGATATGATAATGATAGTAATGGTGGTGGTGGTGAGGAACCTAACTCTAATACCAAGTTCATAGGACCCCTCATCCTATCTCGTAGGAAACCAAAGAAAAGGGGAAAACATAAGATCATTTTGAGGGGAGATTGACCTCCAATAATCAAACCAATTTAATTAATTCATTTCTATTGTTTTCCTTTAAAGGCTATATAATGTCTTTGTATATAGGCATATAAAAGTGTCTTGTCAATATAAAAATTAATAATAATAATAATAAATCTAACTATCATCTTGACGTTCTTCCTTTTTAATGTTCTACCAGAAAGCTATGGGAACCCTTGTTATTTGTTGTAAATCTAATGATATTTTGACAAAGTTATGATAGAAAATATCCTTCTATGATTTTTCCTTAAGCCCGAGCCTGAATAGATATGCCTAAAATTTCTTTGATGATGAAGTGTATTGTGTTAGGTCTTCATTGCGAGTTTATGAGCATGCCAATGTTTTCTTTTGTGAGAGCGACTTTTGCATTGAGTCTTGACTTTATCTTGTGTTGAGTCGTCAATGAGTTAATTGTGCAACAGTTAGTGCATTGAGATGCCTTGTGACATTTTTTTTTTTTTTGAGTAGAAGAGAGTTCGATAGTGTCACTCGAAAGAAATTACTTGATGTTGTTGATGAGGGTAAGTCATTGTTGCTTTTTGTCCTCTTGAATGATGAACATAAAAAGGATAACTCGGTGCACGAAGCTCCTACCAATGCGAGGTCTCGAGGTAAAGTCTATTGTACACAGTCTTACTCTGCTTTGCAAAAGGTTATTTTCACAACTCGAATTCGTAACCAGATCACATGACAACAATTTTACCATTGTGCCAAGGCTCTCCTTCTTGAATGATGGAAATAAAGATTGTTATAAATGAAAGAGATTTACAAAAAGGTTTTAATGCAAAGGTTCAATTATAAGTGTTGCAATGATTGTGATAAATTAATTCTTTCTAACCATTAGAAAAATTTACATCCTCATGTAAATTGTCTCTATAATTATCTTGTTGTTTGTTCCTTTGCTCTCTTTCTTCCACTAGTAATTTTTCCAATTGTACTTCAACCTTACTTGTATTATTACGAATCATCTCAAACAATGAATTGCTCACAATTTCATTATTTCCTCATTCTTTTTCAAAGATTTTTTCTTCTTATAATCATGCAATGATAATTCAACTTTTACGATGCCAGGATAGTACATCTTAACCTTTTTTTTATGTTAGGATAAAACCCTTTAATAAAAGTAGCAAACAATTCTTGTTTTGACCAACCACAAGTTTAATTAGAGTTGGAGAAAGTGATTATGATATTTTTCTACTGTTATGATGGGTTGAATTTTAGACGACTCATCTACATTCTCATACTCTTGAGGGTTGAAATAGGTGAGAAGATGATCTATGAACGCCTCCTATGATGCAGATTCATGGCATGAGTCAAATATCTAATACCATTGAAAAGTCTCCCGTTCTAAATGCAAAGAAGTTATCTCCACCTTGGAATCATCTAGCTTATCATGTAGGAGAAAAAGCTTTCACCTCTTAAAATAAGAGAATTTGTCTATTGTCTCATAGGATCTCTAATACGTTGCTATTAGAATTGGCCAAGTATAAATAAACAAATAAAAAAATATATAAATAAAGCTTTTTTAAATAAAAACATAACCAGTAGACTCAAGCTATTGAAAACTACGAAAGTAGCAATGAATATAACTGATGTTATGGGATGATGATAACAATTGTGTTAAGGATGAAAGCATATAAGAGTACAACAATAATAACAACCAACCAAGTTTTATCCCATTAGGTGGGGTCAACTATATGGATTCTTCTATGTCATTGGACTCTATTCCCTACTATACCGTCATCTATACTTGAATAATTTTTTTTTATTTTATTATTGCTAATCAAAATTTTTTTTTATCTTCCTCTTCCTCTTCAGCGTTTGTGCCATATATAAGCATATAAGAGTGTCTTGTCGATATAAGAATTAACAATGATAATAATAATAATAATAATATCTAATGGTTTAAAGGATAACATTTGAAAATAATAATAAATCTAACTATCATCTCGACGATCTTCCTTCTTAGTGTTCTGCCAGAAAGCTATGGGTACAACCAACTAAAACATACATTCTAGCAGTTCAATGGCCAATGATTGGAATGAGTGAAATCAGTAATCGGCAGTATGAAAGGATTCAAAAAGAAAGGGATTTTTAAATTGAGAAGACGAAAGATAGGCAAAGGGGAGAAACCATCGTCGTGGTGGCCAGGCAAATCGGAGGCGCCGCCTCCTTTTCCTTCCACCTCGTCTGCCTCAATCTCTTGCGCTTTTTCCTCTTCCACCACCTCCTCGTCCGCTTCGTCGCACTCTAGGAGGGACTCAGCGCCGCCATCATCAACATCGCCGTCGCCGGCCGGGAGGGAATCGACCTCCCCCGTTGGATCGGGGGAGGAATCAGGGGATGCCTTCGTCGAGCGTTTCGGCATCCCTAACTGCGACGCCTGTTGCGGCAGCCGCAGCGAAAGCGAAGAAGGTTGGGCTTGCGAATCGCAGACTTCTCGTATTTAAATCAGATTGGTCGAAAGGTCTCTCCTCGGCGCTCCGCCTGCTCTTCTTCACTAATCTTATTGTCCCCAAATTATTAATGGAAAAAAAATAAAAAATATTTTTACTCCGTCTTCGATTATCCTGAAGAAAGAGCGCTCCTTTTAAAAAATAATTGTCAAACGTATTTTTTTTATCATCTTAAAAATATTTTTATTTTAATATTATTATAGTAGTTATAGCAATTAAAACTATTTATATAATAATAATTTTAACAAAAATTAATAAATAAAATTTTAAGTGCTCATTTATCATTCAACCAATTGAATAAAGAATTCATTTGATCTCATGATTCATGTAAAATTAAAATCCTTCTCAATTCTAATAATTAAAAATGGCTTTTTATTTTATCAACTACTAATTAACAGCCACTTTAAACTTGAGCGATGAATAATTTTCAAGAACAATATGGCAACTGGATTTTTTTTAGACTCTTTGTTTTGTTTTTTGTTTTTGTTTTGGATAATTTAGTAATTTATACAATATCCTCCCAAGCAATCTACATGAGAAATCTACTGCTTTCCTGAATCAAAGAAACACAGACAAAAAGGAACTCGGAGGAAAACAAAGAATGACACTGGTCGAAAAAGGATCGTCACGCGGCAGCGGCGGCGGCGGCGGCGGCGACGGCGGCGACGGCGACGGCGACGGCGGCGGCTATGAGAGCAAGTTGGATGCACTCTCGGGGCTGTTTCGAGTTTGATCTTGCACGACGTGATGCTTCGTCATCTGAACATCGCGCGTGAAGCGGGACTTAGCATACGGAGCTTCCCTTGCTACAAGAGAATGAGTGAGATGTTTCAAGTCACAGCAAGTTTATGAAAGGTAACTAGAACAGCAATCTTTTAGTTTTAGACACTCACAAGCAGCAATCTTTTGCGCGCGAAGGATGTTCGCCCTTCGTTTCCACCAGATAAGAACACAAAGGAGAACTAGCAGTAGCCCGAACAAAGCCCCGAAAGCAATTCCAATTTTAACAGCAAGGGAAAGATGAGGGTCACAGGCTCGTAACCCAGGAATCCCACATAAACCTGCATTGCCAGTGAAACTGTAGATTTCATGGTAAGCATCCAATATCGAAAGCTGCAGATGTATATCGATTACCACACAAACATATCGACACACTATATAATTCTTCAAAAGCTATAAAGGGCTATGTGCAAACATAAATGAAGCAAGTTAATTAATTAGGCATAACTAATAAAAATAACCTCCATGAAATCATTGTACATGTGAAAGGGAAATAGCATAGAACAAAGGGATGAAAAAGGTAGTTCATACAATGAGACATTTCAAGATCTAATTTGTCGCCGCCCTTACTACACCTTGATTCTTGAGTATTTATGCAATTTGAAATTCAATAATACCATTACATACTTTGTCCTTTTCTAAATGTATTTGTATAAATTTCTATGGAGATGGATTTATTTGATGACATAATTCGCCATGCCACTACCACCATACCAAGTAACACTACGCTAACTTCTGCACGACCTCTTGCATTCTGCCCTCACTAACCACCAAATTATTTTCGAGGCATAACTTGATATCAGTGACTGAAGGGAATCTTAATGCAACTGTAAAATTGTAGGAACCTTGATGCAATAGTAAAATTATTTCCTTGTGATCTAGAGATCACGAATTCAAATTAGGAAAGCTCGAATCAAGATAAGATTGCATACAATAGATTTTTCCTAGGGACCTCGTATAACGAGAGCTTCGTGCACCGAACTGCCCTTTTAAACTTAATAGAAGTGACTATTTGTGCCTCCATCGTCTTCCAAACGATATAGGTCCTATCTGATGGCTTACTCTTTTCTTTGCTGATTAGAGTATTATGGAGACTGTTGTGTCTACTAAAGTCTTAATATTCACAAAAGGAATTTGTCTTCTGTGCTAGTCAGTTCACCAAATATGAAGCCTTGCTACTTTAGTCATTCAATCTAGCTACTTGAGCTGTTTGACTATTTGCTAGAGTCGAGGCCAATATAGCACCTTCTTGGTATCCATCGTTGCTACAAAAGGCATCAGTAGTCCACGCCTTAAATCATGTAGATCAAAATCAATGAGCTTAGAATATGGAATCATCTCTATCGTAAAACCGCCTGACAAAAATCATCTCTCACCTTGTTCAACTGAGAAGTTCCTCCAACATACCAAGATGATAAATAGCAATACGCAAGCAAAAGAACAAAAATGATAATCTGATTTTCGGCATACTTATTCCACAGGAGAAGACAGGCTTGTATAATATGCAAGAAGAATTTCAGAAAAGTGTGGACAGATAAATAGCTACAATATTGTGTGCAAATATCACAAAAAAAAAAATCACACCTCAAAACACTCACCGACATCAAAAGTTGTCAGAACAGCAGAGATCGAAAGTTGTTCAAAGAAAAAACAAAGGATTTTTCTACAAGCTTTACAATCTAACAAACTTTTCGCACACTGTAAGGTGTTATCAAGACGTCATGTTTATAAAGGTTAAAATTAACTCTCTCCAATAGTTAGCACCCTATTGAAGACAGAAAACAACCCCAAAATAGGTTCTGTCATGGATATGGATAGGTCATGTGTTAGACCCTCGCGGTACCTTTGAGTTCTGTCCAACAACGCTCGTCACCACGAGTCTAGATTTTATAGGATGCACACGCAGCAAAAAATAAAAATTTGACTTACATCCCGTAGATTTGCAGTCAAACTCTCTAGTCCTTGACCATAGATCATTATATAAACAATAAGGTTACGGATAAAAGGTCATACCTTCGTGATCATTTTAGATCTGTAGAAACCGCAAGCAAAACTGATGAGCCTTGCCTCTATCAGTATCCATGTCGGATCTTCGCAAGACAACCTCTCCGAAAGCAGCAAGCCTTTCTCTCCGATTGGTGCTAGCCAAGCGTGGAGAAGAGAAGAAAAAAAGGATGGCCAAAAATCCTAGGAAACCGAAGAGAACTCTCACTTAGCCTCTTCCATCAAGAGACTATTTATAGGGTGTGAAAAAACTTGTCAAAAAGAGAGAAGACGAAGCGTCAGGGCGTGACACGGTCGAGTCGTGCCTCGCGCCACGGCCTTGTCGCGGTCGTGCTTGCCAAATACACCAGGGTCGTGCCTTTTGGCACAGTCATGCCTCTCAGCATGGTCAAGTTGTATTTATCTCTAAACGTGTTCAACATGATCAAAAATACGCTCGTGCCTCAGGCACACACGGGCCATGCTTTTTAGGCACGATCATGTTTCTCAAACACGGCCTGGCTCCATGATCGTGTCTTGCTTCATAGCCAGGTCATGGAGCACTCTGTCTCCCTTGTTTTTCTCGACAGAGCGTCGCACGACTATGCCAACCATTGGCACACCCATGTTCAGATCTTTCACTCCCATTTTGTGCCCATCTAAGTCCGGTCCAACCAGACATCCTCTTTCTTTTTGAGAATCTTATTCTCTAACTTATTTTATGTCTCTTAAGATACAGTTGTACGTGTAACCAATAGGTTCCTGGCAATATTGGTCATTCATAACTAACCATTAGTTATAAATAGATCATGAGTGACACTTAACAATATATCATGACTCCTAATTCAAGGGAAAGTCAACGTTGCCTTCAGAACAATTCTAAACGCTTCAGCAGATGCAGTTATTTGTGCCCATATTCTTTTTACTTATTCTATACCCACTTGGTTCAGGACATGATTTATTGTGTTCGTCCCCATTAGGCTGATTACGCCACATTTAGTCAAAGTTCGTTCCTTGTCATGTGAATTCAAATTACTCTATACATGTATCCAAGAAGACTGTCTTCTTGGCATGTGTGCTTTAACCAAAGACTTCTGGATAACAATCCTGACAAGAGGCCTAAGATATATATCTCTTTTACAGGAGTGGTGAATCCAAGGTTTTAAATGTCGAGCCGTACCGAGGTTTCGGTCGATGACCGGAACGATACGGTTTCGGTATCGTATCGTGCGTACCGATACTGTTTCGATACTTTTTTTATAAATTTTTAAATATTAATATTTAATTATTTTAAAGGTCATTATTCATTTAATTTCAAATATTTATTGTTAAGTATATTTCGATTTTTTTCTTGAAATAATTGATATCAAAGGGATAAAAGTAAATAAATATACTTTTCTTTAAAGAAAATTGATACATCAATAACTTAAATTAAAATTGATACATCATAACATGTTATTTTACTAATACCAAAAAGAGTGTCGTGAATCAGATGAAAACATTGGTTCTTGCGACATTCTGCTTAGATCAATCCCATAATTCTCTAACGCCCAAATCAAATAATTATCCCATGACATGGAATATTGATATTGATTTCTCCACATATCCATCAATGTGTTTCGATTCATCAGGAAGTTGGGAACCGCCGCCTTGGAATCGGGCTGAATCGCGAGATAAGGATAAACATACGTCCCCGATGTCGGATATGATTGATCGTCATATAATGCATCAGAGCTATAATAAGGCTGAGAGGATGATGAACTCCGATCAGAATCAATCTCAACTAAACTCTTTCGCATATCTCGATAATCATGAGCTTCTTTTTGTCTATCACCCTTATATCGACGCTGATACTGACTTTTAATAGTTCTAGCACTATGATCTTCATCTTGAGTTGCATGTGTGAAATTTTGCTCACATGTCGAGGCTCGATGTTGAAGTTGATGGAATATAAGTTTCACCACCACCGGGTGCACCATCACTATCATTACTTCCATGAGTATTTGCACTGCTATTAACATCACTATCATCATTTTGAACTTCTCGTTGGATTACAGTATCAGAAGGTGATGATGTTTCATTACTATCAACATGTTCTTGCTCATCAATTGCATCGAGTGGATTTTCATTAATTCTCAGTTGACTCCTTCCTTTAAAAGTAGGAATTATGCCATTTCTTTTCTCTTTAATAAAAGTTGTCAAAGCTTTGCCTTTGCCTTTGTCTTTGCCTTTATCTACAGATGTTTGTTGGATTTTGGATTGAGATGCTTGAGCGTCTAGGTCGAGATCGTAAAATCGAAATTCTTCGTCAAGCTTCATTGTCATCATTTTCCTCAATGATACCTCTTTTAGCTTGTATTATTTCAATTTCTTTGAGTAAGAAAGAGATGGTTGTGATGGATCTCACCTTCATCAAGTAAAGGATTTTCGGCCTCGATAGCACTCCACCAATCCATCGTTGGATCGTTATCACTTTGGCGAATCCGATATCAAATGGGTCTACATTATCGATTCTTGTTCTTCTGCTCTTACGTTATTGCTCTTAGTTGAAGAGCGTATTATAATAAACATAGACCATTTTTTCCAAACGGCGATAAGAAGACGATTTCGTACTTTGGTATGAATGAGGAGAAAGTTGACGATTTCTTTCACAACCACTTGAAGGCGTTGTTTGTGAGAGAATTAAATCTTCTGATCTTTTTTTAATTTGTGATCCTCCGTACCATCTGTAACCACAAAATCAAACTTAACATAATATTTTCATTTGTAAATAATAATAAGTTATAATTTATACTACATTTACTGCATCCATTTTATATCTGCATGATATTGCAAAAGAATCAATGAAAAGAACCATATCCCTCTCGAAATAATCGACTTTCATTAATAGCCTCGATAATTCTCTATTGGTTGTAGTCTTAATATTACATTTACGAGGCGACTAAATTATCATTTGTGGCAAGATTATACGATATTGATATCTTTGGATTGAGATAATAACTAAATAATTAAAGATATATAATTATTAATAGCAATATTAAAAAATTATTATTAAAAAATACGCGCCAAAATGAATATACTTTCCCATTTGATTGTCCACTTGAAGTGATTATATCAATATAATGTTGATATTTAGTCGATGATTGTAGGCGTCTTTTAATTTCCTCTTTTTTCATGAATCGGTGGTAAATATTGCCCGTCTGTGGCTTTTTGTCTATGTCGACTTTCGTAAAACAACATACAAAGGCTCTATTCTTTGTAGAATCTCTGATGTGATCCCAAAATCTAGTAGATATGATAATTTTGTGCGCCTTACCTTCAATCGATCGTCTAGAGTATCGAGAGGTTTCCCGATCCTCGAAGTGACATGGTCTTGATCCATTTTTTTTGAAACAACGACTTTAATAAAATAAAGTGAGTTGCGAAACCTAGTTGCTCTGATCGAAGAATCTCTCCATAAATCTCTCATTAATCCATGAACCCAATGATGATTATATATGAATTTCGTTAACAATCGACCTTTTTACTACCTTCTTCATCAGACGAGTTTACCGATATCTGCCATCATCAAATCAATACAGTGTGCTGCGCATGGTGTCCAAAATAATGTTTGATACTCTTGTTCCAGTAATTCTCCGGCTCTTTTAAAGTTAGCACCATTATCTGTAATCACTTGTATTATTATACGCTCTACGCCTATCTCTTGCACTACACTATCCATCAAATGATATATATAAGATGATCACGATATTCTGCGGTTGCATCAACGGATTTATGAAATATCACCTTCTATTGCAATATAGTAGAAAGTTGATAATGCCATCCCCGTGTAGGTCCCGTCATGCCATCAACACATCAACGTAACCCCATATAAGTTCCATCGCTTCTTGCGTGATAGAATCCAAGTCTTAATTTCCTCCACTGTTCATCTAAATATGGACCGGCAATTTCTACGCAATGAGGTCAATACCAGGACCACATTTTTGGATGTTAGATACGCCGCGGTAGTATGTGCTATTTGCCACGTTGGAAGGAATTGATTAAAATGAAAAAATTTAGCAATACTTTGGCGATTGATTTCTTCTTCTCTTTTGTATAAGCATCATCAATCCTAGTTTGTTTACTAGCTCGTCCGAGAATGCAAATGGATCAACATCAGATATCAATCGCGCCTTGATGTAGAAGGAAAGAAACGACTAATACCGGTTTTGTTGAAGCAACGCGAGCACTCAGTAGTTCTCTCTGAGTGTCTTGCCGCACTGAGCCACTTCCACTCACACCAAACGAGCCACTACCACTAGCACCAATTATTTTGCCACCATATCGCATATGTTCATCATACGATATCGTAGTTCTGTAAGGAAGAAAGAAAAATTCTTCTTCATTTACATCTTCACCACGACCTTCAAATTCATCATAAACCGGGTGCTTGAGCTCGCTTTGTCAAAATTTTCTGTTATTTGTCGCTTATACTTCAATTCTTTTCTCATCAAGTTCTGTTTCGTTCGACGGCCAATTCCATCGAACTTGTGAACATCTAGAAACATCCTGGATATCCACCAAAGAAGATGTTGTTTTATCGTGTAACTCCATCGCCACGTCCAATCATATCGCAATATAAACATTGCAATGAAATCGATTTTCTAATCGATGTATGCTCTCCGATCACAAGAATGTTGTTTTGGTGCCATTTCATTACTACCTATGCATTATAAAAATTAAAAAAAAATACTAAAAAAATAATTCACAATGAATATTCATAATTACAATATTAAAAAATTTAAAATAAAAATTATATAATTTATCGTTTTAGTCTCGGTCCCATTCTCAATCAATTAATACATCTTCAATTAAATTATTCAAAAAAATATTATCTAAATAAAAATATATATTATTAGATATTTTTAATAATTAAATATTTTTTATTTTTATTATAATTTATATTTATTTTGTTTTTAATATAAAATAATAAAAATATTAATTTATATAAAATAATTATATAAATTAGCTATTAATTTTTTAAAATTATACTGATATATTTATATATTAAAATTTATAAAATATAATAATTATATTAAATACTGTAATTTATATATATTATTAATATATAATTTATATTATATTTTAAAATTATATATATACCAGTAAAAATTTTAAAATTTCTAAAATATAAATATTTTAATTTTTTTTATAAAATTCTAAAATTATTTCATTTTTTTTAAATTTTATTAATTTTTAAAAATAATTAAAGATGTAATTTTAAATAAATTATAAATTGAATTTAGAATTTAATTAAAATATTTTTTATTTGTTTAATTTTATAATTTTAAATAAAAATATAAATTAATTAATAATTAATTTAATTAAATTTTACCGTTTAATTATTTTATAATATTAATAAAATTTTAATTAATAATTTATTTAATTATAATTATATTATAATTTTTATATTAATTATTTATATATTAATATATATTGATCGCGATCGTTTAATTATTGATCGCTGATCGATCACGTACGCGGATCGCGATGGTGATCGCGATCGCGCTCGGCTACTCCGCCGCGATCACCGATCCCCGAGATCGATCCGCTGCGCGCGCCGCGATCATCGATCGCGATCGCGTTTCTGTGATCGCGATTCCGATCGAAGCGCGATCGAAGCGCGATTGAAACGCGATCGCGGATCGCGCTCGGGATCGCGATCGCCATCGAAGCGGATCGAAGCGGAGCAGCGGATCGCGATCGCGTTTCTGTGGCGATCGCGCTTCGATGGCGATCGCGATCCCGTTTCTGTGGCGAAGCGCGAGCAGCGGCGGCGGCGAACAACGATCGCGATCGCCACAGAAGCGCGATCGAAGCGGATCGAAGCGCGATCCACAGAAACGCGATCCACAGAAGCGCGATCGAAGCGGGATCGTGCTTCTGTGGCGATCGCCATCGAAGCGCGATCGTGCTTCTGTGGCGATCGCGATCCGGCGCGCGCTTTTACGTGGCGATCGCGTTTACGTGATCGCGCCGATCGCGATCGCCATCGGCGAATAATGCATAATCGTGCACAGGTCGCGCCGCTCGCCATTCGCCGCCATTCTCGCCCGCTACCGCCTTTTCGCCGTTGTTAACTCACGCGATCTTTAATCGATCGCGCGTGAAAATTCGATCGCGCGTGAACGAATTTTTAATCGATCGCGCGTGAACCCTTCATGCCGCGAGATTTACTTATTGTGTTTCGGTCCCACCGCGGGCGCAGTGCGTTTAAAGTCCGTTTGAATGAAGCGACTCGAAAAACCATGGGTGAATCCTCTATGAGCTATTTAAACATCTTCGATCACTTTGACTTATAACTAATCAACTCAGAATGATACCTCCTATGGAGATGGTTGCGAAGCAGCCAAAGTATAAGTCGTCATGACTAAGATGACTTGAATACCTCAAGTCTAAGAAAGCTTGCACTTGAGCTGCAATGAAACTTCAACGACATAAAGAACTACATGAAGTTTCATAGCAGATCACTCCAATGAACTAGTTACTCTTAACTAACATCCACATGTTTACTCTCAACATCCCTATGTTTCCATTCAGTGAGTATCGAATGCTTGAATAAACCAAAGAGCATAACATATGCTAGCCTCATAGAATTGATGATGTTCAATCTCATCAATTCATCTACAAGGGATAATTTCAATACTTACATAATTACACATAATGAGATACTAATTATGATCCAATCACAATTTCTCTCGTACTATGTATCGTATTGTGGACTTCAATAGATGAGTTTAAAATCAAATCAAATACATAAAGAACGTTCATTCAAATAGTGAATTTTATTAATAACCTCTAAGGTAATTGCCTTATGACATCTCTCTATTACAACATCATGCCCATGGCTCCTTTACCATGCACAAGCATGGGAATGAGCCAAATCCAACAGGTGTTGGTTTAAGGCCACTAGAATCCAATCGGGTTCAATATGTTCACCCACAAATTGCTAGAAGAAGAGTGTTCGATATAAATATATAGATTTTTATAATTGTTAACAAGTCACTCAAGCTTCTGGGACAAGTGAATCAAATAAAGCATAGTATGGCCAGTCTTATGTGGCCAAATAGCAGCATCCTAGGTCTGCTATATTAAGAGGGTGCCCTCTGTACTCAATTAGGGATGGAATGGGCTACATCCCACATGAATAAAGAGGGGATTATCCAGCAATTCCATACTGAAAATGCAGGTATCTTGCTCCAACCTATTAAAGCCGATATGCAGCAAAATATGTCTCCAGCTCAAAAGAAATTGAAAAGCATTTTAGTCAAACTGTTTCTGAAGAATCATCTTAAAGCATAATAACTATAAAACATCAAGAACTAATTTTCTCAAATGAAGTTATTACTTGAAGCTAGCCCTGTGAAGTGGTCGTCCTCCAAGATTTGCTGGAACTCTTCCAGATAAATGGTTTCCATTGAGATTCCTACAAGAAAAATGCAAATTTCATATTTAATACATTGGTGATGAACCAACAAATTGAACTACTCTTATCTTTTTTACAGTATTTGTAAAGACATCAGCTGGCCAAGGGTCTCAGGAATAGATGCATTGAGTTGGTTGTATGAAAGATCCCTGCAGACAATATTTACATAAATTGATGATCAATGAATTTGTTAACCAAGTCAAAGACTAAGAAAGACATAGGCTGATATCCTGATTACATTTAAAAAATGTCTTTGTCTTAAAGATAAACCATTTAGTAATCATTATAAGAAACAAGAAACAGCTATCTCAAACAACTGTGTAAACCTTCCCACGAGGTATTGCTCTTAATTCTAGGCAAGGTTCTGTGGCAAGAGCATAAACTACAGGAATTTCAAGAAAGAAACTGATAAAATGGGGTACCAAAATCATCTCGACAGTTCACAATGTTTGGTAAGCATATATGTAGCTAGACAATACTGCATGCGGTTGCATTAATGAATATATGGAATCAATTAAAAGGATCAAACCTTGCTCTTAAACAGAAAAGGGCCAACAAATGTTGATGAAATTCAGCTAAAATTTGTATATGCGAACATTTTCATAAAATTAATTTTGCAAATATTTACAATCTATACCAGACATTTTAGGGCAAAAAAAAAGTTTATATTGCATGACTGAAGGAAAACAGTTATCTATCAATGTGATTTACATATTCGGTTGAGATAAACCGACATTACTAGTCTGTGTGTCAGGTGTGTGCTTTTTTTTTAGGTGAGGGAAGGTCCTGCTTCGTTAGCTATATTGGGAGCATTAGATAGCTCTTGGGCCTTAATATGACTCTTGAATTTGGTTGCCATGGGCATTAATATGTGTGTGTGGAATGTGGTTCTCCTGAGCTTTAACAAGTTGCAATGTTACAGAGTTAGTGTTCTTCATGCAATCGTGCCCCTTATGATTGGGATAGATGATAGGTTTAATGTTTGGGTAAAGAGTTTAAGTTAGACTTATATCTATATCTGATATGTATATGAAGTTGTGCACGACTTGATTAAAATACATATGGAGACTTGTCGTGGCCAAGCTTAGATCCGATGGGACATCCGAGGAACTATAGGATAAGGAGTATAGGACTGCAATTGAGCTGAGGGAGATAAACTATATAGGTGAAGCATGGAGTGACATGTGAAGCAAGCCAAGGGCTCAGGTGATCCGAGGGATGAATAGCTTGACAAGAGATGGTCTTATCATAAAGGAGCAACAAGGTAAACAAAGTAAACTTTTGACTTGAGAGTTAATAGGCATCTATCAACTTAGGTGAGGACTTTAACCATTAGGATGGTCGTAACTAACAATCCAATCAATTGAAGAGTATCATCAATAGATTGGTGGTTGAGTCAACTAAGTGGCTGACTCAAGTAGATCAGCCCAAGAATAGAATGTTTTTGTTCGTAGTTGAGTCAGTCAACTGATGGTAGCATCCAATCCACTGATGGTGATTGAATCAACCAAGCAATCAACTCAAGCACAATAGATGTGCTTGAGTCGACAATGTCATTTTGTTTGTGGATGAGCAAACTAAAAAGTAGAATTAGTCGATTGATGGCAAAAATCAGTCGACTGATGACCAAATCAAGTCAACTAATGCTACAACATAAAACCTAGAGAGAGTCATTGATATGAAAGAATTATGCGACAATAGTTGAATGAAGTAACAACTAATGTACATGAGTTGATTAATGGTGCATTCCAATCAATTGATTAGCATTAGCACAATAAAACACAAAACAACAGCTGAAGATGAATGAAGGCTATATAAAGGGGTCAAGGAGAACATTTGAAGGCTATCGTTCTAAGATATATTTGTTGTTTATTTGAGGCTTATTGTACACTCTTCACTCTTGAACTTCACCTGCAATCAATGAATGAGCTTTAAGAGGTTCTTCTGCCTTTGAATACTGTTCAACAAGGAGAAAACATCCTGGTGTATTCAAGAGTGATCCACCAAAGTATCATAAATCGTAAAGTAAGAACCAGGATTCTAAGCCACGTTAAATCCAAGTGTTAGCATGTTTAGTTTTGTCATTTCATTTCCACTGCTTATTTTTATTGAATTGTCCTTGCTAAGTCATTAGCAAGATTTTTTGTGTATCAATTGATGGACATTTGCTAGTCACTCCCGCTCCCTCTACCCGTCCTAACAAGTTTCTCACATAGCTAATTTGTGGGTGTTTGCGCCTATCTAAGTGAGTAGATAACTCCACTTTCATGGATAACAATTTGTGATTGGGTTAGACAATTTCCAAACCGTAATTTGTGCAACAATATATTAGTTTAGTTTTTTTAAAGTTATTGGCCATGGAAAATAGTAAAAATTGATAAATTTCAGGAAAACTCTATTTATCTAAACATGAAAATTTCACTTGCAGTTGCATGGACTAACTTGAGTTTTAAAATAGTAATAATAATAAAGGAAGCATCACGTATTTAACAGAATTCAAAACAAAACCCAAACCAACAATGAGAAATAGAATGCACCATAATAGAAAGCTTGCTAATTCTCACATAAACCAATAAACTAATCAAAATTACAGAAACTAATAGGTATCCTGTGGCTACTTTTTAAATTGCATGGCATTTGCAAAATGCTTATTTGTTATTAAGAAATGCTGCCCGTTTAGTCCGAGATAGAAAAGGAGGATCATTATAACAGTATATAAAACTGAATCGAGGTTTACCCCAAGGTTTAAAATTGTGAGCCATACCAGAGTTTTGGTTTACGATCGACGATACAGTTTCAGTGTCATATTATATTGTGCCAATAAGGTTTCAATTCCTTTTCAAATACAAAATATATTAACTTTTTTTTATTTTTCTTAACAATTTATCTCCTACATCTTTAAAGAGGTACTTAATATCTATTTCGAAGGGAAAAAAATTAACAAGGAAAGAAAGGAGAGAGAAAGGAATTGATGGTAAAAAAATAAAAAATAAAAAGGAAAAAATAAAAGAAAGGAAAAAAAAAATTAAAAAATAAAAAATTGGCATTAAGTGTCAGCTTTGCAGCAAGGCGAGGCCGCTGCGATCTCATGGCAGCCTTGCAACCTCACAAAGGCCTCACAAGGCCATCACACCCATGCCAATGTCGGTGTCCATCGGCAGGTGGATCAACATCTGATGCTATGGTTTACTATCATGAATTCGAGAGAGGTGATGGAGAAATTGGCCCATCAATACATCTATTGGCTGGTTATAATTGCTACCTGCTAGGATATTGAGATGGCTTCCAGTGTGTGCCTCCTTGGATGATGACAAGAACAAATCATTGATCAGCAGTGATTATCACACCCCAGTTTGTCCTAAATGCCAACTGAATGGTAGTATTATAGTATTATTAAGCAATAAACTCACTGGGTACCCCTTTAGAGAAGGGAAAAAATCATAATGTGATAGGGGAAAACAGCGAAAGTTTTCGTATAGATAGGCACATTTACATTCCACGTTTTGCAATACTGTTGGTCAATATAGAGTCGTTATGACATAAGCTTAAATATGAAAGAAGAACCATGGAAAAGGCAATATTATGTTAGAATAAGTGACAATATTCATGAATTTAAGAATACTTCAACATTGTTTTGGATATTAAAAACTTGGAGTTGGTCATCCTTCAAAATCATCAAGATTAAAGCAAATAAAACAATAGTAAGAACAAAAACAAATTCATGACTGTTAATAGTCCCAGATAAATACAGGACATGTCTTATTTGGAGAATATGTTTAAGGTAGAAAACTGATAAGAATAATTGTAACAGATAGATTTAACTTACAATGTTTGTAACCCAGCAATAGTACCAATAGAGGAGGGGATTGCTCCATACAGGTTGTTGCTACTCAAGTTTCTTCAGAAAATGAAGGGAAAAGGGAAACATTGTTTAGTTTAACATCAATAAAAAAAATAACACAAAAGAAGATAAAAATATTCCAAAGCACAACTAATTACTGATTGACGAAGCTAATGCTAAAATAAATCATTCAACATAATCATGAGATAATGTACAACAATGAAATAAATACAAAAATAATGATCTAAAAAAGTTATATATTGAGATATCACAAGACTTTATACCACATCATCAAAGTAAACACAAAACTGTATATAATAATTGATGACCTACATGCTTTGCAAGTGTCGCAGCATACTGATGTCATTTGGCAAGAAGCCCTTTAATCCCTGATTATCAAGACCTCTGCAGAAGAAGAGAATATATCTGTTAATCTTCTCTAAAGTGCTAAAAAACAGTTTCCCATTCATAAGTTAATGCACATCAAATGCATTTGCTAAAGCTGACATAAGCAAAATAATAATGATAATAATAACCCTTGCAAGATACAAAGGCAAATCAAATGTAAGTTATGTAAGGTGCTCATGTATGGATTTGGTTGGCAGTGTCAAGTATTTGCACAAGAAAAATGTTAAATTAAAGAATAAGAATAAAAACAACGCTAAAGCATAATTTTGATATGAAGACAAACCAAACATTAGTTTTGTGTCAAGTTTGTGCAGCAAAAGTGTAAGAACAAAGACAATGCTAAAAATAGTTTTACATGGTTCGAAGCCCTGCTTCTACTCTATGTAAAACTGATTCGTCAGGTAAACCACTTTTATAAATCCCATATGAATGTCTACTTTATCGGATGCAAAGCAAACCTCGTACAAATATTTACTCCCTTGAAATGAAATGATTAATAAGCCTTAAAGAAAAAAATTACTGAGAATTTGCAAAGAAAAGCCTTTGGTTCATAATTGCAAACTCTTAGATGTTGTTCAGCTGGAGCTCTTAGTTTCAAGAAACTCTCAAACTATTTTGTGCATCCTTGTGATGCCAAACCACTTAAATGCTTCAGTAGAACCAATTCTGACAGCTCTATTCATATCCATTTGACTAATACAACCTCGAGCCAATTGCTTAGGCAATTCTAGCCATTGAGCAATCAAAGACTTTCTGGACAGTCAACTAGAGAACAAGTCCAGTCTTGACCTAATCGACCGGATTCAATTCCAATCAACTAGTCTCCAAACATAAACATTATTTTCTACAAACTTTGTGTTCAATTGACTATACACTCCAATCGACTGAGACTCACCTCCAGCCGCTTAAATCTGCTGAGAGATCCTAACATCACTTGGCTTATACCCTTGTATGTTTATGCAAAGCTACATGATAGAATTTAACCATCAATTACCACTCTGACCCTATTGTCTTTTGGTCAAAAGTTTCGATCATGCCACTAGGTAGTCTATCCCTACCTAGCTTACCACATCATCCCTCAATGATGTTGCCCAAAGACTCAAATCCAAAATTAGATTTCACTCGTAATCTCTCATGGCTCTCTTACATTTGCTCTTCAACCTTATCAATTCTTTACGTTGCCTTCAAGTTCAACTTGTGTAAGGTCCTTAGTGTCTCGGATGCACCAAACCCTCCAAGCTTGCTCCACATGGCATCCTTCATTGTTTATCTGCTGACTGCACCTTTTGTCGAGTTGCCCAAGAATTCACCTCGCTAAGAATTTTTTGGTCAATTCCTCTTCAAATAGAAAGAGGAAGATAAGGAGAATGTTTGTTTCAAACGGCAAGAGACAAAGAGAGAACGATTTCTTTCTAAAAAATATAATACCACTACATTAACAGCTCCCCTATGACTGTCCCCCACTTTTAGAAGGGAGGTAAATTAGGAACTCATATTGGGAAGTGCATGGGCAAAGGACACTCCCATTGGGGATCGAACCTCAAACCTTTACGGCCCACTCCCATACACTTACCAACTGAGCCAAGCCCTGGGGCAAGAATGATTTCTTTCTACATGGAGAGCAATGGAGAGAGAGAAATAAATTACTTTCTCAATATATATATATATATATATAGAGAGAGAGAGAGAGAGAGCGAGAGAGAGAGAGATAATGTTTTCTATCCAAATTGAGAGAGGAGAGAAAAATCATTTTCTTTCTAAAGAAAGGGAGGGTGAGAATTATATTATACCTAGTCTTAAAAACCATAATATAAAACTATAACACCATAAATGTTCAAATCAATTGACTAATACTTTGTTGTCCCACAATGTTCCACTAACCCTTACTCCTTCAACTTTATTAGAGTCATCCCTTCTAACTATATGCACAAAAATCTATTGCATTACATCTCAAGTAGATAAAATTCATACTCCTAACAATAAGGAATTTTTACTTGCAATTCTTATCCTGCAAAATCTAAAGCATCTATCTAAATCATCTATTTAAAAAAAAAATAAGAAAACAAGAAAGACAAGGACTCTTTTTCAAAATAAAATATTACCTTCTTCATCTATACAGCAGTATCTTTCTCAAATAAATTAATTCATACACTAAATAAAATCTATGCCAACCTTTCAAAATCTATATCTGCATAAATCTATTTTAACAGACTGGTATACGTTTTCTTTGGTATATGAATTAGTTTACTTGAGCTAGAAACTCTTGCATAGATGAATAAGGTAAGACTTTATTTTTTTTAGTCCTTTTCTTGATAGATTGCAATCCGTCAATGGATCGCACTGCCGCATATGCATTCACAAATGAAAACAAATGATCCTGTACAGAATCTTATCGACTAATCTACAGTAATCATGCGAAAACAAAATAGTGGAAACATAAAAAATGCAATAAATATCGACAAGAACCCAGAGGCTTCATTGTCGCTAGAAAAAATATAAAGATCAAGAGCGGAACAGCCATTGGGTTGTGATCTTTCACAGGTGCAAAGGAGATGGCTCTGAAAGCTCTCAGCCCGATGGGGAAAATGAGAGAACCATCTAATCACTTCTCCTGCGGGGATCATACACTGTATATATAGTGAGCTCAAATCCATTAACAATCCATCACTGTTAATGGTAACAAACTAAAAGGTTCTACACATATATATCCATATCCAATAACACAAACCCACGACTTAAACCAAATTAGATCACTTTAATAAAGTTTTTTGCATTCACAATGGCAAAATTCATGTGTCAATTGGTAAAAAATGTTTACTCACCATCCAATAATCTCCCATTTGGATTAATGATACCATATATAACACGCAATGCTTGAGTTAACATCAACAATGTCAAAACTTAATCGATTAAATATCCCTGTAGAATAATCTGATCCATCAACTTCGTTGGTATAAGATTAAAATGATCATAGTTACACCATATATAATTGATAACAAAGCCCATCAATAATTACAATATCAATGTCATCAATAATATAAATCTGATGTGGATGTGTAACATGAGAAATGCATGAAATATGATTTACACATTCCTATTCTCAATTGATCCTCCTTATAATCCAAAAATTGAATCTTGATCATGTTTGCAAGCACCACATGTTAAACCACATCAGCAAACCATGATCATCTTGATTCAAAATTGAATCCTACATCTCATTTACAACAATCATATACAAACCACATTAGTAAATTGTGATGTCTTTATTCAGAGTGTCAAAAGATGCACATGTAAAAAAAAACTTTATTTCATACAATAATCAAAGTTTACATGTGTTCATTATATATAGAGAGAGCATCCAAAATAACAAATAAATACAGACTCCCACTAAATTGATACTTCATCTATACGAAGGACCTCGATACACAACACATGTTGATGAAACATCTTAGGCAACAATCCCTTGGTGAGCGGATCCACCAGTATAGTGTCTATTTAAATATGTTCTATTGTTATTTGACCACTCTAAACTCTTTTTTAACCATTAGAAATTTGATGTCGATGTGTTTTGACTTCGATAAACTACGATTGTTCTGGAATAAAGTTCAACAACTTTATTATCATAGAAAGTTTTTAATGGTCTGTCAATATCATTAATGATCTATAATATTGTAATAAAATTTTACAGTCATATCCCCGATTTGAACTTCATAATAGGCTATAAATTCTGCCTCCATCATGAAAGTCTCTATAAGTGTTTGTTTAACGTTTTTCCATGATATAGCTACCCCACAAGCATGAAGATATAATCTGAGATGGACCTCCTGTTGTCCAAGCATCTAGAAAAATCAGAGTTTGAATATCCAATCATCTTCAGTCGACTGAATCTTCGATATGTGAGCATGAGTTCTTTGAAGATATCGCCCAACCCTCTTTATGACTTTCCAATACACTGGTCCAGGATTACTTAATACCCGCCTAACATTCTAACTATGTACGCTACATCCAAACGAATACACACCTGAGCATACATGAGACTCCCTACTGTTGATACATAAGGGAGTTTTTTTGTCTCCTTAATTTTAAATTCACATTTTGAACATTGTTGTAGGCCAAATTTGTCATCTCTAGGCATAGGTGTCCCCAAGTGTACAGTTTTGCATGTCATATCGTATGCACACTTTTTCAATATAGATATTTTGTGATAATTCAAGTATACCCTTGGATTTATCACGACATATCTGTATGTCTAATATGAAAGATACTTCATCAAGATCTTTTATTTTAAATTTAACAGATAGAAATAACTTTGTTTCATGCAATAATTGTTTATAATTGCTTGCCAATAAGAGGCATCCACATACAAGATAAGTATTACAAACTTACTTCCACTAAACTTGATATATATGCATTGATCTACTGGATTCTCCTTAAAATCAAATGAAGTAACCACTTGATTAAATTTCTTATACCACTGACGGGATGTCTATTTTAAGCTATAAATGGACTTCTTTAACTTACATATTAAGTGCTTTAAATCATCAAATTCAAAATTTTCTAGATACACCATGTATATAGTCTCCTCAATGTCTCCATTAAAGAACGCAGTCTTAACGTTCATTTGATATAACTCTAAATCATAATGAGCTATAAGTACTATGATTACCCTTAAGGAGTATTTCGTAGACATAGGTGAGAAAGTCTCCATGTAATCAATATCCTCCTTCTGAGTGAATCCTTATACTTTTCAACATTGTCGAGTGAATCCCGTTTAATTTTAAATATCCAATTACAACCAATAGGCTTCACTCCTTCAGGCAATTCAACTAGCTCTCATATGTCATTGTCAGTCATGGACTTCATCTCATCCTTCATGACTTCAATTCATCTTTCAGGGTTAGAGCATTATTTGACTTCCTGAAAAGAGGATCATTTTCTAGCCCTATGTCAAATTCATGCTCCTAGAGATAAACATATTCACGTGAAATCGTAGATCTTCTTTTCCTAGTGGATCGCCTCAAAGGTAATTATGCTTGAAGCACTTAAGGCGCTTGAAGAACCTGCTTAAATTTTAGGAGGGTATGCTTCAACTTGAGCAATTGGTTCCTCTATTTACATAGTGGAGAGCACATGAACATCATGAGGTACTACTCACGTTAGATGTGCAACACCAACATAGGGTATGAAAATCATACCATTACTAGTTGCACCTGTAGTAGCTGAGATAGGATGGTCAATGTTATCCTTTTCAAAAGGTACATCCCTGAGTTTAATACTCTCACTGCCCTCGATGAACTTGACATTTTTCATGTCGAAAAATGACCTATTTGAGGGTCATAAAACTTAAAGTCCCTTGATTTTTCAAAATATCTCACAAAATGACAACAAATCGTCCTTGAATTTAGTTTCATTTCATTGGACCTATAAGGCCTAACCTTAGTTGGATAACTCTAAAAGTGTAAATTTATAATACTAGGCTTCTTACCCATCCATAACTCATATGAGATTTTACTCACTGCTTTATTGGGTATTCTATTGAGCAAGTAAACTGTAGTCTTAAGTGTTTCATCCCACAAGAACTCCGATAATGAAGTGAAAAACATCATACTTCCCACCGTATCCTTTAGGATCTGATCCCTTTGCTTAACTACACTATTCTGATGAGTACCAAACATGGTGTATTGAGCTATAATCCCACACTCAGAAAGGTAATTGGCAAAAGATCTTGAACGTTGTTCAGTATATCCATCATAACGATCGTAAAATTCACCTCCACATTTGGATTTGACAACTTTAATCTTCTTACATAGTTGATTTTCAACTTCGACTTTGAAAATCTTTAACACATCCAAGAACTCTGACTTCTCATGCAAAAGGTACAAGTAAGCATATCGAGAGTAGCCATCAATAAAACTGATAAAATATGTTTGTCCATTCTAAGATGTCTTAGGGAATGATCCACATATATCTGTATATATCGGTTCTAAAGTGCTACTACATAGACTTGAACCTTTATTTCTTTTATTAGTTGTTTTCCCTTAAACACACTATATGCAAACATTAAAGTCTAACATGTCAAGGAAATAAAGAATTCTATGTGATATTAAACTTTCTAGATGTTGTTTAGATATATGTCCTAAACGGCTATGCCACAACATTGACGAATTCTCATTAGTCAAATTGTGCTTCGTACTTATATTGTGTATTTTTTATCGTCCATGAGAGCATTGGTGCTTAATCTATACAGCTTATCGATTAGGGAATCTGTACCAATAAGTATTAAATTTTAAAAATACTAAATGTCCCATTTCTAAATGAACAAGAGTATCCTGATTTATCCAAATAGGAAATAAAAATTAAGTTCTGCTTAAATGATGGAACAACAAACATATTCTTCAAATTCAAAGATACATTGATCCCTAGACAAAGTCGGAAAATACCTATAGCAATCACTTTAGCCTTTTTGTCATTACCAATATAGATATATTTTTCAACATCAATAGGCAATTGACTACAAAGACAACCATATATAATGACACTAATATGAGTGGTAGTTTCAGTGTCTATCCACTAAGTGTTTGTAGGTATAGTGGTAAAATTAACTTCCGAACTGACCAAGCTGAAAAATTCATTACTAGATGCTATAGTTTTACCATTCTTACTCTTATCAATAATCCTTCATGTTCAGTAGTTTCTAAAACTAAAGTCATTGGAATATAATTATTATAGACAGATACCTTGTGTACTAAAAGATAAAAAATATATAGAATAAATGCTCACATTAATAATCATAAATTTGCATATATATAAACAGTGATATAAAATAAATACTAAAACACATGGACTTACAATGGGTCCTTTTATAAGATACCAAATACAACATTATAATTAATATTTGGATTAAATTGTAACTTTTTAGCGGTACTCTCTAATCCCAACTCAAAACAGCTACAATCAGTCACACAATGTAACTTCCTTCAAGCCGACACAATATGCGCATAATTTATAACCAAATATGAGTCAAGTTTGTTTATATCAATTATAATCATAGTTCACTATTTTTTTAATCAACGATATAACATACCTTCCTTTGGATCGACATATTATGCGCATGATCAACACTAATGTATTTATAGTAAACTACTTTAAACATATATCTGGCCTAAAAATGATTTTCCTTTGGGTCAACCATCCTGAGCATAGATATATATCCACTTACATAATGATGCACTAAATTTAGCTAATAGTTCTCACTTTAACGATACAGATGAATTACTAGAAAATTCAACTGTATTGTTGTTGTTTAATGATTTAGAAGATGAAAAATAGCCTTAACATGGGACTAAAAAACTTCAAAGCCTTCGAAAAGGCCTTAAACGACTTTTTTTAGGCTCAAAACAGGCTATTATGGGGTTCCACCATGATAACAAATGTAAATCTCTAAATGAACTTTGAAACGCATACTAGCACACCTTAGAATTAATCCCGAGTGAAAAGTTATAACCTTTGAAAATTCCTTGCATCAACTGTGCTTAATCTCATCCACATCAATAGCAGTCGAGATGTATATTAGTCAAATGTCACAGTTGACTTGAAAATATTTTGTGAGTGACTTATAAGCACCAGTTGATTGGTGTCTAATAGCAGTCGACTGACACAGTTTGTCGAGTGCTTCGGTCAACTCGCACCCTTTCTATGCTAAACCTTGAGCCTATCAATGGATTAATTCTTGATGGCAGTCAACTGATACCATCAGTCGACTCAAAAATATTTCGTGCCTAGGTTTAAGCACATCAGTAAGCTGACCTAACATGTCAATCGACTGATGTGTCCAATCGAGTCCCGCAGTCGACCAGCAAACATTCTGTTCGAAATTTCATGCACATTAATTGATTGGTCCTTAGCAGTCAACTGATGGTGACCAGTTGAGTGCCCTAATAGACTCAGAAATATTATGTATGCTACTTTTCGACTAGCAGTCAACTAATGGTCCACATCAGTTGAATGATGTTCATGTGATTCAGTTTATGCAGATCAAACACAATGATTTCGATGAAAAACGACAACGGTTACGCTGTTATTCTTCGTGGAAAAATGCACAAAACATCGATCTAACACAAAAACCTAATATTACTAACCCTTAAATTCGGTGATTATGTATGTTTAAACGCATTAAATCAAGATCTAACATAAAACTTAAACATTCATACCAAAATCATCAAAAACTTGCATCCTAATGTTGTACGATCATCGACATCTAACCTGTGGCTCTAATATCAATTGATGGATCGCAATCCATCAATGGATTGTGAAACAAACAATCCGACGTAGGATCTTATCGACTAATCTACAGTGTTCATGCCAAAACAAAACAACAAAAATATAAAGCATGCAGTAAACATGCATCTAAATCCAGAGACTTCATTGTCGCTGGAAAAATCTAAAGATCGATAGTGGAACAACCACTGGATCATGATCTTCCGTAGGTGCAAGGGAGACGACTCTGAAAGCTCTCAGTCTGATGGGGAAAATGAGAGAACCGTCTTATCACCTCTCCTATGGGAATTATATATATATAAGCTCAAACCCGTTAACAGTCCATTAATACTAATGGTAACGAATTAAAGGGTTCTACACATATGTATCTATATCCAATAATTCAAACCCACGACTTAAACCAAGTTAGATCACTTTAATGGGTTTGTTCACATTCGCAATGACAAAATATGTGTCAATTGGTTAAACATGCTTGCCCGCCATTCAACATTTCTTCTTTTATTTTTCGTTTCAAAGTGATGTTTTGGCCAAATTATCAATGTTTTGCTGGAAAAATTTGGAAGAAGAAAATTTTTTTTATCAACAATATCATATTCTACTAGCGATATAAAAAAATAGATATTTGTATAATTTTTTCAACTAGCAATCATCAAAATAAGCCTTTATCCTCCTGGACTGTTATATACTGCTTGACTGATTTTTTTCAATTTTAATCTATGCTAAAACTTATATACTTAATCACAAAATGATCGATCAAAAAATGTCATATTAATTAAGAATTTCGATGATTTTGTTTTTGTTTCTAATGATTCAGTTGAATAGGGTTAAGTATTTGAGAAGTAGACCCCAACATTATTATATTTTAGCTATTCTGTACAAATCTTCATAAAAATTTTATGTTAGTTTTAAAAAAGTTTTTCACATATTATTTTCAACATTTCATATCTAGGGATTAAACCTTTTATGTCAAATAATCTTACTCTTTAGATAGAGAATCTTATTTCAGTTGCTTGGATGAAATGACCAAGGATGGAAGGAAAAAAGATAGATTATTTTAGTTTTTTGAATATTATAATTGTTTAGCTCAACAAAAACTAATAATCTTATTTAAAAAATCAGAGAAGCTATGACTTTGACAGTCAACTGCGAAAACGATGGCAAAAAATATTTCGACTCTTCCATGCAGATTCTGCATTAATTATTCACAATATATTAACATGGATATGCTTTTTATATATAGTGTGTAACGTACAGGTAGGCTATCTGGTTTGTTCATTGCCAGCAGGACTGATAACCACTGAAGGATGTCAGCTCGCATATGGTATTAACATAAAATGTGCACTTCAACTTCAAATATTACTAGGTCATATTCTTTATCAAAACTTTTGAAGAAAAAAAATTATGTTTATCTTAACACCTAATAGTTACACCATTTAAGAAGCAGTCATTTTAATTTTTACACTACGCACAAAGTAAACACTTTAAAGCTATATGGAAACTTAAATGTAAGGTTGAGAAAATACAGTCCGTCTATGACCCAATGGCCACTTTTTCTGTCATATTGGCAATCGACTCCGCTCCATGGATGTTGTTGAGGAACACATGGATCACCATTCCAGCCCAAACGGTGTGGCAATCCCAGAGAAGTCTTCAAAATTTCCAAAGCTTGCACTACAAATTGCCATCGGAAGAAAATTAGAATAACAATGAAAAACAAATATTCGTGCATAACAACAATCAAACAATGAGTTTCACTTACTTGGAGTCAACTACATCAATCTAACCCTGCCATTAAATTATAGATCACTAGTCATATCCGAATGTTTTAAACCACTAATTTTGTTAAGTAGGAGTTTCATTGATCTTCATCTATTCAATACCTCTGACCCTGATTTTTACAACTTCTCTAACTATAAAGTTAATTGGTTGTTTTTTTAATGCTTAATCTATTTTGACACATTTTATCATCTATTAAAACTATACATAATTGTCTAGTACAATAACATTTTTTTGTCGTTACCTCAAGATATAAGTATTCTCATGTCCACTATATATGTTACTACGAATATTTACTTCATAGTTACCCAACATTTTGAAGTATAAAACAATCTTACCATAGTCTTTATTTTTGATAGCAGAACTACAATAATCACACAAACTTTGAAAGCTCCTCCCCATTTTAACCACCGAGTCATTATTGTATTAATTATATCTTCATCAATGTTCCTTAATAATATATTCCAGATATTTGATCCTCCCATTTGTAGGGTGATGCGGTCGTGTTTTAGGGTACCTTTCGCCGGGCTTTTGGGAGAGGTAGGGTTCGCACGGCCGCAACAGTATCCCTGCCAATATCAACATACATCAAGAGATCGCCGCTGGCGTTCCCAACTTTGACCCTCCGATGTTTAAGTTAGACAGGGAAGAAGAAAGTGTAGAGAAGAAGACAAACTGAAAAGTTTAGAGAGTCCAGAAAGTGGAGAAAATGCACCTTTTTTCTTAATCTTCCCTTACATAGCACCTGTGAGGGGTTCTTCGCATATTAGGGTTATCCTCTAGCCACCGCGCCTGTTAAGTGGTTAAGGGACAACCTCTGCTGGGAATCTCCTCGTGGTGGACCATGAGCGGATAAGAATCATTGTGCGGACAAGTCATTGGGGGATCGTTCATACTCTGTACAAGAAGAAAATATTTTGAATAGTCCCCGCCTTCTCAAGTCATCTTCGCTCCCGACCCGATTTGCTCCGGTCTTAGACCCTTCTCAAGTCGTCTTCACTCCTGACCCGATCTGCTCCGGTCTTAAACCCTCCCTGGGTCGTCTTCGCTCTCAACCCGATCTGCTCCAGCCTTTGACCCCTCTCGAATCGTCTTCGCTCCCGACCTGATCTGCTCCGACCTTAGACCCCTCTCAAATCATCTTCGCTCCCGACCTGATCTGCTTCGGCCTTAAACCCTTCTTGAGTCGTCTTCGCTTCCGACCCAATCTGCTCCAGCCTTAGACTCCTCTAGAGTTGTCTTCTCTTCCGACCCAATCTGCTCCGACCTTAGACCCTTCTCAAGTTGTCTTCACTCCCAACTCATCCTGCGCTGGTCTTAGACCTGTCTTGAGTCGTCTTCGCCCCCCGACTCGACCTTCTCCGATCTTAAACCCTCCTCGAGTTGCACTACTCTCTAATTTGATACGGGGTTGCACGTCGAGGCCCTATTTCTTCCCTCTAATGATCATTTGGGTCCCATAGACCAGGTCATATCCACATCATAGGGATTTCGTACCCAACTAACATAATTATCCTATCACTTGGAGTTGTGTCATATATTCAACTTTAGTTTAACTTAGTTTAAAACATTTAGTTTCCGAAGTTTCTTTCCACAATTCAAGATTTATAGACTAACATCAATTAAGCGTATAACTGCCTTAAAATATCATATAATCAGGAGATTAATAAATAGGCCATTTCATGTAGTACTAATGGAAAAAGATGTGTTTAAAGTTGAATTTTTTATGTAAATCTTCTCAGCAACTCAAACAGTGTTTAGTCAGAAAACAAAAGTAATACGGGATAGAAGTAAAAGGTTGTCAGTCATTTAGTTACAATATAAAACTATCAAACTATGAAAGAGAGTCTTGGCGCAACGATAAAGTTGCTGCCTTGTGACTTAGAAGTTACGGGTTCGAGTACTGGAAACAGTCTCTTGCAAGCAAAGTAAGATTGCATACAATAATAGACCTTTCGGTGGAACTCCGTATGATGGAAACTTCGTGCACCAGACTGTCCTTTTTATAAAACTATCAAACCATGTCATATTAAGACTTGAAAGAGAAAGGTCACAATTGAACACAGTTTCCACGAATGAAGTCTTCTACATAATCCTGTCACTGATCTTTTATCACTATCACTTAAAAAATCACTTAAGAATTTTTTTGTCTTCAAAATAAGATCACGTAAATATTGAAAAGAGGGAACATATAGTTGGAAGAAAAGCGATGCTGCAGGACATATCAAAAGCTGGGAACATCCAGGAGATTTGAAATAACCCAGAAAAGCATAGCATCGCCACTATTAAGTACTAAAGTTTACAGTATTCAGAAATTTCACTTTATCCCTAATGTTTGCTTGGTTTGATAGTTTGCACCCGAATTTTTCAATAAATAGCATTTTGATCCACATCATTTGCAAATTATTATCATCTTGGTTCTTTGGCCTTAAGAATTTTGATCACTAAATGCCACTTGAGCATTGAGAAACCAATAAAACAATGAGTGTCAAATTGCCTTTGACCCAAAATTATAACAAGATCCTAATGCCCCTAAATGGAAATATGAAGAGTATTTGCAAACTAAAGAAAGCAAAAAAATCACCTTTTTCAAATCTTAGGAAGCAAATGACAACCACTCCACTGGGACAGGCTGAAATTTGCCAAAACCAAAAAATATTTTCCATTTACAGTTCCAATTTAAAGGAGGTTTATTGCATAAAACAAACCAACAGCTACTATAGTTAATGCAGTCAATAATTGAATTCTATTAAAAGTTATCTAAGTCATTAATTTTTATACTTTTTTGAAACTTTTAAAAAGTTATTTTATTTCTTTTTGAAAGAGTTAGTCAATTTTTATTAGGATAATTAGAGTTTTATTAGAAAAACTCTTTTATTTTATAAAGAATAGGTAATGTTGTCAAATTATAAAAGGGGTTAGGATCTCATATAATGAACAAGGTTTGGTGTTAATACAGTTTATCGGTAATTTTCGTTTGGATGAGGATCGTATTTTCATGCTTCCGCTATGTTGTGGCAATAGTTCTCACTATATCAAGACGTTAATGGAACTGCAATTCCTATTGAAACCACATTGTTTTGCTATCATTATGACACTTCCCAGTTTTTGCTTCTAGCTGTCAACTTTGATTTCACATTGAAATCAATTGACCATTTGCACCAGTCAAAGATTTGACAGGCCAACCAATATTCCCAAATGTTTGATAAATTAACATTTTACTCTATTAGCTACCTTGTGAAGTGAAAATATACCATTGTACGTATGTCTCTCTTATCTAAGGAGCCAGGGTCAATGTCTGACAAGTCCAATCATATATTAGCTAGAAGACAGATATTGTCAAAAAAATAAAAATAAAACATTACAGTACCACTCTTAGCATGGAAATTAGCCCTGCAGAGTCCATCTTGAGAAACGATTTTCTAGCGACACACAAATAGTTGAATCCACCCACCCACCTTCATTTGTTGCCTTTCGGTGTGCAGTTGCAAATGAATTGGCCATTTTTCCAAGATCGTATGCCACCTTGTACATAGGGAGGGGCTTCCCAAGATGGGTCCATTGTTTATAGCTTTCTTTCATATTTTAGATTAGACTTAATTGTATTTTCAATCATCAGGGAAAAAAATAATGTCTAATCAAGAAATCTTTGTATTGTTATAAAGCATCTGCTAGTTGAAAACATTATTTTTAAATCTCGATCCGTACCGGACGATATGAGCGGAATTTACTGTTTCGTCCAGCACTGGTACAAGTGATACCGACAGCGTTGCGTGGTCATGGAGGCCTCGTGCGGGGTCGCAGCGGCCTCACGCGGGGCTGCGGTAGCCTCCTGTAGGGCGGCAGGGGATCTAACACAGAGCCACAGAGGCCTATCATAGGGTCGTGGTGGCCGCAGGAGGCTTCATGGGGATCAAGCGGCCGCAAGCGAAACTATGGGGATTTTAGTTAAAAGTTTGGTTAATAATTTCAATCAACTCCTAACTATAGTTTAGATAAAATAAATAAAATCAATCAAAATTTAATAAAATTATCCCATTAATCTAAAAATATTCCCTAAATTATTTTAAAACTTATTTTATTAATTTATATATTATGAATAATAATTTTTTATTATTAAAATTTATTTTATTTTTTTAATCCTACCTCATCGAAATTAATTAAATTAATTTTTTTGTTTCTTTTTTATTTTTTTAATTTTTTTAATATTGTTTAAAAAGTTATTTCAAATTAATGCATTTTATATTTAAAAATTATTAAAACTTATCGGCATGACATGATATGATATCAAAACTGTATTGTTCTTGTCGTAGACCGAAATCACGATACGGGTCGAGATTTTAAACCTTAGTTAAAAAAAAACATTGGCAGCCTCTATTTGTGTTCTAGCATATCAGAGCTAGATTTGCCTCAATTTCTTTGTCTTTTACCTTCTGCTTTACTCAAGTTAGCTAACTTAATTCACAAAATAACACTAAAAAGAAAAAGTCAGAAGCCTTCATGCATTTGTGTATTAATTTAAGAGGTCACTACTCATTTCATGCTAATAAAGGATGAACTTGTCCTGCAAAAATTTAATTAACCCCTTGAAATTCTAAAATTTACAGTGTATTAAAACACCAAAAAAATCTGTGATACTTCATGTAAAGGAAAATATTACACAATTCAATAAAGCAATGACTCAGAATAGCCTAAAGCTCCATCAGAAAGCAACTGAAAATAGTTAGGAACTTTAAACTTAATGGAGTTAAATACCAGAGAAGCTACAGGTTCCTCATGTATACAAATGTGTCCGTTACTACACTATTATTGTTTTTTTGATAATTCAAGTGTTCGGACTTCACCTGACTAATCCTAGAGATAAATGGTTTTCCTCCTAGTTCGCCTAGCAGATAAATCCGAAACACAGCTTATGCACACTCAGTAACCAACCTCTAGGATATTCATCTCATTTAGGATTCAAACCTTAGTCCTCTTATTGTTCCTCTAAGTGCTTTACCACTACATCACACCTGTGGAAACCATTATTACACTTTATTGGTATGAAGCATTACTTTTTAATTTATTAGTTCATGTTGACTTCTTTATTGAAAGACAAAATTGTTTAGGCCAAATTCAAATTTTGTTGCATGAAATTTCTTATACTTCTAATCTGGTCACAAGTAATCATCTGATAAAGGATGAACTTAACCTACTTCAAGTGTAACAGGTACGATAATAATTAGCATATGATAGTGAGTTGCTAACCATTATGTTTTAGGTTATCCAATAGTAACTCCTTAAGTGTGAACTAAATGTGACAGGGAAAAATCAAACAGGGATAATTAACAAACATTTACTTTGTAGCTTGTAGTGAGAATGAAAAACAAATGCCAAACAACCATAGTATCATTTATTCAGAACAATTAAATGGGAAATAAGATGGAATGTTTAATCAGATCAACAAGAATAGAGGACACAAAATAAGACTCAAGCAGCTAAAAGTGAGTTTTCACATATGCTGTAAACACTTACCTTCCTCCACTGAAGTCCTCGACTCAGCTAGAATCAGCTCAAAAATCTCAATGGCATTTATTAGTGCATGACTTCCATGTATAGTACGCAATGTGATTATTAAGGTCCTTCCGGTTACTTCGACAGTTATGTTCAGCACAAGAGCTGCATAATTTCCTCCTGTCCTATGAAAAATATCGACATTCTCGAATACTATATCACCATTTATTAATATGTCGAAAACCCTTTGCCCTCCAGCAGTTATATTTGGATCAATTTCAGAGAAATGAAACCAGATTGAATAATTTCTGTTCGGATTCACCTCCATTTGGAAAGACAAATCAGGCTGTTCATCATCGCCCACAATTGCCGACTGATAAAGCTTCTCTGGATAGAAGTTGGGAGAAATAGCTGTCTGACTAATGCTATGATTTGTTGATATAGGTTGACCAGAATCTGAAAAAGATGAAGTGCCAAACCAGAATCTATTCCCACCCCATTGGCTGCTACCATATTCTTCATCAAATGCTGACTGAGCAGAACCGCATGTCAATCTATTGGCTGTCCTAAGAACTGTCCATTTACCCCAGGGGGATGCAAAAGAGTATGCGTTGTCATCAACTTGAAGAATTTCAATTGAGAGAACGGATGGATCACCATGACCAGTGCTATGGAAACAAGCAGCTAAGGATGAATCAGTAACAAATACGAATGCCTCTACAAATGACTGGTCATCAACATTGCTCCAGCCAGACTTCAAAGAATAAATTTGAGTTCCCTTAACGGAGATGTCAAAAATAGGTTCATTGTCAAAGCCAGGATCTGCAATGAGTGCAAAGAATAGCCTCACTTGATAGTAACCTCGAGGGATCATGTTAATAGTATAGCAATTCCCCAGTCCATCAGACAGAGGGAAATAGCGAAGCGTTTTCAGTTGAGGCTCAATGAAACTGGGGACTGTTGCATTAGTAAATTTTCCACCACTGTAACCAAAGTCTCTATACCATAAAGTATTGGTAGGCTTAGTAGTGATATCCTCTCGAGCTCCACAGCTTATGCGCATTACATATGGTTCTGTTTAGAAGAGGCCCATCAGAATAGTAATCGCAACCATAACATGCATAATACTCTACTAAAGATAAAGCAAAATCAGCATCACCATCCTCTTGCAACTAAAATACGAGATATTGAAAATTGAACTTGCATTGTCAGCGGGGCATAGATTAGGTTTTTCACTCCATTACATTGGCAAACGAGAAATGCAATGTGGAGAACACCTGGAGTCGCTTATCTTCTTTCCTAATACCAAACAAATGGGGACAGAAACAAAACAAGCCTAGGGCAACACCAAATTTGGTAAAAACAGAGAAATCAGACACAGAGATGAAGAAAGATCACCGATATAAAAGTAGAAACAAAGATCGAAAGGAAATAAGAAGAATCCAACTTCTCCTTTCACCAAAAAGAAAAAAAACAAATCACTTGTGGATTCGCCTGAAAATGGTCGAGAAATCATCGTACCCTTGTTGTGCGCAGCCGCTAAAATCCCGAGGCAGGCAGATAACAGAATGCTGCGGAGAAGAGATGGATGGTGATGAACTGGAAACAGCAGCATCATCATCCCGCTGGCTCCTCCCCTCTCCTCTCCTCTGCTCTCTCAGGCCTCAGTTCTGCCTTCGACTCTCGTCCCCTCTACCTCAGCCGCACCCGATCAGCTGCGCAGTGCCCCTCTCACTCTCTCTCCTCCTCCTCCTCCTCCTCCCTAAGCTCAATTTAATTAAGTTAATTGGCGAGAGAGATGCGGGATTAGCTCGAGCCTTCAATGCGATATTCTGCAGCAACAATAGGTGACAAATGACTGAGGCAGCAAGAGAAACTTTCGAAAAAATAATGCAAAAAATGAAAGCGCCTTTTTTTTTAATCAGAATAGTTAAATGACACCTTTTTATATTAATTATTTTTTTAAAAAAATAATGAAAATTGAATCATTTTTATAGCAGTAATTATCCCAACGGCAAAAATTATGTATATATAATTCATAATTACTGTAATATATTGTTAATCGATATTGATTTTGAATTAAATAAAATATACGTTGTTTATAGTAGTATCACGTTGATTAGTATTTATTTAAATTGAGTAGAATTTCATTGAGTAGTGTAACTATAAATACTAACTAGTTATAATAATATTCATTCCTATGAAGGTTTATTATAATTTATTATCTTTCTTAATATGGAATCGATGAAAAGAGACTTTTTAGAGGGTTTTTTTTTCGCAATAATTATAATAATATTTGAAATTTGGGATGATAAAAAAAAGTTGTTTTGATAATTATTAAAAAATAAGCACAGTCTTTTGATTTTTTAAAATAATAATAAAATAAAGACACCAACGGCAATGGTATTATTTTTTTATTCGTCTTAATTAATTTTGAGACGATTATAATTTTTTTTATTAATTATTAAAATAAATTCGAATAGTATTCAATTTTTTACTCGTCTTTAAAATCAGTCAATATCAAAATCTATTTGAAGATAAATTTCTAATTCAATTCATTTGATATAGATTTATCAAATATAGATTTTTTTTGGGCGGTATATGAATCTTGGATACTCTATTTTATGGACTTTTGAAATGTCTCATCAATAGTTAAATTGAATAAGACTGAAACTCAAATAATCTTCATCGACAATTAAAGATAAATTAACGATTCAATTTGAACTCTATAATCGTATCATTTCTAAATAACGATCCAAATTTTTTTTATATATTTATTTTTAAATATATTTCAATTTATTTTTCCATCGTAATATTGCATGGGCCCCGTAGGCCAGCTGCGGCAGCACTGTTGGTAGCTACGGTAGTGGATCGATGCGTGGGGTCGGTGGTCACTCGAGGACCTCAATCAATAAATGGATTAGAAAACGAACAGCGTCTAAGAATGCGTCGTTTTTTTGTTTTTGAGTGTTCAGAGTTCATACGACAGAATCCATATCATTGATATTATTTAAATTTTTTATTATTTATATTAATTTTTATTTTTAATATATTATAAATACTAATTCAAAAAGAACATCACAAAATCTACAAAATCATCCATGAATATATTTTGTACGTATTATTTTTGACAATTAAATTTTATATAAAATAATAAATAAATTTATTTATGAATATTATTTTTAAATGTTAATAAATCGGACTCACTAATATTCAAATATATTTATTTTATATACTTTTTTATAATTAAATGGATATAAATAAATTTTATCGAATCAAGCGTCAAATTTATTATTAAATGTCTAATTTATTTTCATTCTTAAGCAATTTGACTTATGTTTTTTTTGTCTCTACAGGAATAGTACATTGATAAATACAGTGTAAAATTTGCACAATGAGTAAGGTTTGATTTCCACATCAACAAACTGTTTAATGTTTGCGTCGAACCACATCCTCCACCGTACTTGTCAACGCACCAAACTCAGTGGTTATCTGTGATTTACTCTCTTTCATGCTTTGTGGGACTAAAGTAAAAGAATTGTTAAGTTGACAGTTCCAATATTTTGCACAAAGAGACTTGCATTTTGTTTGGGAGGAGATGAGGGAAGGGGAGGAAAAGGTAAATAAAGGGAAGGGAACTTTTAACCTTTTTTGGAAAGAAGTAAGGAAAGGAAAGGAAAGGATAGGGAAGGATAAGGTTTAATTGTCCTTACCCACAAAGAGGAAGATTTTTTTACCCCTCAATTTGGAACGTAAAGAAGGGGAGGTAGTTCCAAATATTTATTATTCCAATTTTATTCCTTTTTAAAATGTTAATTTTCAAACAAATAAATTCATCAAAAAAATTTAATTTGTTTAATCTAAACTTCCAAGTTGAGTACTTACTACTTTTCCTCTCATTTTATATCGAAATCTCTGCTCGTCGAGCTCCACTTCTTCTTTCTTGTTGTTGTCTCTGACGAAAATATCTCCGTCGAAATCTCTGCTCATCTGTCCCAAAAAATAAATATTTAAAATGGTAATATAAAAGAATTAATTTTTATTCAAAAGTTTATAATATGTATTTATAAAATAAATATTAATATTTAAAAAAAATAAATCAATGTCTAATTTAAGATCTGAGGGTGTTTTTGTAACTTTATATATTTAATCTTTATTCTTCTCCCTTTCCTCCTAAACAAGATAACACATGTTATTTTAATGAATCTTCCCTCTCTTCCAAACGAGAGGAATATAAATATTTTACTTCTCCTCTTTTTCCTTCCCTTTTCTCTTTTCCTTCCTTCCCCTTCCATTAATGAACCTTCCTCTCACCCCATCAAAACATAGTATTAGTGGATTAAAGCTAGCTCCCAAGGCAAACTCAGATGGCTAGCACAACCGTGTTAAGACTTGAAAGGGTAAAGGATCGATTTCTGGAGGTGAGTGAATTAAAGCTACAATAAAGGTGCAACTTGTGTAGTCACTAGATCATCCTTGTGTTTGTCTTTGTTTATCAAAAGTTCATCATGTTAGGGTATAAACGAATCGAATCAAATAGTATAAAAATATTAATATTCAAATTTAGACCCAAAGAATACGTGGAATATTTAAATTAAATTTTGAAATTCAAAACTATGAATAATTTTGATTCTAAATCAGTTCAAAATGAAATTCAAAAAATATAGAATCACTATATTAATGACCTCCTATGGCTACCCCTATCGATGGAGGAAGTAAATCAGGATCCTAGGTGGCAAGTGCAAAGGAAGGAGTTGATCGATAGCCCAAGACGGTAAAACCTCGAGAATTGATCCATGTCCATTTAAGAGTTATCCCTTTATATTTACTAATTGGGACAACATTGGGGGCTAGTTCAAAATGAAATTCAAGCTCGAGTTTAGTTTGAGTTCTTCAAACCTTAATTTGAACATAAATTGACTTGTAAATTTAAGTTCATTTTGAGTTATTTGAACCTTAATTTAAGCATATTAGAATCAAAATTATATATAATAGAATAAAATAGAAAGAGTTTAATTCTAGTTTGGCTTATGAACAACAACAACAATCAAGTTTTATCCCATTAGATGGATCAACTATATGGATTCTTCTACACCATTGAATTTCATCTCCTATTATATTATCATCTATATTTAAATAAAATTTATCTTCTACACCATTAAAAGGTAAATAAATTGAAATTAATTTTTAAAATTTAGTAGCAAAATGATAGAAATCAATCAATTAATTAATGAACTAATTGGTTAATTAAAGATTAATCAATTAATTATTTGATTAATATACACGTTATCAAAAAGAAAATAAAATGGAATTAAGTTAATGATATATCTAAATGACACACTTATGTCTTTTCATCCCTCCAAAGCGTCTCTTCACCTCCTGAGAGAATTTGTTAGTTCTTAAAAAAAAAGAAACTCCATTATTTCTCCCGAACTTATTCAATTATCAAATTGTGAATTCACCTCTTAAATTCTTCTCTTTTCCTCTCCTCTCTAAATAATTTCAAAGCTTTGATAGTTTGTCTATGAGGTTAGGATGCAACGATAGGACGTCCATATAATTTTTTAGACATCTTAGGTGCAATATTCAACTGCGATACACTTACAGGGATTCTCCTCCAAGTGCGGTTTGACTAGAATGTTGGATTATTGGCTCGCCCGTTATGAGTACTTTTCGATTTACCCGGACGATCGATGAAAATTTTTTGTGGGGTCGAACTAGTCGCCTTCCGGATTAATCGGGTCAAAGGCCTGAATACCTGGTGCCAACTAAAAAATATGCTTTAATAGTTTATCAGGGCTCAAAATTTAGAGTGCTCCTATTTTAAGTAATAGGTCGTTGGATCTTAAGAGGTGATTATCAATCTGTTAGTGTAAATAAGATTCGCATATCTCCACAATAGTATGATATTATCCACTTTGGATCTAAACCTGTAGGATCGTTGGTGACGCGCTAGAGGGAGGGGGGCGTGAATAGCGTTTCTTGTTCGTTTGATAGAAATTGATTATGCTTGTCTACAATTAGGTTAGTACACAGCGGAAATAGAAAGTATAATACGAATACAAGCACGAATGCACAAGAATACAATCAACACAAGAGGCACATGATGTAATGTGGTTCGAAACCCTAGTTCCTACTCCACGGGACGAGCTCAATAGCGAGCTATAGTGATGCCCACCACCACTATCAAATATCTCCTTCTCGGTGACACACCGGAGGTAAAAAAAACCTTTTACAATGATTCTTACAACAATAAGAAAGATATACAACTAAATACAAGCAATTACACTAGCATATGAATACAAAGTAAAGAAAACATTTTACAAATGAGCTTTGATTGCTTGATCACGCTTTGGTTACTTTGGATAGCTTGGAAGGTTTGGAAAGCATCAACTTATCCCCTTCAAGATCACCAAGAACCGGCATCCATCGCCTCCTCTTTGAGCTCCATTTAAAGTTGCGTCTAAGGTTGATCTCCGCCAATCAATCGACTGTTAGAAGGCCCAGTCGACTACTCATAGAGTTGTTGCCCCTGCAACGGACTAATCTACGTCAGATTAGGACACACCAATACCGATCGACTATCACCGACCGACATAGCCATCGATCGACTACGAAGAAACTTTACGTACTCATGTTACGCAACCAACGATTGGCGCCCTTCATATGATCAGAATGCGCCGCCATCGATCATTATCCAGTCGGAGTCAAGCGTTGCCAAGCGATCGACTCCCATCAATCGACTGGTCATAATCTCAGTCGATTGTGCAGAATCGACTCGGCTGCCAAGTGTCAAAATATTTGACCAGTCGAATGGTCCATAATTCCAGTCTACTGATAAACCTCAACCATGAAGTTTACCCTAAGTATGATGCCCTCATACTTGCTAGATCACTCTTAGCCTAGACCTAAGCCTTCTAGCCACCTCCATCAACCTCACGCATATTGGATCCCTCCAAGTCATCCATGACTTGTTCATCCATACGCTAGTCTTCAGATGCTTCTATCGGCTATTGTCATGTTAACTGGGTCTACACTGCCAAGGTACATTTGGGCTTACGCTGCTAAGACACACGCTTGGACTTTACGCCGCCAAACATTGGATTTATGCTGCCAAGACTACCGCTTGGACTTTACGCCATCAAACATTGGACTTATGCTGCTAAGACTACCGCTTGGAGTTTACGTCGTCAATATCACATCCTTGGACCTCCCAAATGTCAAGATCCATTTGGACTTATACTGCCAAGACTTCACCCTTGGACTTTACGCTGCCAAACATTGGACTTATGCTACCAAGACTCCACCCTTAGACTTTACACTGCCAATATTATACTCTTGGACTTTCCTTGTCAACCCATGTTGGAGTTTCTAATTGCCAAGACTTCACCCTTGGACTTTCCATTGCTAAGTACCCAAGACTTAGACTTTTCCATGCCAAGTGTCCCACTTGGACTTCTCCATCATATGGTCAACCCCAATGGTAAACTCATCGTCAAACATCAAAACATTACTCGAGTCTAGTCAATCATGACCTAGGCTGATTGCACCAATAAAACCCTCATGGTTTTATTTTTGGACTATACCCAAAAGACCTTATACCAATGAATATATCTTTTCATCTTATAAGCACATGATCTTTTCCATGTCTTACCAATGTGAGACTTTGATTGTATTCCCAATAATCCCTCCTCAAACGAAGAACCACATTAGACCCCCCCTCAAGTCTATCCGTCCTCAAAGGACTTTCTCTGTTTGATGTCTGATCCTCAACCCACCAGGACTTCTTGTCAATTATCTAGTCCTCCTAATCTAGTTGGACTTTTACGGTTGTCGACCTTTACGATCCAATCGACTTTCGCGATTGTCGATCCTCGACTCAACCGGACTTCCATGCAGTGTATGGTTCTTTTGATCCGGATATAGGAGCCTCACTTTCTTAGTTCGAGGTGCATGACTTGACATGGATCATGACTCTGATACTAATTGTTAGTGTCTATAAGATTCATATATCTCCACAATGACATGATATTGTTCACTTTGGACTTAAACCCTCATGGTTTTATTTTTGAGATATACCTAAAAGGTTTTATACTAATGGAGATATTTTTCATCTTATAAATACATGATCTTTTTTATGTCTTACCAATGTGAGACTTTAATTGTATTCTCAATACTCCCAACACAATATACTATAGGCAACTAAGCAGGGCAATATTATCTTAAGAAAATAAGATTTTGTCTTCACCTCAATCTTAAAATACTTATCTGTAGGGATAAACTTACCCAAGGAATGTGTTGTTATTCAAAAAGATGACTTGATGATCGATAAAATTAAGTTTGTGACAACGGTACCAAAAAGGTAAGTCTATTATCCAAAGGGGCATCTTAATAATAGAAAGGGTGAGTTGAAAGTATAAATAAGACAAAATCCGTATTACCATATCGTGTTGGTGCAATCGGCTCAGGTCACGATTGACCAGACTCGAGTTTAACTCAAATAGTATTTTGATGTTTGACAGTGATGTCTGACAATGTGTTAGAGAGATTGTTATTGCAATCGACCCGGGTCATGATTGACCAGACTCGAGTGGTATTTTGATGTTTGACGATGGTTTGACCATTGTCATGGAAAAAGTCTAAGTCATGGGTCTTAGCAAGGGAAAGTCCAAGCTTGAGTCTTGGCAATTAGAAAGTCCAACATGGAGTTGGCATGGAAAGTCCAAGGGTGTAATCTTGGTCACGTAAGTCCAAGGGTATAATCTTGGTGGTGAAAGTCCAAGTCATGAGTATTTGGCATTTGGGAAGTCCAAGGGTTGATATTGGTGGCGTAAAGTCCAAGGGTGGAGTCTTGGCAGCATAAGTCTAATGGTTAATGGCGTAAAGTCCAAGCAGGAGTCTTGGCAGCGTAAGCCCAATGTGCCTTGGCGGTGTAGACCACATTAGCATGGCAATAGCTGATGGAAGCACCTGAAGGCTAGCGTATGGATGAACAAGTCATGGATGACTTGGAGGTATCCGATAGACGTGAGGCTGACGGAGGTAGCTAAAAGGCTTAGGTTTAGACTAAGGGTGGTCTGGCAAGTATGGGGGCACCATACTTGGGGTTAAACCTCATGTTTGAGGTTATCGATTGACCGGGGCTTTATACCGGTCGGATGGTCAAGTGCTTGACACTTGGAAACTGAGTCGACACTCAGCAGTCGACTGGGATTATGACCAGTTCGACTGCTGTGAGTCGACTAGTGCTCGACTGCGATTTAGGGTCAAAAAAGCCTTGGCAGTCGACTGCTCATTGGAGCAGTCGATTGATGGTTTGGTCGCGAGCATAGAACGCTCGGTAGCCGACTGGGCAGTCGGCTATGGGTGTTGTTAGTCGATTGACTATGTTAGCAGTCGATTGCCAAGTGATCTGTTGGAACTTTTCCAGCGTGGATCAAGTCGTTATCTCACAACAACAGTGTTATCAGTCGAACTGATGATGTTGGCGGTCGACTGCCAGGAGGAAATCTAGCCCGATACAGGTTAAAAGGAGTTGTTCATGAGAGAGTTCGCCAATGGTTCTTGGGGAGGCTTCTTGAGACATTTTGAAGGCGAATTGCAGGTACATTTCAGGATCCTTCAAGCTCATCCAAACAACCAACAAGCAAACGCTCAAAATCTTAGTTTGTAAAATGCTCTTTACATTTCATTCATATTTTACTTGTATTTCTTTGTATTGCTTTTGTAATCATTTGTACGAGATTTCTCTACCTCTGACGTGTTGTTGAGAAGGAGTTATTGATTAATGGTGTGTGTTTGCATCGCTAGGGCTCGTTCGAGCATAATCCATGGAGTATGAACCATACGATTTCGAACCACGTTATATCGTCGTGTTGTGATTGTGTTTGTGCATTTTGTATTATATTATTTCTATTTATGCTGCGTATAACAAGTTTTGTAGCAAGCACAATCGAGATCCATCTTCGAAGATGAAACACTATTCACCCCCTCTAGCGGGCGCATAAGTCCTAACAAGTGGTATCAGAGCGAGGTCAATCTTCAAGGATTAACAACCAAGAGAGCACCACTAAAGGAACAAGATGGAATTTGAAGGAAAATTAGGATGAGATATCAACACACCTCCACCGTACGACCAAGAGGCATGGAGGGCGAGAATGGAGACATTCTTGATGATGAACATAGAGGATTGGTTCATCATCATGGAAGGTTTTGAACCCTCTAGGGATAAGAAGGGAGATGTCTTGAAATTGAAAAAGTGGACCCAAGAGCAACATCAAAAGTTCAAGACCGAAGTTAAGGTAACAAAACTTTTAGAAGATTTGATACCTAATGATATTTTGTCTAGACTAGGTTAATATCAAAATGCCAAGGAACTTTAGAGCAAATTGGCAAAGTTCCATGAAAGTCTATCACCGGTCCAAGAAGAAGAAGAAGAAGATGAGTGCTCATCCTCTCAAGCTCAAGAAGAAGCAAGCACATCTTCATCCTAAGAGCTTGAGGATTCGGAGGTTGATAGGGAATCAACATCCGGATCGAAAGAGGAAGAAGAGATGGAAGAAACCTCCACTTCAAGGTTTGAGGGGGAGGAGAGACCATCTACTCTAGAACAAGGGCAAGCGCAAGAAGAGCCATCTACTTCCGGGAGAAGTGATGAACAAGCTCAAGAGGCCCTTTCCACCACTATTGACTTAGGTAACTCAAGCACATTAATTCAAATTAAAAATCATATTATGTGTTTTGAGTGTAGGGAATATGGACACTATAAGAGCAAGTGCCCTAAGAAGGTTAAGAAGGCTCCACCGGTGCCAAAGGTCAAGGAGACCGGAGCCTCAACCATCAAGAGCAAGGAGCACGTAGTGTGTTTAAAGTGTCATCAAAAGGGGTACTATAGAAGCCAATGCCCTAGGAGAAAAGAGGGAGCATCACATGTAGGGTGAGCCTCTAAGGTAAACCCTAAGGTAAAATTTATTAATTCTTTAATCTATAGGCAAAATCATGTTTTTAATTCACTTACAATTCATCATGAAAACCATGCTAGTAGAAATAATAGATTTTATTGTCTAGGAGCTAAAAATGTCCACTTTGGGAATAAGGAGAAATTTGAGACTAATGTTCTTAAAACAATATTACCTAGGGAGTCTATTAGAAAAATAGAGAACCATCTAGGCCTTAATGTTAAGAAAGATCGACATATGCCTAGAATGACCAAATCAATTCAAAGAAATAATAGGCCCACAAAGATTGAGAAATTAGAGCTAGAGAACCAAATCTTGAGGTCAAGACTTGAGAAATTGGAGAAGGCTCTTGCAATAATGACAAATCAAATGCAAATATCAAATGGTCAAACTCTAGGGTCTAGGAGTCAAAGTCAAAGGACTAGAAAACAAGAATCATTCAAGGGCAAGCAAGGTTTGGGTCACAAACCTAAGCCAAAAAAGACCTATCATAATGTTCCATTCGATTATGGAACTAGTACTAGGTCTAGGAAAATCAAGGTCAATATGGATGTCATCCCTAAGGTTGACCAAGGTAGATTCCTAGTGGCTAGGATTTCAAGGAAACCTAGGGAAGCCACTAAGAAGGTCAAAGGAAGAGTTACCTCTAGAGCTGACCTAGGCAAGACCCAAATGATCAAGGTTTCAAAGCCTAGGAGGGTCATTAGGAGGGTATATAGGGAAGCTATCCCTAAAGAATACCTAGTAAATCCAAGGAGCTCCAATAGGTATTGGGTTTCTAAGAGTGTGATCGATTCACGTTAAATGGGTTTAAGTGTGTCAACCTTAAATGGATAGGTAGTTAACCTAACCATGGTAAAGGTGATATTTTAGGTCATTTCCAAGGTAATTGGGTACTTTAGAAATAAGGATGATTTTTATATCCTAAAGATTTTTAGGATGTGCTAATACAATTTATGGAAGTTGAAAAATCAATCAAATTGGCACAATTAGGGTTAGAGGTCATAGTGTGTCATTTTTTATTTTTGGCACACTTGGAAGATAAATGGTAATACAACAAAATGAATTTAATCATAACAAATGACAATTAATATTAAAACTTAGGTATTATTATACCTTTATATTTTATTTGTCATGATTGATTTATCATATACCATGTCATGACATCATATCTATTTTATCATATAAAATGTCATAATCAATTTTAAGGTTTAATATCATGTATATTTAGATTTCATCTTTATGTCATAGCATCATGATCATTGATCTTGTTTATTTATGCTATCATTTATGCCATGATCATTCATGCATTTAAAGTAATTAAAATTGATTTAAGGACTATGACATGACTTGAAGTTCCATGTATAAGGGAATCAAGTAGAGTTGCCTTAGAAAATATATAAAATTCTAGTTTAAGATGAATTAAAATCCACATCTCACATTACATTGACATGTATGTGTATTGATACACCCTAGATACATGTGAGATGATAGAAAATGAGTTAAGTTCAAGGTGCATAGTTTTTGCATCTAGATGAACTCAACCTCATCTTATATTATTGAGGGATCATTGGGAAAGCTAATGTACAAGTTATGTGCATTGAGCCCAAAGAACATGATCCAATATAAGGGTTTAAAATCATTTTAAAATCACTTTGAAAAACCTTGGTGCAACCTATCTTTTGATAGAAGTTACCATTGATAGAGTTGATACAAAGTGAGCCCAAAACAATGAAGTTTTTCTCACTTTTGAACTTTGTATCAAACTCACTATTTTATGAGTAAATTATTTTCCACATATTTTTCACCCATTCTATTACTTATAAATAATGTACGTATGAATTTTCATGATTTTTCAAAATACGTAGAATTACTTATGCTTTTTCAAAACTCGATTTCTGAAACTGAAATTGGCGATTGATTATCGATCACGCCACTTAATGGCGATCGATTGATGAATAATGATCGCTATTGTAAAGTCGATTATCGAGTTGATTTCGAGTAAATAAGGATGTTTAGTTCATGTTTCAGCTATGTTAGGGTTCCCTAACTGCTCATAACCCTAGGATATGCTTTGGAAAGCATTGGAAATGGTGAAAATCCATTGGATATGGATTATGAGAGTTATTTCGGGTGTGTATCAATTTAAGGTGAGTGAAAGTTCAAGTTTGAACTTTTAACCTTAATTTTGATGGTTTAGAGTGCCTATAAGCTTAGGAACTTCCCAAGGACATTGTTGGTGCAATGGTCAAGGGAGAGCAAGACTTTAGGGGGAGGTTATCCATCTTGGGATGATGGATGTATATTCTTCCTTGTAAGGGGGAGAATGTAGAGAATTTTAGAGAAGTTAGGATTGTCTCTCTTAAGTAATATGAGACTTATCACTAGAAAAATTGTAGGCATCCTAGATGTTTTTGGACCAAGGGAGAGATTGTAAGATCTCATTGGGATATGAGACATTGACCTCCTTGGGGAGAATCTTTTGATGTATGTCAAAAAGGGAGAGAATTTATGAGATTACCAATTTAGGATAATTGGTAAGGAGATTTGAGTTAGGTGGGCCTAACTAAAAGGTGTTTGGTTTTTATCAAACATCAAAAAGGGAGAGATTGTTAGTGCAATCGGCCAGGTCACGATTGACCATACTCGAGTAGTGTTTTGATGTTTGACAGTGATGTCTGACAATGTGTTGGGGAGATTGTTGGTGCAATCGACTCGGGTCATGTTTGACCGGACTCGAGTTTGACTCGAGTGGTATTTTGATGTTTGACGATGGTTTGACCATTGTCATGGGAAAAGTCCAAGTCATGGGTTTTGGCAAGGGAAAGCCCAAGCTTGAGTCTTGGCAATTGGAAAGTCCAACATGGAGTTGGCATGGAAAGTCCAAGGGTGTAATCTTGGCCACGTAAGTCCAAGGGTATAGTCTTAGCGGTGAAAGTCCAAGTCATGGGTATTTAGCATTTGGGAATTCCAAGGGTTGATATTGGCGGTGTAAAGTCCAAGGGTGGAGTCTTGGCAGCATAAGTCCAATGGTTGGTAGCGTAAAGTCCAAGCGGGAGTTTTGGCAGCGTAAGTTCAATGTGTCTTGGCAGTGTAGATCACATTAGCATGACAATAACTGATGGAATCATCTGAAGGCTAGCGTATGGATGAACAAGTCATAGATGACTTGGAGGGATCCGATAGGCGTATGACTGACGGGGGTGACTAGAAGACTTAGGTCTAGGCTAAGGGTGGTCTGGCAAATATGGGGGTACCATACTTGGGGTTAAACCTCATGTTTGAGGTTATCGGTTGATCGGGGCTTTATACCGGTCGGATGGTCAAATTCTTGACACTTGGCAACCGAGTTGACACTCGATCGGATCGATTATGACGATTCGGCGCGTGAGTCGACTAGTGCTCGATGCGGTTTAGGGCGAAAAAGCCTTGTGATCGGCTCATTGGAGCGCGATCGTGATAACGATCGGCCCGACATTGATGTCAGTCGACTGATGGTTTGGTCGCGAGCACAGAATGCTTGATAGCCAACTGGACAGTCGACTACGGGTGTTGTCAGTTGACTGGCTATGTTGGCAGTCAACTGCCAAGTGATCCGTTGAAATTTTTTCAGCGTGGATCAAGTCGTTGTCTCACAACAACAATGTTATCAGTCGAACTGATGATGTTGGCAGTCGACTGCCAGACAAAAATCTAGCCCGATGCAGGTTAAAAGGAGCTGTTCGTGGGAGAGTTCGCCAATGGTTCTTGGGGAGGCTTCTTGGGGTATTTTGAAGGCGAATTGCAGGTGCATTTCAGGGTCCTTCAAGCTCATCAAGCAACCAACAAGCAAGCGCTCAAAACCCTAGTTTGTAAAGTGCTCTTTACATTTCATTCATATTTTGCTTGTATTTCTTTGTATTGCTTTTGTAATCATTTGTACGAGGTTTCTCCACCTCCGACGTGTTGTTGAGAAGGAGTTATTGATTAGTGGTGTGTGTTTGCATTGCTAGGGCTCGTTTGAGCCCAATCCGTGGAGTATATATCATACGATTCCGAACCACGTTAAATCGTCGTGTTGTGATTGTGTTTGTGCATTTTGTATTGTATTATTTCTATTTCCGTTGTGTATAATAAGTTTTGTAGCAAGCACAATCGAGATCCATCTTCGAAGACGAAATGCTATTCACCCACCCTCTAGCGGGCACATAGGTCCTAATATATCGAACTCCATCTGGTCGAACTATCGACTCATTGTCAAGTTAACTAATCAGATCTAGACTATTGGATCAACATCGATAATCTCCAATAATATTGTTGATTATGGTGACTGTGCGGCTTACTCCTATTGAACATAAAGTCAATGAAAAGCTTTTAATGGAAGTGTGAACCCATCTGACTAAACCAGGAACTAGCAAGAAGAGGCACATTAACAATGACCTAAATCAAATGGTCTAGGCAGGGGCGGATCCCAAATTTTAAATTTGGAGGGACCGTGATGCTACTTAGATTTTTCTCTCTTCGATCTTGTGCCACCGAAGAGGGGTTCTCTTCGACCGTATCAGTAAATATTCTGAAAAAATTAATACATATTAAACCACCGCCGCTCTATCCGGCGGTGGCCCTCCGATGCTTAAGTCAGAATTTTCATGGATGAAAGAAAAAATATTAAATATAGTAAAAGTAATACTGAGTAAAAAGAAGAGAACTTATCTCATGCGTAGCTAGAAACATATAAGAGACTGTGAAAGAATATTTAGATAATACCAGAAGAAGAAGAAACCGTCAGATAGCTAGAAAAGAAATGTCAGAAAAAACCACGGGAGATCCTCCATGATAATTAAACATTTTAATCCAAATCATGTTGCTTGTGCGGGAATACCACATTAACCTCTCTATTGAAACCAACAATCAAAGACACTGGGACCCATCCTTGTTTGTCCATATTCTGTCTCAGATAAACATCTATGCACAAGTCTTCTGCACTGAAATAATAATTTATCTACTTCACTAAATTGGCACTCTGTGAATCAATAGCTGGAATAAACATTTGAGGAGGCACTGCTTGATGAGGTATGAAGGGCACATCTCCCGGAGGTGGTGCAAGATTTGACTTTGAGCTCTTGGTGCAGATGCTTGTAGTGATTATCTTCAGCAAGCTTCTCCTGCTTAGAACTTTCCTAGCCCCAAGCTTTTCGTTGTGACATTTACCAATTTTTGAGCTATTGTGTCGGGCTCTTACTTCATTCCATGGGCCAATATTTCTCCCATATCGGGCTGCATACCAAGTGACAAAAATAATTATTATACATGGTATATAAAGAACTTTCATTAACATAAATACAATAATTAAAATAATAAATAGAATATACAAAATTAATATTAGTATATTATAAAAAAAATAAATTAAAAGTTCCTTAAAAGATATTTTAATTAAGTATCAAATACAATTCTCTAACTAAAAGGAATTGATGTTCTTTTAAATTTTTGAAGTCTTCAATGATAGTTTATATGCTTATATTTTTAGCAATTTCTCTCTCAATATATATTATTAATGCATCTGAGAGAAAAGCATCCTCTATTTTACTCCGAAGCTTTGTTTTCACAATATTCATCCAAAAAATGAGCGTTTTGTAGTAGCAGTGGAAACTAGAAGAGTAAGCACAAGAACGATCACTCTAAAAATGAGGTTGTATGTAATAGACTTGTTAGTCTTCACCAACCATTGACATAACTCTGAAATGGTTGAAAGATTTTTATAGTCGGACCCTTTGACTATATTATACTTGTAATGCTTCAATTGTTGTTTTTCATCTTTTGTACAATATTGGGCATAAAACTTTTCAACTAATTTACATATATCCATAACTCTGAAAGACTCCACCACATTTTGAGGATTTAAGACATTAGTAAGAATGAGCAATTCCATAGCATCATCACTAAAATGCCTATTAATTTCTTGCAACTGTGAATTTATCGAAGCATAAAAAAGGTCTACCTGATAATGATGCTCAATGGTAATATTGTCTTGATGAGGATAGGCTTGACCTCGTCTATTAATATACGAAGCACTGAAATTAGAAATGTCAATATTTCGAAGTTTACAAAAAGACTTCACTTTTATAAGCAAATCATCCCACTTGTTATCCCTCATATGTTGAAGTAAATTCTTAGTAGATAATACAAGATCCATTGCATTTATAATACCTTGAGACTTTCTTTGTAAAGCATGACAAAAAATATCTGTGATCCTCATAATCTCTTTCATAAGATGCAAGATGAATACAAACTCAGAAGAAGTCATTTCATTATAAACAGATGTTGCATCTACTCATTGAGAAGGAAGCCCATCCTCCATAACCTTGAGTAATACTATACATGATACACTAAACATCTTAATTAGGCTAGACAATGATCTCAAATGAGAACTCCAGTGCGTATCGGCAGCTCATTGTAAAGTACCTATCTGATTAAGTCCACACCCTGTCTCGAGTTCATTAATAGCAATCAAATGTGCAATGTCATCTGCATGAGCACTTTTCAATTCATCACTACGCTTGTATGAAAAACCAACAATATTAACTATAAAAGTTAATTTATTAAAAAATTGATGAATAGGTGTCACATTTTTTGATGCTGCAACTAAAGTTAATTGTAACCGATGAACAAAGCAATGAACATAATAAGCACTTCTACAATCTTTTATAATCAAAGCTTGCAGTCTATTAAATTTGTCCCTTATATTACTAGCACCATCATAGCCTTGACCTCTAATATTTTGAACATCCAAATTGTAGTGAGCCAAAGCAGAATGTATAGCATCCTTTAAAGTCAAAGCTATAATATCAGATACATGAACAAGCCCAAAAAAATGTTGTTGAATGAATCCATTAGTATCCACAAACCTCAATACTATAGACATTTGCTCTTTTTTTATTCATCTTGAGCTTCATCAACAATTATGCAATACTTGGCAACTCCAATTTCTTCATGAATTGTATTTTTCACTCTCACTGAAAGCACATGAAGTATTTGTTTCTAAATATCGTGGCTTGTATACTTGACATTTTTTGGAGCTTTAGCAATTGCCTTTGAAAGTTCATCATTGTACATGGTTAGCACATCCAAAAATTCAAGAAAATTATCACGATTAGATGAATTAGATTTCTCATCATGGCCTCTAAAAGGAATTCCTTGAAGTGCAAGCAACAACACCAAATGTATGTGAGCCTTTAACCGAAGACGATTTGTTGCGACTTGTTCAACATTAAAATTGTCGAATCTTTTTGATATATGTTGTGGCTGGTTCATCAAATCCTCACATGCCTTTTCAGCATTACGATGAAGTGAAGATACATTATCTTTCTCTGTATGGCCTAGGAAAGCACAAGCTTTCCATTTCGAACTTTCTTCCAATTATCAAATCTAGAAATAGTAAATGTAGTGTGATTTAAGCATCCTAATGGCTTGTTGAAAATAAAACATGGAAAACAATATGCTTTATCTTTAACCGATGAATACTCCAACTAAGGAAATTGTCCATGCCAAGCGGACTGAAATCTTCTTCGAGAGTGCTTAACATTTTTATTTAATAGATATTCTCGAAGAATAGGTTAATATGCCTTTAGATTCAAATAAGCTCGACGAATCTCCTCTTGTTGGTTAGGATGATATTCCCAAATTTGTCGACGCAATCCTAGATCACACTTTAAAGAATTGAGATATCAACCTCTTCAATTTTTTATTTTTGAATCTTTTAGGAGAAATTTTATATGGAAAATCATTGTTATTTGATCCTGTCGATAGAGTTATAGGAGTAACTGAATCTAATTCATTTGCTCTATTCCTTTGAAAAAATTTATCAATTGTAACATACTTTTCCATTTGACGTATACGAAGTCTATGATAATGAAAAACTCAAATTAATTTAAATAAGAGGATAATAATAACAACATTAAACTAGATTAATTATTTTGTTAAACTCTTAACACACTCAAGTAATTAGATTAATTATGTTAACCCAATTAATTCAATTAGTTGTTTAAACGAATCAACTCTATTAACTTAATTAGATTTATTTAAATCAATTAATCTATTAACGGATTAATAACACCTTAATTACACTTATATCAAACTAATCAATTAATTAATTGATAATTTTCAAGCTTAAATGAGCTTTAATTATACTAATCAGATTAGTCAATTAACCTAACTCAGATTAATTAATTTAATCTCAATTAATTAATTAAACTCAAATTTAATTAATCTAACCTCAGATAATTAAGTAAACAGATTAATTAATCTAAACCAATTAATCAAATAAACTCAAATTTAATTAATCTAATCCAAATAAATTAATCAAATAGATTAATTAATATACATTAATTAAATCCAGATTTAATTAATCGAACTGATGCATATGGAGTAGCGGGGTGAACGTTAAAAATCTTTCGTGAGTGAAGTTAGAATAGAGAGGGCAGAGAAAATCGAAGGAGTAGAAATTCATCAACAAAAAAGGATCACTTCTTTATTTAAACGAAAAAGGAATATTATTAATTAAAATTGAATATCTTATAAGAGCCTAAACATATGTTTAAATATGTTTAGAAAGAGAAGGTTTCTTAATGTTAAAAAAAATAAACTAGCTTTAATAGAAATTTCTTAACAAATAAGAAAACTAAAACAAACATTTCTTAACGAAATAAAAAAGTAAATATAAAAAATTTAAAACTAAAAAAAAATTAAAATTAAATAAAAATTTCGAACCAAATAAAATTAATAATAAAATATTAATGAAATCTTAAATAGCGGCGGCAATGTCATGGTCGTGGTTTGGTCCACGGTTAGACCGTGGTGAGAACTACGGTCGTGGACTGGTCCACAGTTAGGTCGTGGTGAAGACCATGATTGTGGTAGGGAACACAGGGAAGTCGTGGTTCCTATTAGAGGTCTTGTGTCGAACCATGGAATGATCCACACCTGTAGTGGTGACCATGGATAGGCTATAGCAATTAATTAACTAAACAGATTAATTAATCTAATTCAATTAATTAATTAAATCAAAATTTAATTAATTACCTTAAAATTAATTAATCAATTAAAACAGATTAACCAATCTAAAACCAATTAATCAATTAAAACATTAATTAATTTAAATTCATCCATTAAACTCTATGTTTAATTAATCTAAATCTAATTAATTATTTAAATCCAACTCAAATTAATTAATTCAAATGATCCGATTAATCAAAATTCAAAATTGATTAAATAAAATCTTAATTAACTTAACCTACAAATGTCGACGGATTTCGTACGCGGTCGGGCGGAGGGCGATGGCGACTAGCGACGCAGTGACGTACGATTGCAAACGTGGTGCGACACTGATGGGACTTCTGCGATCGCAACATGGCTATGCGCGTGAAGCGGAGGCTCACGATGGCCGGAGATGCGACTGGCAACGCCGAGTTCGCAGGGATAACAATAGACTGACGCACAGCTACGTGTTGGGGATCTTTGAAAGGCTAGAGGGGGTGAATAACCTCTCTTGAATTCTATACTTGCGATTAGCGGAAGCAAATACAAATGCTAAAGAAAACAAGAGTTAAAATGCAATTGCTAACAAGAAAGATTTTACGTGGTTCGGAGATTAAGCTTCTACTCCATGACGATCCTTAAGGTGGATCAATCCAAGCAAATCTCCACTAAAAAAGCTTTCTCTTACGAGACACTCTTCTTACAAATGATAAAGATGAAGATTAGAGAAGAGGAGGATTAAAAACACTTAGAAAGCTTAAGAAAAATGTGGAAGCTTGAGAGTATGTTTGGAAAATAAGCACTAGCCTCCTCAAGTACCTCATGCCATCTTTTTATAGAGAGAGGCTTGATTTTCCCGTTGAGCTTATATCAGTCGATTGATGTACAACATCAGTCGACTGCTGCTGTAGCCGACGACGCAATTCAATGACTTTTGACAAGCCTAATCGTGATTCGTCACTATCCAACGGGAAGCTGATCAGTCGACTGATCCAGGTGATCACTCGACTGGAAAATCTTCTGTGCCCGTGTCCACTTATAACAGTCGCCTATTAGGGTATAGCAGTTGATTGATGGTGGACCAGTCGACTGTCAAACTCTAGTAGTCGACTGATGGTCACAGAACTCAGTCATCTTCAGTCGAGTGACTGATCAATCGACTGAGACACAAGCTCCAGTCGACTGATACTTCAAGTATGATTAAATCATACTTGAAATCAACTCCCTAGACCTAAGCTCAACCTTCTAGCTCTTCCTTCAACCTTGCGCCTCTAGGATCCCTCCAAGTCCACGACTCCTTCTTCCTTGCGCTTGCTTCCAAGAGCTTCTATCGGTTTCGTCATGTCTTGGGTTTCTCTTTTGTCAAAGGACCGCTTGGACTTTACGCCGCCAAGACTACATGCTTGGACTTACACTGCCAAGACCTTGCCTTTAGTCTTCCTTTGCCAAGGTCCGCTTGGACTTTACGCCACCAAGACTACATGCTTGGTCTTACGCCGCCAAGACCTTCCCTTGCTAAGTTCATACTTGAACTTTTCTTTACCAAGTCTTCACACTTGGATTTTTCTGTCACTTGACATATTCATAGTTAGATCACAAAATATTGTCTAACTATAAATTATTATCCAAACATTAAAAGGCATAAATGCTCGAGGCATTGTTGCACCAACACGGCGAGCTCGCAAGTCGCGGTGTGTGAGCAGCGGGCGAAGAAAAACTATGGATGACAATTGCGACACGATAGAAAAAATTGAGAAAGATGAGATTTATGATTTCAAAGAAGAAGAAAACGAGAAAGCAGAAGGAGAAGAGAGAAAATAAATATACAGTAATTAATTATATAATATTTTTATAGAGAGAAAATAAGTATAGGATTTCGGGAAGGAAAATATTTTATATAATAATTAGATTATTAAAAATAAATATATTACTGTATAAAATTTTTTATAAAAGCAAATATCTTTTTTTATAAAACGCATGGACTAGGGGCTGTGTAGATCTGCCTATGGGTCTAGGACACTGGAACTGTAGAAAACATAACTATGGAATAAAGGACTACCATCTAATAGGCAGAAATCAAGTGTTAAAAAGCAGAAGCCTAAAGGTGAAGTGTAGTTTAATAAGACATACTTGCTCATAATAAACGTGTAAAATCCATTGTTCACTGTTGTGCTACTCGAAACTAATATGGTTATTAACCTTCGAAACCGATGGATTGACACAGGAGCAACATGACACATAAAGGGCAGTCCTATGAATTATGAATTGACAAACATTCTAAGTTGCCCATCAAGATAGGGATGAGACTTCCTATAAATTAGAAATAACAAACATACATGAAGTCACAATTATAGAGTCGAGAAATGCAATATTCTTAGATCTTTTTTCCATATAAACACAAGAAAGAGGCAAATTCTAATAAAATAACTTACAGGGTTGCAATGGTAATTATAAGGCATCGATTAACAAGAGGTTAGCTGGTGAAGGAAGGGGAGAGAGGAGTTGCCTGACTTGCAGTTGACTTGATTGCGAACTCAATTTTTTGCATCAGGTCAATGAAGAACTTAGGCGTAATTAACAAGGATGGTGTTGTTGTCATGGCTAACCACTGGAGAGTCCATTATCAATATCATATTCACCATAGTGGATGGATAGTATTTCCATTTGACTTAGCTGAAGACCATAATCGAGTACTCTTAAGGAGTCCATATTTCACATACGACAACCCTCTTTTCCTTAAGCTAATACCAAGATGTTTCTTATATACAAAGGAGAGTTGAGGTTCTTGCTCGCTTAGATCTAGATTCATGGCTTACCACTAGACTGTTGGCCTCCAAAGATGCTTAATAAGATTGGTTTAGAAATTAGGATGCCTTTGTATAGTGACAAAATTACTCACATGAGAGGAAGACTCACCTTTGTGCATATTTTTATGGAGGTGGATCCTACTACCCAAGGGTGACTACGGTCCATATTCGACTGTCCACAGGGATTAATGTTGATTTGGATATCTGATTTAAATTACTTCCAAGCTATTATGATGATTGTCAAAAGATCGATCATAGGATCGAAACTTTCCATGCAACTGTAAATTGTGAGGAGATCACAATGAACGGAGACAGGGACAGGTGGTTAGAAAGGTTAATGAGTTGAATGACAAATCACACACAATTGGCTCATGATTGGCAAGTTGTCAGACAAGATCTAGGCAATGACGAAGTAGAAACAACTAGCATACACTGAGCAATAGGAGGGTTTGTGGGTGATAATCACTCCCAAGTAGAAATGTCTGTGCTAGACCAATTGATGGAGTAGGACCTTATAGCATTGATGCCTGGTAGGGGGAAACAACCATATCAAAATGGGATAGCATAGTAATAGTAGTTTGAGGCAGAAGAGTTGCTTGGGTAGTCAATAGATCATATGTCAATAGAGTAACAAACGTTATGTATAGTAGCATGCAACAAACAGTGGAGCAGGAACCCAAGCAGACCAAACAACATAGCATGTAAGGAGTGATCATTTGTAGGCCAGTAGAGTTGCAACCTGGGTGCTACACATATGTGACAAATCATACATGGGATTAAGGTGCCAACATTGAACAAACAAGTCGGGCACAAATACTAGAATGACCAAAAACAAAGCCATCACCACACAAGATATGACAAAGTAGCAAACACCACATGGACAGTAGCAATGTGCACACAAGCCTAAGTAGGAGTTTATCATAGTAGATTGAGCCAAAGGAGAACATATTGGATGACAAACAACAACCCCTCCTTACCCTTGGAAAACTCATCTATGAGCTCTAGCAAGGAGGCTACTAGCATGGAGGGCTCTTCATCTACTTCATCGTTGAAATGGGTGGGAGAATGATGCAACACACTCTCGTAGTGACTACAGGATGGAGGGGGCAAGCGAATCCCACCCTCCATGCAAATGAAGATGGCCAACTAGAACATAAGGGATTTGTGAAAACCCCTTAAGCAAAAGAGGGTGCAACACCTCCTTCGAAAGCATGAGATTTGCGTTGTTGCCTCTTGGAGACTAAATTGTTTGAGGCATCCTTGGATGATATTCTACAAAGGTGCTTTCTAAGTATGATGGCGGCTTATAATTTTCATCTTTCTAATCATGGACGCATCTTGGTTAGTTTTCTAATCATGGATATGTAACATATGGAGTTGGAGATTCTTGATATGAGTATTCAATTCATACGTTGTTTAGTTTTCTCCAAAGTTCGTAGGCATACAATACTAATCACCTTTGTATATAGCCTTCATAGCATTGTCAGTAGACACCCATTGTGGAGTGCCTTGAGACAGATGGGAGAGGTTATTATCGAGTCATTGCTAATTTTTGGGGGCTTCAATGCAATGTTGATGAAGAGGGAAAAGATCGAAGGGATGTCATTGATACATTATGAACTATAGGACCTTGAGGACATAACGCACAACGACAACCTTGCAAATTTATAGCTTGTTGGTTCACATGGACAAATGATGTACTCTTTTGTAAGCTAGATCATGCCATGGTGAACACTTATTGATTATTGGAGATTTTTAGAGTTTATGTAGAGTCCCTACCCATAAGATGTCTATTGGATCACTCTGAGTATGTGGTTTTGATGTTACCAAAGGAGTGAAGACCTACAAAACCTTTAAAATTCTTCAACATGTGGACCTTGCATGAGGACGTTTAGAGAAGTGGCAAATGTATGGGCAAATGTTGTGGATGACACAACATAGTTTAGATTGAAGCAAAGGCTAAATTAGTTGAAGGGTCATATGAGGATTCTTAACCAGTAGTATCTCTTGCACATCTCCTAATAAGCTAGGTGTGCTTAGGAGGGGTTGCTCAGAGTGCAGTGTTATAAGGGGGCCTCTAATCAACTTATTATCGTAGGTTGTAGGCTAATGTTACACTTCTCACAAAAGTGAATTAACAATTCTTATATCTAAAGGTCAAACATGATTATCATAGGGGTAGTGATCATAGTATCAAATTTCTTGTGATATCAACAAGCATAACAATAAGAGGAATACCATTCTAGTAGTAGACATAGCTTTTGGCTAGTACAACACTAGTATGGTGGAAGTTGTTGCGGAGTTTGTCCACCACTGTAAGGCACCACTCAAGACTACAGTATCGTGCTCAAGATTGACATTTGATATTGGCAGTAAAAGAGCAATTCTTAGTTAAGAGTAGCAAAGTGGCTTGGTATAGTTAATGACTATAAAGGAAATCAGGAAGACATAGCTTAACATTAGAAATGACAAAGCACCTAGATTAGATGGATATAGGACAAAGTTCTTTCATACAACATGGGAGATAGTGGGCTCAAATCTTCTAGATACTATCATGGAGTTTTTCTCTTCTAGTAGATTATTGAGATAGTAAAAACATACACTCATTTTAGTGGTTTCTAAGTTTGCACATGCCACATCAGTTATTGACTATTGGGCCATATCCTATTGCACAATTGTCTACAAGGTCATCTCTAACGTATTTGTGACGTGGATGGCAATAGCCATGGATAATCTTCTTGACCTACCTTAGATAGCCTTTGTTCAGAGTATATTTACTTGGTACAAGAGTTACTAAGGAAATATATTGGGAAGTGAGTCTTCCTAAGATGTATTCTTAAGATGGTAGACCTCCAGAAAGCCTCTGACAAAGCTAACTAGAGCTTCGTGAAGACATCACTATAGGACATATTCTTTCCTATACAAGAAAGATGGAACTAGTTAAGACAGTATGACAGGGTGTAAAGTACTTTTGGATGTCTATCTTGATGATCTTAATTATGTGATAAACTATATTCCATCCGTAGAGTTTTTATGTATATGTTCAAGCACCCTTCCATTTCTTGGGCTATTATATGTTTTTCGAAAAAGGAGAGAGACTATGGACCGTGGGATTTGCGTGCCTAGAATTCAACGTTGTTGACTAAAGCCTTATGTCACGCCTCGAAGGAGACCCCACCAGATGAAAATCCGACAGCATCTTCCTTGTACAGGTGACAATTCCGATTTACATACAAGACCTACACGACCACAATACATCGGTCAACACGATCGGAATCCAAACTCACACGCAGTTAATAAAATAGGCATCTGGCCATCAACCAAAATAAATGCATAATATCTATCACAACTATACTTACCCTTTCTGTCATCTGGACAGGAATACTCACCAAAATCCAATCAAATCAAAATCCGAATAAGGTCCATAAGGACACCAAAAATCCACGAATACAAACATCAATCTCTAATCCTATACATGTCCTCTAATCAAAATTCAAATACCATAAAAACAAATATCCGAATAAAAAATTTACGACGAGTGGGGTTCGGCAGCTGCACTCTCCTGACAACTTCATCCCGAAATAGATATAAATCAACGGGGTAAGTTCAAAGAACTCAGCGGATATAGTCGATATGCAAGTAAGATATAGCCAACAATAAAAATCATACCAGTACAGTTTCACATAAATAGAGTATGGAAGTAAGAAATACCAAAGGACTGTACTTACCTGAATCTCCTACCCTGATATAGGAGTATGTGCCTGACTAGAAGTAATAAAGTCCTCACCATATATATAAATATGTATCCTGTATGCATGACAATCATATGCACATCCAAGGCATCAATAAAAATGCAGCAAACACAATACAAATGCAATCTGTGCAAAGTACATGTCGTGCCAATGACATGGTCACCCCTGACGCCAGTCAGCCGCCTCACACGCGATGGTGAAGCCGAGTGGGTAGGGCTATGACAACTGTGCACTCTGCCATCACTGCTCCTGAGTGACCGAGTGGACAGGATGCAATCGGAGTACACCTATCCTCCTGCCCCAAACAGAGTGGGGGAGCTAAGCTCTCATCTCCCGGTGTCATAGACCAGAGGAGGGATCCCTGCCCGCTACCACGCTGCCTCATCGCTACCCATGAGCGGACCAGCGGAGCCTGACAGAGCAACTGCACACACCCTCTTGATGTACCACTAACCCATGAGTGGCAGTGTGTGCAGGTCATGTAACTAGCTGCGGGCTCAACAATAATGAAACCCCGTTCAGCCAGCATGCAATCATGCAAAAATGATGCATGATACTAAAGCATGTAAATCCTACTCAAAATACCTATTCGAATAATATGTACAATCAGTATGTACATATCCCTAATCCAAGTACTATGATCCAAATCAAACAGGGAAATATAATCATATCCTATCACATGCATGTATCAAGTAGACACCAAAAGCATATCAGACATATAAACATGAAAAATTATTGTAAGTTATCCTAACTAGCATATCAACAATGACTATATCTAAAAGATAAGTCAAAATACCCGCCTGAATATATATCCGCAAAAAGAACCAAATCGTCACGACTGGGGATCTGCCTCGTGACCGAAACCTGCATATAGCATAACCTTTGTTAAGCACAAAAATGCAATTCACCGACAAATCGAATAATTAATCGATTTCCTTCATAACCCAATTAACCCAAACTATTTTCAATTCCACTAATTTTCCAACCATCTTATTAATCTTTTCCTACCACAAATATCCACACAATTAATTTAGCTCACTAAATCAATTGATAAAATTTTTGATTAATTAATGATAATCTAATTAATCAATTAAACCTGGATTATCCTGCATTTTAACAACCTAAGCCAAATAAATAAAATTTAATGGATTTTAATTTATCCAATAATTGTATCAACAAATTTACCCAATTAATTCCTAATCACTAACCTAATTCATCACCTACAAAAAAATCCTCAAGATTAAACAATATCACCCAAATCCCATATCCTTCGAATACCATACCGATCAACCGAATAATACCAAAATCAGCCCAAATCGACCAATCAAGCTCACCGACCCTAGGAATTCCACCGACATCCGATACTCCCAACTCAATTTCTTAAATTCACAGCCGACACATCCACCCACAACCCACTAATCGACCCTCACAGCCCGCTCACACCGATACACGATCAGCCGAACAAAACCCCTAACTCAGATCGTCCTAAATAGGAAAAAGGATCATCTCTTACCTGCTCTGGCGACCTCCGGCGACCTCCGGCCAGAAATCACAGCGAAGGGGAAACAAAAGAGGCGCGGGCGGTCCGGTGGCAGAGGAGTCGGCGAGCACGGCACGCGTGGCTGTGGTCGGCGAGGAAGAGAGCTCGGCGGCGGTCAGAGGCGAGGAGCCGGCGAGAACTGTCTGCCGGTGTGATCCTGCTGTTGTAGCTGTGGTCGGCGAAATATCTTGGTCGGACGACAAAGGAAACTCTGGCGTGGGCGGCGTCGGCTCGAGGAAGAAAGGTGTCACCGGCGAAGAAGAGGGCGCCGGCGGAAGTGGGCTCGCGAAAGGAGATGAGGTCGCTGTCGGCGGCGACGAGAAGATCTTGCGGAAGAAAACTGCCGAAGGGGGGGTCGCAGCGCGGCGGGGAAAAGAAAAAAAAGTAATTAGAAAAATAAAAACTTAGGTTTTCTGGTTTAGGTTAATACCCCTTAATAAAGCCTATTTATTTTATCCCCGTAAAAATCTCGTACGGACTCCGTTTAAATTCAGAAAAATTCCGGAAAAATTTCTAAAATTCCCTAAAATTCTCGAAAAATTTTCAGGATTATTTCCTTAATTCTTTGGCCATAAATTTTACATTTTTAAATTTTCCAGTATTTAACACCTTATGAGGCATCCAATAAAAGAACGACACACTGTGAATATTGTGGGCCCATTATACATATCTAAGCATTTTCGATCTATGAGCATGACAGCTGGTGAAGACATCAGACTCGTTGCTTATTAAGTGTCTACTATAGATTAGAGATACCATCTTGGATCGCTTATGTATAGTGGAACAAGCGACATCTATGCTCATCTATTGATGTGACTTGTCCATCACTTCTTTTGACAGAGGGGGATAGCTAGGGATGTAAACAAATCAAGCGTTCATGAATTAGCTTGGTGTTCGACTCGGTAAGAGCTCATTTACTTTTGTTCAACATGCATAAATGTCAATTAATAAACAAGCTTGAATAACTTGATAAATTAAATAAACAAGCTTGAACACATATGTGTTCGACTTGTTAATGTTCCTGAACAATGTTCGTTAATAATATTCATGAACAATATTTATGATTAAACTTATTTAAAAATTATTTATGAGCTTATTTATACTCAAACAAATAAGTTTGAGTTAATAGTTTGATAATGTTTAAATAAGTTAAACTTAAACAAGCTTAAATCAAGCTTGAATTGAGCTTGATACCCATTAAATAAGCCAAACTCAATTCAACCTAAAGCCAAGCTCAATCTCTAAAAAAAAGAAACCAAGTCAATTTTGAACAGATTTTTCAATAGCTTGGTTAATTTTAGACTCGGCTCGGTTTGGTTATCTTATCAAACAAGTTTAAACATTGTAAAACTTGACTCGTTTACAACCCTAGAAACAACAACCAACTTCAACTATAGTGATTTGGAGGTCGAGCATCATGCCCAAGCATGGTTTTGTATTGTGGCTACTTGCAAAATAAGGATAGACTTCCTTATGCCAATGCAGAGCTGACTCCGGGCAGGATCCAAAGAATTTTTTTTACAATTTATAAGGGAAAGAGCTCAATTTTTATTGATTTTTTATATTTATAAAAGGATCCATTTTTATTATTTCGTTCAGGGTCCTAAAATATCGAGGATCGGCTCTGTGCCAATGGAAGAATGAAACTCGTGAATATTTCTTCTTCAATTGTTCAATTAGTAGGGCCTTATGAATCAGAGTACGCACTTAACTGAGTATTCATAGAGAGTGAGCCCCACGAGATGGATATTACAAGTCTTCAAAAGGAAAATCAAAGGTTCAAGACACATCACAAAGACGAAGAACTTAGCTATATCTTGTATTCTTCTCGCTTCTTAATATATTTATCTTATAAAAAATTAAAAAAATAAAAATGAGAGAGAGAGAGGAAGGCCCGGGGGTATATAAGCGAATTGGTAATTTAATAGGTGTCCGTTGATAAAATTTCTGTACCACCTAGGCACTTACGCCATGCATTTTACCTTCCGGGCTTCTTCCTTGTCCGCCACCACGAAATATCCCCTTTTTTTTTTCTTTTTTTTTTTTTCCTTTTCTATTTTTTAAAAATTTAAAATTATCATGTGGTTTGGCCTTTTTCGAAAGGTTGCCTTTCTCAGATCGCGAACGAGGACGGCCGCAGGATGCCCTAGTGGACGTCGGCCGCAATTCCGCCCAGATTCATTGAACCAAAACCGTTCTTTCTTCCGTGGCGTATTATTTATCTCCTCCCTCGACCCTCCAGTTTTCCGTAGGAATGAGCGAAAACAGAGGAGCGTTACGACCCTGCTTCTACCTTGTTTTCTAGGGATTTTGCTACTGCAATGGCGTCTGCTACCGCTCTTCCCAGCTCCATTTCCTCCTATTCTCTCGTTTCCCGAGAATCGGCAGGTACATGCTCCGCTCTGCTTTCGTGGATTCTGTCTTTTCTTCTCAAGGTCCTTTTTTTTTTGTCGGATCTATGTAGTTGGATCCTTCAAGCGCCAGGATGCGTCGGTTGTGGCGCCGGCGCCGGCAGCAGCCGTCCGTCCCCGGGGGCGGCTGATGCTGGCGCGGCCGTGCCGTGCCTTGGAGCCTACCAAGAGAGCTGATTCGGCGGTGCACGCCGCGGCGGCGGTGGAGGCGTCCGGCGCCGCGGTGGGAGAGGAACACACCGTCGATTATGAGAAGCTGGGTAACGAACTCGAGATTGCTTCGCCGCTGGAGATCATAGACAGAGCTTTGGAGATGTTTGGCGATGAAATCGCCATTGCTTTCAGGTCAAGAGGCGTTATTTGTTATTTCATTATTTTGGCCAAATTTTCTTCTCTATTTTTTTGGCATATACGGATCCTGTTTCGTTTTGGCTATTGATTGTGTTTGAATATACCACAAATTACACAAAAGGTACTGTTTAAGAACTTCAATACAACACCTGTTTCAGAGAAATTGCTATAGTTTGCACCAAAATCTTTAGTATCTGTCTATCACAACAACATTTTTCCTTCTAATTCATTTTTTTTTTTTGCAATAAACTATGATACTGTGATTTAAATTTTAAGGCAGGGGTGAGAAAGTCTATAAACCAACAAATCACTTCCTAAAGACAGTTTGAGAGATTAAACCGGCAATGTAGAACTCTTAGATTCAGATGATCTCGGTTAAGAGCTGAGAATGCCGATGCACTATATGTGGCTTATTCAATGAGCTCTCTTCCCCAGTTGTCTTGCTGAAGACTATTATTAGTATCAAAGTTTTAGAGCATGATGCATATATTTATGATTCAAGGTCATTCACTGTAACAGAGTATGATGTGTTTATTTATGATTTAAGGTGATTCAGGATAACAATTCATTGGATAGGCATAAGAAGGCTAATCCTATGCTTTGGATTGTCATCCTCTTGTGTGAATCTTAGATCATTCTCGTCTTTAAAAACCTTTAGACCGAAGATTGTAACTGACACTGGAGTTTTTGTAACAGCGGAGCAGAGGATGTAGCTTTGATAGAATATGCAAAATTAACTGGTCGGCCATTTAGAGTCTTCAGCCTTGATACTGGGAGGCTGAATCCTGAGACATACAGGTTCTTCGATACCATAGAGAAGCACTATGGGATCAACATCGAGTACATGTTTCCTGATGCAGGGGAAGTACAGGCCCTTGTCAGAACCAAAGGCCTCTTCTCCTTTTACGAAGATGGGCACCAGGAATGCTGCCGGGTGAGAAAGGTGAGACCTCTAAGGAGAATGCTGAAAGGCCTCCGCGCGTGGATCACCGGGCAGAGAAAGGATCAATCCCCTGGCACCAGAGCCAGTATCCCTGTTGTTCAGGTAATCACTTTGTGTTTGATGTTTCTGCTTCAGGCTTGTTCTGATCAGAATTGATCTGTTTGTGCATACAGGTTGACCCTGTGTTTGAAGGGGTCGATGGTCTCGGTAGCCTGATAAAGTGGAACCCTGTTGCTAATGTCGATGGAAAGGATATATGGAATTTCCTCAGAACCATGAACGTTCCTGTGAACACATTGCACTCGCAGGTCAGACTCGACTCCTCGAGCCGCCTTTTGGATCACTCATTATCTACGAGTTTTCATTTCAGATTCTTATTTTGAGTCCAGGGGTACATCTCTATTGGTTGTGAGCCCTGCACGAGACCGGTCTTGCCTGGTCAGCATGAACGCGAAGGTAGGTGGTGGTGGGAAGATGCCAAGGCCAAGGAGTGCGGACTCCACAAGGGAAACCTCAAGGAAGAAGGAGGAATGTCGGCTTCCAATGGCAATGGAATCGTAACATCTAATGGTGTCAGTGGAATACCAGATATCTTCGAGACGAACACCATCTTCAATCTCAGCAGGCCTGGCATCGAGAATTTGGTGAAACTCGAGAAACGAGAGGAGCCATGGCTGGTCGTCCTTTATGCCCCTTGGTGCCAATTCTGCCAAGTAAGACAAACACTCGTCGTAGTTCATGATGTTTAATTAGCTCGAGCTAGCGATCACTGACATACGTTTGAATTGTAATTCAGGCGATGGAAGCATCGTACGTGGAAGTGGCGGAGAAACTCTCTGGCTCAGGCATCAAGGTAGGGAAGTTCCAGGCTGATGGTGATCAGAAGCCATTTGCAAAGGAAGAACTGCAACTGGTAAGCTTCCCTACAATTTTGTTTTTCCCAAAGAATATGTCTAAACCGATCAAATATCCGTCGGAGAAGCGGGACGTCGAGTCGCTCCTAGCATTTGTGAATGCCCTTAGATGATTTGTAATCTTTTGGTAGTAGTTTCTGTGGCATTAGATTGTGTGTTATTCAGGAGCATAGTAGTTGTTCCAGTGATGAAGATTGCTGTTGCTTCCGGGTAGTCTAGTCGTAGTATGTTACTTAGCAACTTCATTGTTGCCAGATATATAATTGGTGGGTGATCGCCCACTGCCTGCTTCATTTTACCTATACTGATGCAAATTTGAATAAAAATAAAAAAGGCGCCTTTTATTTTCCTTCCTTTCATTTTGTATATATATACACAAACACGAGAATGTTACCCTGCTTCCTTATGCTCAACTCATATGCCAAAGTACAGTAATTGAAAATGTACAATATCGCACATTTGAACACCCATCCAAGCACCCTGCACCTGCCTTTGTCACCGCTCAGTATCATCGGTGACGATTGAATTTTGATCGCGATTGGGTTGAAGTCGGTGTCCAGGTGGATCGCAGTTAAATTCGGATCGGATCGCAATTGAAATCTGATCTAATTGCGACCGTGACATCAGGATGTGTGGCGGTCGCAATCCGACCTGATCATGGGAGAGCATCGCAATTAGGGTTTCACTACTGTCAATGGCAATGTCGCAGTGAGGATGGTGCAAGCGACCTTAATTGATGGATTCAGGGATTGACTATACTACGCATCTGAGAGTAACGTTGACGAGGAGTGTCGTAGGAGGGATGCGCAAGCAGGATGACACTGTGCATTCTGCGTGATCGGACACTGCAGTATAGTTATCCTACACAATTCATTCGTCAATACTCGTGAGTATTTTTATTATCCATCGTCCGATTGCTTGCGCACTATAGTCTATAATTCTTGAATCTTAGAAGATCGGACAGTGGATAATATAGATGTTTGTGTAGGATAATATTTTCGTGTGTGTAATATATATATAAGTTGTGTTATGTGGACACGGATGAATTATATAAGATAATATTTTTTGTATATATATATACAACTCTAGAGACAGACGGTAAATAATAGATGTCTTCGTGGATGAATTACATAACTTATATATATATATAATCAAAATGATGTCCTATTATGATTTTTTATTTAAAAAAATTTATATACTGTGGTGTTGTTATAGCAACTTTTATTAAAAAATTTCGACTTTAAACAATTTTGGAGTAGTTTGGTCAAATTTGTTGCAAAATTGTCTTGTTGAAGTAGCATCGGTAAAATTGATTAGATATGGAGCAATTGTGAACATTTTAATTAAAGTTCTATATTTTTAAAATGAAAAAAATATAATAGTTTTGATTGAAAATTATAATGATTTTTTGGACTAAAATTGTATAGTATTTGATAAATTTTAATTAAATTGAAATAGTTTTAACTACTATTTTAGCAGTTTTAACCTTTGTTAAACATTTTTGATCAAAATATTTTTTAAATATCATTTTAGTCAAAATTATTAAAACACGAGATAAAAAAAAATAGGTAGGCACCTTTTATATTTTTTTTAGCCTGGAGTTTCCATCATTTTAGAAAGCAATTTTCATCCTATTTATCTGAATTATATTTATTTATAAATAATAAAGTTTTAAAACGTAGTTAAAATTAATTTGTAAAATAAATAAAATAAATAACTAAACAATATTATATGTTTTAGAAGATTAATATAGTGTTAAAGTAAATTTCTAAATGCATTTATAACTCTAGATTCAGAAATCAGAATTAACTTAAAAAAATATTGCCCAAAAAAAACTAATTTTTCGCTAAATCCAATAGTTACCAAAAACTCAATTAATTTATCAGGCAAGTTTAAAGATTTCAATAATTATAAAATTATTGATATTACACCTGCCAAATTTCCATTCAATTTACAAGCTAATTTCATAATTATAGCTTTCTGAAAATCCCTATTTTTATAAAATGTTTGTCATAATTATTAACAGTTTTCATAATTTAATAGTCACATGTTATAATTTTCTAAAACTAAAATAATAGCTAAAAAATTAAATCATTTTGTGCAATTATTTATGAACGAACATGACTACAAAAATTATTTAAAAAATATTATGCAAAAGTGATAATAATGAAATTAGCTCTAACATTTGAAAATATTATATGAAATTTTTTTATATATGTTATAAAACATCAAGCAACCTTGATGAAATTGAGATAAAAAAAATATAACCTTAATGAAATTGAGATAAAAAGATAATAATAATGCAAAAGAAATTCTAATTTTGTTGTCACCGTATATTTTTTTTCTCAATATATATTCTTAATCACTAACGCTATGTTTGGAAGGATGCAAAAAAAAAAAAAAGTGTATATAATGAAAAGGAAACACAGGGAAGAAAAGCTTACACTTTAAATTGGAGTATAAAAAAGTATTATTATTTTTAGTAAGGAAGGGTAAAAATTATTCTCCCTTCTTCTTCTCTTACCTCCTTCTCAAACAAGATTTATAATTTTTTCCTTCTTTATTTATCCTTTCTCCTCTTTCACTTCATTAATGGGAAGGGAAAGAGAGGAGCAGGTAGGAAAAAATTTATAACCCAATTGAGATATAAAATAATCTTTCTTTTTATAAATAAAGAAATTACACTTATTTTTCTTTCCTCGCTCATTTTCAAATAAAATTTAAAGTTTTTCCTCTCCTTCTCTCACTTTCTCTCAAACAATTCAGGATAATCCAGTTGATAAATGCAAAGGAGTTTAGCAATAATGGATAGGGGTCAATTTTCCAAGAAAATCATAACCCTGAATTATTGATGACCTTTCTCCTTTGCGCTTGTCAATTGAGGTCATGATTTATTCTCCTCTACTGTAAGGGCAGTAGTAGCGGGCCGCTAATATGACAGTTCCATATTTTTTCTAAGAGAGCCCTCTTCGAGCTCCCTGACTATGATGCAGTGGTAAAACGTTCATGCAAATTCCCAAGAATTCTTGAGTCGATCCTTAACTATGATATATTTATGGACTTTTCTCCAAATGAAGATTGGTCCCTTAGAATGTCGAGTCTACTGAGATAGTCTACGTTAGCATCCATCCGATTTATTTTTCTTTTCGATAGAAACAATTAAGGAGGACTGCTAATACGACGATTTCGTATTTTTTTTTTCTAAAATAATCTTCTTCTTCATCACAAGAGCTATTCACTTTGTCATCCAGTGGCATGTCTAATTACCTTACAATTTGAAAATTAAAATTGGATTAGACTAATTCAACAATTAGGACGGAATTAATCAAAAATTAAAATTGAACTGAACTAATATATATTAAAAAATAGAATAAAAAAATATTTGGATTGAACTGGAGCTCAGGACAATTCTATCCTAGATCCATCTCTACTTGCATGATTTCTCATTCTATAGACTTGGATGATCTGTGATCCTTGGTTTGTTCTAAGAGACTTCTTCTTTTGCATCTTTAATTAAAACACTCAATCTTGTAATACTTTTTTCTATAGCTTTTAAAATAATATATTTGTGTTTTAAAGTTTTCTTGGGGGTATTGGAACAACTTTTTAACGTCCTCCTTGTCGATACTCTCACTTATCTTCATTATTTTATTCGTAGAGCGAGCTATTTTAGTAGCAAAGACTTCAACCTTGCTTTTAGATTGAACTTTGATGTGGATGTGCCCCCTTTTTCTTTCTTTTTGTTCTTTTCTAGAACTAAAGGTAAGTTTTTTCCCCCTCAAGCTCATAATTAACTTATTCAATTTAAATTTATAAAATAATTCATTATCATAGGAAGTGATATTCACCCTCTCTACCATTGATAATATGACGTGCTTGTCTCCACGGGGATAGGGTGTTGCTTACAAAATGAACAGGATTCGATTCTGGATGAGGGGTCTAAAATCCTTTCTGATTTCAGATGGACTCCTCCTTGTCTTGTCACCGTGTCAAGGGACTTTATCTCCCTCGTGATTTACCTCTTTCTCGTCAGTGCCCTGGGACGAGTAGTGGGGGCTACTAGTTGGACAAATTCTCAATTTTTACAGATAATATGACGTGCCTTTGGAATAACCTGTTGATTAGAACAACACCGATATTATTACAAATAAACAGGAGTCGAATCTCGATATAGAGTCTAAAATTTTTATTCGGATTCAAAAGTCTTCTATTATTTTTAGTTAACGGATCAAGAAGTATAACTCTCTCGTGATTTATTTTTTTTATCATCGTCGAGGAATGGACGATGAGGCAGATAAAGAATCGTCTTTTGTTATCAGAGAGTGAGGTCTGCTCATGAGATTTTAATTTTCTATCCTTTCTTCAATTGTACGAAGACTATAAAAATCTCCATGTACTTGACTTATTATTTCTCCATTTATCATTGTGAAATTCTGCATTTGATTCATTAATAAATCTTGTTTAGCAATGCGAGAATTGTGTGTACTGTTAGATCATATTATCAATGGCAGAGAAGGTGAATATCACTTCTTATGATATTAGTGTTCTACAAGATAAATATATTGGTGCAATCAATCTCTAGAATTTTGATATTTGATAATATATTTTTGTCTGATCGAGTATTAACCAAGGATCGATCTAAACATGATCAAAATATTTAGATATGAGTTAAGAGTGGAAGTCCTAGTAGGTCTGTGAGATTGAGCTATAAAAATGGAAGTCTTAGTAGGTTTGTGGGATCAAAACTAGGTAAATGGAAGTCCTAGTAGGTCTGTAAGATCGGACTATGCAAGTGGAAGTCCTGGTACATTAGTGGGATTGGACTAGACAAGGAAGTCTTAGTAGGATCAAGGATACCAGGTGAAGGATTTGTGATGAGTCAATGTAAGTTGGACATCAGAAAGAAGTTGTGGAGGTTAAGGATCGTAGCTAGGTAGGGATCTGACTAAGAGTTCTGAGGGAATGCCGAAGTCAAGTTCAGATAGTCGGAAGACTATTATTACAACTCTTTATATGTTGTATTAACTCGGTAATTAAGAGATGTTCAGGCAATTGGATAAATTCTAATCACCTAGGCTTCCAAGTGCCCAGAAAGAATCTAGGCGATTGGAGCTAGGTTCAAATGATGCTCAGATCCAGTCCAAGTTCATCAATGGATCCAAGTGTCTGGAAGGATTCCAGACGTCTGAAACAAGATAAAGTCCGACTCCAATGGATCAAATCAAGACTCAACTGGAGGTGCCTGGAGAGACTTCCAGGTGCCTGGATAATGTTTATAAAAGCAACCTCGAGAGAATCTTCAGATAATTATTCATTTACCTCATCTACAATGCTTTATTGTGCTTGAAGTACTCATGAACGTGTGACCGGGGAAGTGTCGGAGGAGTACAAGATGCTCAGGGCTTCTAAATCGACTATCGTACATTTATTTGTTTGCTTTTATATGTTTGATCCTTTTATCATTACTTGTGCTTGCATTACTATCTTGTAAGAAGTTTTTCCACCTTCGGAAAGATTTCAGAAAAGAGAAGACATAGTGGATAGATGTTTGTACATAGGCCTTGGATGTACTTACTCTGGGGGGTTAAGAACCAAGTAAAATCCTTGTGTCCTTTCCTTTATTATTTTTTTAATATTTTTTGCTGCTAACACTCTTGATAGAAAGAATATAAAGAAGTGAGAAGCGTTATTTCTCCTCCCCCCTCTAGCGCATCACATCGGTCCTACAATTGGCGTCAGAGTAGGAGGCTCTTCAACTATACTAACTACTAGGGGAATAACTAGAGGTAAAATGGTCATAACTTTTGACTAAGGTGGAGCCATGAAATGCACAACCAACCAAATCGAAGCTCACTTAGAGACCTACAATTCGTATAATGATTTTTTTTTTCCGAAAAATGTCATCTAATACTTATTCGGGGACACCAAAATTTGGGGAGAGTTCAGATAAAGGTTAGAGGGCAAAAAGTTAAATTCAAAATTTAAATTCATATAATATATTTTAAGTGCAGGGACAGAGGTCACTATAAGAATAAGTGTTATATGTTAGGACCTCGGTGGCCGCTAGAGGGGGGGGGGTTGAATAGCGCATTTTCGTTGTGGATGGAAATTGATCATTTGTTTCTACAAATCGTGTTAGCGCAACGGAAATAATAATAACACAAATACAAATAACAACAACCACAAGATCAACACTAAGATATAACATGGTTCGGAACCATATTGTTCATACTCCACGGATTGAGCTCTAAAAACCTTAGCGATACAAACACACACCACTAATCACAAATACTCCTCGACAATAAGTCAGAGGTGGAGAAACCGCTTACAGTGATTACAAAAGTAATACAACAAATACAAGCTAATACAAGTATGAAATACACTACAAGTAAAGGAAAAAAAACTTTACAAAGAGCTTTTGATTGCTTGCTTGGTTGGTTGCTTGAGCTACAGTTGGAGAGCTTGAAATGCACCAGCAAATTACCCCAAATAGCCCTAGTAATCGCTGCCAAAAATCCTCCATTCGTGCTCCTTTTAAACCTACAACTCAGGCTGATTTTTGCCTAGCTGTCGACTGATCGTGACTATTAGTCAACTGCTCCTGTAGTCGTTGTGAGACAACGACATGAGCCACGTCGGATAAGTTCCAATGGATAAACCATCAGTCGACTGATCGAGCCTTCACTCGATTGTCAAATCCTAACAGTCGACTCGAGAACTTTTTGTGCCCGAATTTCCGACCATCAGTCGACTGATCAGATCAGTCGACTGCTCAGGCCATCAATCGACTGCTAGGCCAATTTATAGTAGTCAACTCTAGTCAACTCCCATCAGTCGACTGTCCATAGTCCCAATTGACTGATACACCTCAAATATGAGGTTTTAACTCAAGTATGGTGCCCCCATACTTGCTAGACCACCCTTAGCCTAGACATAAGCCTTCTAACCACCTCTATCAGTCTCACGCCTATCGGATCCCTCCAAGTCATCCATGACTTATTCATCCATACGCTAGCCTTCAGGTGCTTCCATCAGCTATTCTCATGCTAATATGGTCTATACCGCCAAGGCACATTGGACTTATGCTGCCAAGACTCCGCTTGGACTTTACGCCGCCAACCATTGGACTTATGCTGCAAAAACTCCACCTTTGAACTTTACGATGCCAATATCAAACCCCTTGGACTTTCCAAATGCCAAGACTCATGCTTGGACTTTCCTTGCCAACTCATGTTAGACTTTCCATGCCAAGACTCAAGCTTGGATTTTTCATGCCAAGTACACAAGACTTGGACTTCTCCCATGACAATGGTCAAATCATCGTCAAACGTCAAATATGACCTGGGTCGATTGCACCAACAATCTCCCCAACACATGTCAGACATCAATGTCAAACATCAAAACACTACTCGAGTCAAACTCGAGTCTGGTCAATCGTGATCTGGGTCGATTGCACCAACTATCTCCTCCTTTTTGATGTTTGACAAAAACACCCTTGAGTTAGGTCCCTAACTCAAATATCCTTACCAATTGTCCCAAATTGGTAATCCCATAAATTCTCCCATTAATTCTCTCCCTTTTTGACATACATAAAAAATGTTCTCTCCAAGAAGGTCAATGTCTCATATCTCAATGGGATCTTACAATCTCCACCTTGGTCCAAAAATATCTAGGAGAGGCACTCCTATGAACTCTCCTAATTTCCAAATTGGGCATCTTAAATTCCCATTTCCCCCCTTTACAAGGAAGAATATATATCCATCATTCTAAGATGGATACCTCCCCCTTGACCATTGCACCAACAATGTCTTTGGGAAGTCCCTAAGCCAATAGGAACATTAAACCAAAAAAATAAGGTTCAAAGTTTAACATTGAACTTTCCACACCTTAAATTGATAAATCACCATAACAACTCTCCTAATCCATATCCAATGGATTTTCACCATTTCTAATGCTTTTCAAAGCATATCCTAGGGTTAGGAGCAGTTAGGGTACCCTAATATAGCTGAAACATGGGCTAAATATTCTTGTTTATCCGAAATCAACCTATCAGTCGACTCTTCCATAGAACAGTCAACTGAAATCATCATCAGTCAACTAAAAAACTGTAACAGTCGACTGATCCCTGATTTTCAGAAATAAAGTTTTTCAGAAATGAAGTTTGAAAAAGCGTAAGTAAATATACGTATTTCAAAAAATTTTGAAATTTCATACACACATTACTTACATGAAATATAATGGATAAAAAATAGTTTGAAAATAAAATACCCATTAAAATAGGAGATTAATACAAAGTTCAAAAACTATTAAAGCTTTAATGTTTTTGATCTACTTTGTATCAACTTCTTCAATGATGATTGCTATCAAAAAATAAACTTCACCAAGGTTTTCTAAAAGGATTTTAAAATGATTTTAAAAACCTATTTTGAACCATGGACTATTGGCTAGATGTACATGACTTGTACATTAGCTTTCCTTATGATCCATATTTATGAATGAAATAAGTTTAAGTTCATCTAGATGCAACATCTATTCATCTTGAACTTAACTTATTTTTCTAACATCTCACATGTATCTAGGGTGTATAAAACATACATAAGTCAATGTGATTGTGAGATGTGGAATTAGGGTTACTATGACTTCATGCATTTTCTAGGCAACTCTATTTGATTCCTTTATACATAGGACTTCAAATCATGCCATTGTCCTTAAATCAATTTTAATTAATGCATGAATGATCATGACATAAGTGATAACATAAATAAGTATGACCAATGATCATGATATCATGACATATAAATAGGCTCTAAACATGAACATGACATAGAAAGTGTTGGTGCAACAATGCCCCAAGCATTTATATATTTTGATGTTTGGATAATCATCTAAGTTAGGCAATGTTTTGTGATCTAATTGTAAACATGTTTAAGTGATAGGAAAATCCAAGTATGAAGACCTGGTAAAAGACAAGTCCAAGTGTGATCTTGGCAAAGAGAAGTCAAAGGAAAGGTCTTGGCAGCGTAAGTCCAAGCATGTAGTCTTGGCGTCGTAAAGTCCAAGCAGTCCTTGGAAAAGAAAGACCAAAGGAAAGTCTTGACGGCATAAGTCCAAGCATGTAGTCTTGGCGGCGTAAAGTCCAAGCATACTTTGGCAAAGAAGAAACCCAAAGCATGACGAAACCGAAGGAAGTTTTTGAAGGCAAGCGCATGGATGGAGTTGTGAACTCAGAGAAATCCTAGAGGCGTAAGGCTGATGGAGAATCTAGAAGGTTAAGTCTAGGCTTAGGTTATGTTTTCAAGTATGAATTAGTCATACTTGGGGTGTGATCATCGAACATGATGTCGGCCGAATCGGCCTTTAAAATGCATTAGAGGTTGAAGATCGTAGCCGATCGGGTTATCTCATGAATCGGTGAGAGTCGACTCGTACTGCATTACCAAGATATAGCCGGGCAATGATCGCCATTATTAGCGATCGCCACGCCAAACAAATGACCCGTAGCCGATCGGCTAGTTTCAGCAGCAATATCAATCGAATCGCCATCTGGCGCTGATCGATAGTCTTCCCGAGCGATGACAAATCCCATGAATCCGGTCGCCGTTAGAATCGGGCATCGATGTGCTCTTTCCTATAAAAGAGCCCAAGGGGAGCAAGAAGAGGCTAATGCTTATATTCTGATCTTTCTCCTAAGCTCCCACAAGTTTTTCAAGCTTTCTAAGTGATCTTAAATCCTCTCCTCCTCTCTCTAAGCTCAAGTTTCATTCTTTGTAAAGAAGAGGAGGTTTTTGTTGTAAAAGAAAGCTTCTTAGTGGAATTGCTTGGGTTGATCCACCTTAAGGATCGCCGTGGAGTAGGAGCGTTATCTCCGAACCACGTAAAGACTTTGTTAGCATTGCTTTTTGTTTTTACATATATTATTTGTGTTTGCTTCCACTAATTACTCTTGTAGAAACGAAAAGCGCTATTCACCCCCATCTAACTTCCAAACGATCACCAACAAGTGGTATCAGAGCCCGAATCACATCGGAAGATCTAGCAATCAACCGGAGCAAAGATGGCTTTTCAAGAGGGGTATAGCACGGCGAGACCTCCGTTCTTCGACGGCAACGACTTCGGATATTGGAAAGGTAGGATGGAGTATTACTTAATGAATGATATTGAAAATTGGTTTAGTATTGTAGATGGATTCAAAAGCGGTCGGCCGACGAATTGAGCACCACTACCGACAAAAGATTGGACAAGAGAGATGGCCAAGAAAGCACAAGCAAATGCAAAAGCAACGACCACACTTCAATGTGGTCTATCCAAGGAGAAACTCTCTAAAGTCGGGCCCTTCAACTCCGCAAAAGAGCTTTAAGAGAAGCTCATCGAACTCAACGAAGGATCCAAAGAAACAAGAAGGGCCAAGAGAGATCTTTTGATTGGCCAACTCCAAAGCTTCACCATGAAGACAAACGAGACCGTGAGCCAAATGCACAGGCGTTTCAAGGAAGTAGTCAATGGACTACATGTTATAGGTGAGAAGGTCGACAACCGAGACCTTGTAAGGTATGTGTTACAAGCTTTCCCTAGAACCACCTTATGGGCTTCAATGGTAGATGCCTATAAGGTCTCTAGGGATCTTTCATTAGTTAAGTTAGATGAGCTATTTTGTGAATTTTAATTACATGAACAAGCTAACACTTCATCCAAAGAGAAGGGTATAGCTCTTTTTGTAGGAAAGAAGGAGAAGAAGAAGAAGGAGAAGAAGGAAGTGTCCTCCTCATCCGAATCCGAGGAAGACTCATCAAGTAGTGAAGATGAGTTATCGGCAAGCGAGGTGGCACATTACGTCAAGAAGTTTGGTGGGAAGTCAAGAAGACTCACCAAGAAATATGTAAAGAGGATGTTCCAATCCTCAAGAGGTAAATCTTCAAATAATTCAAATTCTTCATCTAATGTAACTTGTTATGGTTGCAATAAGAAAGGGCACATCAAGCCAAATTGCCCGGAACTAAAGAAGAAAGAGGAGAAAGAAAAGAAGCATAAGGAGAAGAAGGAAAAGAAGAAGAAAGAAGCAATGGTGGCTCAAACTTGGGACACCCTAAGCATGGAAGACACTTCCGATGATGAAGAAGTATGTCATACCACCCGAAATCTAGCCCTAATGGCTTTAGAGGAAGAAATCGGGAGTTCAAGTGAAGAGTCTTCATCCTCTTCATCAAGCGACGAATCATCATCAAGTGATGATGATGAGGTAAACAACTCACCTAAAGTAGATTTACTTTACAAGACTATTGCATGTTTACAAAATACTTTAAATAGATCGAAAACTAGGATTAAGGATCTAAAAATAGAGATCAAATCACTTAAGAGTATAGATTCATCATGTGGTAAATTATCTAGTGATAACGATAAATGTACCCTTAGGGATGAAAATGATGAATTAAGAAAAGAAATAGGTAAATTAAGAGCATGCTTAGAAAAATTCACCAATGGTTCAAAATACCTAGACATGATTATTAAGGATCAAAGGGTCATCTACAACAAGGCCGGATTAGGATATAGGCCTAAGGAAAAGGAGGTAGCATTCACATCCCTTGTTAGTAGAAAATCCATAATTAAAAGCAAGGGTAGAAAGACTTGGGTACCTAAGAAATTTATAATTGATGCTAGTGGTCCTAAGATTTGGGTACCTAAGGATTGTATTTTTTATGTGATATAGGTAGAAGAACCAAGCTTGTGGATAGTTGATAGTGGGTGCTCAAAGCATATGACTGGTGATGAGAAGAAGTTCTCCACTATCAACCACACTAGCAAGGGAAAGATATCATTTGGTAATAGTGGCAAACTTAAGATTCTAGGAAAGAGCACAATTGAGGTATCCCCCAACCTTGTCATTCATAAAGTGCTATTAGTTAAAAATATGAAATTTAATTTACTTAGTGTAAGTCAACTATGTGATGCAAACTTTGATGTTAGATTTGATTCCTCAAAATATTTTATAAGATACAAAACTCTAAATGATTGCATGTTAGTAGACTTTAGGAAATCAAATATATATTATGTTAATTTATCCTATGCTACTAATGCTTCCACTAAGTGTCTTATTGTAAAAGAGGAAGAAAGTTGGCTTTGGCATAGGAGGCTAGGACACATAAACATGAAGAACATAGCCAAAATAGCAAAAATGAAGTTAGTCAAAGGGTTGCCCAAAGTCAAATTTCTCAAGGACAAAATGTGTGATGCATGCTAAGAAGGGAAACAATCAAAAACATCACACAAAGGTAAACATTTACTTAGTACCGCTTTACCGTTAGAACTCTTACATATAGATTTATTTGATTGCCATAGTACCCCCTCTATAATTGGTAGTAAATATTGCTTGGTAATAATAGATGATTTCTCTAGGTTTACTTGGGTATTTTTCTTAAAAAATAAAGATGAAACCTTAGGAATAATCATAGGATTTAGAAAAAGAGTAGAAAATGAAAGAAAACTCAAAATCAACCGGATCCGTAGTGATCATGGTGGAGAATTTGAGAATTCTAACTTTTCAACTTTTTGCTTAGAACAAGGGTACAAGCATGAGTTTTCTTGTCCTAGAACACCCTAACAAAATGGGGTTGTGGAAAGGAAAAATCGTGCCCTACAAGAAGCGGCTAGGACAATGCTTAATGCATACTTCTTACCTAGCTACTTGTGGGCGGAGCGATTAATACCGAAATAGGGTATTGATTCATAGGTTTTTAGGAAAAACTTCATTTGAATTATGGAATGGTACAATTCCAACAATTCATTATTTTAAGGTCTTTGATGCAAAGTCTATATTTTAAATACCAAAGACAACCTAGGTAAGTTTGAGTCCAAAGCGGATGAGGGAATCTTAGTTGGATACTCATCCACTAGTGTAGGGTATAGAGTTTACAATAAAAGGACTCAAAGGATTGAAGAATCTTCAAATGTTCAATTTGATGAATCCTCAAATACATATCCTAGGAAATCCCCGATTAATGATGATATTAATAATGAAAATCAAGAAATTACCCAACAATTTCAAGATTTAACCTTAGGGGGTAATGATCAAGGGGGAGGATTGAATCAAGGGGGAGCAAAGGATGATTCCGATGATGAGCATAGGATTGAGGTTGATCATGATCAAAACCAAATTAGTACACCTCCTAGAACCATAAGAGTTCATCAAAGTCACCCTTAGATTAAATTGTGGGTGAATTATCTCAATGAGTTAGGACTAGGTCATTCCATAGGGATCCCACTAGTCATATAGCTCTAATTTCTCAAATTGAGCCCAAAATAATTAAAGATGCATTACTTGATCCGGATTGGATCTTAGCAATGCAAGATGAATTGGCTCAATTTGAAAGGAGTCAAGTATGAGAGTTAGTTCCTAGACCAAGTCAAAACACCATTGTTACTACAAGATGGGTCTTTAGGAACAAACTAGATGACCAAGGAAATATCACTAGAAATAAAGCAAGATTAGTTGCAAGAGGTTTTAATCAAGTTGAAGGACTTGATTATGATGAAACATATGCCCCGGTTGCTAGGTTAGAGTCCATTAGAATACTTTTAGCATATGCCTCCTATATGGGTTTCAAACTCCATCAAATGGATGTCAAATCGGCATTCCTAAATGAGTTTATTAAGGAGGAGGTATATGTAGAATAACCTCCCGGGTTTGAAAATATGGACTATCCAAACCATGTATACAAACTTAGGAAAGCTTTGTATGGTTTGAAACAAGCTCCCCGGGCTTGAAAATATGGACTATCCAAACCATGTATACAAACTTAGGAAAGCTTTGTATGGTTTGAAACAAGCTCCCCGGGCTTGGTATGAAAGATTATCATCTTTCTTAATTTCTAAGGATTTTAAAAGGGGTAGTATAGATCAAACTCTCTTTATAAAGTCAACATCTAAGGACATCTTTGTAGCCCAAGTATATGTTGATGACATTATCTTTGGGTCAACAAATGATGAACTCCTTCAAGACTTTATTCAAAATATGGAAAAAGAGTTTGAAATGAGTCTAGTTGGGGAATTAAATTTCTTCCTAGGATTGCAAGTCAAACAAACTAGTGAAGGTATTTATATTTATCAAACCAAATATGCTAAGGAAATGATTAAGAAATTTGGTTTGGAAAATGCTAAGGTGGTTTCAACTCCAATGACAACCAATACTAAAATAGATAGTGATAGTGAAGGAAAGCAAATAGATCTTACACTTTATAGGAGCATGATTGGTAGTCTCTTGTACTTAACCGCTAGTAGACCCGACATATTATTTGCGGTTGGTATGTGTGCTAGGTATCAATCATGTGCTAAAGAATCTCATTTAGTTGCCGTTAAGAGAATATTAAGATATGTTAAAGGCACAATAAATGTAGGATTATGGTACCCTAGGACTAGGTCTTTTGATTTGATTGGGTACACCGATTCCGATTATGCCGGTTGCAAATTGGATCGGAAGAGTACTAATGGTGGATGTCAATTCCTTGGGTCCTCCCTAGTTAGTTGGAGTAGTAGGAAACAACCTTGTATTGCATTATCTACCACCGAGGCCGAATATGTGGCTATGGGTGGTTGTGTAGCTCAACTACTATGGATGAAACATACCCTATAAGATTATGAGCTATCTTACTCCAACATGAAAGTATTTTGTGATAATGTGAGTACCATTAATTTGACCAAAAATCTGGTGCATCACTCTAGGACTAAGCACATTGAAGTGAAACATCACTTCATTAGAGATCATGTGGCTAAGGGAGACATTGAGCTTAATTACATTGAATCTAAGTCCAACCTAGCCGACATCTTTACCAAGCCTCTCCCCGAAATAGAATTTTCATCACTTAGGAGAGAACTTGGAATGTGCTTTGTAGAATAGAAGTGTAGGTTTGCATGATCCCATAAAAAATCTAGGTTTTATACCTCTAACCATCTCACAATAGACCTAAGAAACCATGATTTGTGTTTTTAGCCACCTAGAAATCATGTGAGATGTTAGGAAGATGCACTTAGTTTATCATGCTTGTTATGATGCATTATCATGAGCCAAAGTGTCATCTAAAGACATTAATCCTTCATTGGACCAATCATTGGGAAGACCTATGTACAATTAATGTGCATATAGCTCCAAGAATATGATTGGAAATGTAAAATAAAATAAGATTTAAACTATGTCTATCAAACCTTGAGAAACAATTTTCTATTGATAAGCCAAAGTGATACAAAGTTTGCAAAAAATATCATAACTTTTGCAAAATCTCAAGATTGTGTCAATATCAAAATCCAGAGGTGATATAATTTTAAAATAATTTTTCCTTGATAGGAAATGATCTAACAATATTAACCATAAAATTTTATAATTTTTTGATCCTTATTGAATTAATTATGAATTTTTTTAATCTAGCCAAAAAGGATATCAGGGATGTATCATTTGGCGCCTATCGCCTTGATTCGGTAATCTGACGATATCGAACCGGACTTACCGGTTCGCTATGGTCAGCCGCCATTTATAGCGATCATTCGCCCTGCGGCGCTTCGTATCACGGCCAGCCGATTCGATTGTCGCTATCGATTCGCCATTTATAGCGATCGGCCCCTTACTGGCTTCGTATCACGGGCGAGTTATTGATCTCCATCGATTCGGCCCGCTAACAGCGATCGGCTCCTCTTCCTCTTCCGACGAACTTCCACCGCACCTTTTAGCCGTTCTCCCTCATTTTTCCGATGACTTCACCGACCGGTGCTCCCATTTGGAGTGCTCTCCGACTCGAGGACCTCCTCTTGTCACCCCCTTCACGCCCTAGTTTCCACTGAAGATCACTCACTCGGCTAGGGTTTCGTGAACACTCGCGTCCGACACTGTTCCTTGATCTTTCACCATGCCGCCTAGGTAAACCCTCATCCCTGATCACAGTTTGTTTGTTCCTATAATTTTGTTTCACTAACCGGTGCTTATTTTGTTGTCTTTGTGCATGCATCATCCTTAACCTACATTGTGCATGCTTGTTTTGTTGTCTTTTGGCACATTTAGACTTAAGCATTATGCTACTAAGCGTGCCTGGGCACCTCCGACCAACGAGGGCCCGTCAAACCCTCCACCCTCTGTCGATCCTCGATTTCCAAACTCCGCACTTGAAAGTGCCTTCAATAAAAATAAATTCCAACTTATTCCACCTCGATCAATGGATCCAAAATTTCTTAAAGACTACTGTTTTGATATTGTTCAAATCATCCAACACTACAAACTTGAATCATTAGTTTTTTGTGAACATCATGTAAATATCACTCTTCTTTCTGAATTTTTCAACAACTTGCGACCGGTTGGAGATGGGCTGAGATACCGGACTCGCGTTGCTCAGTGCAATCTGGATTTCATCCCCTAGATCTGGACCGATTTTCTCGGATGTCTCTCTTCCGAGAATGATTTCATTTTGTATCCATCTTAGAGTGAACCTCTTCCACCTCCCTTTGAGGAGATTTCTTTAGGTTCCCTTCATACTACTTTCTATCACTCTTCTCGACCTTTGAACACCAATCTATTTCAATCACAAGAACTTTCTGCCTCTGACAATGTCCTTTATAAGGTCATTGCTCATTGTCTTCTCCCTATAGTTACCCGTGGTTTGGCCTTGGTTCGATCTACACACTTCCTTCTCATGAATATTCTTCGTCAATACTTAGACATCAATATTGGTCTCAATACCTTCCACTGCATCACTCATTTCATAAGGCCAAACAATGGGAAGGCTCATATACCTTTTTGGAAATGTCCTTACTCAGTGGCTCAGCTCCGTAGGCATTGATGTCAACATAGGAGTCATTAAAATCATGAATAGAAAATATGACCAGATGACTCGTCGGAGCTTCTCCTTGGCGGGCTTGAAGGCCGACAGAGGGTCCGGACCGGGACCACGGGACGGCGGAGTGGCGCTCGGCACGATGATGCGGAAGGAGATCTTGAGGGTGTTCTTGAGAGCCGATCACGGAGGAGCTGCTGCAGGTGATCGCTACAGCGGACACATCCTTCATTGCCCGCCGATGCTTTGCGAGCGGATAGACACACGCGAGAAGCTGCGCTTGGGCCAGCAGAGCTTCGCTCCTCTCCTCGTGAGAGGATGCATCGATAACAAGGACATTTTGGCGACTCTCGCCCTCGCACTGGACACCCACCTCCTCACGATGGTTCGTCATCCGCACCGATGGATCGAGGACGACGATCGTTAAGCTAGCATGTTTTGTTATTTTCTTTTTAGCCGTATACGGCATAAATCTACTTGTGTAATGACTTTTGATTAATGAAATGAAATTGTGTTTTTGTTTAGTTCATTTCTATCGTGCCTACAACTTGTTATTTGTCAAGTTTAGAAGTTGAGCATATAGTCAGTTATGAATATTGATACGATACAATTACACTTTTTGCGTCATATTTTTGTTATTTTGAATATCGTATCAATCCATTAATCGATGAGCATGTTTTTCATCTAATATTTTTCATATGTTATATTAGTCGAATAAAATGTATATGAGAGTTTCGTGATTTTTGGACATCTACGGAATTTTCTCGCATTTTTAAACCTTGGATTTGAAAAATTCGAATTTGATTTATGCGATATCGATCATTGCCGTTATTAGCGGTCATACAACCGGCGATTGGTGATGCCAATTCTAGTCGAACGGTGACCTTTGTTTGGAATAGAAAAGGTTTTTCATCGGTTAAAAGGTTCAATTTTGGACATTATATGATTTCCACAGTATATACATGATAACTTGTATGGAAAGACGAATTTTCTTGATGCACTGGTTTAGGGGGAGCTACATCCCTTATTTCTATAATTGTTGGTGCAAGGCTAGGACATATTTGCCTATTCTATTGCTTATGCTTTGCTTCACATGTTATTTCCACATCATGAAACATGTCTTGGATTAAGGGGGAGCTTCATTTCAATTTTATACCTTTGTTCAAGATGTGTCAATTATAATTCTTTCCTGCACTTATTGGATAAACTCTTCTCTTTTTATTGTATGTCAAAGGGGGAGAAGGGATATTTAAGTTAGAATTCATATTGAAATATGTTTATATGTATGTATTAAAGACCTAACTTAAATGATTGCCAAACATCAAAAAGGGGGAAATTGTTGGTTCAACAATGCCCCAAGCATTTATATATTTTAATGTTTGGATAATCATCTGTTGGTGCAGTGGGCACCAAAGTCGAACCGGTATTTTGATTATGGCAAAAGGCTCAATAGTTAAGGGTATATTTGTTATCTTACGAGCTCACTTAAGTGTGCAGAAATGCTAAAGTTGAGCGGAAGGTCTGCGACACCCGGTGGGAACCGAGGTGGTCGGGCAACGCCAGAGGGACTTCGGAGGAAGCCGAGGTACTCGGGTGAAGACCGGAAGCGAGGCTACAAGGTAAGCTCGTGTGAAAGCGAAGCAAGGTCGTTAAGCGTAGATCCGACCCAATACCTCCAATGGAAGGTCTAGGTCGAGATCAGATGGTTAGAACCATCGTACTTTATATTTTAAGCTAACATGCTGCGGTCAAAACCCTTTGACGATCGTCTACTACGATCAGCTGCTAGTCTAGTTCGACCTCGAGAATCATTTGACGGATGGGGTGAATTTGGACTTGACTCGTGTTTTGGTACAAAGGGTGATGTGGCATCAAGGTGGACATCCAAACCATCACCAAGCTTGGACCTCATCCTTGAGTTGGCGTGAAGGCCTCCTTGAGGTGGCACAAGATGGTTGGCTCCCATGATGTGTGGCACATGTTGGATGGCTTCTTCTTCTTGGCGTGAAGGCCTCCTTGAGGTGGCACAAGATGGTTGGCTCCCATGATGTGGCACAAGTTGGATGGCTTCTTCTTCTTGGCGTGAAGGCCTCCTTGAGGTGGCACAAGATGGTTGGCTCCCATGATGTGGCACAAGTTGGATGGCTTCTTCTTCTTGGCGTGAAGGCTTCCTTGAGGTGGCACAAGGTGGTTGGTTGAAACACCTCATCCTTGAGTTGGGATAAGAACCTCACCTTGGACACTACCTATGTCTAAATTCATAGATCAATATCCATAAATAGACATGTTCACTCCAAGCAAATAACAAGTATTCAAGAGCTCTCAACACGCCGTCGTAACGCCGCTACTACTACTCACATTTGCTACGACGAAGTGCCGCCGACAACGAAAGCTACATCTTCTACTTATAAGAGTTGTCGGTATATTTATTTAAGTTCTACTTCTTTAAATTGTCTTTGTGCTTTAATCGTAACAAGGAAAGGGGGAGTGTCCCTTTGCCTTGATTTCTTTTTGTAATCGTTGCTCCTACTTCCAACGAAGAGGAGTGGTTTTAGTGAATTGCCCTCCGTACGTGATCAAGGATCACTAGGGCCGTGGATTAGCAATCGAAAGATTGTGAACCACGTAAAAATATCTTGTCTACTTTATATTTCCGCTGTGCACTCTCTACTTGCTTTTTACTTATTGCAAAAGTTTTTTTTAACGACACCGTATCGCTATTCACCCCCCCCTCTAGCGACACTTTCGATCCAACAATTGGTATCAGAGCCATGGTCCATGTCAAGCCATGAACCTCGAACGAAGGAAGTTGAGCTCCCACGTCCGGATCAAGAGAACCAGACATCAGGAAGGAAGTCTAGTTGGGTCGGGGGGACCGAACAACTGGCAGGAAGTCCTGGTGGGTTGAAGATCGGACATCAAGCAGAGAAAATCCTTCGAGGAGGGATAGGCTTGAGGGGGGGCCCAATGTGGTCCTTCGTTTGAGGGGGGGATTGTTGGGAGTATGAGGAATACAATCAAAGTCCCACATTGGTAAGACATGGAAAAGATCATGTGCTTATAAGAAAAAAAAGATATCTCCATTGGTATGAGGCCTTTTGGGTAAAGCCCAAAAACAAAACCATGAGGGCTTGGGCCCAAAGTGGACAATATCATACCATTGTGGAGATATGTGGATCTTATATGCACTAACATCATCTAAGTTAGACAATGTTTTGTGATCTAATTGTAAACATGTTTAAGTGATAGGAAAATCCAAGTATGAAGACCTGGTAAAAGACAAGTCCAAGTGTGATCTTGGCAAAGAGAAGTCAAAGGAAAGGTCTTGGCAGCGTAAGTCCAAGCATGTAGTCTTGGCGGCGTAAAGTCCAAGCAGTCCTTAGAAAAGAAAGACCAAAGGAAAGTCTTGGTGGCATAAGTCCAAGCATGTAGTCTTGGCGGCGTAAAGTCCAAGCATACTTTGGAAAAGAAGAAACCCAAAGTATGACGAAACCGAAGGAAGCTTTTGAAGGCAAGCGCATGGATGGAGTCGTGGACTCAGAGAAATCCTAGAGGCACAAGGCTGATAGAGAAGCTAGAAGGTTAAGTCTAGGCTTAGGTTATATTTTCAAATATGAATTAGTCATACTTGGGGTGTGCGGTCGACGAATATGGTGTCATCGGTCAATCGCCTTAAAATGCAAGATTAGAGGTTGGAAGGTCATTAGCGATCGTGGGGTTATCGGTCGCGGTGAAATCGACTTCGAACCGGCTACCGTATACAAAGTAGCGATCGCCATTATTGGCGATCGGCGCCACAAATGGCCGTGGCCGTGGCGGTCCGCTACGAGCGATATCGATTGAGCGCCCTTTGTTGGCAGTCGATTGATAGTCTTCCCATTGGCGATGACGACAACAAATCCCGTGAATCTGGCTGTTCAGAAGCCGTTAGAATAGGCGACAGTCGAATGATGTAAGTCATCAGTCGACTAATGTAAGTCATCAGATAGACCTCAATGGGAAAAGAGGCTCTTTCTATAAAAAGAGCCCAAGGGGAGCAAGAAGAGGCTAATGCTTATATTCTGATCTTTCTCCTAAGCTCCCACAAGTTTTTCAAGCTTTCTAAGTGATCTTAAATCCTCTCCTCCTCTCTCTAAGCTCAAGTTTCATTCTTTGTAAAGAAGAGGAGGTTTTTGTTGTAAAAGAAAGCTTCTTAGTGGAATTGCTTGGGTTGATCCACCTTAAGGATCGCCGTGGAGTAGGAGCGTTATCTCCGAACCACGTAAAGGCTTTGTTAGCATTGCTTTTTGTTTTTACATATATTATTTGTGTTTGCTTCCGCTAATTACTCTTGTAGAAACAAAAAGCGCTATTCACCCCCCCCTCTAGCTTCCAAACGATCACCAACAGAAAGTAACCCTAAGCAATAGCATGACATTTTATATGATAAAAGGAGATATGATATCATGACATGGCAAAATAGAGTATATAAACACATTAACACCCACACAATCAGACAAAGACACATAATTTTTCATAAACAAAATATTTCATTCATCATAAATGCAGGTCTACAATCAAAATAGATGTCTAAGAAAAACTCTCGACCTCACTACGAAAATGAAAAAAAAAGATCCCTAATCTACGCCTAGCTATCATCCCTGAAGCCATCTCCTGGAGGTGGTGGAGGCTACTGACCCAGGGTCCAGGTCCGCATCATCTCATATATATCAATCTGGTGCTTCTCCATCCGACTCTGATGCTACTCTATCCGGCTGAGCTGCTGACCCAACTCTTGACCCATGGAGGATATGCGATCGGCCATGGCGAACTGCTCCAGACTGAGCTCCACCCAACTCGTGTCAGCTTCCTCATAAAACTCCTTGAAGCAAGTCTCCAAGCTTGTGACCTGTGTCGAGAGACTCTCTGAAGAAGCATCAGATAGCATCTGATCATCCTCCTCAACAGCAAGCCCCTCATGCTCCATGGGCTGAGGCCGAGCCACCCACTCCATCTGTCCGGGGCCAATCCGCATTCCAGCCAGTGTAAAGTTCTGCACCGTGATGTGATTGTATGTGTCTGATAGCGGCCTCAGTGATCCCCTGGATATGTTAATGTCGATGGACTCTAACCATGTTGTAATGACATGTCCAAATGACATATGAACTTTCCCCTGCACAGGGGTCACAAAATGGACAATGCAATGAAATATGTTCAATGCAATTTTTATGTCCAAAAGATGACGCATGACATACATAAGGAAAAGATGGGGAGGCCGGATCTTGGCCTGACTCCGAGTCACTATAGGTAGAATACACCCAACAATGACTTTGTAGAGAACATTGTCAGGTGCAGATAAGTCATTGATTGGAAAAAGGTTTTGAGCTAGTGGACGAGGTCGAAGAAAGAAATGCTGATGCATGGACTCTAATGATATATGCTCAAATGGAGCAGGAAGAGGTGCATCAAAAGAAGGTTAAAACACGAAAGTGTCATCCGATGCCCGACACTCCAGGAACTTCTGCAAAATCAGAGGAGTGAACTCCAGGTCGCGTTTTGCAACGCGAGTGGTGTAGGTCGGGCTATCGTTGACCTTCCTCAAATTTTGGTAAAACTCCTTAAGAAGATCATCGTTATGGAATGCGTACAAAAGTCGACTTTCATCAATTGATAATGTCATACAATCTAAATGACATCGCCATAGTAGGTACTAAAAAATCGCTCGTCCAAGTACCTAACCGGCATCGATTGGTACACGAGCGACCCATCCTCACTAGACTCACCCCTAGACTCACCCCTAGACTCACCCCTACGTTGTTTTCTACATGAATGCAATGAATGTAATGAAATGCAGTGTGATGACGCAAATAACATGGTTAGATCAAAATGTGGTATATGTAAAAAGATGAGGTTTAAGGTTTAGAAGTATACTTTGGTGTCATTTTTGGGTTTAGGCTTGTGAAGGATGAACTGAACCACCTGATTGCTGGAGAGGACGCCGGAGGATCGCCAGAAAGAAACTCTCGCTGAAACCCTAACTTGCGGAGGAGAGTGGAAACACCATTAGTGTGATAGAAGGACTCAAGATAAAAAAAAAAATAGGGTAAGGTTCCAAACCTAAGGCCTTGAGTCGCCGGCGTGGACACGAGGAGGTTGGTCGGAGGTTTTGGGATCGATCGGAGAAAAAATCGCGTGAGAAGAAGGCGTGAAGAAGCCGAACCCTAGCGATTCAGCCTTATAAAAATGCGATGCCAGTCGACTGATGTGCCATATCTGTCAACTGATAACAGTCCAGTGAACGATTCACAAAATCGATAGTCGACTGAACTGGCTCGGCACTCGACTGTTGAAGCTTCTGTTGTAAAATACCAAAAAATAATAATAATAATAATAATAATAACAGAAAATATCCTTGTTAATTTGAGAAATTAACTTGTGAAATTTTTCAAGAATTTTCAGAAATTTTTCTGGATTCAATAGGAGCTCATATGACCATTTGAGAGAAAGGTTAAGTCTAAATAGGTGATTGGGCTAATCTAGGTTAGCTTTAGGTTAAGCTTGGGCTAGTTCAACCAGATCAGTTGGCTTTAAGTCCCGATTTCCATTCGTCGTTTCGTTCTCGCCCGATCGACTTCTTCCCGTTTTATTCCCGACCTTTTCTCCTCTCCGATCGATCGCGTCTTCTCCCTCACGTTTTCTCGCCGCCGCCCCTTTCTCTCGATCGTGCGCCATCTTCTCTCCGCCGTCGTCTACCCTGCCGGCGAACTGCCCTCTTGGGCTGCCCTTTTCTTCCTCATCATCATCAGCCGCCTGATCTTGTCGTTGTGCTCTTCCTCTGACGTTGCCGTCGCCGAGCCCGCTGGTCGAACCCATACGAGCACCGGCCGCTCCCCGTTCTCTCGATCCATCGACGCCAAGCCCGCTTGTCGTGCCCTAGAGCGTCACCGCCACGGGTTGAAGAGGTTGGCATCACGAGCTCCTCCCTAATCGCGACTGTCCTTGCCGAGAGATCTCCGTTGCTCTTCCCACTCGCCGCCGGATCGGCGGCCCGTTCGGGACGAAATCCCTCCAAGAGCATGAGTCGCCTCACCTCGCACCACATCCTGCTCACTCGCAGCGAGCGAGAGCAAAGACATGTGCCCGCTCGCCGTCGCGTGCACAGAATCGATGGTCGCCGCCCCTGCACACGCGGTCGGTGACCACCAACCTTAGCCGTCGCCGCTGATTACCACCGCGAGCCCTCTGCCTTAATTGCCGATCACTTGCATCGTCGGAGCAACCGGTCGATCGTCGCTGGAAATAGGGTAAGCTACTGTTTATAACTTGGATTTATAGGGTTATTCAATTGTCTAATCTATTGACTGGTGGATGTTGATTAAGGTTTGTAATGACTGTATTGTTTAGTTGTTTAGCTTGTATCGGTGTTTGGGCGTGGTGGAGCTCTTTATTCCGGAATGTAACAATTGGGGAAAAACACATGCTCGGTGAAGATCTTGTTTTCAATGGAAATTGATATAAATTGGGTAGTGAGTAAAGATTCGCTTTATCCGTGTGATTTCGTTTACATGATTAGAGAGTTGTTCGGGTTGTAGAATATCCTTAGTATGGAATTGAATGTATAGGATCGTGTAGTGGTTAATTGGAAATGAGGGATTTTTAATTATGATGCTAATGGTACCAGTTGAGGGTCTAATGTGAAGGTTGGTTATAGTAAATCGACCTTGGATAATTTAGGAGATTTTCCTAAGTAGTAAGTCGATAAAAGAATGCGACTATAAGAATGATATAATAATTAATTTGTATTTTGTAGTCTGCTTGTACTAAAATGTAAGTGATGCTATTTACAGGACGTGGATACAAGACAGGTCCGCGGCCGTGAGGATTTCATTGCTACGAGCATTTACAGCAGGTAGGTAATTTTCTACCGGTCGGGTAGATGTAATGATTTCCAGATTTAGATATAGATATGAACATGTTAGGTGTTCATATTACCTTGATCATGCTCTGTTTATCGTATGCTTGAACTTACCGTTGATATATATGTGTGCTCGATTATTGATAACACATATTCCCTAGCATAATCTAGAAGTTACAGATGTGATGTAAGTAGGTCTAACTGTTTAGTAGGGTGTAGATGTTAGAGTACGGAGGATGACCTAAGTTGTAAATTTGGCAAAAAGGTCCTCTGTGGATAAGTATGGCCCTAGATGTAGGACTTATTCCATACCTGTATGTTGCACATTTATTCACCAATCATGGGTTGTGTGAATGGTCATGTGAGTCGTGGGATAACAGGTCGCTACTGACCGATGGTCCTAGCTTGTCATGATCGATGAGTGACTCTCTCTGTAGAGAGTGTCGATCAATTGGGTGTGACTCTTTGTTGAACAGAGAGTCTAGGGTAGATGTTCTGTATGTGAGACAGTATCCTCATGTCATTGCATGCATACTGACGACATCGTCTTCCCTTGGGGTTGAGAGAGAGTCATCAGTCATCCTGCCTCCCAGGTTACTTCCAGAGGAGTAACTGGTGTGAGGGCATAGCATTTGTTGTGCCGCACTCTACCATTATTGATGATGGTTGTTGGAGTCGCGTGCAGTTGTCCTGGGTGCGTGGCACTCGACCGCTCATTGCGGCGCTGGGTCTGAGGGCCGCCAGAGGACCCCCGTTGCGTAGCGAGCTCTTTACGCTCATATGCTACTTGATCATACTACCCAACTCGGTCACTCGAGAGTGGTGGCGGCTGGAGTCGGGATAGTTGTCATGTCGTGTACACCAGGCCACACCGGGTCGTGGTAGCAAGTAGGGTGAGCAGACATGACCATGCATGCCGATCGCGATCATACGGTGTTTTGCATATGATTATATATATATACATACCTGCTTGTACATATATATATATGGATGATGGTGATTAGTATACATACAGATACAGTCTATATGTATACTCACTTTAATGATGCATTTGTATGTACTATGCTTGTTGTATTTGTTTGTACATGTTCATACATGATACTGCATTTCCTGTATGGTAGTAGGTTGATATTTGTATACCTATCGGATATTCACAGTGATACCCTTGACTCAGGTTAGGATATTGTGTAAGTACTATACTGTTATACCCTATGATGTGATTATATGCCCAGGTTGGATCAGGATAGAGTAGCTGACTGCCAGGTATGTCAGCATCGTTGATGTTCAGTTTATTTAGTATATGCATGCATATCTATTGTTATGCTGATGTATACTTGTTGTACGAGTAGATTAAACTATTGAATGACATGTAATATTGATACATATATTTACATGTTTTCTCTGATTACCTGCTGAGTTTTACTCACCACCTCCGACCCTGGGTTTTTCTGTCGCCCAGGTAACAGGTAGAGGTCTTCGTGACGACTTGGAGCTGCGCCGACCGATCCATCCCATCTCCATTTTCCGAGTCTCCCGAGGAGTTCATTTTGTTTTTCTCTCTTATGGCTTGGACTTGTTTATGTGTTATGGATTTTGGTCCTATGTCATGGACCCTTGTTTTGTTATGGACTTGTCGTGATGTCATTGTTTTATTTACGGTTTTTGACTGTGGACTTGTCAGGTGATGTACACCTGTATATTTGGTTATGTATGTTGTGGGTATGCGCTCTTTATTTCCGCTGCTGTTATTTGTTATATATATTGTTGTTGTTGTGGGCCTACGAGCCTTGTATTAACCCAAAATGTTGCCACGTCTGAGAGATCTTTGTCTGCTTGATTTTCGCTCGGCATGCTCTCGGGCGTGACTTATGGGTCAAGGTCGATCGATGGGTCGCGAATACGATAATTCGCACTTCGACAATGACCCACTAATTAGCAACCATTAGCTCTTCCCGTCGTCGAACAATAAATAACATCCACCGACTAATGGACAATCCGCCGAGTGCCGAAGCAAGAAGCCAAATTATTGATCTCGCAGTGTCATGCTACAGTCTGTATCAGTCGATTGATATCTATTTTTCAGTTCTGAAATTAAGTGAATTTTGATTTCTTCACTCAATTTGTCTCATTTTTAACATGTTTATGCATGTATATCGAATATATTAGTGTTATGCTTGTGTTTATGTATTTGTTAATGTATTTTAGTATTTTATTTCATTTTCACAAACATTAATATCCAAGAGTTTTAAATCTTAGCATTTCACCCTTTCTAAGTGTTGAAATACACAATCAAGGTGAATGATATATTTTGTGAGATGCAATACACCATAAACATACTTTCTATGCAAACATATGGCAAGAGACATGAAGAATGACAAGTATGTGACATCAAAATATATAGTGCTTGAGTGTTAATCTTAAATGCAATTTCTAAACCTTAAGACAATTTTCTTGATACATGAATTCCCAAAGTGTGTCAAAACCCCAAATTACACACTAATATCTCTAAGTCTAAATGTGTCAAGTTTAATCATTTTTTTTTACAATTCTCAAGGCTTATTGACACATCCTAAAATCTTTTAGGATTAACATTCAATCTTATTTCCAAGGTATCACATAACTATGAAAATGCTATAAAGTATTAACTTTACTATGGTTAGGTTAACTACCCACCAATTCAAGTTAACACCCCCAACCCACTTAGCGTGATGGAATCATGCTCTTAGGAACCCAATATTTATTGAATCTCCTTGGGTTAATTAGGTATTCACTAGGGATAACTTCCCTAGATACCCTCTTAATGACCCTCCTAGACTTGGAAATCTTGGTCATTTGGGTCTTATCATGGTTAAACTTAGAGATTGCCTCCCTAGTAACCTTCTTAGTGGTCTTTCTAGATTTCATGGAAACCTTAGTCACTAGACACTCACCATGGTCAATCCTAGGGATGACTTCCCTTGTGACATTAGTTTTCCTAGACTTAGGTTGAGTTCTATAATCAAATGGAACCTATGGTAGGTCTCCTTGGGCTTAGATTTGTGACCCAAACCTTTTTTTCCCTTAGGTGGACCTTGCTTCTTAGACCTTAGGTTTTGACTCCTAAACCCTAGATTTTGACAATTTGACCCTTTAATTTGATTTTGCATCTTCCTAAGGGTCTTTTCCATTTTTTCAAGTTTTAACCTCAAAACTTAATTTTTCAGCTCTAATTGCCCAATTTTTGAATTTTGATCTAATCTTTGGGCATTGTTCCATTTCTTAGGCATATGCCTACCCTTCTTAGGGTTAATACCTAAATGGTCTTCTACCTTCTTAATGGTTTCACTAGATCGGATTTTTCTAGGGTTAATCTCAAATTTCTCCTTATTTTTAACATTGTAACTCTTAGCCCCTAAACAATAAAATTTATTATTTTTAGCAGGCTCTTTATGAAACATAGGGTTTGCCTTAGAGGCTCCCTCTACATTTAATGCTCCTTCCTTTTTCCTAGGGTATTGACTTCTATAGTGCCCTCTTTGGTGACACTTGAAGCATACCACATGCTCATTGCTCTTAATGGTGGCGACTCCGGTATCCTTGGTCTTTTCTTGAGGTTTCGGTGTCGGTTGACTTTTCTTGACTTTCTTAGGGCACTTGCTCTTATAGTGGCCATATTCTCTACACCTAAAATATATAATATGATTTTTATTTTGAATTGATGTGCTTGAGTTACCTAGGTCAATGGTTGTCGAAATTGGTTCTTCATCTTCTTGACCGGAGGTAAATGGACCTTCATGGAACTTTGCCAATTTGCTCTAAAGCTCCTTGGCATCTTGATATTCACCTAGGCTAGACAAAACATCATTAGGTATCAAATATTCTAAAAGTTTTGTTACCTTGACTTTGGTTTTGAACTTTAAGCGTTGCTCTTGGGTCTACTTCTTCAACTTTAGAACATTTCCCTTCTTATCCCTAGGGGGTTCAAAGCCTTCCATGATGATGAACCAATCTTCTATGTCCATCAAGAATGTCTCCATTCTCGCCCTCAATGCCGGAAAATCTTCTTGGTCGTATGGTGGCGATGTGTTGATGTCTCATCCTAGTTTTTCTTGAAAATTCATCTTCTTGCCCTCTAGCATCTTTTGCTCCTGGGCATTAGTCCGTAGAAGAGCTCCAAGCTCTGATACTAATTGTTAGGATCTCGGTGGCCGCTAGAGAGGGGGGGGGGGGGGTGAATAGCACATTTTCGTCATGGATGGAAATTGATCGTTTGTTTCTACTAATCATGTTAGCACAGCGAAAATAATAATAACACGAATACAAATAACAACAACCACAAGATCAATACCAAGATATAACGTGGTTTGGAATCGTATAGTCCTACTCCATGGATTGGGCTCTAAAAGCTCTAGCGATGCAAACACACACCACTAATCACAAATACTCCTTCTCGATAATAAGTCGGAGGTGGAGAAACCTCTTACAGTGATTACAAAAGTAATACAACAAATGCAAGCTAATACAAGTATGAAATACACTATAAGTAAAGGAAAAACACTTTACAAAAAACTTTTGATTGTTTGCTTGCTTGGTTGCTTGAGTTGCAGTTGGAGAGCCTAAAATGCACCAATAAATTGCCCCAAATAGCCCTAGTAACCACTGCCAAAAATCCTCCCTTCGTGCTCCTTTTAAACCTGCAACTCGGGCTGATTTTCACCTAGCAGTCGACTGATCGGGACCATCAGTGGACTGCCCCTGTAGCCATTGTGAGACAATGACATGAGCCACGTCGAATAAGTTCCAACGGATAGGCCATCAGTTGATTGATCATACCCATCAGTCGACTAATCGAGCCTTCACTCGACTGTCAAACCCTAACAGTCGACTCGGGAACTTACTGTGCCCGAATTCCCGACCATCAGTCGATTGATCTCCAAATCAGTTGACTTCCCAATTCTGGCAGTCGACTGCTAGGCCAATTTCCAGCAGTCAACTCTAGTCGACTCCTATCAGTCGGCTACTCATAGTCTCAGTTGACTGATACACCTTAAACATGAGGTTTTAACCCAAGTATGGTGCCCCTATATTTGCTAGACCACCCTTAACCTAGACCTAAGTCTTCTAGTCACCTCCGTCAGCCTCATGCCTATCAGATCCCTCCAAGTCGTCCACGACTTGTTCATCCATACGCTAGCTTTCAGATGCTTTCATCAGCTATTGTCATGCTAATGTGATCTACACCGCTAAGGCACATTGAGCTTATGCTGCCAAAACTCCGCTTGGACTTTACGCTGTCAACCATTAGACTTATGCTGCCAAGACTCTGCCCTTGGATTTTACGCTGCCAATATCAAATCTCTTGGACTTTCCAAATGCCAAGACCCATGCTTGGACTTTCCTTGCCAACCCATGTTGGACTTTCCATGCCAAAACTCAAGTTTAGACTTTTCATGCCAAGTACACAAGACTTGAACTTCTCCCATGACAATGGTCAAACCATCATCAAACGTCAAATATGACCTGGGTCGATTGCACCAACAAACTCCCCAACACATGTCAGACATTAATGTCAGACATGAATGTCAAACATCAAAATACTACTCGAGTCAAACTCGAGTCTAGTCAATCATGACCTGGACCGATTGCACCAACATTATACTCATAAGACTCAGACAACACAATCGATGGTAAAGGAAGAACCGATCCTAGGAGTTCAGAGAAACAAAGAGTGTATTATCCGCTTTAAGTGCAGACAATTCGCACATTATAAAAATTAGTGTTAGGAAAGAAAGAAAAAGCTCGTTGAATTTAAGGTTGGTGAATTTAAAGGTTTAGAAAGTTATATTTTTTAAATGCATGACGATTTAGATCATTACAATAAGCTAGATGTTAATTCTAGTGTAATGATGATAAACTAGATTTAGTTAAGAATAGTTTAATTAATTCAATTAATAAAAAGTTAAATAATTCTGATTTAGCTATTCTAAATAATAAAAATATTAGTAAATAAAATGATCAGGTCAATCTGACTATTAATCAAATTAATTAAAAATTTAATTAAACTTTTAATCTAGACCTAGATTATATTAAGATCAGAAACAAGTCAGAATTTGGTTAGAATTATCAACATCTAGATCAAATTTATCAAAACCAAGATTCAAATTATCAAAATCTAGATCTGATTAACCTAGAAAAATTTATTTTGAAAAATTCAAATCCTATTTTGAAAAAAATTCTAAAACTATTTTTAAAATTCAAAATTTATCTTGAAAAGTTCAAATTTAAAAAAAATCCAAGTCTAATTTGAAAGATTTAAAACCTAACTTAAATAAGATTTCAAAATTAGAAAATCAAATTAATTATAATAAAGTATCATTTGATTATACAAAGATTAATTTAAAAGTTAAACCTTCAAATCTTAAAAATTCAACTAATACATTAAAAAAGAAAATTACTAAAAATATAGATTTTGTTACAAGTCTAACTTAAATAAAAAATTTTAAAATTAATGAACCTAATTGCCATAATGTATCTTATGATTATGGAATAAATTCAAATCGTACTCAAGAAAATAATAAACCTAATAAAATTCAAAATGTGTCAAAGGAGTCGGCACATTCGCGGGTTAACATAAAATGTATCAAATTGAGAATTTGATACATCATTAGAAATCAGTTATTTTAAGTTGATTGAGTTGAATTGCTTAATTTTTTTTTTACTAACATCAAATATCCAAGCCTTTGACCCAACTAATCCTGGGGGTGACCGATCCAACTCCACAGAAGTTTTTCCATCGATTGCTAGGGTAAATCGAGAAGCGCTCACCGCGAGTAACCCAACAATCCAACTTTCTTAGTCCCAACACCCCATTTGAAGGAAATTCCTACAAATATGCCACAATTGGAGCTCGAACCTTAGATTCCTGGGAAACTGCATGGGCGCTCTGCCGCAGCACCGTAGCCCCAGAGATTGAATTGCTTAAATCTTTCATGTTCATTCATACATTCATGTCATGCTTAAATTATTATAACTTGTCATGTCATACACACTAGACTTAAATTAATTATATATCATAGAATGGCTAGATAAGACACAACATTAATTGACACTTGACAATATAGTGTCAGGACGTGGTGAGATGATAGTACCTTAGGAAAACTCAATCAAGTGTATTTTGGTTGGATAAGGACTATTTGGCCTGATGCACTTAGCTAAGTAGAACTAACTGAAACTATCTCACCACATCCTAAACTAGTTAGAACGAGATTTCTCATTAAATTAACTAAGTGTATAATTTCTTGAGCTAGTTTTGTCTAAGAAAGTGGTCATTGATCCGATTAAGAAGGGCCCTGTACTTCACTATGACCTGGAAGCTAACTTTAGAAATATCTATTTAATTGACTGAAGGTTAAACTTGAATCTAATCCAAGGTTAACCAATCCTTTCAATTCAAATCTAATCAAGTAAAATTAAAAACCATCTCACAAAACCCATAAGATTAATATATTTTGTTTGTATGGAGATACATAAAATGAGGGAGATGATAATGATAATCAAATTAGAATTTTTTTTTTAAAATGATTTCAAAATATATTAACAAATATTTTTCTCAAAACTATTTTTTTGGCATTTCATTGATTTTCATGAGTGGTAAATGTAATTAAATATATTTTTTTGAAAACCTATACACTTTGAAAAATGATGATTGTTCGACCAACATTAAGCTTCTAGATCTTTAGGTTAACTTTAAACTCCTAGACCCTCTAGATACTTAGATAAATTTTCCTTGTGATTAACAAAGATGTCCTAAGAGTGTGTCAAATTAAGAAGGAGGTCCCGATTGAAAAATCATTAAAGGATATTTTAAAATATATTTGAAAAATCATAACTTGAAAAATATTCCTTACTTAAAAATTATCTAAAAAATATTTTCAAAATTTTCAACTTTGTTCCAAGATCCTCTTTATTAATTGAAAATCTTTAAAAAAATTTTGAAAATTAAATTCGAAAATTAGTTCTCACAAAGATTCTGAAAACATATTAGTTAAATATTTAAAAATCATTTGTTTTCAAATGTAATAATAATTCAAATTGAAATTTTCTTGGTAAAAATTTCTTGAACTGTCTTTATGAACATGCATTCAAATTGAAACTATTGAAAAATTTTGGAAAAATAAAACCTACGTTAAACATTGTTGGTGCAAAATTTAAGAAATACTTATGGTAAAATTCTTTTTAATGTATGCAAAAGAGGGAGAGAAGAACTTAAGTTAGAAATATTTAGAACCTCTTAGATTGACATAGGACTTTAGGACCTGAGTCTAACTTAAAAAATTTATCAAACATCAAAAAATGGACGATTGTTGGTGCAATCAACCTCTAGGACTTCAAAGTTTGACAATTAATATATCTTTATGCTGGTGAGTATTGACTAAGGGTCGATCCAAACAGGACCAAAATATTTGGATATGAGTTAAGAGTGGAAGTCCTAGTAGGTTTGTGGATCAGACTAGGCAAATGAAAGTCCTAGTAGGTCTGTAGGATCGAATTAGGCAAGTGAAAGTCCTGGTAGGTCGTGGGACTGAACTAGGCAAAGAAGTCTTAGCAAGATCGAGGACACCAGATAAAGGATTTGTGATGGGTCAACGTAGGTTGGCCATCAGAAAGAAGCCGTGGGGATTAAGGATCACAGGCTAAGCAGTGATTTGACTAAGAGTTCTAACGGAATATTGAAGTCAAGATTAGACAGTTAGAAGCCTATAATTACTATTTGTATGTTGTGCTAACTCGGTGATGCAAGTATGTTCAGGCAACTGGATAAATTCTAGTCAATTGGACTTCTAGGTGCCTGGAAAGAATCCAAGCGACTAGAGCCAGGTTCAGATGATGCCTAGATCTAGTCCAAGTTCAGCAATGGATCCAGGCACCTAGAACAAGATAAAGTCTGACTCCAATGGATCGGATCAAGACTCGATTGGAGGCATCTGAAGGGACTTCCAGGCGTTGGATAATGTTTATAAAAGCAACCTCGAGCAGAAGCTTCAAACAATTATTCACTCACCTCGTCTACAACATTTTATTGTGCTTGAAGTACTGAATGTGTGATCGAGGAAGTACCAAGAGGAGTGTGAGACACTCAGGGCTTTTGGACTAACTATTGTACACTTGTTTGTTTGCTTTTATATGTTTTATCCTTTTAGCATTACTTGTGCTTGCATTACTACCTTGTAAGAGGTTTCTATGCCTTTGAAAAGATTTTGAAAAGGAGAAGACATAGTGGACAGACGCCTATGCATAGGCCTTGGATGTGTTGGTGCAGTGAGGCACCGAAATCGAACCTGTGTTTTGATTATAGCAAAGACACAAAAGTTAAGTCTATTTTATTTTGAAGATTGATATAGCTGGAGCTGAAGGCTAGCGACACCCGGAGGAAGCCGCGGTGGTCGGGCGATACTCGAGTTACTTCGGAGGGAGCCGAAGGAATCGAGTGGAAGGCCGGAAGCAAAGCGACACGTAAGTATCGAGGTAAGCTCGTGTGTGCGAGTAAGTAAGGTCGTATCCTCTTACGGGGATGATCTTAAGCGTAGATCCGACCAAAGACATCTTATAGATGGTCTAGGTCGAGATCGGATGGTCGACGACCATCGAAATTATGTTTTTATTGAGCTAACTTTGACTTGCAGCAAGCATCGGTCATTGCCGCTTGGAGGACTCATTGCAGTGTATCGATCCGCGAAAGGTCATTAATCGATCGATCTCGCCATCGATCGATCGATGGTCAATGATCGATTCGAGAGTCAAGGCTTATCCTCCACCTCAAAGCGGTTTGGTGTCCATTTGTGATTGGTTGAAGACCCACTCGAAAAGGGGCTCAAAGGCTATAAAAGGAGGGCCAAACCTAGGGTTTTAACTACAATTCTAAGCTTCCAAAGTCTCGACCGACAACAACGTGCTTCTTCTTCACCGACGCGTCTAGGTTTCATTTCCTTTATTTTTGTCGGTTTTAATTTTAGTGTCGTTGCTCATTTACATTCTTGAAGCTATTTTTCTATCGTAACGAGGAGAGGGGAGTGTCCTCTACCTCAAGTTTTTTGTATCGATTAACTCCTACCTCCTCGAGGAGGAGTTTGTTTAGTGATTTGCCCTCCGTGGTCAAGGACCACTAGGGCCTTGGAGTAGTAGCTCTGAACCAACCAAATATCTTGTTTCTTTTGTCTCCTTTATTTTTTGTTTTGCTTTTCTTTCCGCTGCGTTTATTTGTCTTGAACCGATTTCGAAAAAGTTTTTTCTTTCGCTTTTCACCCCCTTCTAGCGAACCGCATTGATCCAACAATTGGTATCGTGAGTCGCTTAGATTTGGTGAAACCACCAATCTAACTTTTTTTCACAGATTTGTTTTTCGTTCGTTTAAATTTTTCTCCCACACTACTAATCCAAGACGAAGTCTTGGTACTCTTCGTTTGATTTTGTTTTGCAAGTATTCACTTTTGGAGTAGCCGACGGTCAAACGGGCATAACTTTTCGTACAAGTTGACCCACGACACGGTCTACCTACCAAATCGAAGCTCTCGCAGAGATCTACACTTCTTACGGGGGTTTACCCCCGTAACAAGCTGTTTTCATCCTCAAAAAATGATGTTTAGTAGCCTTTCGGGGACATCGAAGGTTGTGAGTACTTACTTTTTATTTAGTTTCTTATTTCTTTGCTTAACTTTCTATTTTTCGTTTATTTCTTTTTATTTTCCGCACTACTAATCCAAGACGCAAGTCTTGGTACTTTCGTGTGTTTTTGTTGTTGCTAGGTTTTCATTTTAGTCTCCTTGTCTTTTTGTTCTAATGGCCCATCTCGAGGGTTTTAGCACCGTCCGACCTCCGTTTTACAACGGAGATGATTTCCGTTACTGGAAAGGTCGGATGGAATGCTTTCTCAAAACCCAAATTGAGATGTGGATCATAATTCAAACGGGTTTCACACTTCCGACCAATGAAGTGGGTGACTCCTTGGATTATGATCAATGGACCGTTGCAACAAAACGACAAGTCGAAGCCGACGCCAAGGCGACACAAATCCTCCAATGTGGCCTATCCAAGGAGGAGCTAAATCGCGTCGGCCCCTTCATAAGCGCAAAGGATCTTTGGACAAAACTAATCGAGTTACACGAAGGATCGGATCAAGCTAAGGTTTGCAAACGTGATTTGTTATTCAATAAATTGTATACACTAAAAATGCAGGAACACGAGTCCGCGACGCAACTCCACGCCCGTGTCCAAGACATAGTCAACAACCTACATGCAATCGGGCAAAAGGTCAAAAATCGCGACCTTATAAGGTATGTCCTAAACTCTTTTCCGAGGACTACCTTATGGGCATCCATGGTCGATGCCTATAAGGTCTCCAAGGACCTTTCTAAAATTAGGTTAGATGAACTCTTTCGGATTTTGAACTTCATGAGCGTCAACTCGAGCAGAGGGGTATAGCCTTGTTTGCAGTTCAAAGAAGAAGAAAATCGCAAGCAAGCCACCACCAACCGAGGAGGAAGGCGAGTCGAAGAAGAAGTTGACCGGAGTTGATCAGAACTAATGAACCTAGCTCGAAGGATAGCCAAGGGACGAAAGCACGATTACGACTCGACCCAACCAAGGTAAACCTAAAAGTTCTAACATTAGGTGTTATGAGTGCAACAGGTTTGGACATATCAAGTCCGAGTGCCCCAAGCTCAACCACCAAGCACCTAAGCATAAGAAGGCCCTCAACGCGACATGGGAAGAAGCGTCATCCGAAGAAGACGAAGATCACGTCTTCATGGCAAAATCAATTGAGTCAGACACGGAGACCGAACTTGAGTCAGAACCTGAGGATGACTCGGACTACGAAGCTACCTTCAAGTCAAGCCACGGATACGCATCCGGTTCAAAAGATACCCTTAAGGTGAGTCGAACCTTATTTAATACTTTACATAATACGGTTAGGTTTTTGTCTAGGAAGTTAGCTAAGTCCGAGTCCAAGGTCGAGACCCTGGTTGAGGAAGTTAAACTCCTCAAACACGAGGTCTCCCTAACCTCTTCGACTAGTCGAGTTCAAGAGAAGGACTCAACTCGGGTTGAAAAACTCGAAGTTGAGAACTCACTCTTGAAAAGTCAAGTCGAAGATCTTAGGAATACGTTGGAAAGATTTACTTTGGGATCCAAAGGACTTGACCTCCTACTTGGATCGCAAAGGGCCGTGTACAACAAGGCCGGACTAGGTTTTAGCTCAAACACGACCAATAAGTCGTATATGTCAATCGTAAGTAGACATAAAAAATGTGTCCAAGCATGGGTCCCTAAGACCACTTTGATTTCAACTCTAGGATCCAACTCGTACTGGGTTCCCAAGGACCAAATCCACTATGTGGATAGACCGAACCGATTCAACGGTCTAGGGGGAGCCAGTACAAAACATGTTTGTGTTTTAACTTAAAAATTGCATGCTTAGATTTTTTTTGTTTTTTTTCGTGAACTCACTTAGAACACGTAAATAACCAACTAAAAGCCTTCGAAAAGATTGAGCCTCGGGGAGCCTCTTTTCAAAAACATAACCAACTAAAAGCCTTCGAAAAGATTGAGCCTCGGGGAGCCTCTTTTCAAAAATAACCAGTTAGACTAGGAAATAATCTTGGGTGAGTCAAGTCATCATTTTCTTGAAAATGGCTTTGTCTAAGGAAGTGGTCGATGATCCGATAAAAGAAGGCCTGTGCCTCGCCACGACACTGAAGCCATGATCTTGAAAAGGTAAACTTGACAAGCCTTGGGTTAAATCCAAATCTAACATAAATTTACTTGAACCTAAATCTACTTGAACCTAAATTCACTTAATCAATTTAATTGAAATCATCTCAACATAAAATCACTTGAACCTAAATCTACTTGAACCTAAATTCACTTAATCAACTTAATTGAAGTCATCTCAAAAACACATAAGTATAACATGCTTGATCATATAGACTCGGTGAGATGACCTAGGGTTAACAACTTACAACCAATTTTCTTAACAAAATCTAACATCCAATCCAACCACCTTGTGTGTAAGATATGATGGGGATCAACTCAAATTCAAAGCTTCGATTCAAGCGACAAGGATCGGTAGCCTTTGGGAATAGCAAGCTCAAAATCATCGGATCAGGTGATATCGAGCTTAACACGAATTTTGTCATTAAAAATGTATTACTTGTAGAGAATTTTGAATATAACTTACTTAGTGTAAGCCAATTGTGTGATAATAACTATAAGGTTATATTTCTAGAAAATGAATGCGTAATTAATACCAACGAAACCTCTAAAACAATTCTTAAAGGAACTAGAAATAACAACATTTATACGATCAACTTAACCAACTCCTCAACTAAGTGTCTTATGACACGGCAAGAGGAATCATGGTTGTGGCACCGACGACTCGGTCACTCACACCCAAGACTCGTCCACAAGATGAGTCAGAGTGGCTTAGTCAGAGGCTTACCCAACCTCAACAACTTGGTTAATAAAATCTATAATGCTTGTCAACAAGGAAAATAACCTAGGATACAACACAAGTTAACTAACCAAGAACGAACCTCAAGTGTACTTGAGCTAGTGCATATGGATCTGTTCGATTCACATGGAGCCAAGTCTCTCAATAGAAGTCAATATTGCTTAGTCATAATTGACGACTACTCCAGGTTTACAGGTTAGGTTCATCAAAACATAAAAATGATACCTAGATCAATTAATTAATCTATTCAAATTAATCGAGAATCAAAAAGACCTTAAGGTTAAAAGACTTAGAAGCGATCATGGTGGTGAATTAAAATCAAAGGTTCACCGACTTGTAACCTAAGCGGATACCACCATGAATTCTCACGCCTAGGACCCTCAAACAAAAATGGCCTAGTGGAGCGGAAAAACCGAACTCTACAAGAAGCCGCTAGGACCATGTTGAACGAATCGACCTAGATAGGTTTTGGCGGTGCTTAGCACGGCTTACTATGTCCAAAATAGGATCCTTATGGTAAAGAGGCACCTTAAGACCTCGTGACGAGATTTATCACGATAAAATATCTAACATCAAGTACTTTAGGTATTTGGGTGTAAGGTACATATCCTAAACACTAAGGATTACCTAGGAAATTTACATCCAAAACCACGACCGGAATCTTTCTAGGATACTCGACTACAAGTCGAGCTTATAGAGTATATAACCACGACACCCTTAGAGTCGAGGAGACTATCAATGTAGTATTTGTTGAAGGACATGAACCTACAAAACCCCCGGCAACCCCAATTAGCGAGCCGATTCATACTAGACCTTACTCTGATCCGGAGATCAGGTCTAGTGTTAATCCTAACCTAAGTCAACCTAGTCACTCTATTGATCAAGTGATAGATGACTCCAACCAAACTAGTGTTCAACCAAGTCACCCCATTGATCAAGCATTAGGTGACACAAACCCAACCCAATCTAGGACTCAGACTAACCACCCTATCGATCAAGTGATAGGAGATCCTAATCTAGGAGTTCGAACTAGAGCATCCTATAGGAACCTTAGTCAAATTTCCTTAATTTCAAAGATAGAACCCAAATCAATTGAACAAGCTCTTCTTGATCCCGATTGGATTATTGCAATGCAAGAAGAGCTAACTCAATTTACTAGGAACGAAGTGTGGGAATTAGTACCACCACCTAAAGACAAAACGATAATTGGAACAAGGTGGGTGTTTCGAAATAAGCTTGATGATAAAGGTGAAGTAGTTAGAAACAAGGCTCGGTTAGTCGCCAAAGGATTTAGCCAAGTCGAAGGCTTAGATTACGACGAAACCTATGCCCCAGTAGCTAGACTCGAATCCATTAGAATGTTGCTAGCTTATGCCGCACATCGAGGATTTAAGCTGTTTCAAATGGATGTTAAGTCGGCATTCCTAAATGGATACATTAAAGAAGAAGTTTATGTTAGCCAACCCCCCGGATTCGAAAATCTAGATAAACCCGACTCTGTAGGCATTGATGTCAACATAGGAGTCATTAAAATCATGAATAGAAAATATGACCAGATGACTCGTCGGAGCTTCTCCTTGGCGGGCTTGAAGGCGAGAGGGTCCGCGGGACCTGCCGACGGCGGCCGGCGGTGGCGCTCCGGCACGGATGATCATGCGGCTGCGGAAGGAGATCCGAGGGTGTTCTTGAGGAGCCGACACGGAGGAGACTGCAGTGATACCGCTCGCGGACACATCCTTCATTGCCCGCTTCGATGCTTTTGCAGAGCGGGTAGACACACGTTTTGAGGAGCTGCGCTTGGGCCAACAGGAGCTTCGCCGGGAGCATCAGGAGCTCCTCTCCCTCGTGAGAGGGATGCATCGATAGCAACAGGACATTTTGGCGACTCTCCGCCCTACTGCACCTGGACACCCACCTCCTCACGATGGTTCGTCATCTGCACCGATGGATGCTGAGGACGACGATCGTTAGCTAGCATGTTTTTGTTATTTTCTTTTTAGCCGTATGTACGGCATAAAATCCTACTTGTGTAATGACTTTTGATTAATGAAATGAAATTGTGTTTTTGTTTAGTTCATTTCTATCAGTGCCTACAACTTGTTATTTGTCAAGTTTAGAAGTTGAGCATATAGTACGAAGTTATGAATATTGATACGATACAATTACACTTTTTGCGTCATATTTTTGTTATTTTGAATATCGTATCAATCCATTAATCTGATGAGCATGTTTTTCATCTAATATTTTTCATATGTTATATTAGTCGAATAAAATGTATATGACGAGTTTCGTGATTTTTGGACATCTACGGAATTTTCTACGCATTTTTAAACCTTGACTGAAAAATTCGAATTTCAGATTTGTCGATATCGATCATATTGGCCGTTATGATCGCCACGCCAAGGCTTGATCGATGCCAATTCTAGTCGAACTGGTGACACTGTTTTGGAATAGAAAAAGGTTTTTCATCGGTTAAAAGGTTCAATTTTGGACATTATATGATTTCCACAGTATATACATGATAACTTGTATGGAAAGACGAATTTTCTTGATGCACTGGTTTAGGGGGAGCTACATCCCTTATTTCTATAATTGTTGGTGCAAGGCTAGGACATATTTGCCTATTCTATTGCTTATGCTTTGCTTCACATGTTATTTCCACATCATGAAACATGTCTTGGATTAAGGGGGAGCTTCATTTCAATTTTATACCTTTGTTCAAGATGTGTCAATTATAATTCTTTCCTGCACTTATTGGATAAACTCTTCTCTTTTTATTGTATGTCAAAGGGGGAGAAGGGATATTTAAGTTAGAATTCATATTGAAATATGTTTATATGTATGTATTAAAGACCTAACTTAAATGATTGCCAAACATCAAAAAGGGGGAAATTGTTGGTTCAACAATGCCCCAAGCATTTATATATTTTAATGTTTGATGCATGGGCACCAAAGTCGAGCCGATTTTGATTATGGCAAAAGGCTCAATAGTTAAGGGTATATTTGTTATCTTACGAGCTCACTTAAGTGTGCGTAAATGCTAAAGTTGAGCGGAAGGTCTGCGACACCGGTGGGAACCGAGGTGGTCGCAACCTTGAGGAGGGACTTCGGAGGAAGCCGAGGTACTCGGGTGAAGACCGGAAGCGAGGCTACAAGGTAAGCTCGTGTGAAAGCGAAGCAAGGTCGTTAAGCGTAGATCCGACCCAATACCTCCAATGGAAGGTCTAGGTCGAGATCAGATGGTTAGAACCAGCGTACTTTATATTTTAAGCTAACTTGTACTGCAGTCCAAAACCCTTTGACTAAATGCCTACTACAGCCAATCTGCTAGTCTAGTTCGCCTCGAGAATCACGGATGGGGTGAATTTGGACTTGACTCGTGTTTTGGTACAAAGGGTGATGTGGCATCAAGGTGGACATCCAAACCATCACCAAGCTTGGACCTCATCCTTGAGGTGGCACAAGATGGTTGGCTCCCTTGATGTGGCACAAGTTGGATGGCTTCTTCTTCTTGGCGTGAAGGCCTCCTTGAGGTGGCACAAGATGGTTGGCTCCCTTGATGTGGCACAAGTTGGATGGCTTCTTCTTCTTGGCGTGAAGGCCTCCTTGAGGTGGCACAAGATGGTTGGCTCCCATGATGTGGCACAAGTTGGATGGCTTCTTCTTCTTGGCGTGAAGGCTTCCTTGAGGTGGCACAAGGTGGTTGGTTGAAACACCTCATCCTTGAGTTGGGATAAGAACCTCACCTTGGACACTACCTATGTCTAAATTCATAGATCAATATCCATAAATAGACATGTTCACTCCAAGCAAATAACAAGAATTCAAGAGCTCTCAACACGCCGTCAGAACGCTTACTACTACTCACATTTGCTACGACGAAGTGCCACGACAACGAAAGCTACATCTTCTACTTATAAGAGTTGTATATTTATTTAAGTTCTACTTCTTTAAATTGTCTTTGTGCTTTAATCGTAACAAGGAAAGGGGGAGTGTCCCTTTGCCTTGATTTCTTTTTGTAATCGTTGCTCCTACTTCCAACGAAGAGGAGTGGTTTTAGTGAATTGCCCTCCGTACGTGATCAAGGATCACTAGGGCCGTGGATTAGCAATCGAAAGATTGTGAACCACGTAAAAATATCTTGTCTACTTTATATTTCACTGCATTCTCTACTTGCTTTTTACTTATTGCAAAAGTTTTTAACGACACCGTATCGCTATTCACCCCCCCCTCTAGCGACACTTTCGATCCAACAATTGGTATCAGAGCCATGGTCCATGTCAAGCCATGAACCTCGAACGAAGGAAGTTGAGCTCCCACGTCCGGATCAAGAGAACCAGACATCAGGAAGGAAGTCTAGTTGGGTCGGGGGGACCGAACAACCGGCGTGGAAGTCTGGTGGGTCAAGATCGGACATCAAGCAGAGAAAATCCTTCGAGGAGGGATAGGCTTGAGGGGGGGCCCAATGTGGTCCTTCGTTTGAGGGGGGGATTGTTGGGAGTATGGGGAATACAATCAAAGTCCCACATTGGTAAGACATGGAAAAGATCATGTGCTTATAAGAAAAAAAGATATCTCCATTGGTATGAGGCCTTTTGGGTAAAGCCCAAAAACAAAACCATGAGGGCTTGGGCCCAAAGTGGACAATATCATACCATTGTGGAGATATGTGGATCTTATATGCACTAACATCATCTAAGTTAGACAATGTTTTGTGATCTAATTGTAAACATGTTTAAGTGATAGGAAAATCCAAGTATGAAGACCTGGTAAAAGACAAGTCCAAGTGTGATCTTGGCAAAGAGAAGTCAAAGGAAAGGTCTTGGCAGCGTAAGTCCAAGCATGTAGTCGTGGCGGCGTAAAGGCCAAGCAGTCCTTAGAAAAGAAAGACCAAAGGAAAGTCTTGGTGGCATAAGTCCAAGCATGTAGTCTTGGCGGCGTAAAGTCCAAGCATACTTTGGAAAAGAAGAAACCCAAAGTATGACGAAACCGAAGGAAGCTTTTGAAGGCAAGCGCATGGATGGAGTCGTGGACTCAGAGAAATCCTAGAGGCACAAGGCTGATAGAGAAGCTAGAAGGTTAAGTCTAGGCTTAGGTAATATTTTCAAATATGACGAATATGGTGTAATCGGCCCTTAAAATGCAAAGATTAGAGGTCGAAGGTTAGCAGCGATCGATCGGGTTATCCCCGAATCGGGTGAGAGTCGACTGCACTGCCAGTACAAGCCGGGCAATGATCGCCATTATTGGCCGATCGCCACAAAACTTCGTGAGCCGATCGCCACGGCCACGAGCACGATTGAATCGCCATCGCGGCAGTCGATTGATAGTCTTCCCATTGGCGATGACGACAACAAATCCCGTGAATCTGGCTGTTCAGAAGCCGTTAGAATAGGCGACAGTCGAATGATGTAAGTCATCAGTCGACTAATGTAAGTCATCAGTCGACTGATAGACCTCCAATGGGAAAAAGAGGCTCTTTCCTATAAAAAGAGCCCAAGGGGAGCAAGAAGAGGCTAATGCTTATATTCTGATCTTTCTCCTAAGCTCCCACAAGTTTTTCAAGCTTTCTAAGTGATCTTAAATCCTCTCCTCCTCTCTCTAAGCTCAAGTTTCATTCTTTGTAAAGAAGAGGAGGTTTTTGTTGTAAAAGAAAGCTTCTTAGTGGAATTGCTTGGGTTGATCCACCTTAAGGATCGCCGTGGAGTAGGAGCGTTATCTCCGAACCACGTAAAGGCTTTGTTAGCATTGCTTTTTGTTTTTACATATATTATTTGTGTTTGCTTCCGCTAATTACTCTTGTAGAAAGAAAAAGCGCTATTCACCCCCCCTCTAGCTTCCAAATGATCACCAACAGAAAGTAACCCTAAGCAATAGCATGACATTTTATATGATAAAAGGAGATATGATATCATGACATGGCAAAATAGAGTATATAAACACATTAACACCCACACAATCAGACAAAGACACATAATTTTTCATAAACAAAATATTTCATTCATCATAAATGCAGGTCTACAATCAAAATAGATGTTTAAGAAAAACTCTCGACCTCACTACGAAAATGAAAAAAAAAGATCCCTAATCTACGCCTAGCTATCATCCCTGGAGCCATCTCCTGGAGGTGGTGGAGGCTACTGACCCAGGGTCCAGGTCCGCATCATCTCATATATATCAATCTGGTGCTTCTCCATCCGACTTTGATGCTACTCTATCCGGCTGAGCTGCTGACCCAACTCTTGACCCATGGAGGATATGCGATCGCCAGGCGAATCGCCCAGGCATCGAGCTCCACCCAACTCGTGTCAGCTTCCTCATAAAACTCCTTGAAGCAAGTCTCCAAGCTTGTGACCTGTGTCGAGAGACTCTCTGAAGAAGCATCAGATAGCATCTGGTCATCCTCCTCAACAGCAAGCCCCTCATGCTCCATGGGCTGAGGCCGAGCCACCCACTCCATCTGTCCGGGGCCAATCCGCATTCCACCTGTAAAGTTACGCAGACCGTGATGTGATTGTATGTGTCCGAGAAGCGGCCTCGATGATCCTCGGATATGTTAATGTCGATGGACTCTAACCATGTTGTAATGACATGTCCAAATGACATATGAACTTTCCCCTGCACAGGGGTCACAAAATGGACAATGCAATGAAATATGTTCAATGCAATTTTTATGTCCAAAAGATGACGCATGACATACATAAGGAAAAGATGGGGAGGCCGGATCTTGGCCTGACTTCGAGTCACTATAGGTAGAATACTCCCAACAATGACTTTGTAGAGAACATTGTCAGGTGCAGATAAGTCATTGATTGGAAAAAGGTTTTGAGCTAGTGGACGAGGTCGAAGAAAGAAATGCTGATGCATGGACTCTAATGATATATGCTCAAATGGAGCAGGAAGAGGTGCATCAAAAGAAGGTTAAAACACGAAAGTGTCATCCGATGCCCGACACTCCAGGAACTTCTGCAAAATCAGAGGAGTGAACTCCAGGTCGCGTTTTGCAACGCGAGTGGTGTAGGTCGGGCTATCGTTGACCTTCCTCAAATTTTGGTAAAACTCCTTAAGAAGATCATCGTTATGGAATGCGTACAAAAGTCGACTTTCATCAACTGATAATGTCATACAATCTAAATGACATCGCCATAGTAGGTACTAAAAAATCGCTCGTCCAAGTACCTAACCGGCATCGATTGGTACACGAACGACCCATCCTCACTAGACTCACCCCTAGACTCACCCCTACGTTGTTTTCTACATGAATGCAATGAATGTAATGAAATACAGTGTGATGACGCAAATAACATGGTTAGATCAAAATGTGGTATATGTAAAAAGATTAGGTTTAAGGTTTAGAAGTATACTTTGGTGTCATTTTTGGGTTTAGGCTTGTGAAGGATGAATCAACCAATTCTTTGGAGAGGACGCCGAGGATCGCGTAAAGAAACTCTCCAAACCCTAACTTATGAGGAGAGTGGAAACACCATTAGTGTGATAGAAGGACTCAAGATAAAAAAAAAAAAATAGGGTAAGGTTCCAAACCTAAGGCCTTGAGTCGCCGGCGTGGACACGAGGAGGTTGGTCGGAGGTTTTGGGATCGATCGGAGAAGAAATCGCGTGAGAAGAAGGCGTGAAGAAGCCGAACCCTAGCGATTCGGCCTTATAAAAATGCGACGCCAGTCGACTGATGTGCCATATCTGTCGACTGATAACGGTCCAATGAACGATTCACAAAATCGATAGTCGACTGAACTGGCTCGGCACTCGACTATTGAAGCTTCTGTTGTAAAATACCAAAAAATAATAATAATAATAATAATAACAACAGAAAATATCCTTGTTAATTTGAGAAATTAGCTTGTGGAATTTTTCAAGAATTTTCAGAAATTTTTCTGGATTCAATAGGAGCTCATATGACCATTTGAGAGAAAGGTTAAGTCTAAATAGGTGATTGGGCTAATCTAGGTTAGCTTTAGGTTAAACTCGGGCTAGTTCAACCAGATCAGTTGGCTTTAAGTCCTGATTTCCATTCGTCGTTTCGTTCTCGCCCGATCGACTTCTTCCCGTTTTATTCCCGACCTTTTCTCCTCTCCGATCGATCGCGTCTTCTCCCTCACGATTTCTCGCCACGCCTTTCTCTCGATCGCGGCCATCTTCTCCGCCGCCTACCCTCACCGGCCGAATCGCCTCTTGGGCTGCCCTTTTCTTCCTCATCATCACCAGCCGCCTGATCTTGTCGTTGTGCTCTTCCTCTGACGTTGCCGTCGCCGAGCCCGCTGGTCGAACCCATACGAGCACCGGCCGCTCCCCGTTCTCTCGATCCATCGACGCCAAGCCCGCTTGTCGTGCCCTAGAGCGTCACCGCCACGGGTTGAAGAGGTTGGCATCACGAGCTCCTCCCTAATCGCGACTGTCCTTGCCGAGAGATCTCCGCTCTTCCCACTCGCCGGATCGCCACCGCTGTCGGACGAAATCCCTCCAGCGAGCATGAGTCGCCCTTCTCACCTCGCACCCATCCTCGCCACCGCGCAGCCGAGCAGAGCAAGACATGTGCCGCTCCGCCTTCGTCGCGTGCACAGAATCGATGGTCGCCGCCCCTGCACACGCGGTCGGTGACCACCAACCTTAGCCGTCGCCGCTGATTACCACCGCGAGCCCTCTGCCTTAATTGCCGATCACTTGCATCGTCGGAGCAACCGGTCGATCGTCGCTGGAAATAGGGTAAGCTACTGTTTATAACTTGGATTTATAGGGTTATTCAATTGTCTAATCTATTGACTGGTGGATGTTGATTAAGGTTTGTAATGACTGTATTGTTTAGTTGTTTAGCTTGTATCGGTGTTTGGGCAGTGGTGGAGCTCGGTTTATTCCGATGAACAGAACAATTGGGGAAAAACACATGTCGGTGAAGATCTGGTCGGTAAGATCTGTTTACCCTTATTGTTTTCAATGGAAATTGATATAAATTGGGTAGTGAGTAAAGATTCAGTTTATCCGTAAGTCCGTGATTTCTGGTTTACATGATTAGAGAGTTGTTCTGGGTTGTAGAATATCCGGTTAGTATGGAATTGAATGTATAGACTGGTGTAGTGGTTAATTGGAAATGGGGGATTTTTAATTATGATGCTAATGGTACCAGTTGAGGGTCTAATGTGAAGGTTGGTTATAGTAAATCGACCTTGGATAATTTAGGAGATTTTCCTAAGTAGTAAGTCGATAAAAGAATGCGACTATAAGAATGATATAATAATTAATTTGTATTTTGTAGTCTGCTTGTACTAAAATGTAAGTGATGCTATTTACAGGACGTGGATACAAGATAGGTCCGCTACAGAGGATTTCATATCACATGAGCATTTAGCAGTAGGTAATTTTCACCGGCGTAGATGTAATGATTTCCAGATTTAGATATAGATATGAACATGTTAGGTGTTCATATTACCTTGATCATGCTCTGTTTATCGTATGCTTGAACTTACCGTTGATATATATGTGTGCTCGATTATTGATAACACATATTCCCTAGCATAATCTAGAAGTTACAGATGTGATGTAAGTAGGTCTAACTGTTTAGTAGGGTGTAGATGTTAGAGTACGGAGGATGACCTAAGTTGTAAATTTGGCAAAAAGGTCCTCTGTGGATAAGTATGGCCCTAGATGTAGGACTTATTCCATACCTGTATGTTGCACATTTATTCACCAACCACGGGTTGTGTGAATGGTCAGGTAAACAGGTCGCTACGGACCGATGGTCCTAGCTTGTCATGATCAGATGAGTGACTCTCTACAGGGTAGAGAGTGTACTGATCAATTGGGTGTGACTCTTTGTTGAACAGAGAGTCTAGGGTAGATGTTCTGTATGTGAGACAGTACCCTCATGTCATTGCATGCATACTGACGACATCGTCTCCCCTTGGGGTTGAGAGAGAGTCATCAGTCATCCTGCCTCCCAGGTTACTTCCAGAGGAGTAACTGGTGTGAGGGCATAGCATTTGTTGTGCCGCACTCTACCATTATTGATGATGGTTGCGTGGCACTGACCGCCATCGCGCGGTCACTGGAGGGCTGCGCAGGGACCCCGCTATGTAGCGAGCTCTTTACGCTCATATGCTACTTGATCATACTACCCAACTCGGTCACTCGAGAGTGATGGCGGCTGGAGTCGGGATAGTTGTCATGTCGTGCCACCTAGGCCACACTGGGGTCGTGGTAGCAAGTAGGGGTGAGCAGACATGACCATGCATGCTGCATTGCCGTATCATACGGTGTTTTGCATATGATTATATATATATACATACCTGCTTGTACATATATATATATGGATGATGGTGATTAGTATACATACAGATACAGTCTATATGTATACTCACTTTAATGATGCATTTGTATGTACTATGCTTGTTGTATTTGTTTGTACATGTTCATACATGATACTGCATTTCCTGTATGGTAGTAGGTTGATATTTGTATACCTATCGGATATTCACAGTGATACCCTTGACTCAGGTTAGGATATTGTGTTATACTATCGTTATACCCTATGATGTGATTATATGCCCAGTTGGATCAGATAGAGTAGCCGATCGCCAGTATGTCAAGATCGCTTGATGTTCGCTTTATTTAGTATATGCATGCATATCTATTGTTATGCTGATGTATACTTGTTGTACGAGTAGATTAAACTATTGAATGACATGTAATATTGATACATATATTTACATGTTTTCTCTGATTACCTGCTGAGTTTTACTCACCACCTCCGACCCTGGGTTTTTCTGTCGCCCAGGTAACAGGTAGAGGTCTTCGTGACGACTTGGAGCTGCGCCGACCGATCCATCCCATCTCCATTTTCCGAGTCTCCCGAGGAGTTCATTTTGTTTTTCTCTCTTATGGCTTGGACTTGTTTATGTGTTATGAATTTTGGTCCTATGTCATGGACCCTTGTTTTGTTATGGACTTGTCGTGATGTCGTTGTTTTATTTACGGTTTTTGACTGTGGACTTGTCAGGTGATGTACACTTGTATATTTGGTTATGTATGTTGTGGGTATGCGCTCTTTATTTCCACTGCTGTTATTTGTTATATATATTGTTGTTGTTGTGGGCCTACGAGCCTTGTATTAACCCGAAATGTTGCCACGTACAGGGGAGATGCTGTCCGTTTGATTTTCGGCTCGGCATGCTCTCGGGGCGTGACATCTGTACCGAGCTACAATAGCATTAGTCGATTGTTATGGGTCGTTAGTTGACTGATGTGATAAGCACTCGATTGCTGGACTGACCACTCAACTATTAGCTCTTCTGTGTCGAACAACAATAACATCAGTCGACTAATGGACAATCAGTCGAGTGCTGGAAGCAGCAGTCAATTATTGATCTCGCAGTGTCATGCTACAGTCTGTATCAGTCGACTGATATCTATTTTTTAGTTCTGAAATTAAGTGAATTTTGATTTCTTCACTCAATTTGTCTCATTTTTAACATGTTTATGCATGTATATCGAATATATTAGTGTTATGCTTGTGTTTATGTATTTGTTAATGTATTTTAGTATTTTATTTCATTTTCACAAACATTAATATCCAAGAGTTTTAAATCTTAGCATTTCACCCTTTCTAAGTGTTGAAATACACAATCAAGGTGAATGATATATTTTGTGAGATGCAATACACCATAAACATACTTTCTATGCAAACATATGGCAAGAGACATGAAGAATGACAAGTATGTGACATCAAAATATATAGTGCTTGAGTGTTAATCTTAAATGCAATTTCTAAACCTTAAGACAATTTTCTTGATACATGAATTCCCAAAGTGTGTCAAAACCCCAAATTACACACTAATATCTCTAAGTCTAAATGTGTCAAGTTTAATCATTTTTTTTTACAATTCTCAAGGCTTATTGACACATCCTAAAATCTTTTAGGATTAACATTCAATCTTATTTCCAAGGTATCACATAACTATGAAAATGCTATAAAGTATTAACTTTACTATGGTTAGGTTAACTACCCACCAATTCAAGTTAACACCCCCAACCCACTTAGCGTGATGGAATCATGCTCTTAGGAACCCAATATTTATTGAATCTCCTTGGGTTAATTAGGTATTCACTAGGGATAACTTCCCTAGATACCCTCTTAATGACCCTCCTAGACTTGGAAATCTTGGTCATTTGGGTCTTATCATGGTTAAACTTAGAGATTGCCTCCCTAGTAACCTTCTTAGTGGTCTTTCTAGATTTCATGGAAACCTTAGTCACTAGACACTCACCATGGTCAATCCTAGGGATGACTTCCCTTGTGACATTAGTTTTCCTAGACTTAGGTTGAGTTCTATAATCAAATGGAACCTATGGTAGGTCTCCTTGGGCTTAGATTTGTGACCCAAACCTTTTTTTCCCTTAGGTGGACCTTGCTTCTTAGACCTTAGGTTTTGACTCCTAAACCCTAGATTTTGACAATTTGACCCTTTAATTTGATTTTGCATCTTCCTAAGGGTCTTTTCCATTTTTTCAAGTTTTAACCTCAAAACTTAATTTTTCACTCTAATTGCCCAATTTTGAATTTTGATCTAATCTTTGGGCATTGTTCCATTTCTTAGGCATATGCCTACCCTTCTTAGGGTTAATACCTAAATGGTCTTCTACCTTCTTAATGGTTTCACTAGATCGGATTTTTCTAGGGTTAATCTCAAATTTCTCCTTATTTTTAACATTGTAACTCTTAGCCCCTAAACAATAAAATTTATTATTTTTAGAGTGCTCTTTATGAAACATAGGGTTTGCCTTAGAGGCTCCCTCTACATTTAATGCTCCTTCCTTTTTCCTAGGGTATTGACTTCTATAGTGCCCTCTTTGGTGACACTTGAAGCATACCACATGCTCATTGCTCTTAATGGTGGCGACTCCGGTATCCTTGGTCTTTTCTTGAGGTTTCGGTGTCGGTTGACTTTTCTTGACTTTCTTAGGGCACTTGCTCTTATAGTGGCCATATTCTCTACACCCAAAATATATAATATGATTTTTATTTTGAATTGATGTGCTTGAGTTACCTAGGTCAATGGTTGTCGAAATTGGTTCTTCATCTTCTTGACCGGAGGTAAATGGACCTTCATGGAACTTTGCCAATTTGCTCTAAAGCTCCTTGGCATCTTGATATTCACCTAGGCTAGACAAAACATCATTAGGTATCAAATATTCTAAAAGTTTTGTTACCTTGACTTTGGTTTTGAACTTTAAGCGTTGCTCTTGGGTCCACTTCTTCAACTTTAGAACATTTCCCTTCTTATCCCTAGGGGGTTCAAAGCCTTCCATGATGATGAACCAATCTTCTATGTCCATCAAGAATGTCTCCATTCTCGCCCTCAATGCCGGAAAATCTTCTTGGTCGTATGGTGGCGATGTGTTGATGTCTCATCCTAGTTTTTCTTGAAAATTCATCTTCTTGCCCTCTAGCATCTTTTGCTCCTGGGCATTAGTCCGTAGAAGAGCTCTAAGCTCTGATACCAATTGTTAGGATCTCGGTGGCCGCTAGAGAGGGGGGGGGGGGTGAATAGCACATTTTCGTCATGGATGGAAATTGATCGTTTGTTTCTACTAATCATGTTAGCACAGCGAAAATAATAATAACACGAATACAAATAACAACAACCACAAGATCAATACCAAGATATAACGTGGTTTGGAATCGTATAATCCTACTCCATGGATTGTGCTCTAAAAGCTCTAGCGATGCAAACACACACCACTAATCACAAATACTCCTTCTCGATAATAAGTCGGAGGTGGAGAAACCTCTTACAGTGATTACAAAAGTAATACAACAAATGCAAGCTAATACAAGTATGAAATACACTATAAGTAAAGGAAAAACACTTTACAAAAAACTTTTGATTGTTTGCTTGCTTGGTTGCTTGAGTTGCAGTTGGAGAGCCTAAAATGCACCAATAAATTGCCCCAAATAGCCCTAGTAACCACTGCCAAAAATCCTCCCTTCGTGCTCCTTTTAAACCTGCAACTCGGGCTGATTTTCACCTAGCAGTCGACTGATCGGGACCATCAGTGGACTGCCCCTGTAGCCATTGTGAGACAATGACATGAGCCACGTCGAATAAGTTCCAACGGATAGGCCATCAGTTGATTGATCATACCCATCAGTCGACTAATCGAAACCCTAACAACAATGACTGAACTTATCGCGTTCGAATTCCCGACCATCACCGATTGATCTCCAAATCGCTTGACTTCCCACTCGCAATGATCGCTAGGCTAATTTCCAAAGAATAACTCTAGTCGACTCCTATCAGTCGGCTACTCATAGTCTCAGTTGACTGATACACCTTAAACATGAGGTTTTAACCCAAGTATGGTGCCCCTATATTTGCTAGACCACCCTTAACCTAGACCTAAGTCTTCTAGTCACCTCCGTCAGCCTCATGCCTATCAGATCCCTCCAAGTCGTCCACGACTTGTTCATCCATACGCTAGCTTTCAGATGCTTTCATCAGCTATTGTCATGCTAATGTGATTTACACCGCTAAGGCACATTGAGCTTATGCTGCCAAAACTCCGCTTGGACTTTACGCTGTCAACCATTAGACTTATGCTGCCAAGACTCTGCCCTTGGATTTTACGCTGCCAATATCAAATCTCTTGGACTTTCCAAATGCCAAGACCCATGCTTGGACTTTCCTTGCCAACCCATGTTGGACTTTCCATGCCAAAACTCAAGTTTAGACTTTTCATGCCAAGTACACAAGACTTGAACTTCTCCCATGACAATGGTCAAACCATCATCAAACGTCAAATATGACCTGGGTCGATTGCACCAACAAACTCCCCAACACATGTCAGACATTAATGTCAGACATGAATGTCAAACATCAAAATACTACTCGAGTCAAACTCGAGTCTAGTCAATCATGACCTGGACCGATTGCACCAACATTATACTCATAAGACTCAGACAACACAATCGATGGTAAAGGAAGAACCGATCCTAGGAGTTCAGAGAAACAAAGAGTGTATTATCCGCTTTAAGTGCAGACAATTCGCACATTATAAAAATTAGTGTTAGGAAAGAAAGAAAAAGCTCGTTGAATTTAAGGTTGGTGAATTTAAAGGTTTAGAAAGTTATATTTTTTAAATGCATGACGATTTAGATCATTACAATAAGCTAGATGTTAATTCTAGTGTAATGATGATAAACTAGATTTAGTTAAGAATAGTTTAATTAATTCAATTAATAAAAAGTTAAATAATTCTGATTTAGCTATTCTAAATAATAAAAATATTAGTAAATAAAATGATCAGGTCAATCTGACTATTAATCAAATTAATTAAAAATTTAATTAAACTTTTAATCTAGACCTAGATTATATTAAGATCAGAAACAAGTCAGAATTTGGTTAGAATTATCAACATCTAGATCAAATTTATCAAAACCAAGATTCAAATTATCAAAATCTAGATCTGATTAACCTAGAAAAATTTATTTTGAAAAATTCAAATCCTATTTTGAAAAAAATTCTAAAACTATTTTTAAAATTCAAAATTTATCTTGAAAAGTTCAAATTTAAAAAAAATCCAAGTCTAATTTGAAAGATTTAAAACCTAACTTAAATAAGATTTCAAAATTAGAAAATCAAATTAATTATAATAAAGTATCATTTGATTATACAAAGATTAATTTAAAAGTTAAACCTTCAAATCTTAAAAATTCAACTAATACATTAAAAAAGAAAATTACTAAAAATATAGATTTTGTTACAAGTCTAACTTAAATAAAAAATTTTAAAATTAATGAACCTAATTGCCATAATGTATCTTATGATTATGGAATAAATTCAAATCGTACTCAAGAAAATAATAAACCTAATAAAATTCAAAATGTGTCAAAGGAGTCGGCACATTCGCGGGTTAACATAAAATGTATCAAATTGAGAATTTGATACATCATTAGAAATCAGTTATTTTAAGTTGATTGAGTTGAATTGCTTAATTTTTTTTTTTTTACTAACATCAAATATCCAAGCCTTTGACCCAACTAATCTTGGGGGTGACCGATCCAACTCCACAGAAGTTTTTCCATCGATTGCTAGGGTAAATTGAGAAGTGCTCACCGCAAGTAACCCAACAATCCAACTTTCTTAGTCCCAACACCCCATTTGAAGGAAATTCCTATAAATATGCCACAATTGGAGCTCGAACCTTAGATTCCTCACGCGTAGCCCAGAGACTGAATTGCTTAAATCTTTCATGTTCATTCATACATTCATGTCATGCTTAAATTATTATAACTTGTCATGTCATACACACTAGACTTAAATTAATTATATATCATAGAATGGCTAGATAAGACACAACATTGATTGACACTTGACAATATAGTGTCAGGACGTGGTGAGATGATAGTACCTTAGGGAAACTCAATCAAGTGTATTTTGGTTGGATAAGGAGTATTTGGCCTGATGCACTTAGCTAAGTAGAACTAACTGAAACTATCTTACCACATCCTAAACTAGTTAGAACGAGATTTCTCATTAAATTAACTAAGTGTATAATTTCTTGAGCTAGTTTTGTCTAAGGAAGTGGTCATTGATCCGATTAAGAAGGGCCTCAGATTTCACTATGACACTGAAGCTAACTTTAGAAATATCTATTTAATTGACTGAAGGTTAAACTTGAATCTAATCCAAGGTTAACCAATCCTTTCAATTCAAATCTAATCAAGTAAAAATAAAAACCATCTCACAAAACCCATAAGATTAATATATTTTGTTTGTATGGAGATACATAAAATGAGGGAGATGATAATGATAATCAAATTAGAATTTTTTTTAAAAATGATTTCAAAATATATTAACAAATATTTTTCTCAAAACTATTTTTTTGGCATTTCATTGATTTTCATGAGTGGTAAATGTAATTAAATATATTTTTTTGAAAACCTATACACTTTGAAAAATGATGATTGTTCGACCAACATTAAGCTTCTAGATCTTTAGGTTAACTTTAAACTCCTGGACCCTCTAGATACTTAGATAAATTTTCCTTGTGATTAACAAAGATGTCCTAAGAGTGTGTCAAATTAAGAAGGAGGTCCCGATTGAAAAATCATTAAAGGATATTTTAAAATATATTTGAAAAATCATAACTTGAAAAATATTCCTTACTTAAAAATTATCTAAAAAATATTTTCAAAAATTTCAACTTTGTTCCAAGATCCTCTTTATTAATTGAAAATCTTTAAAAAAATTTTGAAAATTAAATTCGAAAATTAGTTCTCACAAAGATTCTGAAAACATATTAGTTAAATATTTAAAAATCATTTGTTTTCAAATGTAATAATAATTCAAATTGAAATTTTCTTGGTAAAAATTTCTTGAACTGTCTTTATGAACATGCATTCAAATTGAAACTATTGAAAAATTTTGGAAAAATAAAACCTACGTTAAACATTGTTGGTGCAAAATTTAAGAAATACTTATAGTAAAATTCTTTTTAATGTATGCAAAAGAGGGAGAGAAGAACTTAAGTTAGAAATATTTAGAACCTCTTAGATTGACATAGGACTTTAGGACATGAGTCTAACTTAAAAAATTTATCAAACATCAAAAAATGGACGATTGTTGGTGCAATCAACCTCTAGGACTTCAAAGTTTGACAATTAATATATCTTTGTCTGGTCGAGTATTGACTAAGGGTCGATCCAAACAGGACCAAAATATTTGGATATGAGTTAAGAGTGGAAGTCCTAGTAGGTTTGTGGATCAGACTAGGCAAATGAAAGTCCTAGTAGGTCTGTAGGATCGAATTAGGCAAGTGGAAGTCCTGGTAGGTCGTGGGACTGAACTAGGCAAAGAAGTCTTAGCAAGATCGAGGACACCAGATAAAGGATTTGTGATGGGTCAACGTAGGTTGGCCATCAGAAAGAAGCCGTGGGGATTAAGGATCACAGGCTAAGCAGTGATTTGACTAAGAGTTCTAACGGAATATTGAAGTCAAGATTAGACAGTTAGAAGCCTATAATTACTATTTGTATGTTGTGCTAACTCGGTGATGCAAGTATGTTCAGGCAACTGGATAAATTCTAGTCAATTGGACTTCTAGGTGCCTGGAAAGAATCCAAGCGACTAGAGCCAGGTTCAGATGATGCCTAGATCTAGTCCAAGTTCAGCAATGGATCCAGGCACCTAGAACAAGATAAAGTCTGACTCCAATGGATCGGATCAAGACTCGATTGGAGGCATCTGAAGGGACTTCCAGGCGTTGGATAATGTTTATAAAAGCAACCTCGAGCAGAAGCTTCAAACAATTATTCACTCACCTCGTCTACAACATTTTATTGTGCTTGAAGTACTGAATGTGTGATCGAGGAAGTACCAAGAGGAGTGCGAGACACTCAGGGCTTTTGGACTAACTATTGTACACTTGTTTGTTTGCTTTTATATGTTTTATCCTTTTAGCATTACTTGTGCTTGCATTACTACCTTGTAAGAGGTTTCTATGCCTTTGAAAAGATTTTGAAAAGGAGAAGACATAGTGGACAGATGCCTATGCATAGGCCTTGGATGTGTTGGTGCAGTGAGGCACCGAAATCGAACCTGTGTTTTGATTATAGCAAAGACACAAAAGTTAAGTCTATTTTATTTTCTCACGAGCTGAATCGAGTGTGCAGAAGATTGATATAGCTGGAGCTGAAGGCTAGCGACACCCGGAGGAAGCCGCGGTGGTCGGGCGATACTCGAGTTACTTCGGAGGGAGCCGAAGGAATCGAGTGGAAGGCCGGAAGCAAAAGCGACACGTAAGTATCGAGGTAAGCTCGTGTGTGCGAGAGTAAGTAAGGTCGTATCCTCTTTACGGGGATGATCTTAAGCGTAGATCCGACCAAAGACATCTTATAGATGGTCTAGGTCGAGATCGGATGGTCGACGACCATCGAAATTATGTTTTTATTGAGCTAACTTTGACTTGCAGCAAGCATCACGATCCGCCTTGGAGGACTCACGCTGCAGTGTATCGCCGACCGCCAAAGGTCATTAATCGATCGATGCCCGATGGTCAATGATCAGATTCGAGGAGTCAAGGCTTATCACTCCACCTCAAAGCGGTTTGGTGTCCATTTGTGATTGGTTGAAGACCCACTCGAAAAGGGGCTCAAAGGCTATAAAAGGAGGGCCAAACCTAGGGTTTTAACTACAATTCTAAGCTTCCAAAAAGTCTCCGCAAAGCTACCGACAACAACGTGCTTCTTCTTCACCGACGTCTAGGTTTCATTTCCTTTATTTTTGTACGTCGGTTTTAATTTTAGTGTCGTTGCTCATTTACATTCTTCGAAGCTATTTTTCTATCGTAACGAGGAGAGGGGGAGTGTCCCTCTACCTCAAGTTTTTTTGTATCGATTAACTCCTACCTCCAACGAGGAGGAGTTTGTTTAGTGATTTGCCCTCCGTGCGTGGTCAAGGACCACTAGGGCCTTAGTAGTAGTTTCTGCCACAACCAAGTAAATATCTTGTTTCTATTGTCTCCTTTACTTTTTGTTTTGCTTATCTTTCCGCTGCGCATATTTGTCTTGAAACGAATTCGAAAAAGTTTTTTTCTTTCGCTATTCACCCCCCCTTCTAGCGAACCGCATTGATCCAACAATTGGTATCAGAGCCGGGGGCGCTTAGATTTGGTGAAACCACCAATCTAACTTTTTTTCACAGATTTGTTTTTCGTTCGTTTAAATTTTTCTCCCACACTACTAATCCAAGACGAAGTCTTGGTACTCTTCGTTTGATTTTGTTTTGCAAGTATTCACTTTTGGAGTAGCCGACGGTCAAACGGGCATAACTTTTCGTACAAGTTGATCCACGACACGGTCTACCTACCAAATCGAAGCTCGCAGAGATCTACACTTCTTACGGGTTTACCCCGTAACAAGCTATTTTCATCCTCAAAAATGATGTTTAGTAGCCTTTGGGACATCAAGGTTGTGAGTACTTACTTTTTATTTAGTTTCTTATTTCTTTGCTTAACTTTCTATTTTCGCTTATTTCTTTTATTTTCCACTTTACTAATCCAAGACGCAAGTCTTGGTACTTTCGTGTTTTTGTTGTTGCTAGGTTTTCATTTTAGTCTCCTTGTCTTTTTGTTCTAATGGCCCATCTCGAGGTTTTAGCATCGTCCCACCTCCGCTTTACAACGGAGATGATTTCCATCGGAAAGGTCGGATGGAATGCTTTCTCAAAACCCAAATTGAGATGTGGATCATAATTCAAACGGTTTCACACTTCCGACCAATGAAGTGGGTGACTCCTTGGATTATGATCAATGGACCGTTGCAACAAAACGACAAGTCGAAGCCGACGCCAAGGCGACACAAATCCTCCAATGTGGCCTATCCAAGGAGGAGCTAAATCGCGTCGGCCCCTTCATAAGCGCAAAGGATCTTTGGACAAAACTAATCGAGTTACACGAAGGATCGGATCAAGCTAAGGTTTGCAAACGTGATTTGTTATTCAATAAATTGTATACACTAAAAATGCAGGAACACGAGTCCGCGACGCAACTCCACGCCCGTGTCCAAGACATAGTCAACAACCTACATGCAATCGGGCAAAAGGTCAAAAATCGCGACCTTATAAGGTATGTCCTAAACTCTTTTCCGAGGACTACCTTATGGGCATCCATGGTCGATGCCTATAAGGTCTCCAAGGACCTTTCTAAAATTAGGTTAGATGAACTCTTTTCGGATTTTGAACTTCATGAGCAGTCTAACTCGGAGCCCAAGAGGGGTATAGCCTTGTTTGCAGGTTCAAAGAAGAAGAAAATCGCAAGCAAGCCACCACCAACCGAGGAGGAAGACGAGTCCGAAGAAGAAGTTGACCCGGAGTTGACTGCCGAACTAATGAACCTAGCTCGAAGGATAGCCAAGGGACGAAAGCGAACTACGACTCGACCCAACAAAGGTAAACCTAAAAGTTCTAACATTAGGTGTTATGAGTGCAACAGGTTTGGACATATCAAGTCCGAGTGCCCCAAGCTCAACCACCAAGCACCTAAGCATAAGAAGGCCCTCAACGCCGTACATGGGAAGAAGCTGCCATCCAAGAAGACGAAGATCACGCTCTTCATGGCAAAATCAATTGAGTCGACACTGAGACCGAACGAACTTGAGTCGTAACTCGAGGATGACTCGACCACGGTTACCTTCAAGTCAAGCCACTGACACGCATCCTCTCAAAAGATACCCTTAAGGTGAGTCAACCTTATTTAATACTTTACATAATACGGTTAGGTTTTTGTCTAGGAAGTTAGCTAAGTCCGAGTCCAAGGTCGAGACCTCGTTGAGGAAGTTAAACTCTCAAACACGAGGTCTCCCTAACCTCTTCGACTAGTCGAGTTCAAGAGAAGGACTCAACTCGGGTTGAAAAACTCGGGTTGAGAACTCACTCTTGAAAAGTCAAGTCAAGATCTTAGGAATACGCTGGAAAGGTTTACTTTGGGATCCAAAGGACTTGACCTCCTACTTGGATCGCAAAGGGCCGTGTACAACAAGGTCGACTAGGTTTTAGCTCAAACACGACTAATAAGTCGATATGTCAATCGTAAGTAGACATAAAAACATGTGTCCAAGCATGGGTCCCTAAGACCACTTTGATTTCAACTCTAGGATCCAACTGCATCGGGTTCCTAAGGACCAAATCCACTATGTGGATAGACCGAACCGATTCAATCTGCCTAGGGGGAGCCAAAGATAAAACATGTTTGTGTTTTAACTTAGAAATTGCATGCTTAGATTTTTTGTTTTTTTCGTGAACTCACTTAGAACAAAATAACTAACTAAAAGCCTTCAAAAGATTGAGCCTCGGGAGCCTCTTTTCAAAAAACATAACCAACTAAAAGCCTTCAAAAGATTGAGCCTCGGGAGCCTCTTTTCAAAAATAACCAGTTAGACTAGGAAATAATCTTAGGTGAGTCAAGTCATCATTTTCTTGAAAATGGCTTTGTCTAAGGAAGTGGTCGATGATCCGATAAAAGAAGGCCCCTGTGCCTCGCCACGACCTGGAAGCCATGATCTTGAAAAGGTAAACTTGACAAGCCTAGGGTTAAATACAAATCTAACATAAATTTAATTGAACCTAAATCTACTTGAACCTAAATTAAGTTAATCAATTTAATTGGAAATCATCTCAACATAAAATAACTTTAACCTAAATCTAAATGAAACTAAATTCACTTAATAAACTTAATTGGAAGTCATCTCAAAACACATAAGTATAACATGCTTGATCATATAGACTGAGATGACCTAGGTTAACAACTTACAACCAATTTTCTTAACAAAAATCTAACATCCAATCCAACCACCTTGTGTGTAGGATCAATGGATGTTGGATGATTACTCCGACACATGACCGGGATCAACTCAAATTCGCAAAGCTTCGATTCAAACGACAAGGATCGTAGCCTTTGGGAATAACGGCAAGCTCAAAATCATCGGATCGTGATATCGAGCTTAACACAATTTTGTCATTAAAAATGTATTACTTGTAGATAATTTTGAATATAACTTACTTAGTGTAAGCCAATTGTGTGATAATAACTATAAGGTTATATTTCTAGAAAATGAATGCGTAATTAATACCAACGAAACCTCTAAAACAATTCTTAAAGGAACTAGAAATAACAACATTTATACGATCAACTTAACCAACTCTCAACTAAGTGTCTTATGACACGGAAGAGGAATCATGGTTGTGGCCCACTCACACCCAAGACTCGGCCCACAAGATGAGTCGAGTGGCTTAGTCGAGGCTTACCCAACCTCAACAACTTGGTTAATAAAATCTGTAATGCTTGTCAACAAGGAAAATAACCTAGGATACAACACAAGTTAACTAACCAAGAACGAACCTCAAGTGTACTTGAGCTAGTGCATATGGATCTGTTCGATTCACATGGAGCCAAGTCTCTCAATAGAAGTCAATATTGCTTAGTCATAATTGATTTACTACTCCAGTTTACTCGGGTTAGGTTCATCAAACATAAAAATGATACCCTAGATCAATTAATTAATCTATTCAAATTAATCGAGAATCAAAAAGACCTTAAGGTTAAAAGACTTAGAAGCGATCATGGTGGTGAATTCGAAAATCAAAGGTTCACCGACTTCTGTAACCTAAACGGATACCACCATGAATTCTCTTGCCCTAGGACCCCTCAACAAAATGGCCTAGTTGAGCGGAAAAACCGAACTCTACAAGAAGCTGCTAGGACCATGTTGAACGAATCGACCTCACCGATGGGTTTTGGGCGTAGCGCGGCATGCTATGTCCAAAATAGGATCCTTATGGTAAAGAGGCACCTTAAGACCTCGTATGAGATTTATCACGATAAAATACCTAACATCAAGTACTTTAGGGTATTTGGGTGTAAGGTACATATCCTAAACACTAAGGATTACCTAGGGAAATTTACATCCAAAACCACGATTGGAATCTTTCTAGGATACTCGACTACAAGTAGAGCTTATAGAGTATATAACCACGACACCCTTAGAGTCGAGGAGACTATCAATGTAGTATTCGATGAAGGACATGAACCTACAAAACCCCCGGCAACCCCAATTAGCGAGCCGATTCATACTAGACCTTACTCTGATCCGGAGATCAGGTCTAGTGTTAATCCTAACCTAAGTCAACCTAGTCACTCTATTGATCAAGTGATAGATGACTCCAACCAAACTAGTGTTCAACCAAGTCACCCCATTGATCAAGCATTAGGTGACACAAACCCAACCCAATCTAGGACTCAGACTAACCACCCTATCGATCAAGTGATAGGAGATCCTAATCTAGGAGTTCGAACTAGAGCATCCTATAGGAACCTTAGTCAAATTTCCTTAATTTCAAAGATAGAACCCAAATCAATTGAACAAGCTCTACTTGATCCCGATTGGATTATTGCAATGCAAGAAGAGCTAGCTCAATTTACTAGGAATGAAGTGTGGGAATTATTACCACCACCTAAAGACAAAACGATAATTGGAACAAGGTGGGTGTTTCGAAATAAGCTTGATGATAAAGGTGAAGTAGTTAGAAACACGGCTCGGTTTGTCGCCAAATGATTTAGCCAAGTCGAAGGCTTAGATTACGAGAAACCTATGCCCGATAGCTAGACTCGAATCCATTCGAATGTTGCTAGCTTATGCCGCATCGAGGATTTAAGCTGTTTCAAATGGATGTTAAGTCGGCATTCCTAAATGGATACATTAAAGAAGAAGTTTATGTTAGCCAACCCCCGGATTCGAAAATCTAGATAAACCCGACCATGTTCTAAAACTTAAGAAAGCTCTCTATGGACTTAAACAAGCTCCTCGAGCTTGGTACGAGAGACTTTCAATCCATCTTAAGTCAAAAGGGTTTAACCAAGGCTTAGTTGACCCAACTCTCTTTGTAAAAACCTTAGGTAAAGAAATATTCATAGCTCAAATTTACATAGACGATATAATTTTTGGAACCTCTAACTCAGCCTTACTAAACGAGTTCGTTTCGCTCATGGAAAGTGAGTTCGAAATGAACTTGGTAGGCGAGTTAAGTTTCTTTTTAGGTCTACAAATTAAACAAACTAAGGATGGTATATACCTATATCAACAAAAATACACTAAGGAGTTAATTAAAAGATTTGGAATGCAAGACGCTAAGGTAATAAACACCCCAATGGCGATAAATGTTAACATAGGAGAAGACCTAGAAAGTAAGTCCATTGACTTAAAAGTACTATAGGAGCGATAGAGTCTTCTACTTAGCTGCATCGACCCAGACACGATATCTTATTTGCGATAAGTATGTGCGCCAGATTTCAAACCTGTGCTAAGGAGTCTCACCTAACCCTAGTTAAGCGTATCCTTAGATATCTAAAGGGTACACTTAATGTCGGTATTTGGTATCCTAGATCTACCGAGTTCGAACTAATCGGCTACTCCGATTCGGATTATGCCGGTAGTAAACTCGACAGAAAGAGCACGAGTGGTTGTTGTCAACTACTCGGCTCGAGTCTAGTGAGTTGGTGCAGTAGGAAGCAACATTGTGTTGCCTTGTCTACCACCGAAGCCGAATACATCGCGATGGGTGAGTGTGTCACTCAGCTTCTTTGGATGAAGCACACCCTCTGCGACTTTAAGTTAGACTTTACGAATACTAAACTTCACGTAGATAACATTAGTTCAATTAATCTTACAAAGAATCCAATATGTCACTCTAGGACCAAACATATAGAAGTCAAACACCATTTCATTCGAGAACATGTGGCCAACGGAGCCATACAACTCGAGTACGTCGAATCGAAATCTAACCTAGCAGACCTATTTACTAAACCCCTACCCGAAGCCGAATTTAGTCTATTAAGACGAAAATTGGGCATGTGCGTAATAGAATAAGAACTTGCAAACTATATTTTCTTACTACTATTTCTTATTTTTCATTTTGATGGAACTAGCATAGGACATACCTTAGATATCATGCACCTATAGATTTAAGGAGCCAGTACATCTCACAACACATAGGACTAATGTGTTTGTGTACTTAGCCACGTAGATGGGCGTGAGATGTTAGGACCCTACTCCAGGTTCCAAGATGTAGATCAAGTGCGTCAATATGAACCTCGGAGTATAAATATGCAACTAATATTAACCAACTCTAATCAGGACTTGTTGATAATATCATTTCAATCAAGTCAAACTAGAGTTGAACATTTAGATGAATTATTTTCACATACTATTTTTAAAATAATCATGCTTGGACTTAGGGTTTTCTTAAAACCCCCCCAATTTTTACTTGATTTATGTCAAAATGTGGAGAAAAGGCCAAAGTTAAGAAAAGCCAAAGTTCAATTTCAAATTTTTGAAATTGATAACTAACAAAACTTTGATTCTGGCCTAAGTTAAGGGGGAGTAAGGTTTAGGTTTCAACTCTTCGGAATTGAAAACTTTAAAGGCCCAAGTTAAGAAATCAAAAGTTAAACCTTTTGAATAATTAACCTTTTGACTTAACTTTTGATTACTTAACTTGCACTTATTTTTGACTCTAAGAAGCCTAACTTAACTTTTGTGTTTGGAGAACTAAAAGTCTTTTTCAAGTACTCACCCTCGGTCAAGGGGGAGGGTTCCTCTAAGGGAGAACTTGAGAAATATTTTTACTACTCTACTTTTGCTTCTTGTCTTCTACTGTTTCATGCACTTAATTTCCTTAACTTTGTGTGTTTTGCCATATATCAAAGGGAGATTGTTGGCGATGAGGCACCAAATCGAACCTGTGTTTTGATTATAGCAAAGACACAAAGTTAAGTCTATTTTGTTTTCTCACGAGCTGAATCAGTGTGCGGAAGATTGATATAGTGGAGTGAAGGCTAGCGACACGGAGGAAGCCGCGGTGGTCGAGGCGATACTCGAGTTACGGAGGGAGCCGAAGGAATCGAGTGGAAGGCGGAAGCAAAGCGACACGTAAGTATCGAGGTAAGCTCGTGTGCGAGTAAGTAAGGTCGTATCCTCTTTACGGGGATGATCTTAAGCGTAGATCCGACCAAAGACATCTTATAGATGGTCTAGGTCGAGATCGGATGGTCGACGACCATCGACCGTATGTTTTTATTGAGCTAACTTTGACTTGCGGCATCGGATCGCATTTGCCGGCTTGGAGGACTCATTGCCGTGTATCGATCATTGCGAAGGTCATCAATCGACCGATGATCGCGCCATCGATCGGATGATGATGGCCATCAGTCGACTGATGGTCAATGATCAGATTCGAGGAGTCAAGGCTTATCACTCCACCTCAAAGCGGTTTGGTGTCCATTTGTGATTGGTTGAAGACCCACTCGAAAAGGGGCTCAAAGGCTATAAAAGGAGGGCCAAACCTAGGGTTTTAACTACAATTCTAAGCTTCCAAAAAGTCTCCGCAAAGCTACCGACAACAACGTGCTTCTTCTTCACCGACGTCTAGGTTTCATTTCCTTTATTTTTGTATGTCGGTTTTAATTTTAGTGTCGTTGCTCATTTACATTCTTCGAAGCTATTTTTCTATCGTAACGAGGAGAGGGGGAGTGTCCCTCTACCTCAAGTTTTTTTGTATCGATTAACTCCTACCTCCAACGAGGAGGAGTTTGTTTAGTGATTTGCCCTCCGTGCGTGGTCAAGGACCACTAGGGCCTTGGAGTAGTAGCCTTCGGCTACGAACCAAGTAAATATCTTGTTTCTATTGTCTCCTTTACTTTTTGTTTTGCTTATCTTTCCACTGCGCATATTTGTCTTGAAACGAATTCGAAAAAGTTTTTTTCTTTCGCTATTCACCCCCCCTCTAGCGAACCGCATTGATCCAACAGGATGTACTAATCTTGAGGGGTTAGGAACCAAGTAAAATCCCTGTGTTCTTTATTGTTTGTATTTTCCACTGCTAACACTCTTGACAGAAAGAATACAAAAAAGTGAGAAGCGCTATTCACCTCCCCTCCTCTAGCGCATCACATCGGTTCTACAAAATATGTAGTGGAAATAATAAGAAACTCCAAATGAAATGTCAAACCAGAATACACATATATTAACATGGTTTAGTAGTGCCTATACTCTACTAGAGGACCTATGATCCATTAGGTGGATCACTCCCGAGAACATTATTATGTTTTCTTCTTCTCAGCAACACGAGATGGAGAAAACTATTGCAAATAAGCAAACAATATTTACAATAAAGAATAAAAATAACTACAATGAAGCTCTTAAATGTGAGAGAGTGGGCATTGTTTGCACTAGATAGCTTTATGCTTCTCACAACCCCTTGAGTCCCTCTATAGTCTTTACTCTTCTCTTTGAATCTTACCATTGTGTTGATGTAGCAACTATCAATTGACTATTTATCAACCATTAGTCGTTGATCCACAATATCTCTTATTTGAATCATACAGTTGAACTTTTCATTTTTGATTGCATTTGAATTAGATGTTGTAGCATCAATGGATTAGACCTACATTAGTCCACTGATCGATGCTAAGTCAACTACACCAATCGACTAGATAATCTTTTGTTCTTCTCTAAACAAACCTCAATTGACTACACTATCATTTGAAAAATATTTTATTCATTTACTAATGATCTGAACCCTTGATCATTTAAATTGTACCCAACAATTAACTGCTCCATGCCATAATAGCCCAAATATAAACACTGGTTAAATCATAAAAAGTCCAAAACACTTGGTTGTAATTTTCTCACCCATGAGTCAATTGTATCCTAACACTAGTCAATCAATTCCTTTGACTTCAACTACATATAAAGTCAAGTTCATTCAAGTTACCATCTACTCTAGTTCCTTCTATATATATCACTCCACTTACATCTCTCATGCATTTTCTCGAAATCTTAAGGTTTTCTCAAGTTCCTCAGATGCATTGAGTCCTCAACTCCTCATGTCATCTTTCATGTAGTTCACCTTCTCAACTCTACCATGCTTCAATGCTCCTAGTTCAATGGTCCTTTTGATGTCCCCATCATCATTCTCTATTTCCATGGGCCTTATCTGTGATCCCTCAAATACTTGCATCATCGTTCTTTGATCTATCGAGCCATCGAACACCTTGGTCACACCAAAGTAATATGTATACTTGGTAGATCCTATACAACTTGACATACATATCATGTTAGGGCAATCAACCCAGGTATTGTTTGGTTTTGATGTGTGTGGCAAAGGGTTTAAATTAGATTGTTATGTGATTTGATGTGTGCGTTTAAGTTGTGCAGGACTTAAGTGAATCACACATGTATTAGCTTGATAAAGCATTGACGAGTTCACCATCTTATGGCTCGGGTCCTTAAGTCGGTGAAGGATGATATTGCGGAAGCCGTGCGCTTAGTGCATCCGAGGGACCGCCGGATGAGGAGCAAATGAAGTGAAGCCAGAGGAAGCAGACTTCGTGGCGAGATGCGAAAGATGACATTGGAGGAGCCGAGGGCTTAGTGCATTTGAGGGACGCAGGCCGAAGAGAGCTTCGAGGCGAGAGACTTCATGGGAGATGGGAGTGAGCGATTATAACCCGGGACGAGATAACTCAGCTAGATGAACTTGGTCGAATGGCTAAGTCAAGTGTTGGATGCTTAAACTTAGGTTTGAGGTTTTACCCGACAAATCAGACACTCAAATTTGTGTTTGAGGTTTTACTCGACAATTGGATAAGTCGGATGCTCAAACATGAGTTTGAGATTTCTACCTGACGAATGGAAATGTCGGATGCTCAAATAGGTGGTTTGAGATTTACCCGACCGTCGGATGCTCAAACAAGTATTTGTTTGAGATTTTACCCGACATCAGTCGACTGCTATAGATAGTATTCGACTGCTCTAAGTCGACTGAATATCGATTGGTGTTCGATTGAAGTGTTTTCGCCCAATGGTCGATCGCTAGGGTATGACAATGATCACGCGCACCATCATTTGACTACCAAAGGCGACGATCAACCGCTATGGGTGAACACAGCATAGAAGCGCCGTGGCCGATCGATCACGGCCTACGCAGGCAATGATCGCTAAGCCTACCGTTGGGATGCGACGATAAGTCAGAAGTCATTGGGAGTCGACCATTAGAGTGGCAGTTGACTGATGGAATGCGGCGGTCGACTGGTGCATGTCCAACGGGAAGAAACCTCTTTTCTCTATAAAAAGAGAGGTTGGGGGTCTTGAGACATCTAATACTTCCACTCCTATTCATGCTCTAAGTGCTCCCACGTCTTCCAAGTGTTTTTACTCCTTTATTCTCTATGTACATTCATATTATTTGTGAGAAGAGGAGTTGGTGTAAAGAGGTTACCTCCACCTTATCTTAGGCAAAGGAGAGATTAGTGGATTGGTTTGAGAGAGTGATTCACCGAATGAATCGTCCATGGACTAGCGACAAGGGTCTTGAACCACGTTACATCGGCGTGTTAGCGTTTGCTTCTTCTTTACTTTTGTATTAGCTTAATTGTCTTTGCTTTAGCATTTTTATTTTCTATATTCCGCTGCGCAAACTATTATCTTAGATGATTAAGACGAACGAAGTCCATCGTACACAAAAGGTTATTCAACTCCCCTTCTAACCGGATTACGATCCTCCAACATATCACATATGAAACAACTTAAACTCTTTTCAACTCATTAAAACACTTAGGGGACAAAAGCTCCAACATGCACTTCATGAATGTCTATGAGCTTATCCCGAAATGCCTTTGCTAGCGCTCTCGAAGAGACCAACTTTGTTAAGTTATTCTTCTATCAATCCACATTGAAAAGTCAATGTTGACTTTGCATCAGCTTACCCTTCTTCATTTCAATGATCCACTTGTCATCATCAAGAATGTCTTTGAATTCATCCAAAGGCATCTCACCAAAAATACAAATGAAAGACACAAACAAATAATGTTAAGACTAAGATTTTATATAGTTTTGAACCCCTATTTTTACTCCATTAACTTAACAATGAGTCATTCCTTGCAATCCACTAATCTTCTTCTTTTTTTTAGAAAACCTTTCACAATATGACCTATTACAATAATGAGAACTATTAGAGCATATGAATATCGAAACAAAGAGTGAGTGAATAAAAACTTTTATTAGATTTTTTGGTTGCTCCCTTTGCTCACATTCATAGACAACTTATTCAGCCTTTAGCTTGCATTTTGTTCTCCAACACATAATCAGTCAACTTTCTTTACTCCCCAATCAACTGTTGATTTGTTTGCATCAAATTGTTACATTGTAATAGATACTTTAATTGATTTGATCCACTATTAGTCGACTAAAGTGTCGTAGTTTCTACATCATGCTAACTATTTCGACTTGATTGTGTTAGATTAATGACTTTCCTTTAATATTTTTATTGGCTTATTAGTTAATTGAATTTAGCAACTCTTAGTTAATTGACTATTGAAAAAAAAAATATTTTATTCTTTTTTAGTCCAACCTGAGTCAATTGATGAGTTAACTCAAGCTTAAGTGATTGAATTTATCTTTCAATTGGCTAGAAAATCAACTCAGTCTATTTTAAGATTGAGTCCTCGTCTAAGTCTAATCACACTCATAATTATTTATACATGTGCACTCGATTTTCAATTTCATTATAAGTTACCTACCTTTGTCCCTACGAGGATGGCGCGATGGTAAGACAGAGGGTTATTTGCAGAATGAGCATGAGTCGATTCCAGATGAGGGGTCTAAAATCTCTCCTGGCTTCAGATGACCCCTCCTCTGTCTTACCACCGTGTCAAGGGACCTCGTCCCCTCGCGATTTACCTCCCTCTCGTCACAATCCTGAAACGGATGACAAGAGATTGCTAGTTGGACAGATTTCCAACTTTTACAGAATAAGTTACCTACCTTTCTTTTAGCATTGCTCATGTGCTAAATAAACCTAACTTTTTTTTTTGTCACTAGCCATTCAATAGTGTTAAGTTGTCTTCCTCCTCCTTATTAGTGTAATATAATAGGCATATTTATATAAATATGGTAATTATAAATATGATATACTACATTAAATATTATTTATATGGTAAGTTCTTTTTAAATTGTGCTTGATATTTGCATTTGCTATTTGGCGACGTCAGTCCTAAGTTTGATGAAAAAGAGTGAAGGTTATATTAAGTTGTTAGTTAACGTTAAATTTAAATAAATTTTCAATGAATATATCCATCAAACTATTATGCTAATGTTAAGTGATTTTATGGAAGGAATGCATTTTAATGTCTACTACAATGTCTAAACAATGACTACTACATTTTAATGAGAATTTGAGTATAGTATTAAATATACAAGAATTTTCATAATATAAGTTGGATAAAAATAAATGTTATAAGAAAATTAATTATCTAAGATTTAGAACATGCAAATAGGAACATTTATTGATAAAATAATAACAGTAGATACGATATTATGAGAAAAATTAATATTTTATATTTACAGAAGACAAATGTGATAAAGAATTCAGGTTTTAAGTTATGATATATAGGAAAAAATAAAATAAGAAATGAAGTAAGTATTATTATGACAGTTTGTTAAAGTATAAAGTAATAGGAGCAATTAGAAAATGGATAGGATTACACTCTAAGTATGATTAGATGAAGATACTAATCTAGCTTTTGAGAAAACTTAGATGAGATGTTACAAAAAACTTCATCAAACGAAATGATTTTAATATGAGAAAATCTAAGTGAGCATATAAGAGCGAAAAATAAGGAATACGTTGAGGACCTTGTGGCGTGCTAGAAGGGGATGAATAATGATTTTACTCATTCTTCGATTCAAACTCTTAATTTCACATCGTGCTTATCTACAAATGTTAGTGCATAACGGAAATACAAATACAAATATAAATAGAAATAAATACACAACACAAAGTACAACATAAAAATTTTACGTGGTTCAGAATCCTATTTCAAACTCCACGGTCGAGCTCTAGTGATACGCCACCACTAACTCTTTCTCTTTTTCAGACACTTCCAGAGGTGGAGAAACCTCTTACAATAGCTTGGAGCTTATACAAAAAAAATAAACAACCAAATATAAAGTATAAAATGAAGATGGATGAAACAACACTTTACACAAGTGAGCTTTTAATCGCTTTGATTTTGGTTGCTTTGGAATGCCTTGGGAGATCTGGAATATAACAGCAACTCCCCTTCCAAATCATCAAGAATCGGCATAGTGGAAAGCTCCCGTCTATAACTGCTACAACATGCAAGCATATGTGCAGCGTTGCCGCAAGTACCTAAACACCCCTTTAAAAATGAGAGAGAAGAATAAAAAGCTGCAAAGTTCTTCAAGTGCAAGGGATGCCGAAGAGAGTAGTATTATGTGCAAGTCATCGTCAGGCTGTCGGAGTGAATAGTGAGTTCCGAGAACACCAAGGCGCGGGTGGAACTTGACTCATGAAAGAGGAAAAACTTTTCGATCTAAACGATCATGATTGTTTCTCATACGGTGAACGGAAGTCGTCGTCCTACTGATTCGAGATCGTCATCCTAACGATCTAAGAAGTACGAAATTTCTGACAAAGTAATGTAAGTTCCATTTACCGTCTTCGATGATTTTTAACATTCAAATATATTCAAATTCGATCAAAAGATATAGTAAATCAACATTGGTATCCGAGCAATAATTGGTTTGCATCTTTGATTAAACTAAAAAAAAAACGAGATTTGTTCTCGCTGCCCTACCGCCTCACTGTTAAAGACGCTTCATAACATTGAGGTGTTGTCGGTTTGGCGTCGGTTTTACAAGGCTGTGCAACGAGAAAAAAAAAAAAGAGAAAAAGCCGAAGCCGAAAAAAAAAAAACAATGAAAAAAAAAGGCTAACGTTTTTTTTTCTCGGTCAAGCTGCAATGAAGAAAAAAAAAAAGTTTTTTTTGCGTGGGATCGAGAGAAAAAAAACTTCCTTCTGCGTGGGCTCGAGAGAAAGTTCTGCGTGGGACACAGGAAAAAAAACGTATCTTCCTTCTCTTTCGGCCTGGGCTCAGAAAGAAAAAAAAAAGAATTTTTTTTTAATTTGCCCTTTTAATGGATTCCATATTAATTGGGCTTAACAACCAATTAATTGCATGCAGTGCAATTAATGGGTTGCGCAGTGCAAGGATTAAGGGTCATATTAATTGGACTTAGCAGTATTGAGCCATATTAATTGGGCTTGAGCGGTGTTGGGTCGACTCAATTGATTTAGGCTATAGATCTAATTTTGAAAACTTGATTGGGTTGTATACTGAGCTGAATTTTTTGGGCATATGTGATCCAACACTGCAACTGTATTTTTTGTGCTCGGCACCATGAGTCGAGCGATGAATCTTCCGGGTTGTGTGCTCGGGAGTACTCGACTGCTGGGTAAAAGTGCTCGACACTTGGCTCGACAACGAAATGCACAGTGCTCAGGTTGGACATGTAGTAGTCGGGCGACAGAGGCGGCCGCACTTGATGCCCGAGGTGCTTAGCCAGAGCACAGGGTGCTTGGTCATACCTAATAATGGTTGGCTTGCACACTTGATACTCGGTCGGACCTAATAGTGGCCGACTTGCACACTTGGTGCTCGCTTGAACCTAATGGAGGTCGACTAGTACATAAGGTGTTCTACCACACCATATGATGGTCGACATTGGTTGACCTTCCATAGTTGACTATGGTCAACTTAACTTATAATTTGATTGTCGAGTAGTTGTTTGGAACAATTAGGACTCGACATAAACAACTTACTAATAGACTAAGTGAACTAGAATTGGTGACTAGGGACGATGAGAAGACATAATACCATACATGTTGCTCGAGTGCCTGGGGTGCTCAGAGCAAATCGGATGGTGTTTGGATTCTCACAAATTCACGGTCATGTTAAGTCATAATAGTTCGAGTCGATTGGTAAAAGTACCAGTCGACTGGTCTAAATCAGTTCAGTCGACTGTTCTCCAAAGAATTAAGGAAAAATATTCTTGATTTATTATGTTCGTTCTATGACTATATAAATTGAATTAAGTCGGTATATGTACTGGTTTGTCGATTTTGTACTGACTTAATTAATTTCAATTTTTTCAGATGACATGGATGATTACTACTATGACTCGACACGATGTGTTGCGTAATCAGCTGAGGGAGGCTATCCAGGGGATAGAGTATGACTCAGCTCATGGAGTTGGATGACACATCGAGAGACTTGACAGACTGTTTTGGAGGCTTGAAATGCAAGAGTTTCCAATTCTGAACAACTATAGGATTTGAGCTATGATCCGTTCACTGCCTGAGCTCCTTAGTGATATCGCACATCAGATCTGGGGGCGCTATGAGGGGCGCGTATCATATACTCAGTTGTGCGCTGAGCTGCTTCACTATGAGGATTGTTAAGCTCATTGTAAAGAGGATCCAGAAGAAAATCCTGAAGAGGTTTTTCCTATGAGATCTCTTCATATGTGTCCTTCACAGGATTATGCATCCTGGCATCATCTAGATAGCATCTCAGCAGAAGGTGTCCTAGTTCAACCCAAGATAATTGGGTATGTTTGAATTATTACTGCGCTAGTGTTTGTCCTAGTGGGAGTAGTAATCGCCTATCTAGTTTATTAGAGTTGTTTTTGTTTGTCAGTTATGAGTAGGAAGAATGTTATGTATAACATTCTTAGTAGAGTCTTGTTCTCTGTTAACATTATACAACATATTTAGTTAATGATATATTCATTCGAAATGATTAGTTCATTTTATACTGTTTACTCTACATGATGCATGATATTTGTTTATGTTCTTTGATTTGTTCATTATAAGTATAATTTTAAATGATAAGTTCATTTAATATTTAATATCATGTTAGGATAATGATTAAGTTCATTAAATGAGATGTATGTAATAAAATAGATCAATGTAAGTCGGATTGACACATACAAATGATGAGTGGTAATGTAGTTATCACTTGATTTTGTAAATCGAATCAGATTTATATTGAGTCAATTTAGAGATTACATACAGAAAGACATACACTAAATCACTGGATAATATGTTTATTTATGGTAGATTATGACAACGAAGAATATTATAGCTAAATTGAATAAGGGTGAAAAACTTAATGGGGAAAACTACAAAATCTGACACCTCAAGATTCAGTATGTACTTGAGGAACAAGAAGTTCTTGAGGTTATATATCAGGTTATGGAAGAACCTATTGAGGGTCCCACGACACTACATAGACATGACCTTGATGCCTATAAGGCATGGAAGAAATAAGATTCCATTGCTAAGGGAATATTGATTAGTTCAATGGTTGATGACCTAGTATTTGAGTATGAGTTATATCCTTTGGCTCATGCAGTTTGGGTTGTCCTTAGGGATAGATACAATGGAATCAGTCTGAGCAAGCTTCGGCAACTGACGATCAGGTTCGACAGCTACAAGAAGCGCCCAAATGTAACGATGGTTCAACATCTCAGGGAGATGTCAAATATGATTCGGGAGCTTAAAACTTCTTATCATGAGTTGACAGACGAACAAAAGGTTCAGACAGTTATTCGTTCCCTTCCAAAATCTTGGGAAACCATGAAGCAGACATTAACTCATAGTGAGAGTATTAAGACTTTCACTGACGTTTCACGCCATGTTGAACTGGAAGCGAAGAGAGTAGAATCCGCGAGGATTTCTAGCCAAGCCTATTTGGCTACTGGTTCTGCTGGATCATCAGGATCTAAGAAAAAGAAATGGTTCAAGAAATGAAAGGAAAAGAAGAAAGAAGTTGTTGTTGTAGGTGGGGAAGGCCTAATCAAGAAGAAGAACAAGAAGACTGGGAAGAAACCTAAAAGAAAGGTGACTTGCTTTAATTGTGACAAAAAGGCCAGGTCACTACGCTCGGGAGTTTACTGAGCCGAAAAAGATTCGAGAGCAACCAACCATGTAACTCGGGAACGGGTTACATATGTGGAGTACCGCAGGGTACCAGCTGACAACAAATGGATCTATGTAGGAAACAAAAGAGTCGAAGTCAAAGGAATCGACACTTGCATACTTAACCTACGAGGTGGAAGTACTTTGTTTCTACATGATGTCCTGTATACTCCTGAGATTCGACGGAATCTTGTTTCCGTCATGTGTCTTCTTGATTTAGGATACTGTATTAATTTTTATAGTCGGTGTGTAGAACTTAAGATTGACTCCGTGTCAATCGGATCTGGTTTTTTTAACGAATGGTTTTATGGTTCTTGATGTGGAACCAAATGTTAATTGTGCAATTGATAGTTGTTTTTCAAACATTTCTCTTACTAGTGATGCAAATATAACTGATGATATATGACATGCTAGATTAGGGCATATAGGACAAGATCGCATGAATCGGTTAACTAAAGAGGGCTTCTTGGGCTCTCGTGCTAAAATTAGCTTGTCTATATGTGAGCATTGTCTTGCTGAAAAAGCAACTAGGAAACCATTTGGTAAGGCTATTAGAGATAAGTCATCATTGCAACTAATTCATTCGGATATTTGTGGTCCAATGAATGTGAAGGCTAGACATGGAGCTTCCTATTTCATTGTATTTATCGATGATTTCTCTCATTTCGATCATGTGTATTTGATTTCTCATAAATCTGAAGCATTGGATTGCTTTATTCGTTATATGAACGAAGTTGAGAATCAAACGGAACATAAAGTTAAGACTTTACACACTGATCGTGGAGGAGAATATTTGTCTGATATGTTCAAGACAATATGTAATGATAAGAGGATTTTTAGACAGTTGACAATCCCTGGAACTCCACAGCAAAATGGGGTTGCTGAAAGAAGAAATATGACTCTTCTAGAAATGGTTAGGTCTATATATGATGACGCAGGCTAATTTTTCGATCTCCTATTGGGGAGATGCGTTCCTAGTTGCGGCCTATATACTTAACAAAGTGTCTTCAAAGTTAGTTCTATCTACCCTATATGAACGTTGGACAGGCAGAAAATCAGATTTGGGTAATCTGAGACCCTGGGGGTCAACTGTCTATGTTCATAATAGTTCTCACAAGTATAGAAAACTATGACCTAGAGATAAGAAATGTATCTTTATAAGATATTTTGATACCTCCAAAGGTTATGCTTTCATAGGTGAGCAACAAGATAGAACAATCTCCGAATTGGATTCGAGAGACGCTACTTTTCTTGAAACTGAGTTCCCATCTAGAGGTGAGGTTGATAAGACAGTTCCTCTATTTAAGAAGGATGAGTCATTGTCAACAAGACAAGTGTCTAGTGGGATACCTGAACCTAGTCAACTTAGTGGGAGTGATTTGCCTTGTCACAGGGTGACTTCTCAACAACCCAACTTACGGAAAAGCATTCGTAAGATCAAACCTAAGAAGAGGTTTGATATTGAGAATGAGGTAATGATGACACTCCCAGTTGACGATGATGAACCTCAATCAGTTAAGGAAGCTCTGGGCTCTAGAGTTAGAGAAAAGTTGAGAAATGCAATGGTCGAAGAGATGGAGTCAATGATTAAGAATCATGTTTGGGAGTTAGTCGATCTTCCTCCTGGCCGAAGGGCTATTGGGAATAAATGGATTCTCAAAATAAAGAGGAAATCAGATGGATTGATTAACCGATACAAAGCTCGTTTGGTTGTAAAAGGATTTACCTAATTAGAGGGCATAAACTTTGAGGAGACATTTTCTCCCGTAGTAAAGTTTGTATTAATCCAAGTTATTTTGGCTTTAGTGGCGCATTATGACTTGGAGTTATATTAGATGGATGTAAAAACCGCTTTCTTTAACGGTGAGCTTGATGAAAAAATCTATATGGTTCAACCAAAAGGTTTCATTGCTGAAGGCCAAGAAGATAAAGTATGTAGATTGAAGAAATCTATATATGGGCTAAAGCAAGCATCAAGACAATGGAACATAAGATTTAACGAAGTAGTTTTATCTTATGATTTCGAAATGATCAATGAGGATCATTGCATTTTCCTGAAAAAGGAAAAATGAAAGTATGTCATTTTATCATTATTTGTTGATGATATGATGATAGTAGAAAATGACATAGGTTTTATGATAGAAGTCAAATAATAGCTTTCATTAAAGTTTAATACAATAGATATGGGAGAAGCTGAATACATCTTAGGAGTTAAGATCATCAGGGAACGATCTAAAAGATTTTTGGATTTATCTCAAGAGTCCTATATAAATAAGATGTTACAACATTTCAGCATGTCTGATTACAACAGTGAATAGACACCTATTATGAAAGATACTGTTCTGAGCAAGAGTATGAGTCCTAAGACTCCCGAAGAAATAGTCGAGATGAATAAAAAACCATATGTCAGTGTTGTAGATAGTTTGATGTACACTATGTTGTGTACTCGTCTCGATATCAGCTAAGCTATTGGCTTAGTCAGTCAGTTCCAATCAAATCCAGGATCGAGATGCTGGAAGGCAATGAAAAGGATATTCAGATATCTGAAAGCGACAACAGGTTATAATATATGTTATCAAGGATCAGATATGAGCCTGAAGGTCTATTCAGATGCAGATTGGGCTGGGGATATGAATGATAGAAAATCGACATCAGGCTATGCGTTTTTGTTGAATGGTGGCGTCATCTCCTAGAACAACAAGAAAAAGGCTTGTGTGGCCTTATCAACTATGGAAGCTGAATATGTGGCATGTTCAAGAATTGTAAGAAGCAGTTAAGGAGGTTCCCGAGCATATGAAAATCATTAAGACAAGAAGTCCAATGACCGCTTCATCGTGATAATTTGCTATAGCTTTTTCTAAGGATCCCAAATATCACAGCAAGGGTAAGTATATAGCAATAAAGTATAACTTTATAAGGGATATTGTTGCTAAGAAGAAAGTGATTCTTGAATATATCCCTACACGAGCTATGCTTGCAGATCCTTTTACTAAGCCGATGACTAGAGAGTCATTTTATGAGCATGTAAAGTATATGAGACTTCGTAGAATGTAACAATTTTGTAATGACAATCAGATATTGTAATTTGATTGTTTAAAATACTAGCCATAATTTATTCAGTGTATATGATGTTACATTCTGTTAAGATCTCGGTGAGCATGTTAGTAGGTAGTGATTGATCCTCTCACATGGACAATCATCTCTATTTGTTAAATACAAATAGTGGTAAGACCATTACTTATAGGATAACTTTGGAAGCTATATGTTTAGAGATACATACCTATAAGATGGGGTCATCTTGATATTTGTATCAAGATAAGATCATTTAAGAAAAGTGATCGAAGTAAATGTTCCCACCATTTACTATACCTGTTTGGAGCCAGATTAGAATTCATATGTTGAATTCAGAGTTAGGCATTGGGAATGTCTAGATCGAAATCTGTACGATGTTGATTTGAAGAAAACATGCGCTCTTTATTAGTAAAGAGAATAACATCGTAGTATGTGATTCATACCACATGTGCTAAAGCGACAATAAGAGTAGTAGGAGAATGAATCTCTACTTCTCTACTATGTGAGCACTTTGAGATTATATGTTAATCTCAACATTTGCCCTTTGTGACTATTTAGGTATCTACTTGAAGTTTTAATCAGGGTCTGCTACTTTAGCGTGAAAACCTATTGACTATGGATGATTCAGTCTATGGAACATGACTAGAAAAGTGACTGATTAAAATGAATATATTCACATTAAAAAGAAAGATTAAATAGATTTACATCTAATGAGAATTATTCACTGGTCGACCCATTTCTGTTGTGTACAGAAATGATTGTGAATATTGAGAATATGAGACATGCTCTTAATATGATGGTCATTATGATGGATTAGAGATGTTCATATTGATGTAAATGAAGATTATTTAATCTGGGTAAATAGCAAGATATGATATCCAAGAAAACGGTTTTGTACCACCTGGAGAATGACTGTGTGCCACCTGGAGGATGGCTATGTGTCATCAAGTGAATGACTATATGTCATTCAGAGAATGGTTATGTACCATTTGAAGAGCGGCTAAGTTAGGTGTAACATCTTTTCTTAGCACTGATCGCTCTATGAGCAGCTATGTAAGGTGTAACAACTTTCTTAGCATTAGAATGCTCAGTGTGCTTGCTATTGCACAAACTATTTTCCTAAGTATGAATTAGTTATTCTATCGGTTTTTGTGACCATTCATCTCTGTTCTATTAGTCTTTCGGAACTATAAACTCTAGCTCTATTTATTAGTCTATGTAACTATTGACTTCGGCTCTATTTAGTCTATGTTGCTAAATACCTCTTAATGATTTATGTGACCGTTTGCATATATGGCATAACTTGGACGAGTGAGAGATGTAACTGCTGCAGCAGACAGCGTGCACACATTGCCTTTTAGCAACGTGTGCATGCTCTGCACGAAGTGCACAAGCTGCTCTTCATGCAGTGCTACAACATTAACACTCCCCCTTTAAAAGGGTGTGTGGTCCAAGGCAAAAATGAGAGAGAAGAATAAAAAGCTACAAAGTTCCTCAAGTGTAAGGGCTGTCGGAGAGAGTAGTATTATGCATGAGTCGCCATCAGGTTGTCGGAGTGAACAGTGAGTTCTGAGAACACCAAGGCGCGGGTAACTTGGCTCGTGGAAGAAGAGAAAATTTTCGATCTAAACGATCGTGATCGTTTCTCAAATGGTGAGCGGAGGTCGTCGTCCTACTGATTCGAGATCGTCGTCCTAACGATCCAGGAAGCATGAAATTTCTGACAAAGCAATGTAAGTTTCATTTATAGTCTTCAATTATTTTTAGCATTCAAATATATTCAAATTTGATCAAAAGATGCAGTAAACCAACATCGTCGTCCTCCTTTTATAACCTGCGTCGAGTTGATTTTTCACTGATTAGTCAATTGACCTTACCTACCAGTCGATTGGTCACTTATCTGTTGTCTCACAAAGGCTTGATCCAAGTTAAATTATAACTGATTAGTCAACTGCTCATACCCATCAGTTGAGTGGATCAGTTGACTCAGAAATATTTTGTGCCCTGTCCACTTAAGATTAGTCGAATGTCCAAACCAGTAGTCCACTGTTAGGGGCCAGTCGACTGGTCCAACCCACCAGTCGACTGCCCGAGCACCAACCAATTTCTTGAGTCACAGTCGACCACACGACCAGTCGGATGGCCCATAACCTCAGTCGATGCTAAATAATTTGTCCTATTGTTTTAATCCACCAGTCGACTAGAACAAGTCTCAGTCGACTGGTAAACCTCAAAACTGAGATTTAACACCCAAGTATGATCCCCTCATACTTAATACTTACCCTTAACCTATACCTAAACCTTCAAGCCACTTCTATCAGCCTCGTGTCTTTGGTTTGAGTCCATGATTCCTCACCCTTGTGCTAGCCTTCAAGTACTTCCTTCGGCTTTATCATGCCATCGGGTGCCCTTAGCCTAGATCTAAGCCTTCAAGCCACTTCCATAGTCTCACACCTTTGGTTTAAGTCCATGACTCCTCACTCTTGCGCTAGCCTTCAAGTGCTTCCATCAACTTTGTCATGCTACCGGGTCTTCCTTTGCTAAGAGGCCACGTCTCCGGGACTTACGCTGCCAAGTCTCCATACTTGGACTTTCGTTGTCAAGACTACACACTTGAACTTACACGACCAAGATTACACACTTAGACTTTCCTTTGTCAAGTATCCATAGTTGGGCTTTCCCTTGCCAAGACTACACATTTGAACTTTTCCTTTGTCAAGTATCCACACTTGGACTTTTTCTTACCAAGACTATACACTTGGACTTTCTCTTTGCCAAGTATTCATATTTGGACTTTTTCTTGCCAAGTATCCATACTTGGACTTTCACTCGAATCTTATTTGAGCTTGGTCAACCTTGACCTGAGGTTGATTGCTCCAACAATCTCCTTCTAACAATCTCCCTCATATGACCTTAGATGTCTCAAACTATCCACTAGTCATACTATCATATATATTATCAAACGTATTGTCAAACATTAAAATACTACTCGAGTTCCACTCGAGCTTGGTCAATATTGACCTGAGGCTGATTGCACCAACATAATATGATAGGGGGTGCATGGGGTTATGGATTTGAAATAAGAAATGAAACAGAAAAAAAAATATATATTGGACTTTGTGATAGCATATGATCCTATACAAGCTAATTGGTTTTTTAAGAAAAGAGAAACACACTTGGTCACGTTTAAAAGTAGAAGTAATAAATTGCAAATTAACTTTTTTATAATTAGGAAGAAGAATTAAAAAAATTATAAGATTGTAAGGTCATCCTTGAAGAAAACTTAACTATCTAATATAGATTAGTAGTATTAGATATATGTCTCAAGTTAATTCCAATAGAAGAAAAATGAGTATGACTCTTAGAATTATACGGTGGAAATTAAAGAATGAGAGAAAAACATATTTAAAGAAATGGTAGGAGTATAAATATTTGAATAATTATATAATGGCTCAAGTACAATATGAAATAAGATGATATTAAAATTGAAAATGATAGTCAAGAGTGTACTTAGTGAGTCAAAGGGATATGTACTACTAAGTAAAGAATCTTAGTAGTAGAATGAGAAAATATAGGAGAAACTCAAAGAAAAACGAACAATGTATAAAGTATTATACATTTATAAGAATGATTTTTTTTTTAAAATAGACAATAGTCAAAAAAAAGTTGCCATGAAAGTCGTGAATAAAGCTAAGAAAAAAACTTTTGAATGATTATATCGACAACTCAACATAGAAGAAGAGGAAATAAATATTTATAGAATAGCTAAAGCCAAGGAAAGGAAGATAAAAGATTTTATCTAAATAAGATGTGTTAAAGATGAATGTAAATGAAAAAAATAAAAAATAAAAGAGCAATGAAAGAGTTAGTTTTATCAATTTTTTAATTTAGGTGATCAATTTAACTTAGGTAATTTAAGTAGATTAGAAGAGTATAGAAATTTAAATTTTTATTATACAATTCAAACTTCAAAAATAGAACAAACTTTAAATGGAATGCAAAATGGAAAAGTAGTTGTACCATATGAGATTTCAATAGATGTATGAAAGTGCTCAAGGAAATAAGGTATTGAATGACTTATAAAATATTTAATCTAATATTAAAAATAAAAAAACATATCTGATTAATGGAAGATAAGTATTCTAGTTCTCTTATATAAAGACATATGAAATATATAAAATTGTACAAATTATAAGAGTATTAAACTAATGAGCCATATTATAAAATTTTGAAAAAGAGGAATAGAAAAAAAAGACTAAGGAAGGAGACCACAGTAATCGAAAATTAATTTGGATCAATATTTGGAAAGTCGACAATAGAAGTTATATATCTTCTTAGAAAACTAGTTGAAAAATATCTAGGACAAAAGCAAGACTTATATATGATATTCATCGACCTAGATAAAACTTATAATAGAGTCTCAAGAAAAATCATATGGAGAATTCTAAAAAAGAAAGGTGTTAGTGTAACATATATTAAAATAACTAAATATATGTATGAGAATGTAATGACAAGAGTGTAGACTCCAAGTGAATTAACCAAAACATTTCCTATAAAGATAGAGTTACATCAAAAATTAGTTCATATCTTTATCTTTTTAATTAATCATGGATAAACTCATTGGGTACATACAAGATATGATATCATAGTGCATATTATTTGTATATGATATTATTTTGATAGATGAAACATGCAAAAGAGTGGATGCTAAACTCAAATTTTGATGAGAAACACTAGAAATGAAAGATTTTAGGTTTAGTAGAGTAAAGATGAAATATATAAAATTTAAATTTAACAATATTAGATATAACAAGATAATTGTTAAGATAAGTGATGACGAGTTGTTTGTAATTGGGAGATTTAAGTATTTATAATTATTTTTACAAAAGAATAGATAGATTGAGAGAGATGTCTTATATACAATATAAGCAAGATTGTTAAAATAGAGAAGAACATCATGTGTTTATAATCGTAAAATACTGTTAAAACTTAAAGGAAGTTCTACAAAATAACAATTCAATCTATTGTGTTATATAAAGTTAAATGTTGGGGTATGACTTGAGCACATTATTGGTGTAATCGACCTATGATCAAGATTGATTAATCTCAAGTTGAGTTCAAGTTAGATTTTAATATTTGAGCAATATATGATGATGACCGAGCGATGCTCTATAGGGAGAGACTGTTAGTCAGGGATGTAACACTCCCCTAGTCTTTCCACTCTCTACCAAGGGAGATGTCACTACTTTACTGTCTCTATCTTTAATTCATGCAATATACTAATACAATATGCTAACAACTAAAATAATCATAAAGACTTTTCGATCACTTAAACAATAATCATTTCAAGATCTTCCCCTAACATGCAAGTATGAAAACTAACCCAATATGACTCTAGCATTCTTTGGTCTCAACCATAAATAATCCAGTTGAACTTCAACAATTTCAAAAGAAAACAAGAAACTAAAAATCTGATTTAGACATCTGCACTTAGGATCTTTTACTTCCACTGTTCCGTCGCCACACACACCCAGCACTTCATCCACCATGCCACCTTACTGAAGCTTTTCTTTACCTTTATCTGCAGTATAAGGAAATGCAAACTATAAGCAACAACGCTTAGTAAGTACTTTCTATGCTCACAAAAACATGCACTGTATGAAATCATGCAACTAGTTCTCTTGCCTCGGATACATTGATACACATGCAAACATAATCGGAAATCATAACTCGATTACTTGTCTCTTGTATAAAATCATGCTCTTAAGTGTTTTAAAAGTTGTAAACAGTGTATCTGAACTGAAATGATTAACTTTGAAAACTTTTACTTATACTTATACTGATACTTCAAAATAATAATCATCCTAGATATGGGCCCGACATAGTACCAATGCGCATTCTAATAGTAGGGTGGCCAACCACCGAACCTCATAGGGTAACTGAAACTCAGGGCCTCGGCCCGTGGGCGAAACTGATGCCCGGTACATGCCCTGTCAAAAAGTAAAATACTTCCTTTATACTTATATTCTTATACATACTGAAGGAAATGCTCTTAATCCCCTAAAGCATGAATGGGGAGCACCATAAAGATCATTATGCTCAATTGACAAAATCAAATGAGGAGCATACTGAAGATCGTTGTGCTCTTAATCCCCAATTCGAACGGGGAGCATTTTTGAATTTTCTTTATAAAGGAAATATTTTTTACATCTTACTCTACATTATGCATATAATTGTAAGCTACAACTCATCTACAACATGCATGATCATAAATCACATTCTTATTATGGATCTAAACATGATGCTGAATTACCCATAACATAACGGTAAAATCACGTAACTGAAAACACCATGCATAACTGAAAATAACATGCACATAAAAACATATCAATGATATACGATAACTACTTATACTGCAGGTGAGCAATACTTACCTTCGATTGCTTTAACTTATATTTGTAAAACCTAATGAGATGCAACCTTCTATCCCGCCCTAGCAGCTGCCCTCGAAGGTCTCTTGAATCCCACCTTTCCTTGGATTCGGCGGAGAAGACAACCCTAGGAGAAAATTCTCCTTGATGTGTGGTTCGGCGGTGGAGGGACCAAGAGAGAGTAGAGAGGTGTCCTCTAGGGTATTAGGGAGGTTAAATTTATAACCGTCAAGGCTTAACCTATTCCCTTATAAATTTCCTTAAATCTCTCTCTTTAACAGAATTAATTCCTTCTTCAATTAAATTCATGACTTCTCCCTAATCATATAAAATTTTTATTGGATTTTTGATGACTCACCCCTTTTTTGAAAAATTTCCTATTGAATTAATCCAGGAGGAAGAAATTATGGAGACTCTTTCTTTTTCTTTTTTTTTCTTTGATTCGGCGGCGGTTTAAAGGAGAGGAGAGAGAGATTCTATAATAAAATAATCTATATATATATATAAATTAGAGTTTTCTTCATTTAATTACCCCTTTAAATAATTAGTCAAATTAACCAATCTTTCTTTTTTTTTCGCCTATAGATATATTTTGTTATATCTTATCCATTGGTAATCTTATGACTTAGTAGTGGGAAGTCTATTCTCCCAAACCAACGGTTCATGGTTCAAGCCTCGACTAACGAACCAATTATTTCTAATTATTATTATTATTATTATTATTATTATTATTATTATATTCCTATTTTTATTATTCTTATTCTTATTTCTATTTTCCTTTAATAAAAATAGGAATTAAAATTTGGGATGTTACAAGGGATGACCAAGCTTGATGTAAAAGAGAAAATTATTAGAGAGGAAGATTATTATTGTAATCAACCTTAGATTAGGTCAAACAAGATACATAAGGATTTCGATGTTGAAGGTTGAATGAAAAGTCCAAGTGGATCATGGTTGACTAGACATTTAGCATGAGACAGGTAAAGTCCAAGTGAGTAATGGAGGATCGGATACTTAGTACGAGATGAGAAGAAAAGTCCAATTAGATTATAGAGGACCAGACACTTGGCAAGTAATGAAAATCCTAATAGGTCACGGAGGATTTGATATTAAGTGTAGAAGACCAAGCATGTCAAAGAGGATTAGATGTTTGACAATGATAGTCTCGACAGGTCAAGGTTGACTGGATGCTTAGCACGAGAAGTGAAGTCCAAACAGGTCAAGAAGGACTATATGTTTGACAATGATGAAGTCTCAATAGGAGGTTGATTGAATGCTTGACATGAGAAGTAAAGTACAAGAAGGTAAAAAAAATACTGAATGTTGGGTAAGGATGGAGTCCTGGCAAGTCAAGATTGACTAGATATTGGGCGAGTGAAGTTTTGGTAGATTAAGATTGATTGGATACTAAGTGAGTGAAGTCTCAGTAAGTCAAAGGTGACTAGATGCAAAGAGGCATAAGTCTTGGTTAGTTGAGGTTAACCATATACTAGGCAAAGTTAGAATTTAATCTTAGTAAGGTTGGATAAGGTGTATCAATCAACTAATAAGGAATATCAGTTGACAGGAGAGTTTGAAACCCTGAGATTGCAATTTAAGGGGGTTTACGGTGTGATTAGTCTACTGATAAGTAATAGCAGTAAACTAATCCATTAGTCAAGTGGTGAATTTGATTGATGTTACTATTAGAACAAACAGAGAGTTCTGAACTCGATTGCTCTTATTCAATTGATCATCATCAGTCAACTAATGGAATGGAGTAGTAGACTGATAATACAGTAACAACATATAGAAAGTTTGATAATTGATCAAGGAACTCAACTATTTATGTATTAATTGATAGATGGTAATGATCAATAGACTGACGTTGGTCGAAGATGAGTTGGAAGAGTCATTCTGCAAGTGTAAAGTTCGAATTTATAGTGGAACAATTGACTGATGAGTTTACCAATCGATTGTTAAGTGGAAATCAACTCAATTTGTATTTTATAAAAGAGAGCTTCAAAGGTGTTTGAAGGTTTCGAATCTTAAAGGTTTTAGAGGATAATGTTGTTCTATTTTTATACCTCAAGAGGCGATCCAAAATAATTACAAAGTGATCAAAATAAGAGATTTGTTGTTACTTTATATTTTGCTTTCTCTTTTATATTTAATTGTATTTGTTTGTAAAGAATAGATGTTGTAAGAGATCTCGACCTTCAAAAAGTATCCAAAGAGTGAGAAAACATAATAGTGATAAGGACTAGATCATGGAATAGGAATTCAGGATTTCAAACGGAGTAAAAATCCTAGCTATTGTGATCGTAGATTTGTAATCATATTTGTTTTGATTTTATTATGCATTAATATTTTATAGATGAGTATAATGAACAATGATTAAGCTACGAATCATAAATCATGATTCTCCCTCCTCTAGTGACATCAATGATTCTACATGAGTAAAATATGAAAATTGCAAAAATACAAATGCTAATGTGGTTGTGTAGACATATGCTAAGAAATGATAATATTAGAAAAAAAAATTGAGATTAAATCTATGGAAAGAAAATTATAAGAGATACACTTATGATAATGATATATATAATTAGATAAGTAATACATAATTCAATTAAACGATTAAAATATGATAAATGTGTACATAAAAAAAATAAGAGGAAGATCGATTTTTTTTAATAATAAATAAAATAAAATTAATTTAAATATAAATAATAATATAATAAAAAAATAAAATTTATATAACATAAAAATTCAGACAATCAATTTCATCTGGTTAGAATCAGACTTGGTTATTATGGTTGTAATAAATTTTCAAAGTATTTTGATAAAAAAAAGGAAAAAGAAAAAGATATCAATGATTTAAGCTGCCTTTTAAAAAGCACACCACAATTTATAAAACTTTTAGGTGTCAATAAATCATGATTCAAAAAAGTTTCGAGTCGAAATTTTAGGTAAAAGTAACTACAAATTATTTTGATGACATTTTAATTAAAAAAATTAATTCTTCAAACTTAAACAATTCCAGTTAAAATTCCAAGAAAATATCTATTTTGATTTATTTTAAAATAGCTTAACACCTTTTGGGCAGTCTTTGTTTTGCAAAAAAAACAAAAAAAACCGTCAGCCTTTCTTCGGTGATCTATCATTTCGATTGTACAACCTTTTTTTCTGATTTAAAAAAGAGGAAAAACTAATGATAAATCAAAAAAAAAAAAAAAATCCTTCAACTTGCAAGGAGTTAACAACACAGCAAGTGCAAACAAGTTGAAACTGTAAAAAAGCTAGTTAACGTATCAAATATAAATCTCCCCAATATGCACTATACATATAACATTTTAAAAACCCATCTATTTTGCCCTCTTTTCCAGCATTCCCCACCTTAAAATTAAACATTTACAAAGCATTATCAATAACAACATCAACAACAAACAGGCCTACTACACCTGAAGATAAAAATCTTAGTGACTCGCCCTAAATGACAGCACTTCCTTCCCTTTTCACCCAACCAGTAGAGCCTGCTTCTAAAAAGAAATAAATGTATGGCCAAATTATTTTCTTTCAAAAAAAAAGAAAAACAATATCTCTCATGCGTTACCCACTATCTGAAATATATTTCTCCTTCCTCTACATCAGCAGTTGCAGTTTCTGGGATCCAGTCATCGACCTCGTCAATGTCATCCTTCTTCATAAACAAGCCCAGCTGTTCCAATGGATTCGAATGATCAGGGTGCACTTCACAATCACGAACAAAATTGTAGGACTTCTCGTGAGGCATCATATCAACCAAGCGCAGTAGATTCCAGCCGGATTTTTCTAGATCTTGTAGTAAATGACTGTTATCAATCTGGACAGTCTTCTCCATCTGCCACAGAAGGGTGTGTAAACGTAGTACAAGTGAAATTACTTGAAATTCCCAAGAGTATACCTTTTGCAAGGCCAAGCGCGCTGCTTCTCTTTGAGATTTCACTTCAGCTTCTGCCTTCATTTTTGCTGCGAACTCAGACGCTTTAATTTTTGCCTTGATCCTAGCTTTCTCTGTTCCAAGGCAGAGGTGAATTTTATAAGGAAAAAACACCAAATAAAAACAAGCTACACTAGAGGTATCGTATATTTCACTGAAAATATTTCCTGAACTTTTCGGCATCGGGTGTGATTGAAAAATTACGGCCAATGGAAATATTTTTCCTAGCCAATTGAAAATACAACAATTTTATGGGAAAATGACTCACACTTGATTTTATTTTATTTTGAAATTTTTAGTACTTGGCACGATGAAAAATCATGGTCGATGAATTTTTTTTCCCCCTAGTCAACAAAAAATATGGACATTTTAGAGGAAAATGACTTCCACTCTAAACTAGCAAAGGCATTTTCTCCTACCCAGTGCTACAATGCAATGATAGAATGTTCAGCTCGGCTTCCAAGTAGCCACGGTTTGATCTCCAGCCATGACGTATTTGCAGAATTTTTTTCCAAATAGGATGACAATTCAAGGACGCTGCAGCGGCTGCCCACGCGAGCACTTCTGGTTGTATCGTGGTGACTGGTGAGAAACTTCCGTGGGGCAAGACTGGTCATCCCCAGGATCAGTCGGGCCTAAGATTTGGATACTTGGTGCTAGTAAAAAAGAAAAAAAGCATTTTCTCCCACTCCATATGACCCCTACTATCCCGAGCTCCCCCTTCCTTCTGTCTGTCCGTCCCCTACCACCAGTGTCCTGAGCCACCCTCTTTCTTGGTGTGCAAGTAAAGCTAAGGGAGAAGACAGTAGGAGGATAACTTAACCATTTACCACCAACCAATAGAAAAAAGAAAAAGAGAACTTGTAAAATTTTCCTGAAATTGTTTTACACATGTAAGTTATCTTCCATCTTCTAAGATAGACGGACATTAATGTTCATTCAAACATACAAATTAAGATAACAAATATAAAAGATGTTACAGAAGTGGATTTTAGAAGGTAAATGGAGGCTGTCAATGGATCTTAATCTACACATCTTTCATAAAAAAGGTACGAAGGTATTTATTTTAAATTTACCTTTTTGCTGTAGCTTTTCTATCTTCTCTCTTTCATGTTGCAACCTAGCTGGATCCACCTTTTCACCCTAATGAAAATTTTGTAGATAGCAACCAAGTAATGCATCAGACTTTTCAAAAGGTTGGATTCTACATTTGTCCAAACAAAATAAAAAATAAGAAAATTAACACATCCGAAATCTCGAAAAGAAGAAAGGTAGAGTTGCATTTACAAGTGACTGATGCTGAGCTTTCAGAATAGTGTCTGCAAAGCGGCTCTTCAATGTTGCAGCGCGCAGAGCTTTGGTTGGTGACCATTGTTCCCCATAAGGAAAACCAATGTCTGCTTGATGGAAAGAAAAACAAAATAAGACTAATGTATCTTCCCCTATTCCCTATGAAGAGCACAAAAATCAGAAGGAAATCTATTAGAACCTTCTAAAACAATACCAGGTGTAGTTAAAGGAAGAGGATGGGATTGTACAGCATCTTTCTTTCTGAGACCAACACCTGCAAGTTCCACATAGTGGCCTAAATATGGATACACGATTTAAACTCAAGCAAAGAGACACCCTTGAAGGTAAGATTATAAAGTTTGCACAATGAATTCGAGATTAAGATAATCAATAATGCATACCTATTGATGTTCTTCTACAGTCCTGTGAATAGCAGTTAATAAAAATATATGACAAGAAAACCATTAGTTGATTTGTTAAAAAGAAGTGGAAAATCAATTAACTGAAGTGACGGATTCATACTACATTATATGTAGGTGAATGACGAAAGAAATGCCCTCCTAAAGGTCTTTCTGAACCAAGTTCTAAACCAATCATATAAAAGATGTCAAAAGACCAGTAATAAAAAAAATGAATAAAATGGAGATTCCAACAAACTGGAAACTCACCACTTGATGATGGCCGACTGAAGTGATTACAAGGATTGCAGGTGGGTCTATTTACACATCTCTTGCAAGCTGAAGGACTCATGGGCTTATCAATAAGATTAGCTTGAGGTACAGTATCATGTGTGCCTACATCAGATCTTTCAATTAGCTTCAATGAGCCAAAGTGAAGATGATGTCAAAAGAATTATCACAGCCACACCTTTGTAAGAATCTTGCCCGAGTCGGCCGACACATTTCTTCATCTGCTCAGTAAATGGGAACATTTTAATTTCTGTTTTATACTGAAAATGAAAGAAACAAGCAACTTGTGCAGAAAAATAACAGAAAGACTTCGTCGTGATAATAATAATTGAGAGATGCAAATCACTTATTACCTCAGTTGCATCAAAACAACTCTTTGTAGCTTGATACAACTCCCATAAAGTCCCTTCATCAAACAGATCAACGTCTACCTCACCTAAGTCTCTGACTTGTTCAATTATATGTTTGCTTCGAAGGAGAGTAAGCAAATGAGGTGGCACTTCTTTTACTGATAATTTTGATATTTCTTTTTTCAACTTAAGTTTCTCTGCAGATGTCATGGTCCTTTTCAAAAAAGAAAATGTGCCAGATCTTTTTTGGAGATCTTGCTTTCTCTCCATGATACTTGTCACTGATGGTGGGAAACCCACTCTTTCTTTTTCCCACTTCGCTTCCAATAATTTCCATTTCAAATTGAACATCTTGTTTAATTTCTTAGCCATGATATGAACCTCATTTCCAGGTGGATTATACCGCATTGCATTAGAAAATGTCAACCTTACATCTGCTGCAAACTGTGAAGTGCTCAGATACTGCTTGCTTCCAAGTCTATGTTTTATAGTACCCAAGTCCATTGGCTTGGAGATAATAGAAAAATAATCTGGAATTTTTAGTTTCACTGGATCCACAGGTTGGTTAAAGACCCAGCCAACAGGATGATTCATCAGCATCTTCAAAATAATAGCACACTCCCTAGTCTTGGTGGAATCCATTTTCTCACATGTACCTTCCTCTTTGGCATCCCAAATTCCTAGAGTGGTCCCCTTGGATGCATCTGTTATAGCAGATCTTGTATCAGATTTCTCAGCCACCATGTTTATCTTGTTGCTAGAGTACTCGTCACAGCCCTAAGACTTTGGATTGCTTTCAGGCACTATTTTTCTCTTTCCCAATACAGTTTGATTCTCCAAAGTCGGCTGCTGCAAGGGACTGCAGAAGGAATTGATTGATGCGACACTTTCAGATGTACATGCAGGTCCAGGTTCTTTAGCTTGTTCTTCAAAATTTGATCCAGCCTTCTCTCTGTCTGTCTTCTTTGCAATTTTGAACTAAATGCACAGGAACAATATTGATTTATAACTTCTGTAGCACCATGCATAGCAGAGAGCTCAAAGAACAAAGAAGTAGCATCGAAAAGATTTAACTGCTTCCCTGTCAATCACTCCTCTGTATAAAGTAGACATCAAAGACCAGATAGTGTCAATAGAAAGCAGAACTGGTTGAAGAGTCACACCTAAATTATATCGTGAACCAATAAGATGAGAATGACCTAAAATATTACTTTCATTTTCTGTATATTCTTAAATAGAAAGTTCAGACAAAGTGCATCCTTCATATGTGAATTCTGACTGTGATTTCTAGACAAAATCAGGGGTTAACAAACAACTTGCTCAAGAATAACTTAAAAATGTTTTAAGAATTATAACTTATATAGAATTATATATATCAAAGAAAGGAAACTATCAATTCTAAATACAAAACAATATAACTCCGGGTTATAATTTCAAGTGAAAGCCTGATACTTGAACTTTTGTTTCTGAAGGAAAGCAGATATCTGAACTATGGGAATCAAATCACAACAGAATCTATTCAGCAAAGAGGAAATATATATATATATATATATATATATGTTCCATAGGAAAAATGTATATAAAAGGCGAGTTAAAGATTATAATGAAGTGCATGATACAAACAGAGTCAAGGACTTTGTACATCCCAGGGATTGAGGACTTGATATGAGAGATGACCATTTGGATAAAGTAAAGTTGCGATAGGTAATCTCTTAAGTGAGTAAGAGCCAAGTCACTTGCATTTTGAGATTTAAGTAGATCTTGACTTAGGTGAAGACAAGGCCAATGGGTTAGTTATAGTTGATGATCCAATTGACTAGAGGTTGATGCCAATCAATCAGTGTATTGAGTTAACTCAGGATGGTCTACTCATAAACAGAAACATTTCTGTTGAGTGTAGAGTTGAATGGATGGTTGATTGATCAAGTTGAGTGATAGGGCATGGAGTGACCAAGTTGAGTTGACTAGGCACTTGACTAAATCCATAACAACAATAAAAAATAAGACCGTTGATCGTGTAAAGGAATGCTACAATCATTAGATGGTTTACTTTGATTGAGTCACTGGATTGGTGCAAAACAACAAAGTGAAGCTTGTTTAAGACAACTTGGAGGCTATAAATAAAGGACCAAGAGAAACTCATCAAGGCTGGAGAACAAAGAAAAATTGTGCTTAACTTCCTACATTCTAGAGTTCTCATTATTGTATTTCTAGCCTTAGTATTGTAGTTGTCTTAAAGCTTGTATCACATTCCTCATTGTAAGAATACTCTTATATTTTTTAAAGTTAGTGGGATTTGGAGGTGATTTCTATTAAAAGTCATAAGTCATAGAGTAGGGACCGGGGATTCCGAACTACATAAATTAGTTGTGTAAGTGCTTAGTTTATTTGTTTCATATTTTTGCTGCAACTAACTTAATTGTACCATCTTGAAATGCATTCACAAGAGTAAAGATATTGTTAAATGTTATTCATTCACCCCCTCTAGCTATTTGATGCATTATCACCATCGAATCCTACCAAAATCCTCATTGACAAACGAGGACTCATGGCCCACAAAAGGCACTATGATTAGAGTCTAACTTCCCCTCCCACACTAGCTCCCACAAGATCACCACCGAAGAGATTATGATCACTCCTTTTCCGATTGAAGCTTGTGTGGCTTCAAATCTAGTCACCTCATTGACAAACACACTACTTCGCAACCTTGATCCACTAATCTATAACCACTAAGCCCATAAAGCTCCAAAGGAGTTGGATTAGAACCCTTGCATCAAACCACTAGAAGAGAAAATGGTCACTTCTGAAGAGGATTAGCACTCCTCCACTCTTGTAGATCCAAAGTCTAAACCTCATTGCCTTGGTCTTACAATAGACATAATTGGTATTAAAACCAATCAAAAAGATGCTACAAGATCTTAATTAAACTATATAGTCAACATGCCCAATAATAAGCAAAAAAAAAAGAAGATATTCTACATAAATTGTAGCAGTGACGGAAAAAATATAAGTCATCTAGGGAAAAAGCCATCAAATTCAAGGAGTCGACTAAGATGAAGAACTCACAAAACAAACAAAAAAGTAATTTTACATAAATTGCAGCAGTGATGGAAAAAGTAAAAGTCATTTATGGTGAAAGCCATCAAATTCAAGACGGAGTCAACTAAGATGAAGAACTCAACAAACCACTTGAATACTCGATGATCATCATGAAGCTCCCAATTTCCAATATTGCAAGTATTGACCACCATCAACTTGCACTCTATTTCCATCCCTATTGACTAAGGAGTACACAACTTTATTTGAAACCAACTAGACCTTGTGTTGAGAATAAAACATGATAAGGACCTCACTTTCTCAAAGGGAATTGCTAATGGGCAACTCTAGCGACTGAGCTCTGCCGAAGGTCAGTCCTACTTAAAAGACACTAAAAATATAACAAAAGTTTCTTTATTCTTAGGTTACATGATATAACAAGAACTAAATGGTCAAGGACTTCGCATCCTCTTGGACTTTAACACCATGTGCAAGGCATTCTAAAAGCAAGGGACAAATGAAATTGTAAAGGGCATGGCGAACACAATTAAAATCACTAGATGATGAGTGAAAAAGTGGCACAAAATGAAGGCATTATTAATAGAGTTTGATCACCTATTCATTAAGCTAAACACCGATAGCACCCACATACCTCAAGCTTAGGGATAGGAAATGGTGTGAACCTATTCCACCTTCCAAGAAATCAAAGAAAGGACTTGACCTCAATGAAGAAAGGGAACTCATCAACATGAGTAGAAGTTGCAACATGCCTTTGAAAGAAGAGAATCAATTAGTGAACTTGTCGACTTGGATTCTAATAAACCAAGGAGGAGGAGGACAAGGTGCTAGTATAATGAGATCTCAACAATAAGAGTACTAGTTGATTAAGAAATTGCAAACCAAATAAATAAAGGAATATATAGAATATGGTTTTAATTTTTCCCTATAAAAATAAAATAACAATCTAAGCAATAACAAATTATTTTTTCTCTTGTATGTTTAAGTCTCTCTTCGCTACATCTTTCTCAACTACTTTCATTATCCCTTTCATGGTCTCCCTTGACTCTTTTTGTGTAATTTCCCACCAACGATTCATTGCATCAAACACTGTGTTAGGCCTTCAACCTATCACACATTGCCCATGTTGTTTGCCTGCTCTAAATTAGTAGCCACCACCTCATGGACAAAGAAGGAACCAATACCAAAGACTATAACTCCCCTCTCCCAATACTCCTACTGTAGCATACATTTTGGCTTCCAGAAGGATAACCATCGAAGAGGTCATAATCTCCCTCCATCCCAATCAAGCTCATGTGGCTTTTGATCCTAGTCAAACACTGATAACTGAGCCATCTCCAAGGCCTTATTCTATTAATCTACAATCCACACGGCCAACATAACTTAGAAGGAACTAAGCTAGCACCCTCATTTCCAAGCTACAAGGGAAAAAGGGATTCTTCAAAGATGATTGCTACTCTTATTCAATCATTGTTGGGACAAAATGTATATCTCATCAACAATTGTCAAGATTGAAATCCTAACTAGCAACAGAAAATGATTCAAACCATAGGGTTGTATGATCCTACAATTTAATTAAAATATTTTAGAATGTATTTGACATTTGTAATTTATTATACATATTAAGTTCCATTATACAGTATTAATATAAACATTGTAAACAACATCATTCCAATATTATGAAGAATAAATAAAATTAATCTTCTAGCCTCATATAATTGAAAATATTTCCAAATGATATGACACATAAAAAAATATTTGTTATACTAAATGTAAATTTTTAAAATGCCGAATTATATGTAAATATATTCTCTCTAGTCAAGATTGGCAAGACCAAAATCCTATATAGGAATAAGAAATAGGCATAGGATCAAATTGTAGGTTCATAAGATCCTAGCCCAATGGAAATCCTACTTAATAATTCAATCGATTCAATCAGTTCGGATCATAAGATCCTAAGATCCATATTGCAATTTTAATTACAATCCTCATCGGCCCTCGGCCTAGTTCTACAGCTAGGCTTGATACACTTTCTTGTCACTAGCATGCATCAAGGAAACAAGCAATAGTTGCAATCAAGATCTTGTTGGCCTGATGAGCTTGAGCAATTTTGAGGGTTGATAATATTTTAAATAACCACTCTAATTAAAGACACTCTCAAAGTATCATTCTGTCACTATTTCCTTTAGTTGAAGCAGATATATCTACACATTTAAAGAAAAACAAACCATCTTTCCTCAGGAATTACAAATAGGCATTTCAGTTAAGAAATCAAGATGTTTCCACACGAGAAACACCAAGATTAGCTGACCTACTTAAAGATTATCAGGACCAAAATCCTATATACGAATGAGAAATAATCATACGATCAAATTGTAGGTTCATAAGATCCTAGCCCAATTGAAATTCTAATTAAGAACTGGATCAGTTCAATCAGTTGGATCATAAGATGCTAAGATCCAGATTGCAATTTTCACTACGATACTCATCGACCCTTGGCCCAGTCCTATACCTAGGCTTGATGCTTTCATGTAACTAGCATGCATCAACGAAACAAACAATAGATGCAATCAAGATCTTGGTGGCCTAACGAACCTGAGCAATTTTAACGGATGAAAACATTTTAAATTACAACTCCAATTAAAGATATTCTCAAAGTAACAAAGAACTGTAGTTGCAGTCTATCAAAGATGGGTGTTTCAGTTAAGAAATCAAGATGTTTCCCCACAAAAAACACCAAGATTAGCTGAACCTACTTAAAGATTGAAAAACGAGTGAAAAAAAAGTAGGGCTTCAGAGTCTATCAAATTATTTATCCTAAAACCCTATTTTTGAAGCAAACCAGGAGCATCGGGAAAAAGAGAAATCAAATATACCATTAACGACAAAAAAAACCAAAAATAAATCAACACACCGAAAAAACAGATAAGAACCAAGAAATCGATGATATTCCACGGTTTACAAGCACGAAAACCAAAGATCGGAATAAAATGGATGCAAAGAAGGGAAGGAGGGCAAAGAAGAGATAGCGAGACCTTGGATTCGGTGAGAAGGGTGAATCGGACCTCTTTCGCTCGCGGCGAGAGCGACAAGGCGAGCGTCGGAGAGTGAGGATTCGGCCCGGAGTGTTTATTACGCTAGCCCAGGAGGGGAGCGGGGTGGGGATGCTACGAGCCGAGTCACATGCTTCACACGTGAGGTTGGTGGGAATTTATTGATGAATTAAAAATAAAATAAAATGACCCCCAAAAGTTTAGATATTTTTTTAAAACCGGCTGACATTTTAATAATAATCAAAATATTTTTTATTTTATTTGCAAAAAAAAAATTGTGGGTAAATATAAATATGCCCAACTTAGTTCTTAAACCATGAACATAGGATCAATTTTAATTGAGAGTTAAAAGTATTTTTTTTACTTCAGATCTTACAATCTAACTAATCCGGAAGGTCATCGGGCCCGACCACATAAAAGTTTTCCGTCAACCATCGGATTAAATCTAGGGAGTACAGTTGAATTTTGACAAACAATTTAGTATCACGAATGATTTCAATATCGCTAACACATATATATATGCAATATAGGAATCGAATCTTTACTAATACCTGTTCTGAATATTTTTCAAATCGACCCTGCAAGATCGAGCGACCTTTTAGATGGGAGGGCATTTTAATCCAAGGGAATCAATCTTTACCTGCTACAACAACTCTACCACCCTGAATGCCAACTCACTGTGTCCATTACATGAACTTATATCTCTAGGAACATCTGCCTAAAAAGATACTCAGAACAGACATTATCATCTACATTTGCATTTTCAAAAATATACTTATTCCTCATCGATCATATAATATGTATCATGCCTGATGATGCGGGCACGGATTTTTTACCTCCTCTTTTAGGAGATGACGATGTCAAAGAGACTTAGGGTCCTCTCCGACCGCAAGAATAAAGAGTGCGATTATGATGAAAATAAGTCACAGAGGATGATGACACAGTATTTAACATGGTTCAGAATTTCAATTCCTATTCTACGGGATGAATTTTAGAGCGAGTTACGGTGTTAAACACCTCAACTATATAAACCCTGTAATATATAGAAAAAAAATTAAATAAAAATTAATTTAATATAATTTGAAAGGAAATAAATAAAATAAATTTATTTATTTAGTTAAAGTGAATTTAGTTATTTATTTGTATTTGGTTGATAATTTTTAAAATAAGATTTTATTAGTTTTGACTAAGTTTAATTAGGATGTTGACTTAGTCAAGTAATCTAAGCTTATATAAATTAAGCTTAGGTTAAAGATTTTATCTAAGCTTGGTTTGGGAAATTAAACCCTAAGTGGGAATTAGGGATTTAATCCCGTTTTCCTTTTTTCCTTTTCTTTCCGCCATTCTCCACGCACGCCATCCGCTGTTTCATCGCCTACGACGCTGCCGCCGCCGCATGCTCTGCGCCGCGCATCACTGCCTGCCGCCATTCGCGCCTCCGTCGCACTGCAGACTGCACGGTCGCATTGCGCGACCACCGGTTGTGGGCGCCAACCCCTGTCCCACTCCACGGAAGATTTCGATCGCGCGTCGCTCTCTGCCACTGTCGTCGCGCTACCAGCCAACGGCGTCGCCCATGGCGTTGCTAGCCTCACCACCAGACAATGCCGACCTCGCAGGACGATTGCTGACGGAGTCACGACGATCTGTATCGTTGACCAGGTAATGGCCGCCATCACTATTTCACCAGAATCGCGCCAGAAGAGGAAGGAGAAGGTTCGGCTTTAGTGTATCAATTAAGTGAGTGAATTGGTAGAATGTTGTTCATTTGATTTTGGTTTATCAGATTTAATTAATTTATTTGCTATGATCAATTGATCAAAGTTGGTTTGATTGGGCTAGAAAAAAAATGAATGGATATCTTTGGGTTAATTAAGGTGGGAAAAGATTAATTAAAATGTTGACAATTAAATTAAATAACTGATAACTGAGTTAATGATGGTTTAATTTTAGCAGAGTTGGAAGCGGAAGTACATTCTCGGATTTAGAGATAGTTAAGACGCTCTGCCATCAGAGGTGGGTGGATTCTATAATTTCAGAATTTAGTACATATTTGTATTGGTTATATTGGTTATGCTGTTTACTTAGATGGTATCATATTTTCACTTTGTGATTTGTTTAGTATTGTTTTAACCTTATATCTGTTAGACTGTTAGATTTTTAAGTTGTTGATTTATCGTTAGCATATAGTTATTAATTGCTATTATTGTTATACGTAGCTAGTTATCATCGAAACATAAATGATTAGATATTATTGGTAGATGTTTACCTCTTAATTGTTGGACCAGTATTAGGATTAGACTAGTAGAATAATATGACTAAGATAGATAAATTCGTAGAAGGTATACATATAGGTTCTTTGACTCCTTAGATCCTAGTGCATGATGACATGGTTACATTGTTTACGTAGTTTAGGATATATATATAGACACCTGAGACTTTATTTAGTATTGCCTTGACTTTGTCCTGGCATGACCCCTTTAGTTATACACTAATTAGTTCCAGCTATTGATCTCCATTAATGTGTTTTTGCTATTGTTATTAGACATCATGGTTAAATGCTTATTTAGTTATGTATGGTCGCGGTTGATACTAGGATTGAGACTAGTAGATATATAACTTAGATGAGGTCATTCCGTAGGAGCGGATCTCAGGAAGGAAACGACACTAATAGAACTCTAGGTGTTGGAACCCTAGGCATAATAACTCGGACGTGCTTATTGGTAGATGCTACTGGTATATGTTGGATCTACTCATTGGTTTGGTGGATATTGTGATTGAACTGTCAAAGGTAGTATGATCCTTAGAGGGTATATAGCGTTTCTCATATCTCGACTGTCAACTAGGTCTCTCATTCGTAGTTGAGAAAGTGTACAGTAGAGTTTCCCTATGGTTGCTTTGTATATCTGTGGTCGATCATGTCTCCCAATCATGTTTGAGATGACCTACTGTAAAGTCATACTCTGGTATTATCCGTTCGGAGTTAGTGATAATTGGAATCGTATATCGATTGTAGCTAAATGACCACCTTACATCTTAAGTACCCACGAGACCTGTTCATGGTAGCATATTGTAGCATGCATAATTGAATTGGTAGAAATGGTATAATTTAGACTTAATCGTCTCGATGTGTTTATGAGAAGGTTTATGATCTTATCGGCCGTGATAAGTGTTCATGTTAGAAGGGTTGGAACCCGAGGCTTAACCACCTCGATATACTTATTTGCAGATCAATGATCTTCATCGACTTTAATAGACGTTCTAAGCTATAGGTATTAGATAACCCTAGGCTTAACACCTTAGGATAATCGACTACCCATGAAACTCATTCGTGGTAGCATGCTGCTGCATGCAGTCGATAACTAGAAAGATATATACTCTGACTGCCCACGAGACCCATTCGTGGTAGCATGATGTTGCGTGTAGACAGCGCTTTGTATATTGCTTGGCTTCATATGAGTCTCGTTCATGGTAGTTCGTAGATAGTTCCTTTTGTATTACCTCGAGAGCCACGAGGCTTTGTTGCGGTATCTTGATGTGTATTGATTGTAGATTTGGGAGAATAATGGATATATCTTACATACTGGGCATTGAATGAAGAATGAATATAACTGGCATGTGTATACAAACTTATGTACTTAGGCTATTTGATATGGGCTCATATGGGTATATACCATAGGTAGCCATGGATTGATAGGTGTATTGTGCATTAGTGACATGCACCATCTTACATTATTGCATGACTGACAATCATCGGCTCCTCGATAGGAGGTGAGGCTACTTAGTAGTTGAGTCCATCGTCAGTTACATTATCTACACACACAACCACTCGTGGATTAGTGGTGTTTCTGGTGTGTGTGTAGTTGCTCTGTCAGGGCTCCACGACGGTCGCTTAGGTGATTTGTATTGCGACGTGGTAGCAGACAGGGATCCCTCCTTTGTCGTGAGACGAGGAGATGAGACGAGGTGATTGCCCCCCATATACATACATGGGGTAGGAGGGTGATACTCCGCCAACATCCTGTCCACTCGGTCACCTAGGTGTAGTGACGTCAGAGTGCACAGTTGTCACAGCCCTACCCACTCGGCTGACACACATGACATGTCGGTGGCTTGACTGGTGTCAGGGGTGACATAGGTGATTGCATCATGTGCATACGTTTTTACTATATGCATTGCTTATTGCATATGATTGTCATGCACATACAGGAGGTATTATGCTTGTTTATTTTTGGTGATTCTATATATATATTGGTGTAGATGTATTTTATATTCGTTCAGGTGATTTTGGTATGTACCGTTTTCAGGTATGTATTTAGTGTTTGTAGATTTGTAGTTGGTTATATGTGTCACAGATGTATTTATTATATTACTGACCAGGTTAGTGGCGGACTGATATGGGTACTCTGAGGTTTGAGTTACTCTAGTTTGTATCTTTGACTTTCATTATGTTCATTATGTCCAGCCTATCCATTATGTCCATTATGATTATGCACTTTATTCTATCCATCCACTGAGTGGTTGTACTCACCCCCTCTTCTCCTATCCTCCAAGTTAGCTGATAGAGGACGAGTCCAGTTGACTTACCATTGCGTCGCTCAGAGAGTCCCTGGTCGTGCTGGTCCCATAGCATTCGATCGAAATGTCGTTCGATTTTGTTTTTTTCTTTATTGTTATCGTAGTTTGTTTACGCATTTTGGATTTTATCGAAATTGATTTCGGTGTAATAAAAATGTATTTTACTTTTAATTGATTTATATTTAGTCGTGCATGCATGCAGTTAATAATACTTATATTTCTATTATTATTTCGGAGTTTTTACCAGATCTGGTTCCAGTGTTGTATTTCTGAATATTGTCACTAAGGAGCTCCTCCGTCATTTGGATGGCGAATAGGCCCTTGGGACGTGACAATTTTATTGGTATCAGAGCTTAGGTTTGCGATTTCAGTTTGTGGGTTTTGTGTTTCGAGGTTTCTTGTCCTTTGATTTTTGGACTTTTGTGTTTTGGGACTAGGCAAGCTGAAGGACATCTCTGAGCTATAGGAAAAGTAGTCATCTTTAGTGGTCACTATACTTTCCTCATGTAATAGGAAGTTGTCATTATATTTTGTTAGATACTTACATATTTGCTCATTGTAGGAAATGCTACCTAGTGAAATTTTCCCTACTCATGGTTGTGGACGAGGTTGACCTCAGAAGCGACCTATTGATGCTACAGGACCTACCCTTGAGGTTGGAAAACGTAGACTCTTTAGAGGTGTCGACTGATGTCGAATTAGGAAGCTAGGGTTAGGCTTGTTAGCCAACCATTTGAAGGTCAAAGAAGTAACCCCTCAGAGAGTATCAGTCCCCACTATTAGTGATTTGGTCATGGATTAGGCGTGTATATCTACACTGACCAAAACGATGAAGGGTTGTTTTACCTTATGTTAGGGGATGTCGGTCCATGGATTGCTCATGCATAGATGGACAATCTAGAAGATTCGTTTGGATACATAACTTACAGGGATGCAGAGAAGATGGAGCTTGCAGTGTATCACTTACAAGATCAGGCCAATACATGGTAGAAAGAGCAGCTGATGATTTCATGGGATTTCATGGAGCAGAGTATCACTCTGAAACTATTCCAAGAGACTTTTGAGAGAGAGTATTTTCCGATCTCTGTTGGTATAAGTTGTCATCGAGAGTTTCTGAATCGTAAGCAAGGTGATTGAAACGTCATGTATTACATTGGGGAAATTTAATCGACTTGTAGAATTTTAACCTATTAAGGAGCCCAGGACTATGATCGTATACTTCAGTTTGTCCAAGATCTTATAGCCTATATCCGGATTAAAATGTTTAAATTCCTCATTGGTACTTATTGAATAATGTGAGACCGAATCATACTGATCGGGATGACTCAGCGAGCCGATGGGTCTGGTATACTAGGTATCGTTCCGGTTTTACCCTATTCAAGTTGATATATTGATAGCTCACATTCTTTGATATCCTATTAATACTTAGGGAAAAGTTTGTAGAATTATGATACCTCGCCTTTGTAGGTTAGTTATAATGACACTACCAAGGGAGATTCTAGCATCCCGCTACGAAGTAAAGGGGTCGTCTTTGGATTTGATAGTCATATCTTAACTTGAGATTAGACTACCGTGAATTTAGAGTATGAGACTCGACTCAATACAAAGGCACTGAAGCTCACACTTGCTGAAGATGAGAAGACTAGCAACCAATTTGGGATATGTATCAGAGTTGCGCAATGGAAGCATGGTGGGCTCATAGCCCACAGAGAAGTTTATGATCTGACAATAGGAATGTGAAGGTTTAGAATGTGCTAGAAGAGTAACATAAGAATTAGGGATTAACTAACCATGGAAGTGCATAAGGACTTTCATTTTGTTAATATGAGAGTATGTACTTAACTTATTTATGTTGTGAAGGATATAGTTGAAGTTCCAGATTATTCCAGGCGCGAAGAATGATTGAGATAAAGCAAGGTCATCTGCTAGATAAAGGTTAGACGGTAACGAGATTACTTAGAGTAGGAGAACGACATATTGATAAGACACCTTTATTAGGATATATCAAGCAGGAAATTTGGTGACCAAATTTTTATTAGTGAGGGAGAATGTAATATATGGAAAAAATAAATAAATAAAAATTAATTTAATATAATTTGAAAGGAAATAAATAAAATATATTTATTTATTTAGTTAAAGTGAATTTAGTTATTTATTTGTATTTGGTTGATGATTTTTAAAATAAGATTTTATTAGTTTTGACTAAGTTTAATTAGGATGTTGACTTAGTCAAGTAATCTAAGCTTATATAAATTAAGCTTAGGTTAAAGATTTTATCTAAGTTTGGTTTGGGAAATTAAACCCTAAGTGGGAATTAGGGATTTAATCCCGTTTTCCTTTTTCCCTTTTCTTTTCGTCGTTCTCCATGCAACGTCATCCGCCTCTGTTCGTTGCCCACGCACGCTGTCGCCTCCCGCCGCGCGCACCTACTGCCAGGCCATCGCCGCAGATTACTCGTTAAAATTTCAGCGAAGATTTTGGGCTTAAATGAAAAGAAGCGAAGGCGGTAAAAAGAAAGGGGGACTGGATCAGATCAAAAAGAAGGCAAGGGATTCCTCTTCGTTCCGTTCATCTCCGATCCGCAGCCACTTCACGCATCAACCGGAGCGAAGGCAAGGGATTCCTCTTCGTTCCGTTCATCTCCGATCCGCAGCCACTTCACGCATCAACTGGAGCGAAGGCAAGAGATTCCTCTTCGTTCCGTTCATCTCCGATCCGCAGCCACTTCACGCATCAACTGGAGCGAAGGCAAGGGATTCCTCTTCGTTCCGTTCATCTCTGATCCGCAGCCACTTCACGCATCAACCGAAGCGAAGGCAAGGGATTCCTCTTCGTTCCGTTCATCTCCGATCCGCAGCCACTTCACGCATCAACCGGAGCGGAGGCAAGGGATTCCTCTTCGTTCCGTTCATCTCCGATTCAATTCCGGATAGCATCAAAGATCGAGGATTCTCTCCTTAGGAGCACAAAATGTGGAGTTCGCATCACTTCACTTCTACCTGTGGCAAGAGACACAGGGAGATTACTAGATCTAACTGCTTTTACATTTCTGAGCATTGATTAGATTTGTTTGGCTTGTTGAGTGTTTGGTTGAATTTCCCTATCGTAGTCTAGATGTTGTTTGGTTTTAGTTTTTCTCCGTTTATTCAGTTGTTGCACTGATTTACTCATCGGTTGTTCTTTACTTCAAGAATGCACATAATTCGTTATGCTTAGTGTTCTTTCTTGTTTTCCCTTGAGATTAGATGATTTAGGAATCAATACACAACCCCCCCCTCTCTATTCAATCTAAAAAACAAAAGAATCAAAACTGCAATAACCACTAGAATTATCGTACACCGTCTTCAATCGTTGGGAGACGACTCGAGTCATCCTATACTACTTTAGTTAGGGGGATTCGGTATTACTAAATTGGTTGAGCTCATTTAGACGACAATCTGAGTCATACACCACCCTCGCGCCGCCTCCAGCCGCTGCACACACGGCCGTATTGCGCGACCACCGGTTGTGGCCGCCAACCCCTGCCCCACTCCGCGGAAGATTTTGATCGCACGTCGCTCTGCCATCGCCTGCCCGATCAGCAGCGTCGCCGCCAGCGTTGTTGGCCTCACCACCACCGGAGCGACCTCGCGGGACGATCACTATCACCGATCGTGAGTCGTAAAGGTTGAAATCGAGGAAGGAGAAGGTTCGGCTTTAGTGTATCAATTAAGTGAGTGAATTGGTAGGATGTTGTTCATTTGATTTTGGTTTATCAAATTTAATTAATTTATTTGCTATGATTAATTTGATTGGGCTAGAAAAAAAATGAATGGATATCTTTGGGTTAATTAAGGTGGGAAAAGATTAATTAAAATGTTGACAATTAAATTAAATAACTGATAACTGAGTTAACGATGGTTTAATTTTAGCAGAGTTGGAAGCGGAAGTACATTCTTAGATTTAGAGATAGTTAAGACGCTCTGCCATCAGAGGTGGGTGGATTCTATAATTTCAGAATTTAGTGCATATTTGCATTGGTTATATTGGTTATGTTGTTTACTTAGGTGGTATCATATTTTCACTTTGTGATTTGTCTAGTATTGTTTTAACTTTATATCTGTTAGACTGTTAGATTTTTAGGTTGTTGGTTTATCGTTAGCATATAGTTATTAATTGTTATTACTGTTATACGTAGCTAGTTATCATTGAGACATAAATGATTAGATATTATTGGTAGATGTTTACCTCTTAATTGTTGGACTAGAATTAGGATTAGACTAGTAGAATAATATGACTAAGATAGATAAATTCGTAGAAGGTATACATATAGGTTCTTTGACTCCTTAGATCCTAGTGCATGATGATATGGTTACATTGCTTACGTAGTTTAGGATATATATATATATAGGCACCTGAGGCTTTATTTAGTATTGCCTTGACTTTGTCCTGGCATGACCCCTTTAGTTATACACTAATTAGTTCCAGCTATTGATCTCCATTAATGTGTTTTTGCTGTTGTTATTAGACATCATGGTTAAATACTTATTTAGTTATGTATGGTTGCGGTTGATACTAGGATTGAGACTAGTAGATATATAACTTAGATGAGGTCATTCCGTAGGAGCGGATCTCAGGAAGGAAACGACACTAATAGAACTCTAGGTGTTGAAACCCTAGGCGTAATAACTCGGACATGCTTATTTGTAGATGCTACTGGTATATGTTGGATCTACTCATTGGTTCGGTGGATATTGTGATTGAACTGTCAGAGGTAGTATGATCCTTAGAGGGTATATACCGTTTCTCATATCTCGGCTGTCAACTAGGTCTCTCATTCGTAGTTGAGAAAGTGTACAATAGAGTTTCTCTATGGTTGCTTTGTATATCTGTGGTCGATCATGTCTCCCAATCATGTTTAAGATGACCTACCGTAAAGTTATACTCTGGTATTATCCGTTCGGAGTTAGTGATAATTGGAATCATATATCGGTTGTAGCTAAATGACCACCTTACATCTTAAGTACCCACGAGACCTGTTCGTGGTAGCATATTGTAGCATGCATAATTGAATTGGTAGAAATGGTATAATTTAGACTTAATCATCTCGATGTGTTTATGAGAAGGTTTATGATCTTATCGGTCGTGATAATTGTTCATGTTAGAAGGGTTGGAACCCTAGGCTTAACCACCTCGATGTACTTATTTGCAGATCGATGATCTTCATCGACTTTGATAGACGTTCTATGCTATAGGTATTGGATAACCCTAGGCTTAACACCTTAGGATAATCGACTACTCACGAAACTCATTTGTGGTAGCATGTTGCTGCATGCAGTCGATAACTAGAAAGATATATACTCTGACTGTCCACGAGACCCATTCGTGGTAGCATGATGTTGCGTGTAGACAGTACTTTGTATATTGCTTGGCTTCATATGAGTCTCGTTCATGGTAGTTCGTAGATAGTTTCTTTTGTATTACCTCGAGATCCACAAGGCTTTGTCGCGGTCTCTTGATGTGTATTGATTCTAGATTTGGGAGAATAATGGATATACCTTACATACTGGGCATTGAATGAAGAATGAATATAACTGGCATGTGTATGCAGACTTATGTACTTAGGCTATTTGATATGGGCTGCTATGGGTACATACATAGGTAGCCATGAATTTATAGGTGTATCGTGCATTAGTGACATGCACCATCTTGCATTATTGCATGACTGACGATCATCGACTCCTCAGTAGGAGGTGAGACTACTTAGTAGTTGAGCTCATCGTCAGTTACATTATCTACACACACAATCACTCGTGGGTTAGTGGTGTTTCTGGTGTGTGTGTAGTTGCTCTGTCAGGGCACACGGCGGTCGCTTAGGTGATTTGTATTGCGACGTGGTAGCAGACAGGGATCCCTCCTTTGTCGTGAGACGAGGTGATTGTCCCCCATATACATACATGGGGTAGAAGGGTGATACTCCGCCAGCATCCTGTCCACTCGGTCACCTAGGTGTAGTGACGTCAAAGTGCACAATTGTCACAACCCTACCCACTCGGCCGGCACACATGACATGTCGGTGGCTTGACTGGCGTCAGGGGTGACACAGGTGATTGCATCATGTGCATACGTTTTTACTATATGCATTGCTTGTTGCATATGATTGTCATGCACATACAGGAGGTATTATGTTTGTTTATTTTTGATGATTCTATATATATATTGGTGTAGATGTATTTTATATCCGTTCAGGTGATTTTGGTATGTACCGTTTTCAGGTATGTATTTAGTGTTTGTAGATTTGTAGTTGGTTATATGTGTCACAGGTGTATTTATTATATTGCTGACCAGGTTAGTGGCAGACTGATATGGGTACTCTGAGGTTTGAGTTACTCTAGTTTGTATCTTTCACTTTCATTATGTCCAGCCTATCCATTATGTCCATTATGATTATGCACTTTATTCTATGCATCCACTGAGTGATTGTACTCACCCCCTCTTCTCCTATCCTCCAGGTTAACTGATAGAGGACGAGTCCAGTTGACTTACCATTGCATCGCTCAGAGTGTCCCTGGCTGTGCTGGTCCCACAACATTTGATCGAAATGTCATTCGATTTTGTTTTTTCTTTATTGCTATCGTAGTTTGTTTACGCATTTTGGATTTTGTCGAAATTGGTTTCAGTGTAATAAAAATGTATTTTACTTTTAATTGATTTATATTTAGTCATGCATGCATGCAGTTAATAAAATACTTATATTTCTATTATTATTTTGGAGTTTTTATCAGATATGGTTCCTGTGTTGTATTTCTGAATATTGTCACTAAGGGGCTCCTCCGTCATTTGGATGGCGAATAGGCCCCCGGGACGTGACAAACCCTTCTTCTCGGAAGTATTTCCGGAGATAGAGAAAATCTCTTACATATTACAAGGTATACAAAGTAAAAAAGATGGATCCCTCTGAAATGACCCTCCGCTTGCTTCCCCTTTCTCCGATCTCTTCTCCCCCTCTCTGGCTTATCTTCCTTCCTCCGGTCTTCATATCTCGAAATGTGTAGATGGTTAGTGAATGGAAAAAACCTCCTCCCTTTCTTCCTTCATTCCCCTCCTTTATACTTATTCCCCACAGGAACCAGTTGTGATGTAACAACCCATCAATATCACCATCCACGTGGAGGACCCTTCTTGCATGAGGAATAATTCTGTTAGGAGGATAATAAATAGAGACTCGTGGGAGTCTTATGTGGGGTCCCAGTTTGTTACCATGCGTAACAAACTCTTATAAGTAAGCGCATCGAGGAATATTCCCCCCTTTTCGTTATCCCCTTTTTCTCCCCTAAAGGTCTTCATCCTCCCTAATCACCTCTTCAGATTCCTACATCAATTCGGCCCTACTTCCTGAATAACCCTGGGGTTACTCACCCGCCGCACTCCACTGCACCCTTTTGGTTCGTTTAAACCAGGGTGTATATGACTCAACTTGGTCCGCCGAATTGATAGTTGGCCCCCCACTCCATCCATAAGGCTCATACACTTATACTCTCCTTAACTCCTCGAGTCACTTCCCAGATCCCTCCTTGACTATCTTCTTAGGTTGCTTATCTGGTTTCTTTCTGACCATCAGACCTCTCCGTCCTACCCTACGTCGCCACCTTATCAACTCAAGTTCTTTTCCCCAATCAAGTCTAGTCGAACCAGGCCATATATCACACACTATATCCTTCTCCTCCTACCTTACCTCAATGGTCGTTATTTCTCTATCCAACTCCCAAATCATGTTACAACAGTATCACATGATATAGTCAAATATCTCATCTTCTATAGAAAAAGATGATAATATTTGGCTCTAATGTTTTTCATCGTCGGTTTCTCGATGATAGTGAAGAAGAATAAATTACGGAAGGAGCTATCCTCCTTAATCTGTTGATAAAAATAGCTTAATTAATGGCTCGATACTTCTACATTGTCATTTGAAGGTTTGAAGTATCTTTTGACAGGTGGATATCAACAGCTGCATCCCAAGTCAACTCCTGATCCATGACCATAGTAGCCAACTGGTAGGAGACCGAAAGAAAAGACACTCAACATGCTCCTCCTCGTCATTGCACAATACACATGCCATGTTTACCCCTTTGCTTTTGAATGTATGTTTTCCAAATGGTGTTAGCCCAAGCCATCTTTACCCCCTTGCTTTGGAAAGAAATGATAAGCATAAATTACTCTTTTTCTAGCTTGGTCAAATAGGTGTCGAAGTCTTAGGGAGCATTTGGTTCGTGGAGAATTTTTTATTTTTATTTTCTAGAAAATAGAAAATGATTTTTTTGTATTTTCTAGTTTCTCAGAAAATGCTTCTTTATTTTCTGAAAAACGGAGATAGAAAACGTTAATCAAATATGTTTTCTCATTTTTCCAGAAAATGAAAATGAAAAATGAAAAAAAATTTGCCTACCAAATTCCCCCTTACCGTTGCATTTTTTAGCTAAACCAACTACTTCTAATAACTCATCTCTAATGGAGAGAAGTTCTTGATCAAAGTGTTGGAAATTTTGAATAGAAAGACGAAGAAAGGACGGAAAAATATTCTATCATCCTTCCGAATTCGATGAATAAAAAAATGACGGAAGAATGGACGAGACATTCCATTATTTTTCTCATCTAAATGGATAGATCTGGTGAAACGACAGTATTATGGCTGACGTTTCGAATCAAGACAATAAAAAAGAAACAACAATATTATGGATGATGTTTCGAATCAAGACATTAAAGGCAATAAAGGTCTTTAATTCTACCATTGAGATGCCTCTCCTATAAAAAGAGACGGGATGCGACCTCAAGAGAATAAGAGAGAAAAATTGGATCTCGCTCTTTGTTCTCCCACGATAATAGATTTCAAGTGTGTATTCAGTTTGTCGTGGACGACCTGTGCTTGGTTGTGTCTGTGATCTTGCCTTTGTATCTTGGAAAATATACATCCTATGAAACTTCGCAAGCTCCTTGCTGGAGGAAGATGAATTTGTTTTAAGGCAATTGTATGTACACAAGCCTCGGCGTGTTTCTCACTCAGCTCGGCAATTGTCCGAGCACCTTCGACGCTTTATTTGCGTGTACTGCATCTTCCAAGCACCCTCGACTCAGCTCCATCCTGAGCATTCCTGACGCTCAGTCTGCGTGCACCGCTCCTTCTCGAGTACCCTCAGCACTCGATCTACACGAGCTGCATCTCCTGAGCAACCTTCCCGACTCAACAACCTCTCCGACATTCGAGTGCCACTCGACCTTGTTACCTCCCGAGCACTCACAGTGCTCGACATCCTCGACGAGTTGATTTCTCACTCGGGCAACAATCTCCCAAGCACCGCAGTGCTTGCCTGTCGACTTGAATGGAAGAGAGCCTTCTTGAAATCCAGAGACTTCTTGTAGATTGCTTTTGGTGTAGTTATTCAATTCGTCCATGTAAGTCCATGATTTTAGTAATTCGATATGTGAACCCACTGTGATGCCAAAGGAGTCAAGACATTCTACGAGGATAAAGACTAATGATACCTCTCCTCAAGAGAATAACAGAAGAAAGACGGGTAATCAACAACTTTAAACACTTAGGATGATAGTGAAAGCTCGATTGGAACGACAGAGCTTGCGGATAAGATAAGTGTTGCCCATCGAGACGATGATGGTGAGGTGTCCGAGTAGCGAAGACGGCAAGGGCCGACAACTACAGTGTGGAAAGATGACGTGGAAGAACAGTTCAAGACAGCTAGAATGCAGCTTCATCAGATGGCCGGACCGAATGGCGAGGGCTGAGCCGAATGAGATCCTGCATAACAACAAACGGTTAAGGGCGCCGAGAGGGATCTCAGCAACGCCCCTCCGACGCTCAAGGCAGGAAATTAGATTGAAGAAGTGAGGAGAAAATGAGGAAAGTGAGATTAAGAGTGTGAGAGCCTACCTCTTCTTCTCAAGGAGGGCCATATATATAAGGAAAGGGGGGAGTCCCCCCGTTGATGGATTTGGCCCGCGGAGGTGATATGACTTCAGGGGTCGTACATCATGATCATTGCTATCTAAACTACATCCAGCACGTGGGTTGCAATTAATGCACATCACGCGGTTGGTAGAAAACAAATCCTAATTAATGCGGCAGCCAATCCTCTGAAACTTTAGCAGGGAAATCTACTTTCGCGCGTGGGCGGCAATTAATACAAGTCGCGCGGTTGATAGGAGACAAATCTCAATTAATGCCACAGATACTTATTTGAGCCTTGTCAGAGGATCTCGCTCTTTGTCAGAAAGAGATAATGACGAGGATTGCCAAGTCAGCTTGAGGGCATGAAATAACCGCTTCCTCCTTTAAATGGACCAGCTTACAATAAAATAAATCATGCAGAGAAACGGTGCATCAGAGAAGATGTATCCTTACTGAGAGATAAAATTAATGGGGCAAAAAGCCTTCAGTATAATAAGAAATCCGAGCCACCACGCGATATGGCCGGCATGATAGAGGTTCGGCCCAGGATGCGGGGCATCCGGCATGATGACAGAAATCCGGGTCAAGATGCGGAGACAGGCTTCTGAATAGCAATGTTGGTGTTTGTCTTCTAGCTGCAGGGAGCCCATGATGAGGGATGCCTTATTGACCATCGGGTATGACCCCTAGACGGAGCCGAGAGGATGGAGAATAGCCGAGATACTATGTCATGGGAGATAATACGGCCGATACAGGAGATAGCCGAAGAGTAAGGAGTCATACTAGCATCACCGAGATGCAAGACATCTTAATAGAAAGGCCGACACGCAAGGCGTTTTAATGGAAAAGTCGAGATGCAAGGCGTCTTGATAGAAAGACTGAGACACAAGGCATCTCGATAGAAAGGTCGAGACGCAAGGTGTCTCGATGGGAGAGCCGAGATGACCCAACATCCGTTGTAGACGAGTTGACCGGGTACCATACCGTGATGGAGTGACTTGGCTGTCCAACTGTCATCATCATGTGGGTAATGGGCAGGTAGTTATACTTGGTATCATAAGACATCCCCTCTTGGTCTAGTCAAAGGAGAGGTGCGGCTTGACTGACTAGACCGAGCCCTGATCATATCTGACCTTCTTTTCTTGACTTAATGAGGGATGGGGAGTGACGCCGAGGACATGCCTATTGGGAACGGAGAGATCTCTTTTACTGCGGATCATTAAATGCGGGGATACGACATGATGATTTTATTTCCTGAGATCATGCCCCATCGATCCACGCGTCAGTGCGATCTGCGAAGATACTCTCGAAAAACGAGGCATCGCGGTCCCTTTATAAATGCCTCCTCCTATCTTAGGGTTCTCGATCTTTCGCCCGCAGCTTCTGCCTCCTCTCCCTCTCCGACGACCTCCTCCCCCTCTTTTCTCCTTCGGCATTTCTGCTTTCGTAAGTCCCCTCTCTCCTCACCTCGTCATTTTTTCGATGGCCGGTTCCTCCGACCTGTGGTTCCTTAGGACTCGCAGCGCCATCACATTTGATGTGCGTAACGAGATTAGGTCCCTCTACCAGATTCCTTGCTCATACCGACTTAGGGTTCCCCAGCCAGATCAACTTCCCCACGAGCCACCGATTGAGTTCATTACCTTCTTCCAAGACTAGCTTGCAGCTAATCTCCGTTTTCCACTTCACCCCTTTTATTCCGAGTTGTCCCAATACTTCCGTATCCCCATTCAACAATTAGCACCTAACTCCTTTAACCTTATCAATGGCTTCATCATCGTGTTCCTTTTTTACCATCTCCCCCTCTCAGACGCTTCTTTCCACGTCATCACTTCCCACAAGTATTGGAAAACCCGATACTTGTTCTTAAGACCCGAATCTCCTTTCTCTTGGCCGAGTGAGTGGCAGCTCGAGCTCCCACCGCCCCTTCCCTTAGAAGCTTCAAGAAGACTCAAGATTACCGAGAGATAGTGAAGGTTCTCTCGGGTCTGAGCTTCGACATCAATGCTCTGCAGGAAGAAGGGCTCCTCCATCATTTTGATCTAAGTCCCGTAGAAGCCTAGCTGAAAGGCACCTTAGGTAAAAAATTTCTTTGTTCCCTTTTTGTGTTTCAAACCCTTGACTTGATTTATGTTTTTTGCAGCCGAAGTCATGCTGAAGGTCTCGATCAGTAAAAGGATGAAGTGGAAGAGGGCGCAAATGATCACCCCTGCAGCCGCTCCGGCCGAGACTTCGGAGGAGGTTGGCTCAGAAGAACTCCCTCCCTCTCGGCCGTCTATGATAGCCGAGACCATCAGCTCGGGGGAATCTGAGAAACAATAGGGATGCCGAAAGAAGAGCCGGATGGGGACCCCTTCTTCCGAAGATAGCCCTTCCCAGGCCTCGCCAGGCCCAAGTTCCCGCAATCCGGCGAGACCGAGTGGCACAGCGGCGGAAACCTCTCAAGCCCCAAATCCCCCTGCTGAGGAGCACCCCGAGGTCTCCGCGCCTTCATCTGAGCCGGTGTCACCCCAACCGAGTCCTCTTCCCGCGATGCCTTCCGAAGGACCTGCACCGAGGCCAGAGCGACCGGCTCAGAGTTACCTCCAGGGAGTGCGGGAGTCAATCGAGGCTTCTGCCAGGGAAAAATCCATCCCCGCCTTAAGCGACGAGATGAACCTGCACTTAACCAAGGTAATCAGCCTTACCCCTTAGGGTTTTTTTTTTTTACTAAATCCTTCCTCTTTTGCAATTCTGGGGGTACCACCTAGAATTAATGTCCCGGCTGACTCACCTGACCACCACCTATCTGGTGATGTAGGCCCAAGTGGCAGCCCTTACTACCCAACTTCGAGATAAGGAGACAGAACTCGGGTTGGCACAATCCAAGGCGGTGGTGTCCTGGTCAAAGGCCCTCCGCTATGAGGACAATCTCCGAGCTCGGGCACGAGAGATCGATCTCCTACGACTCCAAGCGACTGAGGCGAAGGCACTTAGGACTCGTGTGGACGAGACCGAGGCCCGACTACTGCAGGCGGAGCAACACAGGATTGCTCAAGCAGAGTATGAGGCCAGACGATGCGGCGAACTGGTCGCCCAAGCGGAGGCGGCCAAAGCCCAAGCAGAGGCGGCCAAGGCCGAGCTAGCTTCCTACCGGGATGGCGAGGAGGGTCGATGGCAGAAGCGGAAACAAGCTTTCCTCGCCTCGGAGGAGTTCTCCGACCTTCTAGGGGGCCGCTTCGCTGACTATCTGGAGATAGGCTACAGCGGGGCCATCCGGCACTTCAAAGAAGTTGGATACCCGCCAGAGGGGGCCCCAGCTGATTTCCTGGACCTTCAGCGCCTGGTGGACGAGACCCCGGACTCAGAACTCGGGGAACTCCTCTAGTAGTTTTAGGTCTCTACTTATGAAATTTTGTAGCTGCACGCGGCATTTCCTAGTAGTTTTCTTGTAACCGCACTCTTCAATTTATAAAAAATGTTATTACGATAGCACGACCAAGGTGGTAAAAAAGATACTAATGAATAGACGATAAGACACCTTTATACGGTCACGCAAAGGGACTCGACGAGGAACCGAATTATTCTTAATTGACTGGGGCCACGGTATGGCTTTAGCGTCAGTAGAACTCATTCATAGAAAGATCCACATGATGGATACTTGGAGCCAATCCTTGTAGGTAAAAGGTGTCAAGAGGGAGCCGAGTGGCAAGCACCAGCTCCGTAAGATAGCGCTTTAAGGGGTGACTTAGCCCGAGATGCCCCGCGAGAGAAGAGTAACTAGAATGCGTTGGAAGAGGCGGCTTATTCCGAGGTGCATCGTGATAGGTGACTGACTAGATTGCACCGTAAGAGGCGGCTGATTCCGAGATGCACCGTGATAGGTGGCTAACTAGAAGGCACCGTAAGAGGCGGCTTATTCTGAGATGCACCGTGATAGATGGCTGACTAGAATGCACCGTAAGAGGCGGCTTATTCCGAGATGCACCGTGATAGGTGGCTGACTAAAATGCGCCTTAAGAGGCGGCTTATTCCGAGATGCACCGTGATAAGTGGTTGACTAAAATGCGCCGTAAGAGGCGGCTTATTCCGAGATGCACCGTGATAGGTGGCTAACTAGAATGCGTCGTAAGAGGCGGCTTATTCCGAGATGCACCGTGACAGGTGACTGACTAGGAAATAAACACCTGCCCATCATCACAAAGGGTAGCTTATATTATTCAAAGGAAAAGTTTCCTCATTACATACCGTACAACCCTCATACATGATACGGTCTTAAATGGAAAGCATTCCATGGTCGAGCAAGATCTTTTCCCTCTTGGTCTTGTAGATAATAAGCTCCGGAGCTAAGCTTCTTGATAATCTTATACGACCCCTCCCATCGAGTTGCCAATTTGCGGACTTCTCCAGCAGGTTGAATTTTCTTCCACACAAAGTCACCGCGCTGAAAAGAGCGAGGTACTACTCTCTTATTGTAGGCTTGTGCTATCTTCCTCCGAAAGGTGCTCATTTGGCTGACCGCATTATCTCTCGTCTCGGTCACCAGGTCTAACTCAGCTAGTCTTGTCTCTCTGTTATCGTCACCCATGGCGTAGGCTAAAACTCTAGGTGATCCCATTCCGATTTCCACCGGGACCAGGGCCTCTGACCCGTATACGAGACAGAAAGGGGTGAGGCCAGTGCTATCCTTTGGTGTTGTCCGGTAGGCCCACAGAATGCTTGGCAGCTCCTCAACCCAGCTGCCACCAGTGTGATCCAATTTAATTTTGAGTCCCTGAATCAGCTCCCCGTTAGTTACTTCAGCTTGCCCGTTACTTTGGGGGTACGCCACGGAAGTAAAAATCTACTGAATTTCTAGTTGCTGGCACCACTCCTTGAGTTTCCGTCATTTAAACTACCTTCCATTGTCCGAGATCAATCTCCTAGGAATGCCAAATCGGCAGACTATGCTTTTCCAGAGGAATTTCAGCACGATTTCCTTTGTTATCTTGGCTAGTGGTTCTGCTTCCACCCATTTTGAGAAGTAATCCACTGCTACCAGTAGAAATTTCTTCTGATTCAGCCCGTGTGGTAGTGGTCCCACGATATTCATTCCTCACTGGTCGAAAGGGCAAGATATTACTGAGACCTTTAGCCATTCAGTGGGCCGTTGAAAGAAGTTCTGATGCTTTTGGCAACTAAGGCACGTACGGACACAGTGGGCGACATCCTTATGAAGGGTCGACCAAAAATATCCAGCAAGGAGAACCTTTCGGGCTAGGGATGCCCCTCTGGAATGATTTCCGCAGCAACCCTCATGCAACTCCCTCATGACATACTCAGCTTCTTCCGGACCAAGGCACTTAAGGAGCAGCCTGGCGAAAGCCCTTTTGTATAGGACATCTCCCACCAACACAAATCTAGTCCCTCTCTTCTTAATGATTCGGGCCTCGGCTTGGTCTTCCGACAATATTCCTTCTTTCAGATAGTCAATCATAGGAGTCCTCCAATCCAGCGAGCTTCGAAGCGTTGTCGGTTCTTGATCTATGTGAACAATGAACTGTGTCTCAGACAGAGAGTCTTCTATGCTCCAGGTGGTGAGTGCATTGGCCATATGAGCTAGTTCATCTGCTTTTTGATTGTCGACTCGAGGGATTTTATTCAAATTGACTTCCTGGAACTCGGCAACCAATTTCTGATAGGCCTCCTTGTATAATTGCAGTCGTTGATTGTTGATGTCGTAGGAGCCTTTAACTTGTTCTACGGCTAGTTGAGAGTCGGAGTACAAAGAGACTCGTGATGCCCCCACGTGCCGAGCAGCCCGAAGTCCTGCAGTAAGGCTTCGTATTTAGCTTCATTATTAGAGGCTCAGAAATTAAGTTGCACTGCGATTCGTATCATCTCCTCTTGTGGTGATATCATTAGTACCCCCACTCCGCTTCCTTGTTTAGTGGCTGAACCGTCGACATATATCCTCCACTCTTCATTTCTCTCGATTCCTGATGTCTCGGCCAGGAAATCTGCCAATACCTGTGCCTTGAGAGTTGTCCTGGGCTGATACTGGATGTCGTACTCAGCCATCTCCGTGGTCCATTTGATCAAGCGGTCGGACGCTTCAGGATTAGTTAATATCCTTCTGAGGCTGCTATTGGTCAGCACTGTGATAGGGTGAGACAAAAAGTAAGGGCGGAGCTTCCGAGTCATGATAAGTAGGGCCAACGCTAGCTTCTCTAAGGTGGTGTACCTGCTTTCAGCATCCTTTAGCAAGTGACTGACAAAATAGATAGGTGATTGTTTACCATCTTCCTGTCGGAGTAAGACGAATGCCACTGCCTCTTCTGAGGCGGCCAAGTATAGTTGTAGACTTTCTCCGGGTACCGATTTGGCCAGTTTAGGTAGCTCGGATATGTACTGCTTCAACTCAGAGAAAGCTAGCTCACACTTCTCATCCTATGAAAACCGAGTCGACTTGCGGAGTACCTTAAAGAATGGGAGGCTCCGCTCAGCCGACTTAGGGATGAAGCGGGAGAGGGAAATTATTCGGCCTAACAGCCGTTGTACCTCTTTGACATTCCTGGGCGAGAGCATGTTCTGCAAGGCCTGAGCCTTCTCGGGATTAACCTCTATGCCTCGCTCAGTCACAATGTAACCAAGGAATTTACCTCCTCGAACCCCGAATATGCATTTAAGGGGATTCAGCCGGATTCCATATCGGTGGAGTGTGCCGAATGTCTCTGTCATATCATTAACGATATCTTCGGCCCTCACACTTTTGATAAGGATATCGCCTACGTATACTTCCATGTTTCGGCCTATTTGCGACCGAAACACTTTATCCATCAATCTTTGATAGGTGGCGTCGACATTCTTTAGTCCGAATGACATGACTATATAGCAAAAAATGTCATCCGCCGTAACGAAACTAACTTTTTCCTGATCTTCTTCTGCCAATGGGATCTGATGGTATCCTTGATAAACGTCTAACATGCAAATCAGCTCACACCCCGTAGTGGAATCAAATAGTTGATCTATTCGAGGCAGCGGGTAACAATCTTTAGGGCATGCTTTATTAAGATCTCTAAAATCTACATATACCCTCTATTTCCCTCCTAGCTTTGGAACTAACACTATATTTGACAACCATTCAGGGAACTACACCTCTCTAATGTAGCCAACTTGTAGCAATTTCTGTATCTCGGCTCGGATAATGTTGTTTTTCTCTGGGCCGAAATGCCTTCTCTTTTGCTTTATCGGCCGAGACCCTGGCAGCACATTCAGCTTATGTTCCATCACGGCCCGAGAGATGCTCCTGCTTCGTTCTTCTGGCCACGCAAAGATATCCCGATTGGAAATTAAGCTACTGGTCACTTTCTCCTTCAGTTCGACGAGCAAATCAGCAGCGATTCGGATTGTTCTGTTGCACTGATCCGGCCACACCAGTACGGTTTCCTTTTCCAGTGTCTCCTTCCGAAGGGTATATACTTCGGCTTTCTCCATCCTTCGGCTCTTTCGGGGGCCCGTCCGGACTTCCTCCACATTGTATTTTCGAGCTACCTTTTGATCTCCAGCAGCTTCCCCAATCTGACCATTCACCGGGAACTTTATTTTCTGATGATAAGTTGATACTAAAGCTTCGAAGGAATGTAAAGTCGGCCTTCCTAAGATGACGTTGTAGGCCGAAGCGGCGTTCACCACGGTAAATGTAGTGATCCTGGTGCGCTGAAGAGGTTTTTCCCCCAGAGACAAAGGCAGGTCGATTAGACCAAGGGGGGCCACCTCGTGACCCGAGAAGCCGAACATGGCCGTGTTCATCGGGTGTAGTTGAGCCGAGTCAATCTGCATGCGATCAAAGGCATCTTTGAATAAAATATTAACTGAGCTACCTGTGCCCACGAAGACTCGAGCTACATCATAATTGGCGATGGTGGCTCTGATCACTAAGGCATCACCATATGGGATAGCAACTCCTCGCATATCCTCGGGGCCGAAAGCTAGTGAAGGTCCTTCATCACCTTTTCGATTAACGCTTACTTCCATATTTTCCAGCCACCTCCCGTGAGCCTTTCTAGCCCGATTTGAATCTCCATCCGTGTCCCCACCCATAATCATATTGATGGTGCCGTGATGTGGAGTATTGGTGAATTCTTGCGGCGATCCGGCCTGGGGAGCTGATTCGCCCAGAAAGGCCTCTCTAGTTCTTCGTGGAGCTTGAGCTCGCCGTTGGTGTTTAGGTGATGGGCGACGAGCTCGCCTAGCTGTTAGTAATATATGAGAGATGTCCTAAGGCAATCGCCTTATGTATAAACCATTTATATGATAAATGAAGATTCACTATTTGAGTATACATGTTTTATGTATTTGATTGGATCTTAAACTCATTTACTGAATGTCCACGATACGATTCACAGCATGAGAGAATTTGTGATTGGATCACAACTAGTGAGTATCTCTACATGTGTAATTGTGATGTATCGAATTATCCTAGTCGATGAATTGATGGATTTGGACACCATCAATTCGCCGAGACTAGCACGAGGTATACTCCTTGGTGTATCCAAGCAAAGGTGATTCTCACCGGGCCGAGACATAGTGATGTCCTGAGTTGATCGTGGATGCTAGTTATGGTAACTAGTTCATTGGAGTGACCAGCCGTAAGACTTCATATGGTTCTCTGCATATATAGATATGTCAATGAAGTTCTTACTGTGGCTTAAGTGCGATGTTCCTTTGACTTGCGGTATTCAAGTCATCTTGATCATGGAGACTTATGCTTTGACATCTTAAGCAAACATCTCAACGGAGATGTGGACCCGGATGATTGGGTATAAGTCGGAAGTGATCGAAAGGTGTTTGAATAGCCTATAAAGATTCACCACTCCTTGCGAGGAGATGTATACCCATGGCCTCTCGTCGGATTGTTACTAAAGTCTTTGGCCAAAGCATTACATGTTTAGAGTAAAGTACTCTTGATACATGTGGAGTAACTAGAATCCGTAGGATGAGGAAATGATACTTGGGCTAGGTGTGGCGTAGTCGACCTAGTGAGGGTGACACAATAGACCATGTCACTGAACCAAGTGGGTATAAGATGAGTGAAGGAATGGGGCCGCGATTCATTCGAAGCTCTTTGAAGGGTTTGAGAAATAGTTACGGATCAAGGTTGATCTTTTGGTTAATTGGGGATCATGATGTACTACTAGGTGCCACTCATGATCGTTCTATAATTAATGGTTAATTATAGGCGGCCAACATAAACCGAGAACCTATTTGGTCACACGCACAACGAGTGTAATCCAAAGGATTTAAAACGAGCTTGAGAATGGGATTCTCAGACCGAGAGAAACTATGTTTGGTTGGACCAAACATAAGCGAGCATGAAATTGTTTGATGCAATGGAGCGTGGATGGGCCGTGTCTTATGAAGACATAATGGATGGACCAAAATGGTTTGGTTCTAATCCAATGGATGAGAATAAACCAAAGGGTTTGGTTTATTTTAAGCGAATGAACCAAAAGTTGGTTGGTTCGTTTTAACTTAAAATAAACCATCATGGTTTGGTTTATTTTAACTTATCTTAATGGAGGCGGGTTACGGGCTTTATGGATATGATCCATTAACCATTAAGAGAATTAGTTCTCTATAAAAGTGGGCTTAAGGGATTGTTAAACCTAATCATCCAAAACCCTAAAGCAAGTTGCCGCCACCTCCTTGGTGAATTGGCGCCAACAACAGGCCGCCGCCAACTTTGTGCCGCCGTCCAAGACTTGCGGCGACCAAGCTTCAGCCGGTGAACCTCCGCGACCCTCGGTGATCTCCTATAGGTTATCAAGGTGAGCTTTTCTCTCCTTGTTTTGGCGGCGCCTACTCCTCCACCAAGCTGTCCAGTTTTCTGGACAGCTTCTCTCGTCGGAGCATCGTTTGGGCGACGGTTAGTGCTCCGACAGCGGCTAACTTCGGGATTTGATCTCCGGTAATCCTCTGAGTGGAGGGGCGAAGGATTAGTCAAGGTTGGTTGTGAATACCTCTCGGAGAAGCGAGTTTTGAGAACTTCGTTTTGGATCGAATTTGGATTCGGATCGTGATCATCTCTCGATCACGTCGTCTTCAACACGAGGCTAGTAACCCGTCACGAAAGCGAAGCTCGTGACTTAGCGAAGTCATCGAGGGCTTCGGCGTGGATACGGATAGAGACGATTCTTACGAGGATCGTTCCGGTTGATGCCGTTCCCGCTACACGTCATACGGAAGGTATAACGTAGTTTAATTTCCTTTTATTGCAAATTTTAATTTACGGTTATATCTACACTTGTTGTAATAGCATGCGTGTGTTGTGTGTGTTGTAATAAATAGGAGTATTTATTATTTTTATTGCTTCCGCTGTGCTCATGTTTACGAAACATGATCGAACACACACTGCCTTGTGATCTGCGAAACTGATGGTATCGAGCCCAGTTGTGTTTCGACATAATCGTAAAATGGTTTCGATAGTCATAATGTATTTCTGGAAATTTTCTAATTTTGGAAATTTAGAAGTATTTATGGAAATTTTTCAATTTTGGAAAGTCTAGAAGTATTTATGGAAATCTTCCACTTTTGGAAAGTTGGAAGTATTTATGGAAATTGATATTTTCCATAAATAAAATATTTGATGAGATTCTGGAAATTTGTTTCCTAATTTAATCATGATTTGATTTGGGAAATCAAATCTTAAAATATTTTATTTCCATCAGTAGTTTTAATGATTTAGGAAATTGGTTTCCTAAATAGATTTTCCTTAATCAAATAATTCCATGAATAAAATATGTGATTAGATTTGGAAATTTGTTTCCTAATTTAATTATGATTTGATTTGGAGAATCAAATCTTAAACATATTTTATTTCCATAAATAGTTATGACATATAAGGAAATTATATACATGACATAATTGTATGCCATGTAATTGCATTAGATGCATAACATTATGCCATGCGTGTCGTGACATGTAGATGTATGCCATGTATGTCATGCCATGTAGATAATAGTTATTTGCATGCAAAGAGGATGAGACATAAAACCCTAACTCAATATTAAAGCCTACACCTTCCATTAATATGGTTAGAACCAGAGTTCTGTTTCTTGTTTGGGTTGTTGGACTCACTCCAAGCCCGGCTCGAACCTGAACATGTTCAAATCATTGGAATAGTTTAACTCTAATATGGTAAGAGTCAGAGGTCAATCGTTAGTTTGGGTTGTTGGACTCTCTCCAAGCTGGGCTAATTGGTTGAATGCGCTCTAACCATATTAAAACTATTTCGCGATTAATGGGTTGGCTTTAACTTGGAGCATCGATTTGTTGGACTCACTCCAAGGTCGATGTGAAAGAGAGGTGAAGTTAGGTGCTATGCATATGATGCATACTTGTTAATGTGTTAACAACCCAATGTATGTGTAAACATTCAATTAGTTGATAGCACATTGTGATAGTTACATATACATGATATGTAATCGGTATACTTGATACCCACCATCATAGCTAAGAATGGCTTGTTGGACTCACTCCAAGGTTGTTCTTATCTATGATGGATATCAACCCGATTCGGAGATGGACCTACAATCTCGAAGTGATTTTGGGGTTTTGAATTTGAAAAATGAATGGGATTTATAAATGTATATTGATGCATTTTAAAATCATTTTCTCATATATGCTCGTTTTGTATTTCTAGGTCAATAAATTGATCATGACGTCTTTGAATTTGCGCACTATTTTGGATTCGAACAAACTGACTGGGCCTAACTTCCTGGACTGGCTTAGAAACCTGAGAATTGTTCTCAAGGCGGAAAAGCTTGCGTATGTCCTTGAAGAGCCTCTTCCTGACCGTCCTAAGGATGATGCAACTCTAGACCAAATGTTGGTCTATCAGAAACATGTGGCAGATTCTGAGCTGGCGAGTTGCATCATGCTAGCGGCGATGGTACCTGAGCTGCAAAAGCAGCATGAGCATATGGATGCTAATACTATGGTCTTCCATCTTCATGAGTTGTTCGATGAGCAAGCGAGATCTGAAAGGTTCGAGGTCTCTAGGCTCCTCTTCACTACGAAGATGCAAGAAGGTTCGTCTGTAGTACAGTTTGTGCTAAAGATGAACGGGTACATCGAGTGGCTAGCTACCCTCGGTTTTGTGATGGATCATGAGTTAAGTATTGACTTAATTCTGCATTGTTTGCCCAAGAGTTTCTCGCAATTTGTGATGAACTATCGGATGAACAAATTGGAATCCACCATTCGAGCTCCTCGATATCTTTGAAGGCATGGAGCCTTACATGAAGCATGAGGAGAAAGCGGTTCTGTTAGTTGATTCCTCAAAGAAAGGTTCTAAGAGGAAGGCAAAAAACGAGAAGAAGAAAGGAAAGAAAAAGGCAAAGAAGGCGGAACGGTATAAAGGGCATTTGCCATCAACGCAAGGAAGGCCTGGCGAAGAAAGCTGCAAGATTTATCTTGAGTCCATGAAGAAGAAGAAGGCATCGATGCCCCATCCTCTTGAGTATCTTCGTTATTGATTGTCATTCTATTTCCTTAGACACTTGGGTATTGGATCTGGGTGTAGCTCACATATATGTAATGACATACATGGGCTAAGGAATAGAAGAAGACTTCGTCGAGGAGAGTCAAATTTACGTGTTGGGAATGGAAGCAAAGGTTGCACTTTCGCCATCAGCGTATTTGTTGAAACTCCTGTGCAGGACTTGTCTTAGAAGCTGGACAATTGCTTTTATATTCCTTTGTTGATAAAGAACATCATTTCTATTTCTTGTTTAAATAGAAATGGTTTCCATTTGTTTAGTAACAATTGTTGTTACATAACTTTGAATGGAGTTCTTTATGGAATGGAACTTTAAGCAATGGTGTTTATCGTTGGGCGTATCCAGTGACATTTGCAATATCGAAGCGAGCAACAAGAGTGCTCGAAAGGATAATCAAATAGACTCCTACATGTGGCATTTTCGTCTTGGCCATATAAGCAAGAAATGCATGTCCGAATTACACCGATGTGGAATTCTGGAATCGTTTGAATTGGATTCATACGATACATGCGAATCATGCTTAAAAGGCAAGATGACTAAGTTACCTTTTACTGGAAAAGGTGAACGAGTGGGAGAGTTACTAGGTCTAATACATACTGATGTATGTGGACCTATGTCAACTCAAGCAGTAGGAGGCTATAGCTACTTCATTACCTTCACCGATGATCACTCACGGTTTGGGTATGTGTTCTTGATGAAACACAAGTCTGAAGCCTTTGAAAGGTTCAAAGAATTCAGAAATGAAGTAGAGAAACAACATGACAAAAGTATTAAAATACTTCGATCGGATCGAGGTGGTGAATACTTAAGTCAAGAGTTTCTTGATTATCTAAGAGACAATGGCATATTGTCTCAATGGACTCCGCCATATACACCACAACATAATGGTGTATCTGAGAGGCGTAACCGGACCTTGTTGGACATGGTCAGGTCAATGATGAATCATGCGACTCTTCCCAAGTCCTTTTGGGGCTATGCACTTCAGACAGCTGTTTACTTGTTAAACAGAATGTCTACCAAGGTAGTCTCAACTACTCCATATGAGATATGGAATGGTAAGAAACCTCATGTATCTTACTTGAAGATATGGGGTTGTCCTGATTATGTGAAGCGGACTGTATCAGACAAACTGGATGCTAAGTCTGATAAATGTCTATTTATTGGATACCCTAAGGAAACAAGGGGTTACCAATTCTATCATCCTGTGGAACAAAAGGTGTTTGTTTCAAGGCATGCTGTGTTTCTAGAGAAAGAGTTTCTCTTGCAAGAAAGCGATTGGGAGTGTCGTCGAGCTTGAGGAGGCTCGAGAGACTCAAATAGACATTGATGAGATACGGTGAAGCACTGACGGTAGACAACTCATAGTGATGAGCAATCAATTTGGACCTATTGTAACACCACATCTTCGTAGATCTAGTAGAACCATAATATTCACGAGAGATATGGATTTCTCGTAAGTGAATCGAGCGACGTGTTACTCATTGATGATGAGAGCCTACCAGTTATGAAGAAGTCTTGACAAGTTGAGAAAGGGATAAGTGGCTTGGTTCCATGAAGTCGGAAATGGATTCCATGTATGAAAACCAAGTTTGGAACTTGGTTGACCAACCTGAAGGCATAAAGCCTATAGGGTGCAAGTGGGTTTTCAAGAAGAAAACCGACATGGATGGTAATGTGATTACCTATAAGGCTAGATTGGTGGCGAAAGGATATCGTCAAAAGCAAGGTGTTGATTATGGACGAAACCTATTCTTTGTAGCTATCTTAAATCCATTTGGATGCTCTGGCCATAGCGGCTCATTATGATTATGAGATATGGCGGATGGATGTGAACACTTTCCTTAATGGAAACTTGCTCGAGGACGTGTATATGATACAGCCTGAGGGTTTCACATCGGTTGATAAAACCAAGGTATGCAAGTTGCGACGATCCATTTATGGATTGAAGCAAGCATCCAGGAGATGGAATATCCGTTTTAATGAGACGATCAAAAAGTTTGATTTCTCACAAAATCCAGACGAACCTTGTGTGTACAAGAAGGTTAGTGGGAGTGCAGTCGTGTTCCTAGTATTGTATGTCGATGACATATTACTTATAGGAAAGCGATGTGTCAATCTTCTGATCGATTAAGGTTTGGTTATCCAAGACATTCTCCATGAAAGACACAGGAGAAGCAACCTACATCCTTGGGATTAAGATCTATAGAGATAGATCGAAACGGTTGCTTGGTCTTTCGCAGTCTACATATATAGACCGAGTGCTAAAGAGGTTTAGCATGTCGGAATCCAAGAAAGGCTTCATACCCATCAGGCATGGGGTACACCTTTCGAAGTCTATGTGTCCGCGCACAGAAGACGAGAGGATTTGCATGAGTAAGATTCCCTATGCATCCGCAATAGGATCTATCATGTATGCTATGTTATGTACAAGGCCCGATGTATCGTATGCTCTGAGTGTCACGGCGGATACGATCGATCGAGAATGGATTATTGGGTGTATTAAGACGATCCTTAAGTACTTGAGAAGAACTAAGGATGTGTTCCTAATATATGGAGAAGGGTACATGGTGATACGTGGGTATACGGATGCCAGATCCAGACAGACAAGGATGATTCCATGTCTTAGTCTGGGTATGTATTCACCTAGAATGGAGCCGCAATAAGTTGGAAAGGTTCCAAGCTTGACAATATAGCGGATTCTGCCACTAAGGCAGAATACGTTGCAGCTTTGGAAGCAGCAAAGGAAGCGGTTTGGATCAAGAAGTTCATCTTTGAACTTGATGTGGTCTCATCAATGATCCAAACATGTGCTTCGCCGCTATCATCTTATCAGAGAGATCATCAGTAGGAACGAAATACAAATCGAGAAAATTCCCACTGAAAGGAACTTAGCGGATCCCTTGACTAAGGCATTACCTCAAAATAAGTTTGAGGGTCATGTTCGAGCTTATGGTATTGGATACCGTAGCGATTGACATTAGGCCAAGTGGGAGTCTGTTAGTAATATATGAGAGATGTCCTAAGGCAATCGCCTTATGTATAAACCATTTATATGATAAATGAAGATTCACTATTTGAGTATACATGTTTTATGTATTTGATTGGATCTTAAACTCATTTCTTGAATGTCACGATACGATTCACGGCATGAGAGAATTTGTGATTGGATCACAACTAGTGAGTATCTCTACATGTGTAATTGTGATGTATCGGAATTATCCTAGTCGATGAATTGATGGATTTGGACACCATCGATTACATCGAGACTAGCACGAGGTATACTCCTTGGTGTATCAAGCGGTGATTCCTCCTTTGTTTGGAGACATAGTGATGTCGGAGTTGATCGTGGATGCTAGTTATGGTAACTAGTTCATTGGAGTGACCGGTAGTAAGACTTCATATGGTCTACTGCGTATATAGATATGTGATGAAGTTCTTCTTGTGGCTTAAGTGCGATGTTCCTTTGACTTGCGGTATTCAAGTCATCTTGATCATGGAGACTTATGCTTTGACATCTTAAGCAAACATCTCTAAGGAGATGTGGACCCGGGATGATTGGGTATAAGTCGAAGTGATCGAAGGTGTTTGAATAGCCTATAAAGGATTCACCACTCCTAGCGAGGAGATGTATACCCATGGCCTCTCGTCGGATTGTTACTAAAGTCTTTGGCCAAAGCATTACATGTTTAGAGTAAGGTACTCTTCGATACATGTGGAGTAACTAGAATCCGTAGGACGAGGAAATGATACTTGGGCTAGGTGTGACGTAGTCAGCCTAGTGGGGACTGACACTATAGACCATGTCCTGAACCAAGTGGGTATAAGATGAGTGAAGGGAATGTGGCACGAACCATTCGAGCTGCTGAAGGGTTTCAGAAATAGTTCTGGATCAACCGTTGATCTTTTCGGTTAATTGGGGATCATGATGTACTACTAGGTGCCACTCATGATCATTCTATAATTAATGGTTAATTATAGATGGCCAACATAAACCGAGAACCTATTTGGTCACACGCACAACGAGTGTAATCCAAAGGATTTAAAACGAGCTTGAGAATGGGATTCTCGGACCGAGAGAAACTATGTTTGGTTGGACCAAACATAAAGCGAGCATGAAATTGTTTCAGTCGCAATGGAAGCGTGGATGGGCTGCGTCTTATGAAGACGTAATGGATGGACCAAAATGGTTTGGTTCTAATCCAATGGATGAGAATAAACCAAAGGGTTTGGTTTATTTTAAACGAATGAACCAAAAGTTGGTTCGGTTCGTTTTAACTTAAAATAAACCATCATGGTTTGGTTTATTTTAACTTATCTTAATGGAGTGGGTTAACGGGCTTTATGGATATGATCCATTAACCATTAAGAGAATTAGTTCTCTATAAAAGTGGGCTTAAGGGATTGTTAAACCCTAATCATCCAAAACCCTAAAGCAAGTTGCCGCCCACCTCCTTGGTGAATTCGGCGCCAACAACCTTGTGCCGCCGCCCAACCATTTGTGCCGCCGTCCAACTTGTTGCCGGCGACCAAGCTTCAGCCGGTGAACCTCCGGCGACCCTCCGGTGATCTCCTATAGGTTTGGCATCAAGGTGAGGCTTTTCTCTCCTTGTTTTGGCCGGCGCCTACTCCTCCACCAAGCTGTCCAGTTTTCTGGACAGCTTCTCCTCCTCTCGTCGGAGCGTCGTTTGGACGACGGTTAGTGCTCCGACAGCGGCTAACATACCGGGGATTTGATCTCCGGTAATCCTCTGAGGTGGAGGACGAAGGATTCGTCAAACGATTGACGAATACCTCTCCGGAGAAGCGAGTTTTGAGAACTCGTTTTGGATCCGTATTTGGATTCGGATCGTGATCATCTCTCGATCACGTCGTCTTCAACACGAGGCTAGTAACCCGTACGAAGACGAAGCTCGTGACTTAGCGAAGTCATCCCGAGGAGCTCGGCGTGGATACGGATAGAGACGATTCTTACGAGGATCGTTCCGGTTGATGCCGTTCCCGCTACACGTCATACGGAAGGTATAACGTAGTTTAATTTCCTTTTATAGCAAATTTTAATTTACGGTTATGTCTACACTTGTTGTAATAGCATGCGTGTGTTGTGTGTGTTGTAATAAATATAGATTTATTATTTTTAATTGCTTCCGCTGTGTTCATGTTTATGAAACATGATCGAACACACACACGCCGCGGTGCCGGAAACCCAACACTAGCTTGGTTGTGCGGGCCTTGACCTCTCGGCTTATACACGACTTCCCTTTGAGGAAATGGAGGCGGCGCATTGACTCTTTGTTGTTGTTCCTGCATCACTTGCCTGATGTCTTCAGCAAAGGTACGACACTTACGAGTTGAATGCCCATGTTCCTGATTATATGCACAAAAAGGGTGATGCTGATTCGGCAGTGCTGGTGGCTGAGAGACTTCTTGTACGGCGTGAATCACCCTTTCCCCAACCAACCGTGGAGGGTAGGTAGGGGGAATCTTAAGCGGGCGATTTGGCGCCGAGAGGGGGACCTTCTTGCTTGATTTTTGGAGTGGCAGTCGCTCGACTTTCCTCCCCCCTTGCTGTTCGTCTGCGGCTTTCTCCGCTTCTTCCAGATTGATATAGGCTTCAGCTCTGGCTAATAAAGATTCGAAGCGGGATGGAGGTCTTTTCATCAGGGATTTGGAGAAGTCTCCCTTTGTCAGCCCTTGAGAGAAAGCACTTATTATCATTCCAGGGGAGGCATCCAAGACATCCACTGCCACCTGGTTGAACCTGTGTATGTAATCCCTCAAGGACTCCTGATCCTTCTGCTTTATAGTCATGAGTTACTGAGCTGTTCGGCAGTATCTTTTGCTGCTGGCGAAATGCTGAAGGAAAAGGTAGACAATTCTGGAAAGGACCTAATAGACCCTCCTGGCAACCGATCGAACCATCTTTGTGCGGAGCCGATCAGGTTGAGGGAGAAAACTTTGCACCTGGCCCCATCAGAGTAACCGTGTATCATAGCGGCCTTCTTGAACCTTCCCAAATATTCTTCAGGATTAGCTGAACCGCTGTACTCTCCGATGGATAACGACTTGAAAGATTTGGGCATCTTCTCGGCTATGATATCAGGGTTGAGAGGAGAGTCTAAGCCGACTAGCGGGGCCTTGCCCTTCTTAGAGTCCCTTTCCTGCATCGGCGGGGAGGGTGCTTCCTTTAAAGGTTCTTGCAGGAAAGCCGTCGAGGATGACTCGGTTGATATAGAAGTTGTTGGGACCACCTTCATAGTGACTAGAGTCGAGGGGGTGGATTGAGGCGTAGGGCTCTAAACTGGGCTAGGGGACGCTTGCTCAGGACCTCGAGAGAAGTGTTCACGTAAAATATCTTGCATGGTGACCCTGACAAGGGCGATGATATTTTCTCTAGTTAAGTTTCCTTCATCAGTCTTGGCGTTGTCAGAGTTCGCTCCTTGGTCTCCCATCTTTGTCTCAGACGTGTTTGCTACTTCTGTTTCCCACAGACGACGCCAATTATGTTGCTCGTCGAGACGATGATGGTGAGGTGTCCGAGTAGCGAAGACGGCAAGGGCCGACAACTACAGTGTGGAAAGATGATGTGGAAGAACAGTTCAAGACAGTTGGAATGCGGCTTCGTCAGATGGTCGGACCGAATGGCGAGGGCCGAGCCGAATGAGATCCTGCACAGCAACAAACGGTTAAGGGCGCCGAGAGGGATCTCGGCAACGCCCCTCCGACGCTCAAGGCAGGAAATTAGATTGAAGAAGTGAGGAGAAAATGAGGAAAGCAAGATTAAGAGTGTGAGAGCCTACCTGCCCTTCTCAAGGAGGGTCATATATATAAGGAGAGGGGGGAGTCCCCCCGTTGATGGATTTGGCCTGCGGAGGTGATATGACTTCAGGGGTCGTACATTATGATCATTGTTATCTAAACTGCATCCAGCGCGTGGGTTGCAATTAATGCACATCGCGCAGTTGATAGGAGGCAAATCCTAATTAATGCGGCAGCCAATCCTCTGAAACTTCAGCAGGGAAATCTATTTTCGCGCGTGGGCGGCAATTAATACACGTCGCGCGGTTGATAGAAGACAAATCTCAATTAATGTCGCAGATACTTATTTGAGCCTTGTCAGAGGATCTCGCTCTTTGTCGGAAAGAGATGATGACGAGGATTGCCAAGTCAGCTTGAGGGCATGAAATAACCGCTTCCTCCTTTAAATGGACCAGTTTACAATAAAATAGATCATGCAGAGAAACGGTGCATCAGAGAAGACGTATCCTTACTGAGAGATAAAATGAATGGGGCGAAAAGCCTTCAGCATAATAAGAAATCCGAGCCGCCACACGATACGACCGACATGATAGAGGTTCGGCCCGGGATGCGAGGCATCCGGCCTGATGACAGAAATCCGGGTCAGGACGCAGAGACAGGCTTCTGAATAGCAATGCTGGTGTTTATCTTCTAGCTGCAGGGAACCCATGATGAAGGATGCCTTATTGACCATCGGGTATGAACCCCAGACGGAGCCGAGAGGATGGAGAATAGCCGAGATACTATGCCATGGGAGATAATACGGCCGATACGAGAGATAGCCGAAGCGTAAGGAGTCATACTAGCATCACCGAGATACAAGACGTCTTAATAGAAAGGCCAAGACGCAAGGCGTCTTAATGGAAAAGCCGAGACGCAAGGCGTCTCGATAGAAAGGCCGAGACGCAAGGCGTCTCGATGGGAGAGCCGAGATGACCCAACATCCGCTGTAGACGAGTTGACCGAGTACCATACCGTGATGGAGTGACTTGGTTGTCCAACTGTCATTATCATGTGGGTAATGGACAGGTAGTTATACTTGGTATCAATAAAGGTTGATTCTGGAGGAGGTCTAAAATCTTTTTCTGAATTCAGATGATATCCACGTGTCTATGTCAAGACCCATAGAATTTTTCATGATTTATCTCCCTCATAATAGTCGTAGGACAGATCAATAAAGACCGCTAGATTGACGGATTCCAACCTTTACAGAAAGCTCGATTGGAACATTGCCTATTGCAACAACCATGAGAATGTCTCTAAGCAAAGCCCAAAGGGATAGGAATAGTGGATCCCCTGCCTAAGACCACGTCCTCCTTTGAAATAGTCATTGATACCCCCATAAATCATAGTAGAGTGAGAGGTCATGATAACACACTCCATAATCCATGAGATGAAGCGCCGTGGGAAATCCAAACTGAGTAGTACATGCAAAAATCCTCGGTGTACTGAGTCAAAAGTCTTTTAGAAGTCAACCTTCGAAATGCATCTAGGTGATAACTCATGGTGCAATTGATATTTGATCAAAGTTGATCATGCTCGAATTGATTTTTGATATTTGAGCAATATGTTAATGACCAAACAATATCCTCAAGTCAAGAGCAACTAAGCTCAATTTGATCATATATACTTAAGAGGGAAGATTGTTGGTGCAATCAATCTTAATGGTTGAATAAAAAGTTCGAGTGAGTCACAGTTAACTGAACACTTGTCAATCAAATTTCCAATTAGGAGTTAGCAAATGGAAAAGTTCAAGTGAATCATGGTTGACGGGATATTTGACACGGGATAGATAAAGCCCAATTGGATCGTGGAGGACCGAACACTTGACATGAGAGAAGTGAAGTCCAAGTGGATCATAGAAGACCAGACACTTAGAATGAGAAAGGTAAAGTTTAAGTGGGTCATGGAAGACTGAATACTTGGCACGTGGATGGAAACCCTAATGGATTACGGAGGACCAGATGTTAGACATAAAACGTAAAGTCCTAGTAGGTCAAGGTTGACTGAATGCTAAGTGGGTGAAGTTTTGATGGGTCAAAAATAATCGGATGTTAAGTAGAAGAAGTCTTGATAGATTGAAGTCAATTAGATACTAAGTAAAGTGAGGTTTTAGCCTTGGGAAGGAAGGCTAAAACAGAGGTATTAATTGATTGTTATGCAATAACAATCGACTAGTAAATTATAAACCTGAAGTTTGGAGGTTTAAGGGAGTTTACAAGGATTTTGAATAGAGCAATCGATTATTGAATGTTAGCAGTCGACTGCTTTATCAATTGAGTGGTTCACTCGATTTATGACAGTGTGGAGTAGAAAAAAAACTTAAAACTCGATTGATTGTCATTAGTCGATTGATGGATAGAAGTAGTCAACTAATATTACTATTTGAGTGAATAGAAAGTTTGGAACTCAACTGATTATCATCATTCGATTGATGTCAATGAGCAGAAAGTTTAGAACTCGACTGTTTTGGATATCAGTCGATTGATTCTAATGAATAGTGATTATTGTGGTCAAATCCAAGTTGGAAAGAACCATTCCACAAGTGAAATGGTCGATTTCAAAGGAGTGATTGATTGATGGGTATTATCAGCCAACTATTAGATAGAAATCAACCCTGACCTAAAAGTTATAAATGAAGGGCTCATGGAAGATTTTGTATGTCGAATCTTGAGGATTTTGGAGGAGAGTGTTGCTGGATTTTCAAATCTTTATAAGGCAATCCTAAGTGACTACAAAACGATTAAAGTCAAGTTCATTTATGTAAAATTATTTATTTCAATTTTTTCTATTTTACATTTTATATTTGGCTTGTATTATTTATAATAATATGTGCTGTAAGAGATTTTTTTCATCTCTAAAAGATATCTGAGAAGGAGAAAAATATAGTGATGGTAGTATTATGATTAGATCGTGGAATAAGAATCATAGGTTTTGAACCATATAAACATTGAGGCGTTGTGCTTGAATATATTTGTTTTACTTTTTATTTTCGTTATGTTCTAATTTTTATAGATGAACACAACGATAGACTAATAAGCGAAGAATCGTGAATCAATATTCATCTCCTCTAGCAACACACCGATCCCAATAACGACTTTCAACTATATTTTCTTGATAATTCTTAGGCTAAATGTATATTTTCGATGTTGAATTGACCTCAAATGAAGGCTTCCTATGTCGAATATAGAAGTGTCCCAATCATATCAGCTAGTTGATTAGTAATCACCTTCGCAAAATGCTCCTCTTATATTACAATTAACAAAGGTTAAAAAGTCAATATGATATTGCACATTGGATTATATCAAGAGGTGTTCTCTCTTGTCTCAGAGCAATAATACATTGGTTAATCATGAGATCGCCCTCTGTATTTTCAAGGGACGATTCTGTCCTTCTACAATGCACGTTGTGTGGGTGACGGTGCTCGATGTCTCCCGTCTCAGCGCGGTCGACTTCATGGTGACACACGGGTTTCCAACATGCACTGGCCATGTGTTATCATGATTTACCCACGTCGACCGTCGGAAAATTTCTGTGGGGCCGGAGCGGTCGGCTCTGAGGACTAATAGGAGAAGAGAAATCGTATCCTAATATCTCAGGTTAATAAAAAAAAAAAAAGGTGTTCTCTCTTAGAATTATCTTTGGGGCCTTATACAAGTTGCAAAGCATTATTTATCTTTGTCCCTCATACCCAATCACAGCGATATCCTACAAAGACAACTCGTTCCTCCTCCATTATATTATCGTTCCTAGCATCTTCTCTAAAAGATTGTCTACTGGTCGACTGAATCGAATATAAGAAAAGGCAACAATTCTTTATAGACAAATAATAATATTACTTTTTTGTGAGATTCACCATTTTAACTATGAGGCTTAATAATAAATAGATCTCACCTCGTGTATTACTTCTATTGTTGCCCCAATTGGAGGAAATGCCACAGTGACAGGTGTGATTGCATATGATGGTACAAGAGTTATGGTGGCAATTGTCACTTTATCGTCGTATGACTTTCTATGGAACAGCGTGGTAATTAAAACATAGTGAAATTTATGAATAAGATAAAAGTCCATTTCAAAGGAGATCTAAAATTCTTTTTTATATTCAAATAACTCTACATATTTTGACCATCATATTAAGGCTCATAGAATCCTTTGTGATTTATCTTTCTCACAATAATCGTGGGACAGATCGATAGAAACTACTAGATTGACAAATTCCAACCTCCTATGAACTCTAAAAAGTAAAAGTCTGAGTACCAGTAGTGTAATCAAGATTTTCAAATAGGGACAATCATATTTCTGTGCCTAAATAGCCTTGAAATAGAATGATTAATAGAAAAAAAAAAATTGAATGCATATATAATATATATACTATTTTTTTTTTTAATTTCAGGGGCAGTCGCACCTCTCGTGCTCCACTGATTATGCCACTAAATTGATCAATGGCGAAACAAAAGCAAGATCAATGAAGTACATCAATCAGTTTTCATCGATTTATCTCACGATTATTGTGAGAGAAATAAATCACGGAGAGTTCTATTGATTTTGACGTGGTGGTCAAGACACGTAGAGATCATCTGAATTCAGAAAAGAACTTTAGACCTCCTCCAAAATCGATCCTTGTCTTATCCGTAAACTCCATCGTACCTTAGCCACCACGTCATCTTCGTAGGGACACATCAATCTTTATTCAAGGTAATTATTAAGGGGCATATACACTAAAATCGGCACTAAGCTTTGTAAATCAATGGTTCAAATTAATTTAAAAATCTTCTTTCAATGAAATTTTATAATAAAAAATATTTATATAATATTAAAATCTTCTTTAATAAATTTGTTGATCGAATCCTTTGTTTACCATTTTACTAAGTTCCTTCTCATTTTGCAAAATCTAACTCAAATTTCAATATTTTAACAAATCTCATTAATTTTTAATTCTTGTACATTCGATTATATAATAAAATATTACTTGATTTTTTTTTAGGAAAAAAGACAATGGTAGTTATGATAGTTAATATATCATTTTAATTAATAACTAATATATTAATATTTTTTAAAAGAATCATAGGAGAATATAATGTGTTAAACTTGGTCATCAAGGAATCTACCCAATTCTTCACTTCAATTTTAAAATTAATTTTCCATACCAATATGACTATCAATCGAAAGTGAGATTGGAAGTGCTCGGGGCATAATACAATGATAAAAATGGAGAGATATCATACAGAAGAATGCAATTCGATTCTCTGTTGCGATATCGTTCGATGGCAAATTTAAAAAAAAAATCATTTGGGCGGCTTTGGGGCCCAAAAGTTTACACGATGAACGAAGTACAACTTCGACGTTCGACCGTCGTTCAAAAATGATGCGATTGCGGAGTCTGAGTTGAACCATAAAAAAATTATAAGTACTTTTCTTATTTACTCTTGGTAACCGGTGAAGACTACTTGAACTTTGATCTTATTTGGTTCAATTGTTGGTGAGGTATCCAAAAGGTCCATGAAATAGAGTCGATCACTTTTAAAAATTAATTGGATCGAAAGTTTAAATATCCTTATGCCAATAAAAAAAGAGAGAGAGATTAGAGTGACAACCAAAACCAACTAATTAAAAGAAAATAAACTCACACAGGATTTTATGTGAAAAATAGCACAATAAGCTACTTTTTAAAATCAACTTAATAATTTAAAATTTAGAACACTCAGGTATAATGCTAAATATTAGACTTAGATATATAACAAAAATATAAAATTATAATATCAATCCTAATAAATTTTTTTAGCATGAATCACTCTTTAAAAGTGCTACTATTTTGTTCTCCTTCGAGAGGCAAAGAAGTTGAAATCTTATATTTTTCTATATAATATAAAGCAAACAAAGTGAAAAATAAAGCTTGTAATTGAAAATCAAAACCATACAAGAATTTGAAGAAAAGAAAGAAATGTTAAGCTCTTGGAGTTTCGCAAGAATGATAAAGACTATAAAATAACCTAGATTTAGAGAATTAGAGTTTTAGTAAAATGCATATAAATGATTTTTAGTTAAATTTCCTTTTCTCCTCTATTTACAATCTTGAAATCAAGTTTGGACAACTTCGAAGTCTAAATTGAGTCATTTTGCCGAAGGAGAACCGAATTGATGTCTGTTGGCACAACCATGCTCCAAATATTAATGTATTTTGATGTTTGAATAATCATTTATAGTTAGACAATATTTATGATCTAATCGTGAATGTGTTAAGTAACAAGAAAATTCAAATATGAAGACTTGGTAAAGAGAAGTCCAAGTGTGAATCTGGACAAGGAAAATTCAAGGGAAAATTTTGACAGCGTAAGCCCAAACATGTAGTCTTAGTGGCGTAAAGTCCAAGCGGACCTTGGCAAAGGAAGTCCAAAGGCAAGGTCTTAGCAGCATAAGTCCAAGCATGTAGTCTTGGTGGCATAAAGTCCAAGCAAACCTTTGACAAAGAAGAAACTCAAACCATGACGAAATCGAATGAAGCTTTTAAAGGCAAGCGCAAGGATAAATGAGTCGTGGACTCGGAGGAATCCTGGAGACGCAAGGCTGATGGAAAAGCTAGAAGATTAAGTCTAGGCTTAAGGTATAATTTCAAGTATGAATTAGTTATACTTGAGGTGTGTCAGTTGACTGACATATTGTACCAGTCGAATTAGTCTCAAGTGTTCATCACTCGAGGTCCGAAAGACATTGGCAGTCGATTGGGGTTATGCCCCAGTCGACTGATGGTAGTCAACTACGAACCAAACTGTCGAACGTAAGATGGCAGTGAAATCGGTGTGTAACACCAGTCGATTGGTCAACATGTCTTGACAAAAGTTTTCGTTTCTGACAGACTTGAACTGGTCTAGAAGATGAGTCAAGGTCTCGATACGATCGCCGCTGAAAGCACGTATACCGATACCGATCGATCAACAAGGCTATGAGACAATTATGGCAAATCAATCGTCAAGTAGACGTTGAGCCATGACGATTGCAATCATACTTTGTCAGAAGCCATTAGATTTGGTAAACAGTAGCAGCAGTCGACTGATGGTATGCACCAGTCGACTGCTATCGGGATCAACGAGCAAAAACAAACTTTCTCTATAAATAGAAGCTAGGGAAGCTTGGAGGAGGTTAATGTTTTCATTCTAAACGATCATACTAAGCTTCTCAAGTCCTTCCCTTAAACTTTCAAGTGTTCTAACCTATTCTTCCTAAACTCAAATCCATTACTTTGTAAGAAGAAGAGGAGTGATTGTAAGAAGACTTCTCTATCTTGGTATGTTGCATCAAAAGGAGGTTTTAGTGGAAGATTGCTATGGGTGATCCACCTTACGGATTACCGTAGAGTAGGAGTGTCATCTCCAAACTATGTTAAAGAGTTTTGTTAGCATTGTGTTCTTTGTTTTCTATTTCAATTGTAATTTTCTATTGCTTCCGCTAATGAATTCTTGTAGAAAATGAAGAATTTCTATTCCCCCCCCCCTTCCCCCCCTCTAGCCAATCCTCAACGGTCCTACAAGTGGTATCAGAGCTTGGATCGCATCGGAGAATCTAACCATCAATCGAGCCATCACAATGGCATTTCAAGAGGGACATAGCATCGTGCGACCACTCTTCGACGACGATGACTTTGCCTATTGGAAAAGGTAAGATGAAGTATTTTTTGATGAATGATATTAAAAATTGGGTTAGTGTTATCAAGGGATACGAAGAACCGGTGGATCAATTTGGAACACTCATTCCAATCGAAGATTGGACAAAGGAGACATACGACAAGGTTCAAGCAAATAGCAAAGCGATAACCACATTTCAATGTAGGTTATCAAAGGAGCAATTTAATAAGGTGTGATCTTTCAACACCACAAAGGAGCTTTGGGAGAAACTCATCGAGCTAAATGAAGGGTCAACGGAATCAAGAAGAGCCAAGATGGATCTATTGATAGGTTAACTACAAACCTTCTTCATGAAAACCAACGAAATGGTAAGTCAAATGCATGGAAGGTTCAAGGAGATCGTCAACGGACTCCATGTCATAGGTGAGAAAATAGACAACCAGGACTTAATAAGGTATGTCCTTCAATCTTTCCCTAGGATTACCTTATGGGCATCAATGGTTGATGTCATTAAGGTTTCTAGGGACCTTTCTTTGGTTAAATTAGATAAATTATTTGTGAATTCGAATTGCATGAACAAGCTAACACTTCGTCAAAGGAGAAAAGTCTAGCTCTTTTTGTAGGAAAGAAGGAGAAGAAGAAGAAGAAGGAAGAATTATCTTCATCAGAATCAGAGGATGAAGCACCAAGTAGTGAGGAAGAAATGTCGGCAAACGAGATAGCTAATTATGTCAAGAAGTGGGCCGGAAAATCTAGAAGACTCACAAAGGATGTAAAGAAGATGTTCACATCTTCAAAAGGCAAATCAAGTTATAATCCAAATTTTAATCCTAATATTGTTTATCATGGATGCAACAAAAAGGAGCACATCAAGCCAAATTGCACGGAGCTAAAGAAAAAGGAAGAAAAAGAAAAGAAGAAGAATGACAAGCAAGAGAAGAAGAAGAAAGAGGTCATGGTAGCACAAACGACATGAGACACACAATGTGTTGAAGCCTCATCCGATGAGGAGCTATGCCACATCATATGCCATGTGGCACTCATGGCGTTGGGATGAAACCGAGAGCTCCAGGCAATAGGAGTCTTCATCAAGTGATGAATCGTCATCTAGTGATGATGAGGTAAAAGACTCCCCTAGAGTAGAATTATTATACAAAACTATTGTCTATCTTAAGAATGCATTAGATAAATCAAAATCTAAGATTAAGGACTTGAAGGTAGAAATTAAGGCAATTAGAAGTGAAGAACTTTCATGTAATGATTCTTGCACGTTTAGAAAGGAAAATGAAAAACTCAAGGATAAAGTTTGTGAATTAAGAACATGTTTACAAAAAATCACTAGTGGGTCAAAATACCTTAACATGATTCTTAGGGATCAAAGGGTCGTTTATAACAAGGTCGACATAGGATATAAACCTAAGAACAGAGAAGTATCCTACCTCTCCCTAATTAGTAGAAAGACAACAATTAGGGGTAAGGTTAAGAAGGCTTGAGTTCCCAAGAAGTTTTTGATTGATGTTACCGCTCCAAACATTTGGGTACCAAAGGAATTTATTTTTCATGTTGTTTAGGTAGGCGGACCAATTAGTATGTGAATTATAGATAGCGTGTTAAATACGGAAAATTTAAAATATTAAATTTAATGGCCAAAGAATTAAGGAAATAATCCTGGAAATTTTTTGAGATTTTTAGGGAATTTTAGAAAAAAATTTGGATTTAAACGGAGTCCGTACGAGATTATTATGGGGATAAGAAAAAAAAACAGGCTTTTAAAGGGGCTTGTTTAGACTAGTTAATGGGGTTAATTAACCTAGGTTATAAATCTATGTTTTTAACTTCCTAATTTCCTCGTTTTTCTTTCCCCTCCGCGCCCGACGCCCCTTCCTTGCGGTTTTCCTTTTCTTCGCGACATCTTCTTCCCTGACCTCGCGCAGCCGCAGTCATTGACGCCGCCGGCCACTCCTCTGCACCGGCATCTCCGTCGGCCTTCCACACGCGCACATAGCATGCCTTAGACACCGCCGCCACCGCGATCGGGCACCGCCGCTCTTCTCTGGTTCCTCGTCCTTCCTCGCGGCCGAGTCTTCTTCTCCCTGTGCGTCGGCTATGCGAACCCTTTCCGCCATTGCCGCCCGAGTCGCCCTCGCCGACGACCAGGTCGCCGCCCTTCCCTGAGCCCAGGACCATCGCGCGACCCTCTCTCTTTCCTTCCCCTGCGCCACAGCAGTGCTCAACCCCAAGACGTCGCGCACTCGCCGTCCACAGTCGCACGCACCACCCTCCTCTGCCACAGACGACACCTCTCTTCCTCCGCAAGCGTCGCCGCTGCTTCTTCCCCAGCGCGCCTGCAGCCACCGGACCGTCGTCGCGAGATTCCAATCGAGGGTCGTTGGAGTAGGTAAGAGTTGTTCCTTTTCCTATCTTGGACGACTGTGAGTTAGGGAGTCTTGTTGGCCAACTGTGTTCAGTGTGAAGGGGCTGCGATTAGGTCGAATAGGTTGTGTTCTGTGCAGAGGGTGTGTTGTCGGTGGAGGTTCCAACGACTGGATGGAGCTTGGTCAACCTGTGTAGTGAGGAGAGGAACTGGTGGGAATCAGTTGGGTTGTGTTATGTGTGGTGAGCAGATTGGATTTGGGGATGGTTTAGAAAGTGATTTGATTTGTGGGATGGATCTATTTTGGGTGAGTTAGCTATGAGGTTCCGTTTAGGGGAGAATGGCTGTGGAATTTCCTCATCCTAACTTGGATCTAGGGTTTGGGCAGTAAGTGCCCTGGAGCTTAGGTTGCTCCAATGTACAGGGGATCGGGATATGTTAGGTCGTTGGAGACCCAAGTGACGGTAAGCTGTGGTTTACCCTTCTTGGTTCATTTGTGGTTGTTGTACCTTGTGGAATGGGTTGGTGGATTGTCGATTTGGAATAGGGGTTGTAAAATCTTGTTCGATTAATTGGACGAAATGACAGTTATATTAGGTGGGATGTGACCGAGATTTTATTAAGCATTTGGGTTAGATAAATTAGTGGAATTGGAAATTGGTTCGGGTTAATTGGTTATGGAAGGAATCGATTAAGTATTCGATTTGTCGGTGTATGGTATTTTTGTGCTTAACAATAGTTATGCATTATGCAGGTTTCGGTCACGAGGCAGGTTCACGGTCGTGACGATCTGGTTCTTTTTGCGGACATTTTGGCAGGCGGGTATTTTGACTTATCTCCTAGATATAGTAAAATGTTGATATGCTAGTTAGGATAGCTTTCAATAATTTTCATGTTTATATGCCTAGTATGTTTTTATGCCTATTGATACATGCATTGGATAGGATATGATTTTTATCTTCCCTATTTATTTGGATCATAGTTACTTGGATTATGGATATGTACATATTGATTGTACATATTATTCGGATAGGTATTTTGAGTAGGATTGACATGCTTTAGTATCATGCACCATTTTTGCATGATTGCATGCTGGCTGGACGGGGTTCCATTATTGTTGAGCCCGGCCTTATACATGGCTCGCACACACCGCCACTCATGGGGTTAGTGGTACATGAGAGGTGTGTGCATTGCTCTCTCATTGGTTCGCTCATGGTAGCGATGAGGCGAGTAGTAGCGGCAGAATCCCTCCTCCGGTCTATGACAGGAGATGAGCTTAGCTCCCACTATGTTTGGGCGGGAGAGGATAGGTGTACTCGACAAGATCCACTCGTCCTACCAGAGCGATGATGGCGAGTGCCTGCAGTTGTCATAGCCCTACCCACTCGGCTTCACCATCGCGTGTGAGGCGGCTGACTGGCGTCAGGGGTGACCATGTCATTGGCACAACATACACTTTGCACGGATTACATTTGTATTGTGTTTGCTGCATTATTGTATTGATGCCTTGGATGTTGCATATGATTGTCATGCATACAGGATACATGTTTGTATATGGTGATGACTCTTATTGTAGGGCACTTGCTCCTATATCAGGGTAGGAGATTCAGGTGAGTACAGTCCTTTTGCATTTATTTCTTGCTTACCATATATATATGAGACTGTACTGGCATGATTTTTATTGTTAGCTATACCTTACTGTGCATATCAACTATTATCCGCTAAGTTCTTTGAACTTACCCCGTGGTTTTATATATTTTCAGGATGAAGCTGTCAGGAGAGACCGGCTGCCAATCCCCCTCGTCAAAGTGGATAGGTTTTATTAGTTTTATGGATTGAGATTTTATTAGAGGATATGTTTAGGATTTATATGTGGATTGTATACCGGTGGATGTTTTGGTTATATTTGTTATGTCCTTGTGGACTTATATTCGGTTCGTTTTGGTTGTATGTTCCTGCTCAGATGGCAGAAGGGGTAGGTATTGATGTTTTAGATCTTTTACTTAATTTGGTTGATGGCCTGAGGCCGCATATTATGTATATTGTGTTGTGGTATATTCCGGTCATGTTGACCGATGTATAGTGGCCGTGTAGGCCTTGTATTAAAAATTGGTATTGTCACCCATACAGGGGAGATGCTGCCGGATTTTTATCTGGCGGGGACTCCCTCGGGGCATGACATAGCGATTGCTCAAGACACATGATCGGAGATGTGAGCAAGTTTTTCATAATCAACTACATTAACAAGGAAACCGTGTCTTTTGGGAATAGTGAAAAACTCAAAATTCTAGGTAAATACACAATTGAGGTATCCCTTAAAATTATTATTCATAAAGTCTTACTAGTTAAAGCATGAAATTCAATTTACTTTGTGTTAGCCAACTTTGTGATGTCGGCTATAGTGTTGAATTCAATTCCACAAAATATTTAATTAGACACAAGAATTTAAATAATTGCATGTTAGTTGGATATAGGAAATTCAATATTTATTATGTTAATTTATCCTATGCATCTAATATTTCTACTAAGTGTCTTATGGCAAAAGAAGAGGAAGGGTGACTATGACATAGAAGGCTAGGGCACATCAATATGAAGAACATAGCCAATGTGGCCAAATTGGAATTAGTTAAGGAGTTACCAAAAGTAAAATATGTCAAAGATAAATTGTGGGATGTATGCCAAAAAGGAAAGCAATCAAAATCATCACACAAAGGTAAAACCCTAACTAGTACCTCATTACCTTTAGAGCTTTTATATTTGGATTTATTTGATTGTCATAACATACCTTCTTTAAATGGTAACAAATATTGTTTAGTCATAGTTGATAATTTTTATAGGTATACATGGGTTTACTTTATGAAACATAAGGATGATATCTTAGAAATAATCATAGGATTTAGCAAAAGGGTTGAAAATGAAAGAAATCTCAAAATCAACCCGATCCGTAGTGATCATGGTAGAGAATTTGATAATTCTATTTTTTTTTAATTTTTCTTAGAACAAGGGTACAAGCATGAGTTCTCTTGTCCTAGAACACCTCAACAAAATGGGATGGTGAAAAGGAAAAATCGTGCCCTACAAGAAGCGGCTAGGACAATGTTTAATGCACATTCTTTACCTAGTTACTTGTGGTCGGAAGCAGTTAACACCGCTTGTTATATCCAAAATCAAGTCTTAATTCATAGATTTTTAGGCAAAATACCATTTGAATTATGGAATGGGAAAATTCCTACAATTCACTATTTCAAGGTCTTTGGTTGTAAAGTCTATATTTTAAATACCAAGGACAATTTAAGTAAATTTGAGTCTAAAGCGGATGAGAGAATCCTAGTTGGATACTCATCTACTAGTAGAGGTTATAAGGTCTATAATAAGAGGAGTCAAAAGATTGAGGAATTCTCTAATGTTGAATTTGATGAGTCCTCTAGTACTTATCCTAAAAAATCCTCCATTTATAAAGATATGAATAATAAAAATCAAAACATTATCCAAAAACTTCAAAACTTGACCTTGGAGGATAATGATCAAGAGGGAGGATTAGGAAGTAGTAATCCAGAGGGAGGAAGAGGAGATTCCGATGATGAGAGGAGGAAGGAAGATAATCATGATCTAAATCAATTTGAATCACCTCCTAGGACCCTAAGGATTCATCAAAACCATCCACTTGATCAAGTAGTAGGAGACTTATCTCAAGGAGTAAAAACTAGGTCTTTCCATAGAGCTCCTATTAGTCAAGTAGCTCTCATATCACAAATTGAGTCTAAATCAATTAATGATGCATTACTTAATTTGGATTGGATTTTGGCAATGCAAGTAGAATTGGTTCAATTTGAGAAAAGCCAAGTATGAGAGCTAGTCCCTAGATCCGATGATAGCACCATTGTTACCACAAGATGAGTCTTTAGGAATAAATTGGATGACCAAGGAAACATAACTAGAAACAAGGCTAGATTAGTGGCAAGAGGATTCAATCAAGTTGAAGGACTTAACTATGATGAGACCTATGCACCGATTGCTAGGTTAGAGTCAATAAGAATCCTATTAGGATATGTCGCTCACATAGGGTTTAAGCTTTATCAAATGGATGTGAAATTGACATTCCTAAACGGATTTATTAAGGAAGAAGTACATGTAGAACAACCTCACAGGTTTGAGAGTGTTGATTGCCCAAACCACATATATGAGCTTAGAAAAGTTTTATATGGGTTAAAACAAGCTTCTCGAGCTTGGTATGAAAGATTATCATCATTCTTAATTTCTAAGGATTTTATAAAGGGCCAAGTAGATCAAACTCTTTTCATTAAGTCAAAATCAAAGGATATCTTTGCTGCGCAAGTGTATGTTGATGACATCATTTTTAGGTCAACAAATGATGAACTCCTTCAAGTCTTTATTAAAAATATAGAAAATGAGTCTAGTTGGGGAGTTAATTTCTTCTTAGGTCTACAAGTTAAACAAACCAATGAGGAAATCCACATATACCAAACCAAATATGTCAAAGAAATGATTAAGAAATTTGATTTGGAAAATACTAAGGTAATATCCACTCCTATGACAACCAACACTAAGATAGACAATGATTTTGAAGGTAAATCAATAGACTTAAAACTTTATAGAAGTATGATTGGTAGCCTACTATACATAATTGCTATTAGATCTGATATTTTATTTGCGGTAGGTATGTATGCAAGATAACAATCTTGTGTCAAAAAGTCTCACTTAGTAGCCGTTAAAAGAATCTTAAGATATATTAAAGACACACTAAGTGTAAGACTTTGGTACCCTAGGACTAGGTCTTTTGACTTGGTTGGGTACACCGATTCTGATTATGCGAGTTACAAATTAGATCGGAAGAGTACTTTTCTTGGATCCTCCCTAGTTAGTTGGAGTAGTAGGAAGCAACCTTGTGTTGCTTTATCTACCACTGAGGCGAAGAATGTTGCAATGGATGGTTGTATAACTCAATTGCTTTGGATGAGACATACTCTAGAAGATTATGAGCTACAATACTCCAACATCAAAATTTATTGTGATAATGTGAGTACCATTAACTTGACTAAAAATTCGGTACATCACTCTAGGACCAAGCACATTAAAGTGAAGCATCACTTCATTAGAGATCATGTGGAAAATGGAGACATTGAACTTAACTACATAGAATCTAAGTCTAATCTTGCCGATATTTTCACCAAGGCTTTCCGCGAAATGGATTTTTCATCACTTAGGAGAGAACTTGAAATGTGCTTTGTAGAGTAGAGGTTTAGATTTGCATGATTCTATAGAAAATCTAGGACTATACAGTCGGTCGATCGTTACTGTCAGTCGGTGATGCTCGTCGTCGCCCGATGTCCATCGCCTATCGCCCGTCGTTGTTGGCCGCTCAACAGTGGCCATTTTGTTACCGCTGTCGTTCACCCCCGTCGTCGACCATTCATGTCATTCTTGTAATAGATACCAAATAAAATAATATAATCATCATTGTAATCAAAGATTACATACAACTTTTTTGATTAGACATAGTAATATAATCAATATTATATTGCATGACATTACAAACTTGATTACATTATAAGCTTGATTATATTATGCCCTACCAAACGTAGTCATAGAGTTTGTGAGTGATCTTGTAATATTGTTGCAAGAGATTCAAGTGAGGTCACAAGTTAACGAGGAAGGGGAAAAAATTGTTCTAATCTAAGGTTCAAAATCTCAAGCTATTACGAAGTTTTGATCTTTGATTAAAATAATATTATTTCGATATCATGTTGATATTTCAATGTATATATGGTACTAGTAATGAGTTGGAGTAGTCCCCACGGGGATGACACGATGGTAAGGAAGTGTGGTTGCTTAGCATATGGGTTGGGGTCGATTCCGGAGTGGGGTCTAAAATCCCTCCTGGGTTCAGATGACCCCCCCCACTGCCTTGCCACCGTGTCAAGGGACATAGTCTCCCCCGTGATTTACCTCCCTCTCACCGCAGCCCTGAGACAGGTGACAGGAGACTGCTAGTTGGACAGATTCCCAACTTTTAGCATAGTAATGAGTTGGAGTTAAAAGAAGGAATGAGATGAAACATAGGATGTAGATATTGTTTACACCTAGCATATATACTTCTAAATTTTGTACCATGTCATATGAAATGATTAAAGTATATTATTTTGATAAATTAATAAAATTCAATACCACTCAATATAAATAATATCTTTTTCTTTTACTTCATCTCCTACCTCCTTCCACCTTCAATCTGTCACTTACACATGCAGTAAAACATTGATATGACATTAGAATAATATTTTTATGTTGTGTTTGGTTTAAGTTTTCATACATAACTTTGGTTATGTGATTATTAAATTTTCATGCATAATTTCAAAGTCATCAAAATCCTTACTCTTCTAAGGTAATACGATTCCGAGTTATATGCTCCATTATGCTTCATTTGTTGATGTGACAGATATTTTATATTACCTAAGAATCACTCAATATTTGAACCAAACAAAGTTAAACCATATAACCAAATAGATTATCACCAATTACTTTGAACCAAATCCACCCTTATAGTCAATAACTAAAACTATGACATAACTCGAGATTTTGAATTTTAATATTATGGAGTTTTGATGATTTAATAAAATGAAAATATTTTTTTATTTGCCCCTTTTTTATTTTATCATGAATAAATAGAAGAAAACAAACGGTACAATATATATTTTCTCTCTTAATTATCTTCTACACACATTAGAGACATTTTTGTATATAAGCTATACTCTTTATCCCATGGAGATGTCGCGTTGGCTGAGACAGTGTAATATTTACAGAATTGATATGGGTTGATTCTAAAGGAAAGTCTAAAATTTTTCCTTGGGCTCAAATGACCTCCCACTGTCTTTGGCCAATACGTCAAGATCTAAAGAACTCCCGCGATTTATCTCTCTCACAATGATCATGGAACAGATTAGTGAGGGTCGCTAGATTGACAGTCCAACCATTTTTTTTATTTCAGAATTGCAGTATACTCTTTACTGTGCATATTTAAAAAAGCAGCACAGAACTGAGCGAAACAATTAACATCCATCATAGGGTTCATACTACAACACTAAGCAAATAGCCACACACACTCGATCTAACCTAATTCGGCAGCAGAATCTCATCGAAGGATCTCTCAACGAATTCCAGGCATGCTGCTCCATGGCCAAGAGCTGATGTTCCTGCCTCGCGAAGGATCCGACTGCTGCTCTTCGAGTGCGGCGCCGCCTTGGCTCAAAACGTCGACCTCCCCGTCGTCGGAACTGCACCAGTTTAGGGCCTCCGGCGCCGGCATATCCAAGAGTTCAGACATGTCTTTCATTGTATCGCTTAGTGCTTCACAGGTGCTCTTGGTTCCTGCTTCAAGAAGAGATGCTAATTAATTAAGATGAAAAGATTAAAACATTGAAATGCAGAATACATTTGTATGATTGGCAAGAGGATCAAGTGATTAGTACAGACAATAAAATTATTTCAAGAAAAAAGAGTTAATTCTCGAAAACTATAAAGTTTAATTTTTTGAAATGTTTATCTTCTCGATGTACTAATTTTTGATTGGTAAAAATAACTTTCGTAATTTATCTTTCTTTATTTAATTCTGAAATCAACGATAAAGAATGTATAAAGTGAATGCACATCTTCGGTTTCAATGATAAATTATAAAATCGATGAATGAAAGATGAAAATTATAAAAATGAAAATATTAAAATATGGATATATGCATATGAGAGAGATGGGCATATTAAAAAAATAAAAAATATATTTATTTTTTTAAAAAAATAAGAGGCAGATCTGAGATATAAATATTTATTTTGACAATTAATAAATATTTTAATTAGATGATATAAATAGGATTGAATTATTAGTTAATAATTAAATTGATTAAATTAAATTGTTTTATAAATCGAATCAATCAAAAAATTTTTTTTATAAAAATCGAACAAAGTCAAGAAAATATCGATTAATTAGGTAAAAAAAATCAAAATAAGTAAAATTTCTTATCAATCGAATGATCGAGTAATCGATTGATTAATTTTCTATTCGATTTTTCAATCAAACGGTTAATCGATCAATTTTTTATTTAACTTTTTCAGTCAAATAGTTAAATTAAATAATCGATTGTGCAATAGATTAATATCCTAGTTAGATTTATTTAATTTAACCATTTTTTAAATTTCAAAATCAAAATAACTAATATTTTTATAAATAATTAAAATTTTAAATTAATCAAGATTTGATTAATTCAATATAACTGATGCTTCGCTCAAGATCATTATAAAATGACGTAGGGACTAATATACAGTGGAGTTTAAGTTTATGAATAAAGCAAGAGTTGATTTTTGAAGAGATCTAAAATTTTTTTTTTATTCAGATGATCCAACGTGTTTTGGCCATCACCTCAATATTCATAGAGTCCTTCGTAATTTATCTCTCTCACCATGATCGTGAAACAGATGGATGGAGACCACTAGATTGACGGATTCCAACCTTTTACGGAAAATCATAATAAATATACATATTTAATATAGAGAAAAAGAGACTAAAAAATAATTAATAATAGAAAATTAATATAAAATTTAATTAATAATAAAGATATAGTAATTTAATAGAATAAAAAAGGTTTATATAATAGATGGGGGAGGAGTCACCCAAGTTGAATGCTAAAGGAGTCTCCGTGATACTGCCACCGGCGTCGGCATTGCCGCAGTCATAATCGCGGACGCAGAGGAGCTCTCCCCATCTCACAGTCTGCTCGTCGGCGGTCGGCAGGGGTATCAACTCCCTCATCTTGATATCCTCCACACCCTGCAGTTGCGTTTCCTGCAGAAGCTCTTCCATCAGCCTGCAATTTCCGGACTCGCCGCCGCCTCCGACTACGGGATCGGTGTACCATTGGTTCGAAGGGGACTCCATTTTGAGCGCATGCGGAGGCGACACCCTCGGCGGCGGATTGACATCGTAACTGCTCAACCCCATCTGGGGGTCCGGGAGTAGAAACGACGACGTAGGGTTGGTGGCCGGCGAGAAAAACGGGAGCGGGAACTCGAAGCTAAAGTGGCAAGGGAGCGAAGTCGTCGGCGGGAGAGAGATTTCCGGCTGGGGGCAGAATCTGACGAGGTCCAGCAGCGGCGGTAGCTGCTGCCCAGACGGAAGCTGGGAGTTCGTGGTGAGCAGCTGCAGGGGCATTCCCTGTGCCGCCTGATTCTGATGCAGGAGGCGGCGGTCAAACCGGAACCCGTCTTGCAGCTCCAGCGGGTAGACGGGAAGGCCTGCGCGCCGGCGGCGCTTAAGGCGGGTGTTCCAGTAGTTCTTAATCTCGTTATCAGTCCTTCCGGGCAACTGCCATGGCCACGAAGCGTGCAAAAAGATCAAATTGCGCGACAACAAAGCACATGAGATCAAGAAATCTCGTACCTGGGCGGCCATGCGCGCCCATTTGTTGCCGAGCTGGGAATGGAGGCGAAGGATGAGCAACTCCTCCTCGGGAGTGAAGGAGCCCTTCTTGAGGTCGGGACGGAGATGGTTCGCCCACCGGAGGCGGCAGCTCTTGCCGCACCTCGCCAGGCCGCTCAGTCGCTGTACCGCGTTCCAATTTCCCTCCCCGTGCCGCCGCACATGCTCCAACAGGATCTCGTCCTCCGGCGGCGTCCACGACCCCTTCCTCAACCCACCGGCGCCTCCTTTCGTCCCTCCCGCCTTCTTCCCGACTCCGCTTCCCGTTTCCTCCGCCGCCCCCTTCATTATTATATAAAACCGCCACCAACACACGCCCACACACCGCCTCCTCCCTCCGTACGTCGTCGTTTGTTTTGAAGCTCTTAAAGCACAAAACTTCTTCGTTCAGAGCAGAAGCAAGAGCAGCAAAAATCTTGCCTTCTTTTCCGTTTTTCTTATTCGTCGTCGACAAATGACGAGAAGAACAGCCGAAAAACGACAGAATAGAAAAGAGAAGAGAAGGTCGATATCGATATTCTCGAGTAGAAGAGGGAGTGAAAGTAGCAGAGAAGGACGACGGGGGCGGGGTGATTATTTATATAATGGCGTGATTAGGGAGGAGATAATTAAGTGAGAGTAGATTAATTATGACAGTTAATGAGGCTGAGGATGGATTAATTGGGGGAAAGGGCAGAACGAGGCGGGGCGTGAAGATCGGACGGCGTTGCGGTGGGGAGCCTCACACGTGTCGCGCCACGTCTGTCATCGCTCCTTGGTTTGCTTGCCATTTCCAACCTTGCTAACCCTCTTCTTTTAGATAACAGTTTGAAACCTTAATATCACAGCAATTAGTAGTCAAAATGAAGTGGACCGGCCTAATTATTGGTTAAAAGGATTTATTTTAAAGATTATCAAAATATATACTTTATTTATATTTTAAAATCTAAAGTATTTTTATACTAAAACTGCATGATCACAGAGCAATTTGTCTCCACATACTGTAATATAATGGTAAAATATTCAAATTAAGGATAAACTAAAATAAAAATAAAATTTGAAATCCCTCTACCAATAAATAAATCTAAAGGTTATCCTTTAAATGTATATAAATTATATTTCAAATTTATTAATTTGATAAAAAATTAGAATTCGTCAATCTAATCGTCTTTACTAATTCGTCTTCGAATTATCGTAAGGAAGGTAAATTATGAAGTGCCTTTGACTTAAAGTTCGTTGACACCCCTCGAGGATTAATTCTTATTTTCTTGAATAAATTCTACATATGTTTATCATCCGAATTAATCTGCGGAAGCTATTTCGAATTTATTAACTTAAAAAGATTAGAATCGTCAACCTAGTATCCCCCATCGGTGTATTCTACGACCATTGTGAGAGAGATAAATCACGAGAATTCTATAGACTTTGACATAATAGCCAAGACACGTGAAACTAGGTCATCTGACTCTAAGAAAAGACTTTAGGTGGCGTTTGGTTGGAATGTGGGAATAGGAATGAGAATGAGTTTGATAGTAGACGGGAATGAGAATGAGTTTTGTCATTCCAATAATGTTGTTTGATTTATAAGTTGGGAATGAGAGCGATCGACGGTGGCCGACGGTCGATGATGGCGATCGATGCGGCCGGCGATTAGCGGCCGGCAACTACCGGCGTGATCGGCCGCGGCGACGTGACCGGCGGCCGCGCAGGTCAACGTCACGTCGAGTGAGGCGACGAGGAATGAAACCCAAATCCCCCATGTGAGATGAATTTTGTTGATTCTCAATTATTTAGAATTGATTCTCAAACCCTCCTTCCTAAAACCATTAACCAAACACTTTATATGATTCTCATTCTCATTTCCTCATTCCAAATCCATCAACCAAACGCCACCTTAGACTTTCTCCAGAATCAATTCATGTCATATCCATAAGTACTGTCGTACCTTAGCCACCATGGCATCTCCGTGGGATATATATATATATATATTTTGAATTTATTAACAAACAAAGAGAAAATAGCCTACCTTTGGGCAAAATCTAAACACCTATCTATAAAAAAAAATCATAGAACAGCTTGGATGAAAATTACATCATTTTTAAAAAATATATATATATTATAGATTTACATTTTTTTAATTGATATTTTTTCCAATTTCAGTGTCGTTAAACTAAATTATATTATATGAAAAAGAATGGACTATCCATTATATTATCTAAAAAAAATGAAACAGTCAAACTCTTCATCTCGACTTACTTTTTTTTTATTAAATATTAATCGAGTGATAGAAGTTTAGGTAAATATTTGTAGATGTTAAATTCTAAAGAAGTGAACTATAGAAAATTGAAAGTTTTAGCAATTTAAATTTAATATAAGCTAGTCAAATAGAAGTTTTAATGAGGCAATGATTAACACTTTCACTGACCTAATATAATAAACAGATGACACATTTATGATCCAAGGGATTTGGTCATGAATTTATTTGGATCAGTCAACAAATAGTCTAGGCTATTATTTGGTAACGAATTTGAAAAAAAATCAATCGAGCAGCACTGAGATTCAGGAGTTTGTTCGGCAAATGAAATATGACTTCGATATTGGACCGTCATTCAAGAATAATATGACTGTAGAATCCGAACTGAATTGTGAAAAAAATTATAAGTATTTTTCTGATTTATCTTTGATAGTCGACGGAGATCATTTAAGTTTCGATTTTATCTGACTCAGTTATTGATAAGACATTCTGAAAATCTATAAGACAAAATCAATCACTTTCGAAAATTAATCGAATCGATATTTAATGATGACATAATTAATGAAAAGACAAAAACAAAAACAAAAACAAAAGAATCAGTCTGGACTTAAAAAAAGAATTATGTGTCATACTTTGAATTTAATGATGACATAATTAATGAAAAAAAAATCAATTTATATCCAAATAAAGTGGATGACATGTCGAACCGGTTGACTGATAAAAAACAATAATTAATTGATAAACAAATTCTAGAAAGCAATAAGCAAATATAAAAGGAGGAAGATTTCTACGACGTTAAGGGAGATTAGTGCTGCATTTAAGACATAGTGAGCGATTTACATATCACACCTCAAGGATATAAATCTCTGTTAGACCACGGTCATTGTGACAGAGATAAATCACGGAAGACCTTTTAAATCTTGACACATTGATCAAAGGCAATAGAAAAGTCATTTAAGTCCAAGAAGAAATTTTAGATTTTTCTTTAGAATTGATCCATGTCAATTTTATAAATGTTATATTGTCCCAATTAACATACTATTCCCGTGAAGATGGGAGAGTATCACTGGTGACAATATAATTGAAAGAAGAAATCAAAATCAATTATGTCGATCAAATATCAATGCAAATAATTTACTAATTTTAATGAATGTTTGCATGCTCACGAGTGCATATTCCAAAGCCAGATAAGATAAACATTTTTAATAAACATAAAAGGTTTCAAAGAAAAGAGAAATCAAAATGGCAAAAATAGAATTCAAATAACTCAATGTTAAAATGGGATCAATAAGCCATGATATTTGAGTAGCTCTAGGTATAACCATATGATATTTGCTAATCTAAAGATTAAAGGAAGTAGGGGATGAATACAAATTTACTCAATGGATATATAAGAAAAATGGAGCATGAATTAAGAAATTTATAGAGATCAAAGGAAAATATAAGATAATCAAGACATATTACCAATTACTAATTTGCATCACATATCTATGAAATCATATCAAATAATTGGATAATGTCAACCCAAGTGTATCTGTATCGTCACATCCATTAATCGTACTTGATATTGTTAGCACATGTATGATAAAATATGAATCAAGCATAATAAGATAGATCAATCAAACCTCGCGTTAAGTATATATTGACTGCAAATGACAACATACTACAATGATAATATTTGAGCAGTTAGGGCGCATAGGTAGATACTGACTATAGACAATAACACAATATCATAATCGTTCTTGTAGGCGATCATATACAAATAGATACTAACTGCAGATGATAATATGCTAGCATGACTATTCTTGTGGCCAGTCATGGTGCATAGACAAGTATTGTCTGCGGATAGTCGTATTGGTACAAATAAGATTCACATATCTCCATAATGATATGATATTGTCCACTTTGAGTCTATGCTTTCATGATTTTATTTTAGGTTATATCTAAAAGATCTTATTCTAATAGAGATATATTTTCATCTTATAAGTTCATAATCTTTTTTTATGTCTTTCCAATGTGAAATTTTGATTGTTCTCCCAACAATCTCAATAATTTCCCCTTAAACAAAGGACCACATTGGGTTTCCTCCTTAAGCTCATCCGTACTCGAAGGACTTCCTCTACTTGATGTTCGATCCTCAACTAACCAAGTCTTCCTGCCAATTGTTTGATCCTCCTGATCCAACTGGACTTCTTGCTAATTATTTAGTCCTATTAATCCAACTAGACTTCTTGTCTGATGTATGATTCTCTTGATAAGGATATGGGAGCCTCCACTTCTTTCGTTCGAGGCTCAAGGCTTGACATGAACCATCGACTCTGATACCAATTATTACTGCAAATAAGATTCACATATCTCTATAATGGTACGTATGATATTATCCACTTTGGGCCTAAGCCATCATAGGTTTGTTTTTTGATTATATCCTAAAGGTCTCAGTCCAATAGAGATATCTTTTCATCTTATAAACCTCCATATGATATTTTTCATATCTTTCTAACGTGACTTTGATTGTTCTCCTAACAATCTATCAGGTTGTGGGTAATCAAAGTGCATAGATAGATATTGACTATGAGTTATAAAACACTATTATGATCATTTTCATGGGCAGTCAAGGTGTATAGATAGATATTGACTGCGAACAACAACATACTACTATGATCGTTCTCATAAACAATCAGGATGAATAAATAAAATATCAAATAAGGACGACAATATGCTATCACAATTGTTCTCATGGGCAATTGATTATTTTGAAGTTAAGCTCAAATTTTTCTTTATAAAAAATGAGATAAACAATAAAAAGCATAATTACTTTTTCATAGCAATATAAATCAACAACTAAATAACTTGACAAATTCTAGTGTGGTATCACAAACATACAAGCAAATATAATATAGATATATCGTGAGGGTACATAAATATCAATCAAAAGACTAATATAGAGTATCAAAATGATATTATAATCTACATAACTCAGTTAGATAAATATTCATGCACTAAAGATAAATGAAAGAGATGATAGAATTATTCATCAATATTCACAGAGTCAGCCCTAGGCCAGACCTATTGGGGCGACCGCTCAGGACCCATAAATTCATACATTATATAGATTTGAAGCTTAAAAAAAATTTTATATCAAAATTTATTATGGATAAAGGCTCAATTAATAGATTTCACCCAGGCCATGAAATAAGAATATTCATGTCTCTTGACTTGGAGCAACTCCACTTTGCTTACCATGTACTGTAGGAGTCTTGAACCCTAAACCCTCACACCGTGTGCTTCGCCTATTCTATAATATAAATTGCAACGTGAAAAGTGCAAATCATTTATTCTTCTTTGTCATTGGATTCATTAATGACAGCAAAAATATCAATTAAGGATAATGACAACAAGAATATCAATTAAGAATAAATTCTCAAATTGATCTCAATCAATTGAGAGTTGGCATATTATGATCACATACTTTACGTCATCTTTCTGATTATAAATTTGTATAAATAAATTTATTGATTGCGATAATAAATCATCAAATTCAATTATTCACTTATTCTTTTATCAGAGCCATTGTTCTTCCTTTCGGTTTTTTTCCCCCACCGTCCATTGCCAATTTCTTCCACCAATTAATTTCTTTGACATGCAGTCTTTGAAATGATCTTATCGCTCTCTTAATTTTCTTCATGTCCTTTTTCTGTCATCACAATATCTTTTCATCTTCTTTTCTTCTCTCTCTCCATCTACAAGAATAGCAATTAATATTCTTTTCCCTATAAAAAATAATTATGTTCATCTTTAATATCCTTCATCATCAATTTTTCAGTGATAATAAAGAGAAATAAATCATGGGGGAGAGAGAGGAAGGCTATGCCTTTTGATCCGTTGACTAAAAACAACAGAGGACTTTTACGTTCGAATGAGAGATTTAAATCTCACTCCGAGATTTGACATCTACCCATTCTTAGCGGCATCTATGCTGCTCTAACCAACTGATCATCTCAAGGGGACAAACAATTAATGTTCTTCTCACCTCAAGGGGTCTGGGCAGCGATTATTAGGACGATAAAGTGGGAAATCATGCAATCACATTTCAATTCTTTTCTTGAGCATTGCTCTTCGAATTTTTGTGTGTGAGACCCTAGGGATGGAGTTTGAACCTCTAGTCTTACTGGATCGCCCGTCAATCCCATCTATAATCCACTGATTTATCTTGATAGATGGTGAAAAATTTTTATGGAACAAGACCGATCACCTCTAAAATTAATCAGGCCAAAGGCTTAGGGAATTGACTCTTTTAGTCACCTGTCAACTAGTGTCATGTTTTAAAAGAGGCTATTCATTACCCTCCAATCTTCTTTTGATCATTTAGAGGTTTTTAACTTACGCATCTTCCTTTTTTTTTTTTTTCCTTTATCACTCATAAAAAAAATGCACAAAACACAATTAAAATTCATGAAATTGATCATCAAATTGTATCTCTAATCCTCCATACAAATCTAAATGGATCGCATAAGTTAACCGAATCAAAATCATATTGGAAGTTTTACTACTACACTTTTTGTTGAACTTTTAGTGAACTCGATTAAATCCAGAGCTATTAATTGATTAACTATTTCAGTCGACTCAACCTTAAGTTAATTGCATAGTAATACAAATTTTTAAATTCATTTAAAAATGCACAAACCTTGAAAAACTATATTTTAAGTTTTTACACCATAGAAAAATATTCATTAAAAATTATTGTAATATTCAAACTTAATACAAATTTGCAAACTATTCAAAAGTTTTAACAAGTTCAATATTCAAGTTCTAGTTTAGAAAATAATAAGCCTACGCTCACAAACAAAAATCTATATTTTTTTAAAATAAATTTTATAATTATTATATTTGAACCAATTGTACATTATGCATTAATTTTTTTTATTAGCATTAGATTTTCAAGTTTTCGATCTAACTAGTCCCAGGGCGACCGACTCGATCTCATAGATCTCTTGCAAAATATCCACCGACAATTGACGGTAAATCGAAAAATGCTCGCAACATGACGACTAAGCCTGATCTCATCTTTCCTGTAAGATTGTCTAACGTCGAAGTCGTACTCTGCATGCGAAAGCAAACTCCTGAGCCCAATCTATTTGTGGCGACCAACACAAATTTTTCCTATATTCAATGTCGAATATGTTCTAACAAAAGATCAAATTGTGCTTGTTTATAAGATGCTCCAATCACCTTATCGCTACACCGTACTCTGAGAGGCAAATAGGTGCCAACACGAAGACTTCCCAGACCTTCTTTTAATTGACAAATGATTACTTTATAGATTCACGATTCACATAATGCATCATAACTAACATTGTCATCGCCGTGGGGATGACGTAGTGGCTAAAGCATGGAGGAGCTTGCAGATAAGATAATGGTCGATTTCAGAGGAGCTTTAAAGTCCTTTTCTGGATTCAGATGATCCTCATGTGTCTTGGCCACTACGTCAAGCCTCATAAGACATTCCATGATTTATCTCCCTCACAATGATCTTGGGATAGACTGATGGGAGCCGCTAGATTGACGGATTCTAACCTTTTACGGATCATAACTAACATTGTCAGCCAATAGTATCGTCCTAAAATTTTAATTGATATTCAAGTGTCTCAATACACTATGAAGTTCATCCTAAGTTTTGTCGTAGATGCAAATAAAGTATTCCTAACTTTGCTGCAATTTTAATCAAGTGAATGAGTCAACCATAATACAAAAATATTAAATGAAATCCACATGGTTGGCTTCTCAAAAATACTTAAAAGGATAGTAAATAATTTGGACACCTAAAATTGGTCAAGCCCTATAGAATTTACTAAATAATCTTTAGAAACTCATTTCTTACATATAACCTTTGCCAATTAGATAATGATATGAATTTTTCATTTTTGGATTCCAAATATTCTAGACCATTTTATCTTTTAACTCTCAATAATCATATTTAAAGATTTTGAGCCTTCGGTAAATTTCTCTAGGGTCATTCTCAGGGTATTACTTGATCTTCAAACTCCTACTTCTAAATCATGCAATTTATCACTAGAGATAGAATCACTTAATTTTTGTTCTAATATATACCAACAAATATTTTAAGATGAACATTATTTTTTTTTTGCCTTATTTAAAGATATAATTAAACTTAAGAGATTGTTTATCTCATTGAATCATCTGATTAATATGATTTGGCTCCCACTTGACTTGAGCTCTCTTCTTCTTTGTCTTCTTTGGATTTTATTAGTAGAACTCAATCATCATTGATGTTGAGCGCTAGAAAGTTTCCATGCTTTGACTTCTTTTTTTTTTCCTTCCGATGAAGTATCATCCCAAGGAGTCATTAGGGCTTTCTTCTTCTACTACTTAACCCTTACATTCTATTTTTCTTTCATATTCTTCAATTTTAGACATTGATCTCTGATGCAGTTTTTTTTTAGGTGCTTTTCGCTGAGTTTTCGAGAGAAGTAGGGTTCTCACATCCGTAATAGTATCCATGCTAAAATTAACATCAAGTGATCGCCATTGGCGTTCTCGGCTTATGACCCTTTGATGCTTAAGTTAGACAGAGAAGATGAAGAAAGAAAAGGAACATATCCAATGCAGTAAATTAAAGAAGAAGAAGGAGAGAGAGAGAGAGAGAGAGAGAGCCCTTTTTTTTTGCCTCCATAGGTCTTATATAACAGCATGCATACCACCTCTTTAACAAGTCCATCCACCTGTTATATTTCTGAAGGATGGTTAGAGGACAAACACTTCACAAACCCTTAGTCTTTTATGATATATTCCTTATTTATCATATATTAATAAGGTCAGAATATTCCAGGGCAATCAGCACATTGGCCACATGCGTGTATTCTGAAAGGGTCACATGCATGACTCGAAAAGAGCAGCATGTATGACTCGGGAAGAGTCGCTTGCATGACTAGGGAAGAGTAGCCTACCTGACTCGGGAAGAGTAGTATGTCTGACTCAGGAAGAGCAACTTACATGACTTGGAAGAGAGCATGCATGATTCGGAAAGAGTCGCCTGCATGACTCAAGAAGAGTAGCCTGACCGACTCGGTAAGAGTAGCCTACTTGGCTCGATAAGAGTAGCCTTCCTGACTTGGGAAGAGTAGCCTGCCTAACTTCATAATGTCAAGTGGGTTGCATGCATACACTCGGAAAAGGTTACATGTATGCAATTGGGAGGAGCCATAATGAGCACTCAGGAGAAGTGAGTGCATGCACTCGAGAAGAGCAATAGTACTCAGGAAAAAATCATCCGACACTCATAAGTACCTCCCAAGAATTCTGGATACCATCACAAGTATAGTAATCTTCTATAATCAGATTGAAGAACAAAGTTGAATAAAGTCTGATAAATATATGAGGAGTAGTGAAAGTTGATAGTACTTGGGAAAGTTTGAAATACTCTAGAAGAAAAATAGTCAGCTCGAGGGCTTACAACTAGTCTTTACCGTACACATTGCCTCGATCGGATAATATGAAGACCGATTGAAGAGCTTACGAATGACCTCAGTCGAACATAAGGAAACACTTCGCTCCATAACAATACTTCCTATAAAAGGACTTAAGCCGAGCGGAGGGCTTACGAACTGTCTTGGTCGGGCAAGGGAAATATTGACGCTTCTCCTTATTAGGTGAAATACAATGCTTCGTGGCTGTTTTTTCCTATCAGGTCGAATATAACACTTCATGGTTGCTTCTCCCTGTCAAGTGGAATACAACGCTTCGTGATCGTTTCTCTTTATCAAGCAGAATACAATGTTTCATGGCCACTTCTCCTTATCAGGTCGAATGCAAATGCTTATTGGACGTTTCTCCCTGTAAAGTCGAATGCAACACTTTGTGGCCACTTCTCCTTGTCAGGTCGAATACAATGCTTCATGGTCGCTTCTTTCGTCAGGCCGAATACAACACTTTGTGGTCGCTTCTTCCTGTCAGGTCGAATACAATGCTTCATAGTCGCTCTCCCTGTTAGGCCAAATACAATGCTTCGTATAAAATGACTTAAGTCGGATGGAGGACTTGTGAGCTATCTTGGATGGGGGTGCGTTGTAGATTCATTGAGTAGAAGGAGCGGGAGCGAGGGACTATTGCTAGCTACTTTTAGTGTTGGACAGTTTTTGTAGGAGTTACTACGTTCGTTTGGTGTTGTTCGAAGCTTCGATAGCTCACTGGAGCTACTGAGGAGGGTTATCACAAGTTAAACATGTGCACAAGTAGACAGAGATTTATATCAATTATTAATTGAATCGATCAAACTAATTAAATCGAAATTGAATAAATTAAAAAATTTTAATTAATTGAATTGATCGAATTTTTTTAACAAAAATTGAATTAATCAAATCAATAAAAAATCGATTAATTCATTCAAAATCTAAAAAAATATTTTTTTAAAAAATCAATTGCTTGTTATTATAGTATCACAATTTTACAAGACTCATAATATCAATCGATTATTACTGATTGATGGTTTCTAATTCAATTTTATCAGTTATGTTGGATGTTTTAGCATCTAATCGAGATTATCTTATCAAAAATAAAAGGAAGAACGAAATGCAAAAAACTGGGAAAGAAGAAAGAAAAAACTTACAGTGGTCGTCAGAAATCTTCTCGCGTCCAAGGAAGAAGATGATGCTCTCTGTCCGAGGATCAATCACGTCGGAAAGATCCTCCTCTTCCACGAGACAAATTCCGCTGCGCCTTGGTGTTTCTATTCACTCCGATAATCTCCCGACAACTCTCCGCCAAAACAGCCTTTCGGCGTTATCTCTAATCTCTCTCTTTACTTTGGACGCAGCACACCCCCTTATAAAGGGGGTGTTCCTTACGGTTGTGCAGCACGAAGTGCAGTTGCACACTTTGTGCAGCGCGCACACGTTGCAAAACGTGTGTTCGCACTGCACACTGCCCCGAGCAGTTACATCTCCCACTCGTCCAAAGTATGTCACATAGACAAAATAGTCACATAGACCAATTTAGTCACATAGACCAAATAGAGCAAGAGTCATTAGTCCCAAATGACTAATAGAAGTATCTAGTCACACAGACCAGAATCGTGTCGAAGATCATAGTCCCAAAAGACTAATAGAATAGAGATCAATAGTCACAAAGACCATTAGAACAACCAATTCATACTTAGGAAAATGTCTCGTGCGACAGCAAGCACACTGAGCAATCCAATGCTATGAAAGTTGTTACACCTTACATAGCTGCTCAAAGAGCGATCAATGCTAAGAAAAGTTGTTACGCCTAACTTAGCCGCTCTACAAATGGTGCATAACCATTCTATGAATGACACATAGTCACTCACCTGATGACTCATTGTCATCCTCCAGGTGGCTCCCAGCCATTTTCCAGGTGGTACTGAACCTTTCTCCTGGTGGTACTTAACCGTTTTCCTGGATATAATGTCTTGCTATTTGCCCAGATTAAATAATCTCCATTTACATCAATATGAACATCTCTAATCCCTCATTATGACCATCAAGTCAAGAGCATGTTCTATATTCTTAATATTCACAAACATTTCCATACATAACAGAAATGGGTCGACCAGTGAATAATTATCAAAGGTGTAAACGTGTTTAATCTTCCTTTTTAGTGTGAATCCATTCATTTTAACCAGTCGCTTTCCTAGTCATGTTCCATAGACCGAATCATCCATAGTCAATAGGTTTATATGCTAAAGTAGCAAACCCTGATTAAAACTTCAAGCAGACACCTAAATAGTCACAAAGGGCAAACGCTGAGATCAACATATAATCTCAAAAGGGCTCACATAGTAGAGAAGCAGGGATCCATTCTCCTACTACCCTTATTGTCGCCTTAGCACACGTGGTATGAATCACATGCTACGATGTTATTCTCTTTATCAATAAAGAGCGCATGTTTACCTCAACATCGTACAGATTTTGATCCAGACATTCCAAATGTCTAATCCTGAATTCAACCAATGAATTCTAATCTGGCTCATAAACAGGTATTATAAATGTTGGGAACATTTATTTCGATCACATTTCTTAAATGATCTTATCTTGATACATATATCAAGACGACTCCAACTTATAGGTATGTATCTCATACATATAACTTCCAAAGTTATCCTATAAGTAATAGTCTTACCTCTATTAGTACATAACAAACAGAGATGATTGTCCATGTGAGAGAACCAATCACTACCTGTCAACATGCTCACCGAGATCTTATCAGAATGTAACATCACATACACTGAATAAATTATGGCTTGCATTAAAGAACAATCAAATTACATTATCTGATTGTCATTACAAAATTGTTACATTCTTCGAAGTCCCATAGACTTTACATGCTCATTAAATGACTCTCTAGTCATTGGCTTAGTAAAAGGATCTGCAAACATAGCTCGAGTAGGGATATACTCAAGAATAACCTTCTTCTTAGCAACAATATCCCTGATAAAGTTGTATTTTATAGAAATATGCTTGCCCTTGCTGTGATATTTGGGATCCTTGGAAAAAGCTATCATCGCACTGATCTTGTCACAAAGAGATGCTTTAGGAACCTTCTTAACCAGACCGCTTCTTGTACAGTTGCCGAACATGCCACATATTCAGCTTCCATGGTTGATAAGGCCACACAGGCTGCTTCTTGTCCATTCGAGATGGCGCCACCATTCAACAAGAACGCATAGCCTGATGTAGATTTTCTATCATCCAGGTCCCCAGCCCAATCTGCATCTGAATATCCCTTCAGGCTCATATATGATCCTTGATAATAGAGACTATAATCACATTAAACTTCGGATATCTCGAATATCCTTTTCGCCTTCCGATGTCTCGGTCCTGGGTTTGGTGGAAGCATCGACTAAGCCAACAACATAGCGTGATGTCGGGGAGTACACAACATAGTGTACATTAAACTACCAACAGCACTGGCATATGGTTTTTTATTCATCTCGGCTATTTCATTTGGAGTTTTGGGACTCATACTCTTGCTCAGAACAGTACCTTTCACAATAGGTGTTTGCTTTATGATTGGACATCTTTGAAATGTTGTAACATCTTATTTATTAAGACCCTTGAGACAAACCCAAAAGTCTCTTAGATCTATCCCTGATAATCTTTACTCCTAAGATGTATTCAGCTTCTCCCATATCTATTGTGTCAAACTATGATGAAAGCCACTTTTTTTTACTCCTAAGATGTATTGACTTCTCCCATATCTATTGTGTCAAACTATGATGAAAGCCACTTTTTGACTTCTATCACAAAACCTATGTCATTTCCTGCAATCAACATATCATCAACATATAACGATAAAATGACATACTTTCCTTTATCCTTCTTCAGGAAAACACAATTATCCTCATTAATCATTTCGAAACCATAAGATAAAGCCACTTCGTTAAATCTTATGTTCCATTGTCTTGATGCTTGTTTTAGCCCATATATAGATTTCTTCAATCTACATACTTTATTTTCTTGGCCTTCAACAACGAAACCTTCTGGTTGAACCATATAGATTTCTTCATCAAGCTCACCGTTAAGGAAAGCGGTTTTTACATCAATTTGATGTAACTCCAAGTCATAGTGAGCCACTAAAGCCAAAATGACTCGGATTGACACAAACTTTACTACGGGAGAAAATGTCTCCTCAAAGTCAATACCCTCTAATTGGGTAAATCCTTTTGCAACTAGACGAGCTTTGTATCGGTTAATCGATCCATCAGCTTTCCTCTTTATTTTGAGAATCCATTTATTCCCAATAGCCCTTCGGCCAGGAGGAAGATCGACTAACTCCCAAACATGATTCTTAATCATTGACTCCATTTCTTCAACCATTGCAACTTTCCACCTTTCTCGGCTCTAGAGCCCGAGCTTCCTTTCTTGGTGAGGTTCCTCATCGCAGGAGTGTTATCATTGCCTCATTCTCAATATCAAACCTTTTCTTCGGTTTGATCTTACGAATACTTTTTCGTAAGTTGGGCTGTTGAGCAGTCACCCCGTGACTAGGCAAAGTCCTCCCACTGGGTTGACTAGTTCCAGGTATCCCACTAGACACTGTCAGTTGATACGACTCTTCTTCCTCAAATAGAGGCTGTCTTATCAACTTCACCTCTTGTTGGGAACTCAGTTTCGAGAAAAGTGGCATCTCTTGAATCCAATTCAGAGATGGTTCCATCTGACATCTCACCTATGAAAACATAACCTTTTGAGGTATCAGAATATCTTATAAAGATACACTTCTTACCTCTAGGTCCTAATTTTCCATACTTGTGAGAACTGTCATGAACGTAGGCAGCCGACCCCCAGGGTCTCAGATTTCCCAAATCTGGTTTTCTGCCCGTCCACTGTTCATATGGGGTAGTTGGAACTGACTTTGAAGGCACTTTGTTAAGTATATAGGCTGCAGCTAATAATGCATCTCCCCAAAAGGAGATCGGCAAATTAGCCTGCGCCATCATAGACCTAACCATTTCGAGAAGAGTCCTATTTCTTCTCTCAGCAACCCCATTTTGCTGTGGAGTTCCAGGGATCGTTAGCTGTCTAATAATCCCTTTATCATTACATATTGTCTTGAACATATCAGACAAATATTCTCTACCACGGTCAGTGCGTAAAGTCTTAACCTTACGTTCCGTTTGATTCTCAACTTCGTTCATATAACGAATGAAGCAATCTAATGCTTCAGATTTGTGAGAAATCAAATACACATGACCGAAACGAGAGAAATCATCAATAAATGTAATGAAATAGGAAGCTCCATGTCTAGCCCTCACATTCATTGGACCACAAATATCCGAATGAATCAATTGCAATGGCGACTCTGCCCTAATAGCCTTACCGAATGGTTTCCTAATTGCTTTTCCAGCAAGACAATGCTCACATATAGACAAGCTAACCTTAGCTCGAGAGCCCAATAAGCCCTCTTTAGCTAATCGATTCATGCGATCTTGTCCTATATGTCCTAATCTAGCATGCCAAACATCATCAGTTATTTCTGCATCACTAGTAAGAGCAATATTTAAAAAATAATTATTAATCGCACAATTGTCATTTGGTTCCACATCAAGAACCATAAAACCATTCGTTAAAAAACCATGGATTGACCGAGTCGATCTTGAGTTAACACACCCATTGTAAAAATTTATACAATACCCTAGATCAAGAAGACAAGTAACAGAAACAAGATTCCTCCGAATCTCAGGAGCATACAAGACATCATGTAGAAACAAAGTTCTTCCACCCCGAAAGTTAAGTTTGCAAGTGTCGACTCCTTTGACTTCGACTCTTGCATTGTTTCCTACATATATCCATTTGTTGCTAGCTAGTACCCGGCGGTACTCCACATATGTAACTCGCTCCCGAGCTACATGGTTGGTTATACGAATCTATAATCCACAAAGGATAAGAATCAATAACAACAGAACTAGCAACAAAATGCTCGGAAGACGAAGTTACCTTTCTTGGCTCGGTACACTCCCGAGCATAGTGACCCTTCTTGTCACAATTAAAGCAAGTTACCTTGATTTTAGGTTTCTTCCCCGTCTTCTTGTTCTTCTTCTTCTTGATTGGGCCAGTCCCACCTACAGCTGCAACTTCCTTCTTCTTTCCCTTCCCTTTCTTGAACCATCTCTTTTTCTTGGATCCAGATGATCCAGTGAGCCGTGACCAAATAGGCTTGGCCAGAAATCCTCGCAGATTCTACTCTCTCCGCCTCAAGTTCTACATGGCGCGAGACATCAGCGAAAGTCTTAATACTCTCGCTGTGAGTAAGAGTCTGCTTCATGGTTTCCCAAGAATCTGGAAGGGATCGAATACTGAACTCATTGTTCATCCGCACCGTGGCCGTGATTCTAAGCTCCCGAATCATATTCGACATCTCCCTGAGATGTTGAACCATAGTGACATTCGGGCGCTTCTTGTAGCTATCGAACTTGATCGTTAGCTGTCGAACTCCGTTGTACTTGTCCTTAAGGGCAACCCAGACAGCATGAGCTGAAGGATACGACTCATACTCAAAAACTAGGTCATTTATCATTGAACTAATCAAGATGCCCTTAGCAGTGGAGTCTTCTTCTTCCATGCCTTGTAGGTATCAATATCTCATCTGTTTTGTGCAGTGGGACCATCTACAGGTTCTACCATGACCTGATTTATAGTCTCTAGAACTTCTTGTTCCTCAAGTACATACTGTATCTTGAGGTGTCAGATCTTGTAGTTATCCCCATTGAGTTTCTCACCCTTATTGAGTTCAGCCATGATGTTTTTAGTTGTCATAACCTAACATAAATAAACACATTATTTAGTTATTCAGTGTATGATTTTATGTATGTAATCTACAAACTGACTCAATGTGAATTCGATTTGGTTTACAAAATCAAGTGACAATCCAATTCCCACTCATCATTTGTATGTTTCAATCGAATCGACTTTTATCAATTACATTACATACATCCCATCTTAACATGATATTATTAAATGAACCTATCATTTAAATTATACTCAATATGAACAAATCAAAGAGTAAAAATATCATGCACATGTAGAGTTAACATCATAATATGAACATGTCATTAAATTAAACTTGCTGTACATTGTCAACAAATAACAAAAGATAACTCTACTAAGAATGTTACATTTAACATTCTTCCTACTCATAACTTAAAAATAAAACCTAAACAACTAGATAGATAATTATTACTCCCACTAGGACAAACACTAGTGCAGTAATGATCCAAACATGCCCAATCTTCTTGGGCTGAACAAGGACATCCCCCGTCGAGATGCTCTCAAGATGATGCCAGGATGCAGAATCTTCTGTAGGACACCTTTGAAGCGATCCAAAAGGAAAGATCCCATCAGGGTCCTCTTCCGAATCATCCTCTGGATCATCACAATGCACCTCACAGGCCTCGTAGTGAAGCAGTTCAACGCATAACTGGGTATAAGAGACGCGTCCCTCATAGTGCCCCCAGATCTCATGCGCAATCTCACTCAGGTGTTGTGGCATTGAACGGACCAGAGCCCAAATTCTGTAATTGTCCAGAATCGGAAACTCCTGCATCTCGAGTCTCCAGAACAATCTATCAAGCCTCCCGATGTGTCACCCGACTCCATGAGCTGAGTCATACTCTATCCCCTGGATAGCCTCTCTCAGCCGATTACGTAATACATCGCGTTTAGTCATAGTGGTAATCATCCGTGCCATCTGGAAAAATTGAAATTAATTAAGTCAGTACAAAACCGACAAACCAGTACATATACCGACTTAATTCAATTTATATATATAGGCATGGATCTATCATAATAAATCAAGAATAAATTTCCTTGATTTTATGGAGGACAGTCGACTGACTTAGACTAGTCAAATGGTACTCTTACCAATCGACTATCATCTAAGTCTAATCGATTTAGACTGTTTTGACTCGACTTTTTATGTGAAAACCAAAACTCCTTTATTTCTCTCCGAATACCCCAGGCACTCGAGTGAAATAAACGGTTGTTTAATTTTTCACATTATTCCTAGCCATCAACTCTAGTTCATTTTCTCTATCTGTAAGTTATTTATTTCAAGTACTAATTGCTCCTAACAATTACTTGATTATTAAGTTATGAGTCAAGTTGACCAAAGTCAACTTAGTCAACTTCTTGGGCACTTACTGTGGTTTCCGACCACTTTAAGTGAATACTTGACCAGTTCAGATCAGTCACCAAACTGATTACTTATGCTAACCGGTCTTATTGTAGTAAAATCACCCTTTCCAGGGCTAAAACCGCCATTTCCAGGGGTTAAATCGCCCTTTCCAGCTCTCAAAACCGCCCTACTTGGCGGTGGCCCGCTCAGGGCATAAAACCACAGCAAGCGGAAACCGCCAGTGGGTGGGAAACCGCCCAACAGCCGCCATCGCCACGGCGCGTGAAACCTCTGGCTGCGGCAAACCGCTCTGGCGTGACAAATACGCTGGCTGGCGTGACACGCCTGCCAGCGACAAACCACTGTCGGTAAGCCCTGGCGAAAGCCATACTGGCGGTGATGCGCTCGCCTGCGGCCGTGCAACATACAGCAAGGTTGAAAACCACTCTACAAAATGGCGCCACGACCAAGTTAAAACCACTCTGCCAGGTGGGCCACTGAGTTAAAACCACTCTGTCAAGACTCAAAACTGCCTTGGCCAGGTGAAAACCACTCTGCCAAGGCTGAAACTGCCCTAACAAGGTTAAAACCACTCTGCCAAGGCTCAAAACTGCCCTGGCCAGGTTAAAACCACTCTGCGAAGGCTGAAACTACCCTGGCCAGGTTAAAACCACTCTGCCGAGGGTGTGACCGCCCTGGCTAGGCTCAAAACCACCCTGGCCAGTTCGCCAGAGTGGTTTTCCACTCGATAGCTCTACGGCGGCTGGCGATTCGCGAGTGGTTTTCCCGTCGGCGCTCTGAAATTGCTCTAAGAGCGGCGAGGCGGTTTGTCAGTGGTTTCCATTCTTGCGAGCGATTCTTTGACCGTCTTCTTGCGACTTTTTTTCCGCCAGCGGTAGATTTCTGAAATTTTTTCTAAACCCGATTAGATGCTTACTAACCTTGGCTCTGATACCAATATTGGATGTTTTAGCATCTAATCGAGATTATCTTATCAAAAATAAAAGGAAGAACGAAATGCAAAAAACTGGGAAAGAAGAAAGAAAAAACTTACAGTGGTCGTCAGAAATCTTCTCGCGTCCAAGGAAGAAGATGATGCTCTCTGTCCGAGGATCAATCACGTCGGAAAGATCCTCCTCTTCCACGAGACAAATTCCGCTGCGCCTTGGTGTTTCTATTCACTCCGATAATCTCCCGACAACTCTCCGCCAAAACAGCCTTTCGGCGTTATCTCTAATCTCTCTCTTTACTTTTTTGGGCAAAGACACCCTTATAAAGGGGTGTTCCTTCTGATTGTTGCAACACGGCGTGCGATTGCACACTTTGTCTACACGTTGCAAAACGTGTGTTATTATTTTTTAATTTGAAACTCAAAAATTGAATTAAATTAATCGAAAATTAGATATTTTTAAAAATAAAAAATTAAATTTATGAATAAATCAAACTAAACTTTCTATTTCGATTGATTTAATCAATTTAGTCCGTTAAATCAAACTTTTGCACACTCTCATGGATTAGAGAAGCAGGTAACGTGCCCCTAGGGGCACAGTTCAACGATAAAAACGAAAAAGCATCCCACAGAAGAAAACAGTTTGATCCCCTGCTGAGACAATATTCGATGATGAATTTGGAAAAAATTTATTGGGATGATTCTTTGTATAGGAGTTTGTCCTGCGGATGGAGTAAGTCTTCGACGTTGGACAATCTTTTAGGAATGACACGACTGTAGAGTTTAGATTGAACCATTAAGCTGTGAGCACTTCTCTAATGTACTCAGGTGATTGGTGGAGATCCATAGGGGCTTCGATCTCTTCCGGCTTAGTTATCGAAGAGGCATCCTCATAGGACTGTGTGATCGGACTAATTACTCTTAAAGATTAGTCAGATTGAAAGGTCGGATACCACAGTGCTAATAAAAAAAAAAGAAAAAGAAAACAGGTAAAGCCGAGGCAAATTTAAATTTTGAATTTTAAATTCAAACTTTGCGAGCCTAGTAGAATTGGAGGGCTAGATTGCTTTAGCTGACCTCATGGGCCGACGATGCTGATGGACCTTAATTTATGGATCATAAACTCAACTACCCAATTCAAGATGAAACTAGAGTCGTTGCATTTCAAAAACTAATTGACACCCAAAAAAAAAAAATTATCGATTGTCAATATAAATCGAAAAATACTCACATCGTTCAACATTCTAAAATTTATCATTCCATTAAAAGAAAAATCCCTATAATATACTGAAGTTGAGGGTTGAATCAAAAATATTTGAAAAACTATAGGCAAATGACATGCTACCATTGTTCCATATTATATAAATAACCGAAGCATGGATAATGGTTTAGGCGGGTCATTAACTTCATGGGTTCAATTATAATGGACTTGATTGAGCTTGCTCAATCATGATTATATACTTTTTATTGATTAATATAATTTATCTTATTAAAAAAAGACAATCTAAGTGTTTTTTATAATCTAATTTGCAAATCAGCTAATAAAATTTTTATTCCAACATATATACAAATTAATAAAAATATATATTTGTGAATCTGAAAATATTAATAATTTTAAATTTAATGTGCAAGTTGATTTTAGAACGTAAAAGATTGGAATCGTCAATTTAACGATTCTTTTATTTCAGTTCTATAAATATAAGAGGGAATAAATCATGGATGATCATTGATTTTAATACGATGACAAATACAATAGAGGATGTAATCCAGTAGAGTATTAAATAATTTGTTAATATAAAAATCGAATCTTATTTTTTTTTGCAAATTTTATATCACTTATCATCTCATCCCCATAAGAATTAGTTGATTTTATACTCATCTTAGACATGGTGTTGCATTGTACTACATAGAATAACCAAAGAGTAATTTGTAAATTAACTTAGGGTGCATTTGGTTAAGGGTTTTTATTGATAACCTTGTTAGATTATCAATAAAAATTTTATTTGATTTAAGTTATGAACAATTACTTAGTAATTGTTCATTACCTAGTTATCAACAAAAATCTTTTTAGAGGGAATCAGAAAACCTTGAAGAACCAAGGTTTTTGTTGATTCCCAGGGTTAAAGAATTTTTTTTTTCAATATTACCCTTAGCAATATATTAAATGCCAATTTGTCAAAACTCAATCGATTTGTCACTCGTCGCCAGTCACCGCTCGTCGCCAGTCGCCGCGCGTCGCCCGTTGCCGGCCACCGTCGATCGTTGGTCGCCGCTGCGATTGGCGACCGACGACGATCGACGGTTGACAATGATCAGCGATCGATGACGGGTGACCGGCGATCGGCGATGACCAGCGATCGACGACGACTGCGGCGACAACTGATCAACGACAATGACCGGTCGACAACGTGCGACAATGATGGCGGCATCGATAGCCAGGCCGTGATTTTGATAAATTGATAAGGATAATTTTTTCCTAAATGGTAAAAATCAGAGAGTGTTTTTGGAAAAAAGAAATCTATAATCAAAGGAATAAAAAAAACCAAGTTTATGCATGGAGGATTTTCAATTCTTCATGTATAACTCTTTTGATGCGACATGATGTGTCAGGCATTCATCATGACTTGATAATTGTTCAAATTCTAAACTAAATAAGATTTTTATTGATAACTTTGGATGAATAACCAAAGTCAAAATAACTCCGAACCAAATGCATTCTTATAATAAAAATTATGAAGATTATTATTATTTTCTTTTATGGTCTGTTTATCAAAAATAAAAATCGTTCTGGAATTATTTTTTTATTTACTTAATAGACAGACAAATTTAAAATTTATTTATTTAATGAGTAGATGGTAGGAATATAAAACTTTTGCATGAATTAATAAAACTCTAAAAATAAATTTATAATGAATTCGTCGATTACTCAAACTTGTGGATAATTCTACGGGGTAGGACTTGAGATTTATTGTCAAAAAGACAATTACAGAATCGAAGAGTCTTTTCATAGTTCCACGAACTAAATCCCGAAGCCTCGGGCATTCTTATTCCTTGACACAGTCTTGGCAAGATTTCGACAGCCTCCTTTGCGTGCACAATATTGCTGCTCCTCACTTTACGCTTTGGCACCCTGACGACAATGATCTCAAATTTTCCCTTTTTTTACTTGGATACACTTATGCATTTATATTGCATAAGGCATTCCTTCAACGTGCAGTCTTGATGTGCCCATGCCCCATGTGCATCGTGAGCATGCCCTGCACAATCCCACTCGTCCAAATGAAACCATAAAGGCAGATGGCCACAAAGACAAAATAAAGGTTAATAGTCATATAGACTAGATAGTATCGAGGACAATCGTCACTTATACTAATAATAATCATATAGTCACAAAGACTAATAGAATAACATCCAATTCATACTTAAGAAAAATGAATCGTACGACAGTAAACATATAGAACAATTAATACTAAGAAAATTGTTACACCTTATATAATTGCTCATTGAACTATCAATGCTAAGAAAGTTATTACACCTTACTTAACTACTCACTAAGTGGTACACACCACTCTAAAATGACACACAATCTTTCTCTAGGTGGCATACAACCGTTCTCCTAGATACATCAATATCTTATTATTTGCTCAGATTAAATTATTTACATCAATATGAATATCTCTAATATCTCATAATGACCATTATGTCAAGAGCATATTCCATATTTTAATATTCACAATTTCATTTTTGTATTTAGCAAAAATGGATTGACCAGCGAATAATCTTCAAAGATGTAAATTCTAGAATCCATTCATTTTAATCAATCACTTTCCTAGTCATGTTCTATAGACTCAATCATCCATAGTCAATAGGTTTACATGCTAAAATAACAGACTCTGATTAAAATTTCAAGTAGACAGTTAAATAGTCACTTAAGATAAATACTGAGATTAACATATAATCTCAAAGACTTACATAATAGAGAAGCAGGTATCTATTCTTCTACTACTCTTATTGTCGTTTTAACACATATGATATGAATCACATGTTACGATGTCATTCTCTTTACTAATAAAGAACGCATATTTTTTTTTTCAAATTATCGTAGAAAATTTTGATCTAGACATTCCCAATGTCCAATCTTGAATTTAACTCATGAATTTTGATCTAGCTTCAAATAGGTTTATAAATGATGGGTTCATTTACTTCAATCATTTTCTACAAATGATCTTATCTTGATACAACTATAAAGCAACCACCAAGCTTATAGGAATGTCTCTTTCTATATATAGCTATATAAGTTATCCTATAAGCAACAATTTTATCTCTATTCATACTCAACAAATAAAAATGATTGTCCATGTGATATGATCAATCTCAACCTATCAACATGCTTATCAAGATCTTATTTGAATGTAACAAGAACATATACACTGAATAGATTATGACATTTCACACAATCAACTTATAATATCTGATTATTATTAAAATATTGTTACACTCTTTGAAGTCCAAAGACTTCACATGTTCATAAAATGACTCTCTAGTCATTGACTTAGTAAAAAGATCTGCAAGCATAACACGTGTAGAGATATACTCAAGAATCACTTTTTTCTTAGCAATAATATCTCATACAAAGTTATAGTTTCTAGCTATGTGCTTGCCCTTGTTGTGAAATTTGAGATCCTTTGAAAAAGCAATGGCAGCTTAACTGTCACAATATACAGTCATAAGATTCCCATTGTTCTCGGCAATCTTCAAATGCTTCAGGAACCTTCTTAACCATATATCTTCTTGCACAACCACTAAACACATCACATATTCAGATTCCATTGTCGACAAGGCTATACAAGCCTATTTCTTGTTATTTTAAGAGATGATGCTACCATTCTGTAAGAATGCATAGCTTGATGTGGATTTTTTTATCATCTAGGTTTTCAACTCAATCTGCATCTGAATAACCCTTCAAGCTCATATCTGATCCTTGAAAACAGAGACAATAATATGCTATTGCTTTCAGATATTTGAATATCCATTTCACCGCTTTCTAATATCTCGGTCTTGGGTTTGATTGGAACCAACTGACTAAACCGACAATATAGCTGATATTGGGACATGTACACAACATGGTGTGCATCAAACTACCAATAACACTAGCATATAGTCTTTTCTTCATCTCAGTTATTTCCTTAGGAGTCTTGGAACACATACTATTTCTCAGAATAGTACCTTTCACTATTGACGTTTGTTTAATATTGCAATCAAATATGCTAAAATGTTGTAATATCTTATTTATATAAGTCTTTTGAGACAAACACAAAAGTCTTTTAGATTGATCTCTCACGATCTTTATCCCTAAGATGTACTCAACTTTTACTATATCTATTATGTCAAATTGTGATGAAAGCCACTCTTTCAGCAATGAAACTTTTTGGCTGAACTATATAGATTTCCTCGTCAAGCTCACCATTAAGGAAAGTAGTTTTTACATCCATTTGATATAATTCCAAGTCATAATACGTCACAAAATCCAAAATAATTTATATTGATGCAAACTTCATTATAGGAGAAAATATCCTTTCATAGTCAATACCCTCCAGTTGGGTATATCCTTTTGCAACCAAACGAGCTTTGTATCGATTAATCGATCCATCTACTTTTCTCTTTATTTTGAGAATCCACTTATTCCCAATAGTCGTTTGGCTTGGAGAAAGATTGACTAAATTCCAAATTTGATTCTTTATCATTGACTTCATCTCTTCTACCGTTGCATCTTTTCACTTTTCTCTAACACTACATCCCAATGCTTCCTCAACAAATTGAGGTTCATTATCGTCAACTGGAAGTGTCATCGTTACCTCGTTCTCAATATCAAACCTTTCCTTAGATTTGATCTTACAAACACTTCTTTGTAAGTTGGGTTATTGAGAAGTCAACTCATGACTAGGCAAATTACTCCCACTCGGTTGACTAAGTTCAGACATCCCTTGTGACATCTCTCTTGTTGATAATATCTCATCCTTCTCAAATAGAGAAACTGTCTTATCAATGTCACCTCTAGCTGGGAACTCAGTTTTAAGAAAAGTCACATTTCTCGACTTTATGTCGGAGATGGTTCCATCTAGTTGCTTACTGATGAAAACATAACCTTTGGAGGTCTCATAATATCTTATAAAAATACATTTCTTATCTCTAGGTCTTAATTTTCCATATTTGTGAGAACTTTTATGAACATAAACAGTTAGCCATCAGGGTCTCAGATTCTTAAATTTGGTTTCCTGCATATCCAACGTTCATACGAGATAGATAGAACTAATTTTGAAGGCACTTTATTAAGTATATAGGTCATTGCTAATAATGCATCTCCCCAATAGGAGATCAACAAATTAACCTAAGCCATTATAGACCTAATCATTTCAAAAAAGTCTTATTTTTTCTTTTAGCAATCTTATTTTGCTGCGGAGTTCTTGAGATTGTTAGTTATTTAATAATCTCTTTATATTTACATATTATTTTGAACAGATCAGACAAATATTCACCTCCACGGGTTAGTGCGTAAGGTCTTAATCTTACGTTCCAATTGATTCTCAAATTTGTTCATATAATGAATGAAGCAATCTAATACTTCAGATTTATAAGAAATCAAATACACATGATCGAAACGAGTGAAATCATCAATAAATATAATGAAATAGGAATCTCCATGCCTAACCTTCACATTCATTGTTGGACCACAAATATCCGAATGAATTAATTACAATGGAGAATCAACCATAATAGTCTTACCAAATGACTTCCTAGTTACTTTTCCAGCAAGACAATGCTCATATACAGACAAGTTAATCTTAGCACGAGTGCCCAATAGGCCCTCTCTAGCTAACTGATTGATTCGTTCTTGTCTTATATATTCTAATCTAGCATGTCAAACCTCATCAGTTATATCTGCATAACTAGTAAGAGCAATGTTTGAAAAATAACCATCAATAGCACAATTGACATCCGGTTCTACATCAAGGATCATAAAATCATTTGTTAAAGAACCATATCCAATTGACACAGGGTCAATTTTAAGTTCAACACATCAGTTGTAAAAATTAATATAATAACCAAAATCAAGAAGACATATAACAGAAGCTAGATTATGTCGAATCTCAGGAGAATACAAGACTTCATGTAGAAACAAAATACTTCCACCATGAATGTTGAGTTTGCAAGTGTCAACTCCTTTAACTTTAACTCTTGTATTGTTTCTTACATATATCCCCTTGTTGTCAGCTGGTATCTGACGGTACTCCATGAATGTAATTCGCTTCCGAGCTACATGGTTGGTTGCTCCCAAATTTATAATTCACAAAAGATATGAATCAGCTAACAACACTGAACTATCAACAAAATGCTCAGGAAGAGAAGACAAACATGGATTTATCTTTTTCGGCTCAGTGCATTCCTAAGCAAAGTGGCCCTTCTTGTCATAGCTAAAGCAAGTCATCCTACTTTTAGGTTCTTCCTAGTCTTCTTTCCATTCTTTTTGTTTGGATCCAGCCCCATAGCAGCAACTTTCTTCTTTTTTCCCTTTCTCTTTTTAAACCATTTTTTTTTTGGATCCAGATGATCCAGTAGAACCGACAGCTGTATAAGCTAGTCCAGAAATCCTCACAGATTCCACTCTCTCTACCTCCAATTCTATATGGCGTAAGACATCAGTGAAAATCTTGATACTCTCACTGTGACTTAAGTTCTGATTCATGGTCTCCCAAGAATCAGGAAAGGAACAAATAACTGCTTGAACTTGTTGTTCATCAGTCAACTCATGACCAATAGTTTTAAGCTCCCAAATCATATTGGATATCTCCCTTAGGTGTTGAACTATGGAGATATTCAGGCGCTTCTTGAAGATGTCAAATTTGATTGTCAGGTGCCAAAGCTTGCTCAGACTAACTCCACAGTATCTCTCCCTAAGGGCTATCCAAATTGTATGAGTTGATGGATATGACTCATACTCAAAAACTAGGTCATCTACCATTGAATTAATCGATATGCTCTTAGCAGTGAAGTCCTTTTTCTTCCATGCCCTATAGGTATCAAGGTCTCGTCTGTGATGTGTTGTAGGATCTTCAATAGGTTCTACCATATCCTGATGAACAACCTCCAAAACTTCTTGTTCCTCAAGAATATACTATATCTTAAGATGCGAGATTTTGTAGTTATCCCCATTTAATTTTTCACTCTTATTGAGTTCAGCTATGATGTTTTTAGTGTCATAATCTACCATAAATAAATAAATTATTTAGATATTCAGTGTAAGTTGTATATATGTAATTCCTGATTGACTCAATATAAATCTGAATTGATTTATAAAATCAAGTGACAACTATATTTTCACTCATTATTTGTATTTTCCAATCTGACCGACATTGATCAACTATATTACATACACTCCAGCTAATGAACTAATCATTAACATATCATGATACAATATAAAATGAACTTATCATCAAATGAACTAATCATGATATAACATAAATGAACAAATCATTTACATGTAAAAGTTTTGTTAACACATAACAAACTCTATAAAGATTGTCAACACATAACGTTCTTTACTACTCATAACTGAAACAACTCTAATAAACTAGATAGATACTATTCCCACTAAGACAAACATTAGTGTAGTTGCAATCATTACAAACCCTATCTTACTTGGCTTAATTAGGGCACACACAAGTTGACCAGCTATAGGATTCTCTATAGAACCCACATTAAGCTCCTCTTCATATTCTTCTTCTAGATCCTCTTCACTCTCAGCAGGATCCTCCTAATATGCAAAGTGAAGTAGCTCTTTGCACAACTATGCATATGTGATGCGCCCCTCATAGCGCCCCCATACATGGTGTATAGCTATGCTGAGATTTGTCGGAAGGGAACATACCAAAGCCCAAATTCGATAATTGTCTAGTATAAAAAACTCCTACATCTCAAGTCTCCAGAAAAAATGATCAAGACTCTCTATGTGTCCTCTAACTTCATAAGAAGGGTCATAAACTATCCCTTGGATAGCTTCCCTCAGCTTATTTCGCAATAGATCGCGAAGAGTCATCATAGTAATCATCTGTGTCATCTGGAAATTAAAATCAATCAAGTCAGTATAAAACTGACTAACTAGTATAAAATCGACTTAATTAAATCTATACAAACATAGAACCAACACAATTAATGAAGGAAAAAACTAAATCTTCTTGATTTTCAGGAGTATTAATTGACACGCGACATCTTGACTTCTCATCATTTCGAGCCACTAAGCACCCTAGTTAACTAGGCCTATTTTGAGTTGTTTATTTCGAGTTCAAGTTATTCTAACAACCACTTGACATTTTAGTTATGAGAATAGCCAACCATTGTCAACTATTCCAGTCAGCCAATATCGACTTAATTCTCGACCATAGCACTCAACCATTTTACTGAGTGCTTTATGATCTTGATCACTCGATCAAATTCAGTCCTGAGTATTAAAACCACTGGCTGAGAACTTCTCACAGCATCTCGAGCACTGCACTAATGTCCCGAGCACCACTACATGTCGTCCCGAGCACCTCTTGCTTTGTCCGAGTACCTAGGCAAATACCTAGTGCCCTCCCGAGTACTCTAAGTACCGAGCACTCTTAAGTATCAAGCACTATGCTTACTCAGCCAAGCACCGAGCACAACTCTTCCCAGTCGAGTACTATGCATTTCATAGCTGAGTATCGAGCACCCTTTTGCTCCCCGAGCACTCCGATACCCGAGAAGATCTCGAGTACCATGCTCTTCAAGCCGAGTACCCAAGCCCAAGCACCTCACACGCTCTGTGTTCTACCCCAAGCATCGCTCTGTGTGCTTCTTTCCCAAGTACTGCTCGATCTGTTGCCCGAGTACCTGCATCGTCGAGCACCATGTGTGTTGTCTCCCGAGCACTTGCGTGCTCGAGCACCATGCTTACGCATGGGTCCACACAATATTTCCTGAGCACCCAATGTGATTCATAGCCCGAGCACTCAAAGCCCAAGAAACACACAATCCGTGCTCCTCACTCGAGTCCCAAGCACTTTGCGCTTCTCTCCTGAGCATCGAACGCTCTGCCCTGAGCACCCCGTGCTCTTGAGCTCTACTCTGTGCGAATCTCTAAGCGCTCGAGAAAATCCCGAGCACTTCGAGAATGTCGAGCACTACTCGATCCTTTGTGTCTAGCACCTAAAGTGCTCGACTAAGGCAGATATGGCGACAACACTGTCACCACTCAAGCAATCACTCGAGAGTTATGCGATTCTCACTTTGGCTCGCACTGTTCTCTCTCGAGATTGCTCGATTCTCATTCGGAAGATCTTTGAGAAAAAAAATGAGTGCTTCGCGTTCCTCTATCCCAAGCACCTAAAGTGCTCGAGTGACATTTTTCTCAGTCGAACAACCACTTGACAATATTCGCAATGTATCATCTCTCCACAATGAACTTGTGAAATCAACAAACATAAAAGTAAATTCATATAAACCTACGTTTGCTCTGATGCCAATGTAGTGTTGGTGCAGTAGACACCTAAGTTGAACTTGAATTTTGATTATAGCAAAAGACACAAAGTTAAGCTCATATTGTTATCTCACGAGCTCAATCAAGTATGCAAGAATGTTAAGCTAAGCTGAAGGTCAGCGACACTTGGAGGGAACTGTGGTAGTCGGGCGACACCGGGAGGACTTCGGAGGGAGTCGAAGAAATCAGGTGGAGACCGAAAGCGAAGCTTCAAAGGTAAAAGGTTGAGGTAAGCTCGTGTGAGTGAGTGTAAGTAAGGTTGTGTCTTCCATACAGGGACGTCCTTAGGCGATGATCCGACCAAGACTTCCCATAGAAGTCTAAGTCGAGATCGGATGGTACATGACCATCAAATTTATTTATATTAACTGCATCTTCGAACTAACCCTTCATTGCAGCTGGAACCCCTAGCAACAATCGACTATCGACTGTTGGCAGTTGACTGCTGCCTCTATCAGTCGACTCATAGTGTTGATCAGTCGACTCTTGATTAAGGATCAGCTTCGAGGAGAGTTAAAGCTTATCATCATTTCTCAAGGGCTACGTCGCATCACCTCATGAAACCTAATTTCAATGATTAGGGTTTCTCAAGGCTATAAAAGAAGAGGTTCTCCACACCATTTTTATTATTTTAAGTGCTCTCAATTGCTTCCGTAATGCTGCTCTTCTACAATGATCTCCCTACGACGAAGTATTGCCGAAACGACGACAACCTGAGCTCAATCTACCATTCCTTAAGTTGTCGGTAAAAGTTTTACTTTAAGTTTATTTCAAGGCTTGTAATCCTTCTATTTTTTAGAGCTTTAATCGTAACAAGGAGAGGGGGAGTGTCCCTCTACCTTTGAGTTTTATTGTTTTATTGTAACCGTTCACTCCTACCTCCAACGAGGAGTACTTTAGTGATTTGCCCTTCGTACATGGTCTATGATCGTTAGGGCCTTGGATTAGGAGCCGAAGATTGTGAACCAAGTAAAAACAAAAGTGTCATATTTATTTTCCGTTGTACTTTACTCTTCGTGCTTATCGAATCAACGAACGAACGAAAAATTATTTTGCGCTATTCAACCTCCCCCCCTCCCCCTCTAGCGCTCAAATCGATCCAACATGTAGGAATATGAAACTTTTGCATGAATTAATAAAATTGTAAAAATAAACTTACAACGAGTTCGTCAACTACTCGTCGATTACTCGAGCATGTGGACAATTCCACGGAGTAGGACCTAGGACTTACTGTCAGAAGGACAATTATAGAATCGAAGAGTCTTCCACAGTTCCACAAACCAAATTTCGATGCCTTAGATACTCTTCTTCCTTGACACAAAGTCTTGGCAAGATTTTGGCAGCCTCCTCTACGTACACAATGTTGTTGCTCCTCACTTGGCACTTTAGTAGCCTGACGACAATGATCTCAACTTTTCCTCCTGTTTTTTTCACTTGGATGAACTTATGCATTTATATAGCATAAGACATTCCTCTGTCGTGCACGATTTGGTGAAACCACCAATATAGTAATTTTTATAGATTTCTTTTGTTTATTTTTGTTTTATGTCTTTTTTTGTTTCGTTCTCCCACACTACTAATCCAAGACAAAAGTCTTGGTACATTTGCTTGTTTTTGCTTTTACAAGGTGCTCTTTTCCCGTTGTCTTTTTCAATGGCCCATCTCGAAGGGTTTAGCACCGTCCGACCTCCGTTTTACAATGGAGACGACTTCCGTTACTGGAAAGGTCGGATGGAATACTTCCTTAAAACCCAAATCGAGATGTGGATCGTAATCCAAACCAGATTCACACTTCCTACTAATGAAGTGGGTGAATCATTGGATTGTGATCAATGGACTAATGCCATGAAAAGACAAGTGGAAGCCGATGCCAAGGCTACCCAAATTCTTCAATGCGGTTTGTCCAAGGAGGAGGTCAACCGCGTTAGCCTCTTCATAAGTGCAAAGGACTTGTGGACTAAACTCGTTGAGTTACACAAAGGAACTGACGACACAAAGGTTTGTAAATGAGACCTTTTATTCAATAAATTGTATAACTAAAAAATGCAAGAACACGAGACGATAACACAACTACATGCCCGCATTCAAGATATCGTCAATAGCCTATATGTCATCGGACAAAAGGTCGAGAATCGAGACCTTATAAGGTATGCTTTAAATGCTTTTCCTAGGACTACCTTGTGGGCATTCATAGTCGATGCCTACAAGGTTTCTAAGGACCTTTCAAAAATTAGACTAGATGAATTATTTTCTGAATTTGAACTCGATGAACAGTCTAATTCAGCTCCTGAGAAAGGTATTGCTTTACTTGCAGGTTTGAAGAAGAAGCCCGCAAACAAATCACCCCCCAAGGAAGAGGACGAGTACGAGTCGAAGATAGACCCCGAGATGGAAACCGAACTAGTAAATCTAGTTTGGATGATGATCAAGAGCCGAAGATGACTCGTCAATCAAGGTAAATCTAAATCCAATTCTAATTTTAGATGTTTTGAATGTAACGGGTTCGTACACATCAAGTCAGAGTGTCCGAAACTCAAGAACAAAGCACCAAAGTCCAAAAAAGCGCTTAACGCTACTTGGGAAGAATCGTCGGAGGAGGAAGATGACGACCTCGTATTCATGGCCAAGCCGACCGAGCTCGAACAAGAGTCCGAACTCGAGGAAGAGTCTGAGTCCGAATCCAACGACGAGTCGCTATTCAAGACAAGCCACGGATCCGCATCCATTTCAAAAGGGTCACTTAAGGATCAATGGATGTTGGATAGTGGGTGCTCCCGACATATGATCGGAGACCAACTTAAATTTTCGAAGCTTAGATTCAAACAACAAGGATTGGTAGCTTTCGGAAACAACGACAAGCTCAAAATTATCGGATCAGGTGATATTGAGCTAAATTCTAATTTCATAATTCACAATGTTTTATTAGTTGAAGATTTTCAATATAATTTACTTAGTGTAAGTCAATTGTGTGATAACAACTATAAGGTTATATTCTTAGAAAATGAATGCTTAATTAAAAAAAAATGAAACCTCTAAAATAATATTTAAAGAAACTAGGAATAACAACATCTATACAATTAATTTACCCAACTCCTTAATCAAGTGTCTTATGACATAGCAAGAGGAATCGTGGTTGTGGCATTAACAACTTGGTCACTCGCACCCAAGACTCGTTCACAAGATGAGTTAAAGTGGCTTAGTCAGAGGTTTGCCTAACCTTAACAACTTAGACAATAAAATTTGTAATGCTTGTCAATAAGGTAAACAACCTAGGGCACAACATCAACTAACTAATCAAGAACAAACCAAAAGTGTGTTTAAGCTTCTACACATGAATCTATTTGATTCTCATGGAGCCAAGTCACTTAATGAGAGTCAATTTTGCTTAGTCATAATTGACGACTATTCTAGGTTTACCTGGATTAGATTCTTTAAACACAAAAGTGATACCTTAGACCAACTCATCAACTTGTTTAAATTAATCAAAAACCAAAAGAACCTTAAAATTAAAAGACTTAGAAGTGATCATGATGGTGAATTCGAAAATCATAGATTCATAGATTTCTGTAACCTAAACGGATACCACCATGAATTCTCATGTCCTAGAACTCCACAACAAAATGGCCTAGTCGAGTGGAAAAATAGAACCCTACAAGAAGCCGCTAGGACCATGTTGAACGAATATAACCTACCCGATAAATTTTGGGCAGAAGCCGTTAGTATAGCTTGTTATGTCCAAAATAGAATCCTAATAGTAAAGAGACACCTTAAGACCTCATACTAAATCTACCATGACAAAGTACCTAATATTAAATACTTTAGAGTATTTGGATGTAAGGTACATATCCTAAACACTAAGGACTACCTAGGAAAGTTCACATCCAAAACCTCCACCGGAATCTTTCTAGGATACTCAACTACGAGTAAAGCCTATAGGGTATATAACAATGACACCCTTAAAATTGAGGAAACCATTAATGTAGTATTCGACGAAGGACATGAACCCACAAAACCCATAGTAGAACCAACTAACGAACCAACTCATACCGGACTCAACTTTGACCATGAAATTGAGTCCAGTATTAATCCTAACTCGAGTCAACCTAGGGTTCAAACAAAATATTCTATCGACCAAGTGATAGGTGATCCTAATCCAAGTCAGTCTATAATTCAATCAAATCATCCTATCGACCAAGTGATAGGTGATTCTAACCTAGGGGTTCGAACTAGAGCGTTATATCGAAACCTTAGTCAAATTTCCTTGATTTCGAAAATCGAAACCAAATCAATTGAACAAGCTCTTCTTGATTCCGATTGGATTATTGCAATGCAAGAAGAGCTATCTCAATTTACTAGGAATGAAGTTTGGAAATTAGTACCACCACCTAAAGATAAATCAATTATTGGAACATTGTGGGTCTTCCGAAACAAACTTGATGACAAAAGTGAAGTAGTTAGAAACAAAGCGAGATTGATCGTGAAAGGGTTTAGTCAAGTAGAAGGGTTAGATTACGATGAAACCTATGCCCCCGTAGCTAGATTAAAATCCATCCCAATGTTGTTGGCATACGTTGTACATCGAGGATTTAAATTATTTCAAATGGATGTCAAGTTAGCGTTCTTGAATGGACTTATTAACGAAGAAGTGTACGTTAGTCAACCCCCAGGATTCGAAAGCCTGGACAAACCCAACCATGTCTTTAGACTCAAGAAAGCTTTATATGGACTAAAACAAGCTCCTAGAGCTTGGTATGAGAGGCTTTCTGTATACCGTAAGTCTAAAGGGTTTGGCCAAGGCTTAGTCGACCCAACCCTGTTCGTAAACTCTATAGGCAAAGAAATTTTTATAGCCCAAATCTATGTAGATGACATAATATTTGGAATCACTAATTCGATCCTACTAAACGAGTTCATTTCACTCATGGAAAGTGAATTTGAAATGAATTTAGTAGGAGAATTAAATTTCTTTCTAGGATTATAAATTAAACAAACTAAAGAAGGAATCTATTTACATCAACAAAAATACCATCAACAAAAATACGCTAAGGAATTAATCAATCGATTTGGAATGCAAAATGCTAAAATCATTAATACACCGATGGTAACAAATGTTAATATAGGAGAAGATGTAGAAGGAAAACCTATTGCTCTAAAATACTATATGAGCGCGATAGGGAGTCTCCTTTACTTAACTGTGAGTCGACCCGATATATTATTCGCAGTAAGTATGTGCGCAAGATTTCAAACTTGTGCCAAGGAGTCGCACCTAACATTAGTTAAGCGTATCCTTAGATATCTAAAGGGCACGCTAAGCGTAGGTATTTGGTATCCTAGATCTACCGAGTTCAAACTAATCGACTACTCCGACTCAGATTATGCGGGTAGTAAACTCGATAGAAAGAGCACGAGTGGTTGCCGTCAACTTCTCAGCTCGAATCTAGTGAGTTGGTGTAGTAGGAAGCAACACTGTGTTGCCTTATCTACCACCGAAGTCGAATACGTCGTAATGGGTGAGTGTGTGGCTCAACTTCTTTGGATGAAGCACACTCTCCAAGACTTTAACTTAAACTTCAACAGTATTAAAACTCACATAGATAATATTAGCTCAATCAACTTAACCAAAAATCCTATATGTCACTCTAGGACCAAATATATAGAGGTCAAACACCACTTTATTCGAGAACATGTAGCTAACGGAATCATACAACTCGAATACGTAGAATCCAAATTGAACATAGCAGACCTATTTACCAAACCTTTATCCGAAGCTGAATTTAGTCTACTAAGACATAAAATAGGTATGTGCGTAATAGAGTAGGACTTGAACTTACATTTTTGATATACTCTATTTACTTTTCATGCAAAATGGAACCAGCTTAGGCCTTACCTTAGAAATCATTCACCTATAGATTTAAGGAGCTAGTACATCTCACAACACATAGGACTAATGTGTTTGTGTACTTAGCCACGTAGATGGGCGTGAGATGTTAGGACCTTACTCCTGATTTCATATGTAGATTTAGTGCATCAACATAAACCACGGAGTATAATTACCTATATTAACCAACTCTAATCAGGACTTGTTGATCATTCAATATCAATCAAGTCAAATAGAGTTGAACATCCAAATAGATGAGCTTATGTTTAAACTACTATTTTCAAAATTTATTTAGAACATGCTTGGACGTAAAACTTATTTTTTGACAAAATTTAAAAAACTATATTTTTCAAAACCCCCCACTCTTTTCGATTTATGGAAAAAGGGGGAGAAAAGGCCAAAGTTACGGGATCAAATTAATTTTTGATAACTTAACTTAATACACATAGGCCAAAGTTAAGGGATCAAATTAATTTTTGATAACTTAACTTAATACACATATTATGTATCTTTTAATGGCCCGAATACTTATTTAACTTAATTTTTAAACTTAATCTTTATGGTTAAACTTTCTTAATTGAAAAAGGGGAGAAAGACCAAGGTTAAGAAATCAATTTTTGATCTCTTAACTTAAATTTATTTTATACACTAAGGCTAATATTAAGTAATTTTGATTACTTAACCTTTTAAAATAGCAAACATTAAGAGGGAGGGTTAAGGTTTTTTTTTTTTAAGTACTCACCTTCGGTCAAGGGGGAGGTTATCTTAAGGGGGAGTATTTGAAAAAGAGTCTTACTCATACTCATACTTGAGCTAAGTTGCTCACACTAACTTGTTAAGTTAACATATTCCTTCATGTTCATATTTTATGCTAGTCATTCACTTAATACATACAATTTATTTCTTTAACTTTGTGTAGATTTGCCATAAATAAAAAAGGAGGAGATTGTTGGTGCAGTAGGCATCTAATTAAGTCGAACCTGAGTTTTGATTATAGCAAAAGATACAAAGTTAAGCTCATATTGTTATCTCATGAGCTCAATCAAGTATGAAAGAATTCTAAGCTAAGCTGAAGGTCAGTGAGACTCGGAGGGAACCGTGGTAGTCGAGCGACACCAGGAGGACTTCGGAGGGAGCCGAAGAAATCAGGTGGAGACTGGAAGCGAAACTTCAAAGGTAAAAGGTTGAGGTAAGCTCGTGTGAGTGAGCGTACGTAAGGTCATGTCCTCCTTACGGGAACATCCTTAGGCGACGATCCGACCAAGACTTCCCATGAAAAGTCTAAGTCGAGATTGGATAGTACATGACCATCAAATTTACTTATATTAACTGCATCTTCGAACTAACTCTTCATTGCAGCTGAAAACCCTGGCAGCGATCATTGCCGTTGATACGATCACGCTTCTACCACGATCCGATAGTGTTAATCAGTTGACTCTTAGTCAAGGATCAACTTCGAGGAGAGTCAAAGTTTATCACCATTTCTCAAGAACTAGGTGGCATCACCTCATGAAACCTAATCTCAACGATTAGGGTTTCTCAAGACAATAAAAGAAGGGGTTCTCTATGTTGGTGCAATCGGCCCAGGTCACGATTGACCAGGACTCGAGTTTGACTCGAATGATGTTTTGATGTTCGACAAAAATATATGACAATGTAATTGTCAAGGTAAAGTCCAAGTCATGGGTACTTGGCATGGAAAGTCCAAGTGGAACACTTGGCATTTGGTAAAGTCCAAGTCTTGAGTACTTGGCATGAAAAGTCCAAGTGGGACACTTGGCACATGAAAAGTCCAAGCATGGGTCTTGGCAATGTAAAAGTCCAACATGGGTTGACAAGGGAAAGTCTAAGCTTGAGTCTTGGCATGAGAAGTCCAAGGGGTTTGATATTGGCTGCGTAAAGTCCAAGCGGGAGTCTTGGCAGCATAAGTCCAATGGTTGGCGGCGTAAAGTCCAAGCGGAGTCTTGGCGGCGTAAGTCCAATGTGCCTTGGCGGTGTAGACACCGTTAGCATGACATAGCCGATGGAAACACCTGAAGGCTAACGCGATGGATGAACAAGTCATGGATGACTTGGAGGGATCCGAGAGGCGTGAGGCTGATGGATGTGGCTAGAAGGCTTAGGTCTAGGCTAAGGGTGGTCTAGCAAGTATGGGGGCACCATACTTGGGCTAAAACCTCATGTTGTGTCATGTAATGATCGGACCGAGTCAACTAGGGTTTATTGCGAGAAGTAGTCTAGCATTTATCGAGGTGGGCGGTCGTGATGGCTCAGCGATCGGCCCGATCGATGCGATCGATCGACTAGTGCTCGGATTTTCCGACCCCGCAGAATGGAGTCTCACTTTCGGCCCGCGACGAGCGGTCTAGTGATGGCTCATCGATCCGATGCTCATGATCGATCGTGATGTCCTACCGCTGGATTTTTCGGCGTGGATTACACCGTTGTCTCACAACAGCGATGCGTGATCGGTTGGTGATGGTCCCGGCGATCGTGATCGACCTTTCCAAAGATCTGAGTTGAAGCTATAAAAGGAGCTCGTGATGGAGAAAAGATAGCGATTTTCTTGGCGAAATTGAAGGGGAAGTTGGTGCTTTCCAGTCCTTCAAAGCTAGTTCAAGGCAATCAAAGATCAAGCAATCCAAAGCTCTTGTAAAGTGTTTTTCCTTTACTTGCATTTGTATTTCATTGTATTTGCTTGTATTTATTTGATTATTGTTGTAATCATTATTGTACGAGGTTTCTCCGCCTCCGGATTGTTCCGAGAAGGAGTGTTTATTAGTGGTTGCGTGTGCATCACTAGAGCTCGTAGAGCTCGATCCGTGGAGTAGGAACCGTGCGGTTCCGAACCATGTTACATACTCATGTTCTTGTTGTGTTGGCGTATTTCGTTATTGTATTATATCTATTTCCGCTGCGCACTAACGAAATTATAGAGATGAACACGCGATCGAATTCCATCTACGAACGGTCAAATGCTATTCACCCCCCCCTCTAGCGGCGTCAAATATCCTACAATTGGTATCAGAGCCCGGGGTTCTTCTACGGACTAACCGCCGGGAGCTAAGATAAAGAAGCTAGAGGGTGAAGATGGAAGAACCATTGGGATGGAATATCAACACCCCAATTCCCTATTCCTTCTATGGACAAGAAGGATTTAGACAATGGAAGGCGAGAATTGAGGACTTCCTAATGATGAGGGATCTCGAAGAATGGTCCATTTTAATGGAAGGATATAGCTATCCAAGAGGACCAAAAGGTGGATTCCGCAAGAAAAAAAGATGGACCAAAGAATAAGTTCAAGCCTTCGAGAAAAATGAGAAGGTAACGAAGTTTTTAATTGATTTAATACCTAACAATATCTTGTGTATGTTAGGTAATTATGTAGATGCAAACGAGCTATGGAGCCAAGTGGCCAAGCTTCATGATAGCCCATCAACGGTCCAAGAGGAAGAGACCAAAGAGGCTAATGCATCATCCTCACAAGGAAGTGAGGATTCGGAGGTTGATAGGGAATCAACATCCGGATCGGAAAAGGTGGAGGAAGTGGAAGAAGCATCCACCTCAAGGATTGAGGGGGAGGAGAGAACTTCCACATCGGAACATCAAGAAGAAGTTTCGACATCCGGTCAAGATAAAGAAGCCCAAAGTCCAATTTCGGTCTCCATTAACCTAGATAACTCAAACATATGTGTTAATAATAAAATGCATATAATATATTTTGAGTGTAGGAAAACCGGGCACTATAAGAGCAAGTGCCCAAAGAAGGTTAAGAAGACTCCTCCGACGACTAAAAGTCAACAAAAGTCAAAGGATGCCGGTTCCCCATCATCTAAAGATAAGGAGCATATCATTTGAAATGTAAACAGAAGGGACATTACAAATCAATGTCCTAGGGGGAGCAAGAAGATACAAGAAGGAGTATCACAAGTAGGGGGAGCTACTAAGGCAAACCCTAAGGTATATTTTCATAATGCTCATTCCTTAAATTCTAAGCAAAAGCATGCTAGAATTAATTCAAATAATTTTGCTATTACTCATGAATCGAAGCATGCTAGGAATGATAACTCTAGATCTATTTCAAAGAATGAGAAATTTGGGACTAATGTCCCTAGAAATGTCATTCCTAAGAAAGCAATTAAGAAAATCGAAAACCATTTAGGTATCAATTCCAATAAGGGTAAACATATGTCTAAGGTAAATGGTAATGCCCAAAAACCTAATCAAAAATCATTTGGGCAATTAGAATTAGAGAACCAAGCCTTAAGGTCAAGGCTTGAAAAACTAGAAAAGACCCTAAATAAACTACAAAATCAATTTCAAGGGTCTAATGGTCAAAGTCAAGGGTCAAGATCTCAAAGTCAACATCTAGGACCCAAAAGACAAAAGTCAACCAAGGGCAAGAAAGCTTTGGGTCACAAACCTAAGCCTAAGATGACTTATCATTGTGTTACATTTGACTATGGAACACAAACTAGGTCTAGGAAGACCAAGGTTGCAAGAGGAGTTACCTCTAGAGTCAACCTAGATAAGACCACAATGACTAAGGCTAACAAGCCTAGGAGGGTCATTAGGAAGGTATCTAGGGAGGTTATCCCTAAGGAATACCTAATTAATTCAATGAGCTCAAATAGATTTTGGGTTCCAAAGAGCGTGATTGATTCACGTTAAATGGGTTAGAATGTGCCAACCATGATTGGATGAGTAGTTAACTCAACCATGGTAAAGGTGACACTTTAGGTTATTTTCAAGGTTATGGTTACCTTGGAAATACATTTGAGCCTTAATCCTAAAAGATTTTAGGATGTGTCAATATATTTTTGAAAACATGAAAATCAATAAAATTGGCACAATCTAGATTTAGAGGTCATAGTGTGTAACTTTGATTGTTGGCACACTTTAGAAGTTCATGTATCAAGAGAAGTGTATTTAAGATGTAAAAGTAACATCAAGAGTGATACTCAAGTGCCACACAACTTGATGTCTTGTACTTACCATGCTTCATATGTTTCACCATGTGTTTGCATGGAAGGAATGTCTAGGATGGATTGCATCTCACAAAAACAAGTCTTTTACCTTGATTGTGTATTTCAACACTTAGAAAGGGTGAGATGTTAGGATTTGGAAATCATTGGATGTTAATGTTTGCCAAAATGGAATAAAACATTAAAATACATTAACGAATACATGAATATAAGTGTAACATCAATATGTTCGATATACAAGATTAAACATGATAAAATGGAATAATTTAGATGAAGAAATCGATTATCGATCGGTGATCATCTTATAAGCATGATACGATCGTCCGGCGGTCGAGTCTTGGCTCAGGACTCGATGCTTGAACATCGATCGTGATGGGATACATCGATCGGTGATGGTCTGCTTCACCGAGGCGAGGGTCATCGATCGAGTGCTCGCTCATCGATCAGTGGTGACAACACCGGTCGGTGATGAGCCTATCATCGGCCGATCGATATTCGTAGCACGTCGCGAAGACTGTGATCGATTCTTTGGCCGGAGCGATCGGCCGGTTCGGTAAACCCGCTAATAAGCCGTGATTAGTCGACTGATGCTGCACATCAGTCGACTAGCGCCGCGATTTTATAACACCGAACCGCTAGGGTTCGACGTCCTCACGCGAAGCTCTTTCATTTTCCTCTCCTCTCCGATCGCCATCCTCTTCTCCGACCAATCTTTCGTAGTGCGCTAAGCTTTTAGGTTTGATAGCTAAGCCCCTCTTCTTGCGTTTTTCACTTATCTCAAGCCTTAGTTCACTCGTTCTAGGGTTTGTTTCCCTGTTTCCGATTAGGGTTCCGGCGTCTGAGTCCTCCGGCGAACTTTTCGGCGACCCCCTCAGCAATATCTGAGCATCCCCTCATCACACCTCCAAATGACACCGAAGTAAAGTTTTCTTACCCAAAACTCTAGTTTTCCTTTCCATTGTAATTTATTTTTATCTAATCGTGTATTGGTGTCCTTGCATGTCATATCATTACATTGCATTAATAATAGGAGAGCCCGTAGGAATGATCCACCCGAGGGTGAATCTCGATTGTACCAACCTATGTTGGTTAGGTACATCGATAGGGACTTTTTCCATCGCTATTGTAGTGATGTCATGGACTTATTTGCATACTATCATCTCATGAAAATTGTCTTATGTACACATCCCATTAACGATGACCTCCTTAAGGAGTTTTATCAGAACCTAAAGAAGGTAGACGATGACCCTACCTACACTACTCGCGTTGCAAAATGCGATTTAGAGTTCACTCCTGCGATACTATAGGAGTTTCTAGAGTGTAAGCCCTCGGATGACACCTTCATCTTTTACCCTACCTTTGATGCTCCTTTACCCGAGCCATTTGACCATATTTCTTTATACTCCATGCATGAGCATATTTTTGGTCATCCTCGTCCACCAGCCCAGAATTTATTTCCTATTACTGAGTTATCTGTACCTGACAATGTACTCTACAAGGTCATTGTTGGGTGCTTTCTTCCGATCGTCACTCGGGGTCTGGCCAAGATTCGGCCTCCCCATCTCTTTCTACTCTACGCCATGCGTAATAGATTAGACATTAACATTGCATTAAATATGTTTCATTGCATAGTGCATTTCATTTTCCCTGTACAAGGAAAAGTGCATATGCCATATGGTCACATTATTACAGCATGACTAGAGTCAGTAGACATCAACATTCACAGGGGTTCTCACGAGGCGCTCTCACGAGGTGTCGATCAGATATCGATTCGCAACTTCTCGTTAGCGAAGCTGCAGATGGGGCCTGGACAGATGGAGTTGGTGCCTCGACCACCACCCAGGGCACGCAGAGAGCCTCCTCTGGTACCCAGAGAGGCGGAAGAGGACTATGAGGGTGCAGACGTCGTTGTTGAGGAGGATCAGCTGCCAGCAGATGCATCAGCGGCGGGTCCATCAGATCGTCTTGGCCAGCTAGAGTCCAGATTCCAGGACTATCAGCAGACGGTCGACTCTAGACTGACAGAGCTCTTAGTAGGGCAAGCATCCATGGGCGCATGTCTTGGTCGGATGGAGGAGAGATACATGCAGATTGCAGAGTCCCAGAGTCGTATCGAGTAGGCGTCACGATATGTATGAGAGATGATGCGCTTGGACTTTGAGCCAAGACCTTCTCCACCGCCACCTCCTGACGACTAGATTTAGAGGATGTTAGATTTTTTTGTTTCTCAGTTTTGTAGTGAGATTGAGTATATCAAATCTCCATTTTGAATGTAAGCGAAATCCTTTTAAATTGAATGAAATTTACATTTGTGAAAATCATGTGTGTTTGAGTGTGTATTTGTATTAATGTATTGGTTTATGAAAATTGCTATATCATGACATGACATGGAATTTCATCTTATTATATAACATGTCATATCATTGGTTGTGATTACTTTAAATGTCATGTGTTTTTAAATTTCATCATATGTCATGACATCATGATCATTGGTCATGTTTTTATTTTGCTATCATTATGCCATGATCATTTCATGCATTAATTTGATTGAACATTGATTTAAGGAAAATGACATGACTTGAAGTCTCATTTATAAGGGAATCAAGTAAGGTTGCCTAGGAAATGCATGAAATCCCAGATAAAATGAATCAAAACCCACATCTCACATCACATTGACATGTATGTGTATTTATACACCCTAGATACATGTGAGATGCTAGGATAATAAGTTAGGTTCAAGGTGCATAGGTAGTGCATCTAGATGAACTCAAACTTATTTTAATTATCACCAAGAATCATAAGGAAAGCTAATATACAAGTTATGTATATTTAGCCAATAAACCATGGTTCAAAATAGGTTTTCAAAAACATTTTAAAATCAATTTAGAAAACCTTGGTAAAATCTATCTTTTGATAGCCATCATCATTGTAGAAGTTGATACAAAGTGGATCAAAAACTTTAAAGTTTTAATAGTTTTTGAACTTTGTACCAATCTCCTATTTCAATGGTAAAAATATTTTTTCAAAATTTTTCACTGATTGTATGTGTGATAAGTAATATACGTATCAAGTTTTATGATTTTTTGATTTACGTAGAATTACTTATGAATTTCCAAAAGTCGAGTCGATTTAAACGTGTTTTCGCTTATCACGACCGCTTCTACAAGCAGGCCGACCGATGGGCAATATTGACTCGATCAGCAATAAGAAGATCACTCGATCGGCTTCGCGCTACGATCGATGGACACATCACCGACCGTAGCTGACAGAGTCGACTGATAGCCTGATTTCAGGGTAACCAAAGTTGTTTAACCCGATTTCACTTTAAGGTCTCTAACCACTCCTAACCCTAGGATATGCTTTGGGAAGCATGATGAAGGGTGAAAATCTATTGGATATGGATTAGGAGAGGTGTTTAGGGTTTGTATCAATTTTAAGGTGTTGGGAAGTTCAATGTTGAATTTCTAACCTTAATTTTGATGGTTTAGAGTTCCTATTGGCTTAGGGACTTCCCAAGGACATTGTTGGTGCAATGGTCAAGGGGGAGCAAGCCTTTAGGGGGAAGTATCCATCTTGGAGTGATGAATGTGTTTTTCTTTCTTCTTGAAGGGGAAAATGTTATCAATTGGGAAAATTGATGGATTTTTAGAAACCCAATTTGGAAATTGGGAGAGTGTATAGGATTGCCTCTCTTGAGTGATATGAGACTTATCACTGAGAAGATGATAGGCGTCCTAGGTATTTTTAAACCAAGGTGGAGATTGTAAGATCTCATTGGGCCATGAGACATTGACCTCCTTAGAGAGATAACCTTTTGATGTATGTCAAAAAGGGGGAGAATATGTTTGGGAAAATATTTGGGATCACCAATTTGGAATAATTGGTAAGAGACTTGAGTTAGCGGTCTAACTCAAATGGTTTGGTTTTTGTCAAACATCAAAAAGGGGGAGATTGTTGGTGCAATCGGCCCAGGTCACGATTGACCAGGACTCGAGTTTGACTCAAATGATGTTTTGATGTTCGACAAAAATATATGACAATGTAATTGTCAAGGTAAAGTCCAAGTCATGGGTACTTGGCATGGAAAGTCCAAATGGAACACTTGGCATTTGGTAAAGTCCAAGTCTTGAATACTTGACATGAAAAGTCCAAGTGGGACACTTGACACATGAAAAGTCCAAGCATGGGTCTTGGCAATGTAAAAGTCCAACATGGGTTGGCAAGGGAAAGTCCAAGCTTGAGTCTTGGCATGAGAAGTCCAAGGGGTTTGATATTGGCTGCGTAAAGTCCAAGCGGGAGTCTTGGCAGCATAAGTCTAATGGTTGGCGGCGTAAAGTCCAAGCGGAGTCTTGGCGGCGTAAGTCCAATGTGCCTTGGCGGTGTAGACACCGTTAGCATGACATAGCCGATGGAAACACCTGAAGGCTAACGCGATGGATGAACAAGTCATGGATGACTTGGAGGGATCCGAGAGGCGTGAGGCTGATGGATGTGGCTAGAAGACTTAGGTCTAGGCTAAGGGTGGTCTAGCAAGTATGGGGGCACCATACTTGGGCTAAAACCTCATGTGCCATGTGGCGGCCGACCGACCGAGAGTCAACTAGGGTTTGACTACGGGAAGTGGTCTAGCAGCCGATCGTCGAGAGGTGGGCGCCGATCGATCGTGGCGATCACCGACCGGTGCTGATTTTCGGCCCGCAGAATGGAGTCTCACTCGACCGCTGCGACGAGCAGTCGAGTGATGGCTCATCAGTCGATTGATGCTCATGATCAGTCGACTGATGTCCTAGCCATTGGATTTTTCCAGTGGATTACACCGTTGTCTCACAAAGAACAGTGATCCCGATCGATGGTCCCGAGCAATGATCGATCGACCTTTTCCAGCACAGGTTGAAGCTATAAAAGAAGCTCGTGATGGAGAAAAAGATAGTGATTTTCTTGAGCGAAATTGAAGGGGGAAGTTGGTGCTTTCCAGTCCTTCAAAGCTAGTTCAAGGCAATCAAAGATCAAGCAATCCAAAGCTCTTGTAAAGTGTTTTTCCTTTACTTGCATTTGTATTTCATTGTATTTGCTTGTATTTATTTGATTATTGTTGTAATCATTATTGTACGAGGTTTCTCCGCCTCCGGATTGTTCCGAGAAGGAGTGTTTATTAGTGGTTGCGTGTGCATCACTAGAGCTCGTAGAGCTCGATCCGTGGAGTAGGAACCGTGCGGTTCCGAACCACATTACATACTCGTGTTCTTGTTGTGTTGGCGTATTTCGTTATTGTATTATATCTATTTCCGCTGCGCACTAACGAAATTGTAGAGACGAACACGCGATCGAATTCCATCTACGAACGGTCAAACGTTATTCACCCCCCCTCTAGCGGCGTCAAATATCCTACACTCTATACTATTTTTATTATTCTAAGTGCTCTCAATTGCTTCCGTAATGCCGCTCTTCTACAACGATCTCCCTACGATGAAGCGCTGCCAAAACGATGACAACCTGAGCTCAATCTACCATTCCTTAAGTTGTCGGTAAAAGTTTTACTTTAAGTTTATTTCAAGGCTTGTAATCCTCCTATTTTTCGGAGCTTTAATCGTAATAAGGAGAGGGGGAGTGTCTCTCTACCTTTGAGTTTTATCATTTTATTGTAACCATTCACTCCTACCTCCAACCAGGAGGAGTACTTTAGTGATTTGCCCTCCGTATATGGTCTAGGACCGTTAGGGCTTTAGATTAGCAGCCGAAGGTTGTGAACCAAGTAAAAACAAAAGTGTCATATTTATTTTCCGTTACACTTTACTCTTCTTGCTTATCGAATCGACAAACGAACGAAAAATTATTTTACGCTATTCACCCCCCTCTAGTGCTCAAATTGATCCAACATGTAGGAATATGAAACTTTTGCATGAATTAATAAAACTGTAAAAATAAGCTTACAACGAGTTCATCAACTACTCGTCGATTACTCGAGCATGTGGATAATTTTACGGAGTAGGACCTAGGACTTACTGTCAGAAAGACAATTACAGAATCGAAGAGTGTTCCACAGTTCCACAAATCAAATTTCGATGCCTTGGATATTCTTTTTCCTTGACATAGAGTCTTGGCAAGATTTTGGCAGCCTCCTCTACATGCACAATGCACAATGTTGTTGCTACTCACTTGACACTTTAGTAGCCTGACGACAATGATCTCAAGTTTTTCTCCTTTTTTTATTTTCCACTTAGATGCACTTATGCATTTATATAGCATAAATGGACGGATTTAAAGTTTCATCCATTGATAGATTTTTTTTTTCTTTTAGTTATATTTTTTTCTCAAATCCAACCGAAAATCTTTTTCTTCCACTTAATTTTTTTCTAATCGATTAAAATGTAATATGTAAAATTGATCGACCACATAAGGCAATCTCACGTTATGCTGACAAATAAAATAATAACCTTCGCAATTGGTTGCACTCATCGTCGATCGTCGTCATTATCACCACACACGGCCACAACTAAATATTTTTTCATTTTTTTTTCTTCTTCTCTGTTTTTTTTGTTTTCTTATTTTCTTAAAAAAAAAATCTCTTTTTCAATTTTTTTTTTTTGTCTTTTCTCTCCTCCTCTCTTCCTAAGGATTTTTTTTTTCATTCAAAATATCTTTTTTTTTTCTCGATCCATTTTTCGGAGTAAACAAGACTTTCAAATTTAGGTGATTTCGAAAATATTAAAAATGATAAAAAAAAATTATAACTATAAAGAAAGGTAAAACAAATTAAAAATTAAAAATTGTATGGCCATATATGCATGAGTCCCATTAACCAAAATCCAGCCTTATCCCCAACCCAATCCAAACTTTCTTTCCTCTACCTCTCATTCCTCTTCTCCTTCCCTTCCTCACACCACCCTCCTCCTTCTTCTCCTCCTCCTCCTCCTCCCCCTTCTTCAACTCCATTTCCATTTCCATTTCCATTTCCATGGCTTGCTCCAACCTCACTCCGCTCTGGGGCTCCTCCAAGCTCTCGTCCACCTCCCGTCTCGCCCTGGCTCCCCGCTCACCACGCACGTCGTCGTCCACCGTCGTCTGCAGCCTCCGTGACCTCCGCGACCGCATCGAATCGGTCAAGAACACGCAGAAGATCACCGAGGCGATGAAGCTGGTGGCCGCGGCGAAGGTGCGGCGCGCGCAGGAGGCGGTGGTGAGCGGGCGCCCCTTCTCGGAGACGCTGGTGGAGGTGCTCTACAACATCAACGAGCAGCTGCAGACGGAGGACGTGGACGTGCCGCTGACCCGCGTGCGCCCCGTGCGCAAGATCGCGCTGGTTGTGGTCACCGGCGACCGCGGCCTCTGTGGGCCCTATAACAACAGCATCATCCGGAAGGCGGAGCAGCGCATGGCGGAGCTCTCCACGCTGGGGATCGAATACACACTCATCAGCGTGGGGAAGAAGGGCAACGTCTACTTCCAGCGACGACCCTTCATCCCGGTTGACCGCTTCCTAGAAACCGGCAACCAGCCCACCACTAAGGAGGCGCAGGCTATCGCCGACGACGTCTTCTCCCTGTTCGTCAGCGAGGAGGTGGACAAGGTGGAGCTTCTCTACACCAAGTTCGTGTCGCTGGTGAAGTCCGACCCGGTGATCCACACGCTGCTGCCGCTGTCGCCCAAGGGAGAGATCTGCGACGTGAACGGCGTGTGCGTCGACGCGGCCGAGGACGAGCTGTTCCGGCTCACCACCAAGGAAGGGAAGCTGACGGTGGAGCGCGACGTCGTGCGCACCCCGACGCCGGCCTTCTCCCCCATCCTGCAGTTCGAGCAGGACCCGGTCCAGATCCTCGACGCTCTGCTGCCGCTGTACCTCAACAGTCAGATCCTGCGCGCGCTGCAGGAGTCGCTGGCCAGCGAGCTCGCCGCCCGGATGACCGCCATGAGCAACGCCACCGACAACGCCGTCGAGCTCAAGAAGACTCTCTCCATCCTCTACAACCGGAAGCGGCAGGCCAAGATCACCGGCGAGATCTTGGAGATCGTCGCCGGCGCAGATGCTCTCGTGTAGTAACTATATATATCATTAATTCCGATTCGAGCTGCACTGCGCTGCACTTGTGTTCCTCCCAATCCAGGTCAACTTTGCTCAAGCTCTGTTTTTGACCTTCTATATATGGAATTATTTTTTAGTGTTAAATAAAAAGAAGGAAATTTCGATTCTCTTCTTTTTAAAATTATTAAAATAATATTTCATTTATAATTTTCTATTTAAAGGGCAGTCTTAGACAAAAACTTCACGATTTGATTTAAAGATTAGAGAATGAGAAAATAGAATAATTTTTAATTATAATATTTGATAAATGGATTTGAAAAGTGAGGAAACGAAGTCATTATTAATTATTAATAAGGAACAAAATCTAAGAGAATGATAGAATTAGGATTCATTCTCATCGTCCATTGTTGTCTTTGTTATCTTCGCCACCGTCATCGCCCGTAGGCATCACTCGTCGCCATCGGCATCGCCCGCTGTCGATGCCGCCTGCTATTGGCAGTCGTCGTCGTCGATCGGTGTCGCCTGCCGTCATTAACCTCTTGTCGTCGTCGATCATCGGTGTCGTCCGTTGACTGTCGGTCGTCGCCCACCTTTTGTCGTCTTCCGCTCGTCGCCGTCGTCGACAATCATATTTAATTTCAACTTATAAACCAAACAACGATATTGAAATGACTGTTAGTGTCTGTAAGATTCAGACATCTCCACAATGATATGATATTGTCCACTTTGGACCTAAGTTCTCGTGGTTTTATTTTTGGGCTTTACCCAAAAGGCCTCGTTCCAAGGAATATATTTTTTCATTTTATAAATATTTGATTTTTTACATGTTTTATTAATGTGAGACTTTGATTATATTTTTAATACTCTCAATAATAACTAAATTCATTCGCATTTCAATTTACTATCAAATATATTCTCATTTTTATTCCCGCACTCAATCCAAACGCCGCCTAAAATTATTATTACTTGATCTACATATCATGAGTAAGATGCAAAAGAACCGAATTAAATTGAATTTATGAAAATAGTAATATTTGAATTAAATTTGAAAAGTATATGTGATATTCGTATTTGATTCGAAGTTTGAAAAAATAAATAATTTTAGTTCGAAATAAAATTCGATCTGGAGTTCAGTTGGAATTTTCTCGAACTTTGATTTAAACAAAATGGAACTATAATTCGAAATAATTGAAATTTGAATTGGATTCAAGTTATTTAAATTTTAATTTGAACATATTTAAATTAAAATGATATAAAAAATAAATAGAATTTGAGTCGAATTTCGCTCATGAATAATCGAACAAAATATTATACATTGAAATTCAGCTAAAAAATTTATCGTTCGAGTTCAACTCGAATTAGATAATTTCAATTAGGAATCAAATATTTTGTGAACCGGTTCGAAACTTTGCTAACAGAT